>CM063186.1:70376872-70976872 GCA_031835075.1 Saguinus oedipus | reverse complement strand
GCTCCTGTCTTTACCATAGCTAAGGCAGCAGTTCGTTCAAGATTACTTCTCAAGCATTAGCATGTTTCCAGGGAGGGCTGCTTTCACAGAGAAGGATTTAATTTTTACATGTGATGGGAATGAAATATCCCATACCTCCTTCCTGGCTTGATTTAGCAATAAGCCGTTTTATAGCAAAATCTTTCCAAATGCCTACTGTACACTCAGGCTTTACTGACTGCTGCATTAAGATTCACTGCCTGCCTGTGTTGCCCTGAAATGTCTCTGACCACCAGCAGGGTGTCGTCGGCCAGCTAGAGGGGGCAGCAGTGAGGTGACTTCTGAACCTGGAGTGAGCTTTCCTGCTCTATTAATGGCCAGGAGTCATGCATTTATTCTCTGCTGATTCTCCGAAGCCTAAAATAAAAATTGCTTAGGTGGAGAGAAAAAATGGAATTGTAAATTCAAGCAATAAATAACCAAGAATTTTTCAAGAATTAAGTAATAGTCATACACAGTGTCTGAAAGCTCAGTGACAGGCACTGTGCTATGTGCTTTAGGGGTGCTTTCCCCAGGAATCTCCACCACCCACCACCCCTCAGGGTTCTTATATGCATTTGGGGATGGGAAAACTGAAGCTTGGAGAGACTGAGTGACTTTCCAGGGCAAGAAAAAGGGAGGGCCAAAAATGGAACCCAGGGAGCTGAACTTCAGAAGCCAAATTCTGAAGTACCAGGCAGATAATGACTTCGTTCCCTTCATACCTCCTGATCTCTTCGGTATTGGCCTCAAACTACCCTTTATAGCCAGAGAACCCTGAACTTATACCCTAAGGTGTTAGGAACTTTATGACTGCAACTGGATCCTCCCACACTCCCCATTCCCCCATCTCCTCCTTCCTTGGGCACTGCTGAATGAGCCGCAGAGTGAAGAGCTGGATCCCGGTGTGCATTGGAGAGACATTGAGAGGAGGGGGTCAGCAGCAACGACAGCTCTCCAGCTCCCCCTCTCCTAAGGGAAAGTCAACTGCTGGAAGTATGCTTTTGTTCCCTGAACGCTTTATTCGGGAACTGGAGGTCCATTGTTTGCCCCGTGACTCTGTGAGTAGTCACAGGCATGTGCCCAGAAGCCTGTGTGAGAGCTGCAGGACCCGTGTGCTGGCGGGCAGGCCACGTTGGCATGGAGATGACTGCCAGGTTTGTGGCTGATCCCATTTTATGGGCTCTTTTGAACAGTAGAACTTTTGAACAGTTCTTTCAACCAGCATCTGCTTGAACTCTGCAATTTGGTCTTATTAATAATAATAACAGTGTTCTAAAGTGATTATAATTACCGCAATTTCCATTAATAAAAAAAGAGACTTTCATGCTAACACAATAACTCCAACTGAAGATAGGAGAAGGTGTGCAGCTATATACCTTGTAGTAGCTTTAAAATAGCTTTAAAAAAGCTTTTGGGTTTTTTTTTTTTTCCAGAAAGATTTTCTGTCATCTCCACTAAGGGGGAGTAAAGCAGACTGCAAAACTATTCTCATACCTGAGCACTTGAATGTAAAGGACCACCTAATTATTTTGGCAAATCCCATTTTAATCATAGTACATTCGCTTGATTCTAAGCCTCTTAGTATGAAATTATTTGGAAAACTTGGATTGAAAATATGGACTGAGCATATATGCAAATAAGAGTTTGTTCTTCGGAAGAAGCCATCCAGGCTCCCCAAATTAAGCTGACTCTAGGTGAGGCTGAAAACAAGGAGGCAGTCCCAGCAAGAAGAAATCTGATGGAACCACTTGAATGGTAAACTATTTAAGACAATGAAATAAAACAATTACTGAGGTTGAAAGAACAGGAAAGTCAAAGCCAGTTTGCCACCAGCTCCTTTGAGTGAGAAGTGGCAGCTCCTGGGCTTTAGAGAAAGAATTCATCAAAGGCTGTATTACAGAGGACTAGGAAAGGTGAGCCAAGAAATCAGCTTGAAACAACAAGGAGGGACAGGAGTGTGAGAAATGGTTTATAAGATTAAGAGCTGACCTTGATTTCTTGCTGATTGAGTGTTGGGCACTCAAAGGGCATGTGAAACCGTTTGCATTGCTCACCTCATTTTATCCTTGCAATGTCCTGGAAAATGTGGACAATATGACTTAATTTTCAGACGGGGTAACCGAGGCTCAGAGGGCCACACTGGTAAAGGCAGGTTGGGGCAGGGCTGTCAGTCTGGGTCTGCCCAGCTCAATGTCTTCGCACTTCACTGCAATTCCTCCTTAGGTGCAATGTTTTAGTTACAGTAACTTTTTAAGAAGAACCATCTTCTTGCTTCTGGAGATGACGTGGTTTGGTGGAAGCATCGTGGCCTGATTACAGGTCCGAAACACTGTAGTGTCACACCTGAGACCACGGGCGAGTAAGGAACCTCCCTCGGCTTCCCTTTCCTCAGCTGTGGATATCTAAGTTCTGCATTAGTGTCCTGGTCTTACAACAATGAAACTTGTTCCCACAATTCTACAGGCTAGAGTTGGAAAATCAAGGTATCATCAGAAACACTGTCCCTTCGGAGGCTTTTGGAGAGGATACTTTCTTCCCTCTTCTTAGTGTCTGCTGGCTGCAATCATTCCTTGGCCCGCGGCCGCAAGACTCTAGTCTCCCCACTCTGCACAAGTCTCTGTGGCCCAGTTCCTCTCTTCCTGTAAGATGCCAGTCATTAGATTAGGGTCTGACCTCCTCTAACCTGACCTCATCTTTACTTGATCACGTCTGAGTAGACCCACTTTCTGAATAAGGTCAAGTTCACATATACCAGAGTTAAGTCTTCAACATATCTTTTTGGGAGAACATAATTTAATCCACAACAGGTTTATTCTAGGTTTTTCATTCCATGGATTTTTTTTCTTTGATTCCACCTCATCTTTTAATTGTTAATAATTTCAGTTTGGGATTCAAGTGTAACTTTTATTATAGGCAATAAACAAATGATGATTTTAGTGCTGTGTGACTATGAAGCCTGTGGTAAGACAGTGCCCTGGGGCCTGGGTGAGAGAAGGGAGAAGGGAGAAGGGAGGTTTTCTACTTCTCTTATGTACTTCTGTATTGTTTTCCGACTAGAGAGTAATTGCTTAAAAATTTGAAATGTCAGGCTGGGTGTGGTGGCTCATGCCTGTAATCCCAGCACTTTGGGAGGCTGAATCGGGAGGATCACCTGAGGTCGTGAATTTGAGACCAGCCTGGCCGACATGGTGAAACCCTGTCTGTACTGAAAACACAAAAATTAGCCAGGCATAGTGGCTTACGCTTGTAGATCCAACTACTCGGGAGGCTGAGGCAGGAGATTCACTTGAACCTGGGAGGCGGAGGTTGCAGTGAGCTGAGATCACACCACTACACTTCAACTTGGACAGAGCAAGACTCTGTCTTAAAAGCAAAACAACAACAACAAAAAAACTGTCCCATGTCATGTTGCACTAATTCTAGAGTTGCTGAAATTAGTGTATGAGAGAAATCCAATGTGTGCAAGATTAGATCAACGATATTTAATTACTTATGAGTAACAGATACTTATGTTGGCAACAACATGGACATAGCTTGAGTGTTTCATGTTTTAAAGACATTGTAAGGCAAGCCCCTTATCAATCAGGATACATTTAATATTAAATAGGGGCCTTCCCCCTAGTTCCCACCATACTCATCCCTGATCTCCTTATTGTAGGTAGGTTGGCTTAGCCTCCTTGTGGCTGCCCATCCCTCCTTTTTCCTCCTGGAGTGATCCCAAAAGGAAAAGGTTGGCTGTTGTGATGAGTGGCTGTTCTTTTGCGATGGTGGCACCCAGCTGCATTGATCCCAAGGGTAGAGGGGGAGGAATTTAAGGGGGTGTTTCTCTCCTTCTCCGTGATATCTGACAGCATGCCTTGGGATTTATTTAACATCTCATTCATAGACTAGAGCAGGTCAAGCCTTTGGCCGCTGGATTCAGGGTCTGCCTATGCTGGGGCAGAGGTGGAGGGTTAGAGGCTGCTGATTCTTGCCCCACCCCCACACTGGGTACAGCAGAAATGGGGTGGTGGTCCTGCCTGTTGGTGAGTGAGGCCCCTCTCCAGGCGACCCGAGGCTCCTGTGACTGACTGTGGGCCTCTGCTTGTCCCTGGGTCCCTTGCCGTATGTCATGGATCTCTCCTCTGGGTCACCCTGCTTGCCCAGGCCTTGGTGAGACACTGGGGCTCATTGTATGTTATGGTAACAGATACTACCTGGAAAACAGAGCACACCCGTGAGGCTGGCGGGTGGCCTGGCACCCCTTCTGTAACTTCCCTGGGTGTAAACACGTTTATGGTGGAACCTGAGGAAGAGAGCCTCACCTCTTCCCTGCAACTTGCCTGGCCTGGCTCCCTTTCATCCTTTCTTGGCCTAGATGGACTATTTAGATATTTGCCCTGTTGCTACTCAATTTAAAAAAAAGGTCATTTTTTTGCTCTTAGAATTGTCAGAAGAAGAAAGAATACTCAGGGAGTGCTGACATTAACCACTTCAAGGAAATAAAATGAGTGAGTTTGTGTTGTGCTAATGCTTGCTGTCCAGCACAGGTCCTGGGTGGGGTGTTTTTGGATTTCTATTATATGGCAGTCATATACCTGCACCTAGAAATACACAACCTCAGCACTGCCATTGTAGGAAGACAAAGGAGCTGTCTGAAGAGTAATGTGGCGATGCCCTGGGCAGCTCCATCATTCCAGGGAACCATAAAGGGAAGTGGGAATGCACATTCCATCTGTTTCACACTAGGCTGAAAGTGGCAGGGAGAGAATTTACACCTGGCCTGCTAAGGGCAGCCTTGTGCTCCCACTGCAGAGTGCCAGCTTCTCCAAAGCCAGTGCTTGGGAGATGGCCTTGTTGGCAGCAGGCAGGAGACTGCTGCAGTGTGCCAGCTGTGCAGCCCCCCCCCCCCACCAGCAGCCAAATAAAACAACCTCTAAAGCAGCCCCTCAGGATTTCATGCCATGGGGGTGGCGAGGGGTGGGGGGAGGTGGAAAGCATTAAATCAGAAAGTTTTCCAGGTACCAGCAATGTCAGGGTTAATATGGCCTGACTTGCTTTTTAGGTGAGCACCTGCAGCTGGCAGGAAAGTGGCCTCTTGGTGGAGGTGGACGTGGATTCCAGAAGCCTTTGAGAGGCATCCAGAGCCCTTTCCTCTATATCTAGCTGCCTCCTGGGGAAATTTCTAGGCTTTTTTCACATCAGAAAAGCCACTGGCAAGCGGACGGAACTGTGTGGCTTGTGTAGTGATTGCGGAGCTAGGTGCTTTGGGTACTAGTCCCAGATCTGCTACTTGCCAAATGTTGAATATTGGAGAGAAGTCATTTGAGCTGTCTGAGCCTCAGTTTCCTCATCTGTGAATCAGGGAATTTGATCAAGTGACTTGAGATTCCTTCTAGAAGCTCTGACAGTTAATGATACCATCTATTTCATTTGAGAGAATCTCCATAGCTCTATTTTTTTGTTGTTGTTTTTTGTCCTCAGATCAGTCTGCTTCAGCTTTGTGTAGGTGTATCACCTGGGGTTCTGTTAAAATGCAGAATCAGATTCAGTGACCGGGAGCATAGCTGAGGGTGGCTGCCACCAGCTCACAGGTCACACTTAAAGTCCTTACTTCTTTCCCCAAATCAGCTGCCTAGGGAAAGACCAGGAATGCCTTGCAGAACTGCTTAGAAATACAGATTCCCATATGCATCCCAGACTTACTGGGTGAGCCTATCTGCACTAGGACCTGAGAATCCACATTTTATTATATCCCTTGAGCCCCCCTTAAGCAGACAGGCTGGCCCCAGCCACTGGACTCTATTTGAAGGCCACTGCAGAGGCCAGATTCTCCTGTGCTCAGTGGTTTCTGGTGCAGAAAGGCTATGTTCTTTCATCTTCCTAAATACCGTTCCTAGGTTAAGTGTTTCCTTCTCTTTGTCCATCTAGAAAATCTCCACGTAGGCCAGGCATGGTGGCTCACGCCTATAATCCCAGCACTTTGGAAGGCTGAGGTGGGTAGATCATGAGGGTGGATCTCAATCAAGAGATCGAGACCATCCTGGTCAACATGGTGAAACCCCGTCTCTACTAAAAATACAAAAATTAGCCGGGCATGGTGGTGTGCGCCTGTAGTCTCAGCTACTCAGGAGGCTGAGGCAGGAGAATTGCTCGAACCCAGAAGGTGGAGGTTGTGGTGAGCTGAGATCGTGCCATTGCACTCCAGTCTGGGTAACAGCAGCGAAACTCCGTCTCAAAAAAAAAAAAAAAAGAAAAGAAAAAAGAAAGAAAGAAAATCTCCACCTCAAGCAGATTGTGTTCTAAAACCTCCCTTGTGTTGGGCAAATGGAAAACAGTTTTCTTTGGGGATCTCATTCTGAGGCGGTGCTGTTCAAAACGTTGGTGCTGAAGGTGTGTTTTTGAGATGTCCAGTCTATCATAGGGCAGCAAGGTGTAAACATCAAGAAAAAAATGAATTACTAGAAAGGCAAAGTGAAAAAAGACATACAAAATACAAATGCATTCTTTTTATTCTCAGTTTGGACAGAGATCCCATTCCTCTACCCAGGTCCTACAGTTTGGCAGCTTCCTGTAACGATCAGTGGTTACCTTGTTGCCCAAGTAACTGGAAATCCGTACTCTACAAAGTGCGCTCGCACCAAGGCAGTGCAAACTAGAACTTGTTATAAATGGTTCCAGTAACAAATTTGCTTGGCGGCCTCCTCCCTTAAATGAGACAGTGGTTATTTTTGCTAAGGCAGAAAGGGAATGTGGTACTATTGGGCTGTGTTTTGCTCTCTGGAGTACTACTGCTTGGGGAAAATTGAGGTTTGTTCCAGAATGCAGAAATCCCTGTTAAATTCGGCATTCTTGGGCTGGAGGACCTCTGATGGCATCCCGAGTGTGTCACAACTCATGTCTCCAAAGGCACTTAGGTAGGACACCATCAAGACGTTGAGAATCAGCAGAAAGAAGGCAGGAAGGGGAGAGGAGCTAACCTATTAACGTATTCAGAAAGTATATGTTCTAAAATAAGGCAGCCCCTCCCTCACATCACACTTATTCCTAATTTCAACAGGACTCTGAGCCTTGCCCCACGGTGTCACAGCCTATGGCAGGTTAGAAACTGAGGTGGAGTGGGAGGGGATGTTATTCCACCAGTAACACCCTTGGGACGTGGCACAAAGGTGTTCCCCTTCCTACATCTCTATCACCTTCCCAAGAAAGGGTAAAGATAAAACAGAGTGCATTTATAGTATTGAGAGAGTTAAGTGAGGTAAGGTATATTAGAAACTTAGCCTTGCACAGCATCAGCCGTGCGTGGTAAGTGTTCCATAAATCTTAGTTTAAAAAAGTGGCAAATTCCAGGCTGCTACTGAACAAAGGAGGGAAGACAGACAAAACGAACAACAACAAAAAAACCCCCAAGGACTAGATGCCTGACAATCTGGGTCTACATCTTGAAGGAATGTGAATCCTGTCCTCTCATTGCAAAGCCGGCCTTCCGTGGCCCCACGACTCTGCCTCCCAGCCCTCGTAAGAGGGGGTGGGAATACAGCTTTACCCCAGGGTGGCAAACAGACCTGGCTCCTTGGTTCTCAACCCGAGGGGACTGTGTCCCCTCAGGGAACATGTGGCATCCTCTGGAGACATTTTGAGTTCTCACAACTTAGATGGTGCTCCTGGCATCCTGTGGGTGGAGACCGGAATTGTTGAGCATCCATGTGGCACAGGACAGCCCCCACAACAAAGAACGATCTGGTCCAAAACGACATTCGTGCCAAGAGTGAGAAATCCCGGCCACTCCACACAGCAGATTGGCTGGCCTGGGAGTCGCTGCCCAGAGGGGCAAGGGAGAACGTGCAGTGGAAACAGCTGCCCTGAGCACCTGGCGCACGCTGAGACCTGCTGATTCCCCCATACGTAAGGTCCTGTCTTGTTCCTGATGCCACTTGGATCTTCTTGCCAGATGCATTAAAGTGTGAGGAGTTAAACATCACTTATAACTGGAGTGACTGGGGATTAAAGAGTAGAAAACTTGGAACTGGACTCAAAGAATGAGTATGTTTTTCTTTCTTTCTTCAGCACATTGGCCGGGTGTGGTGGCTCCATGCCTATAATCCCAGCACTTTGGTAGGCCAAGGTGGGAGGATTGCATGAGGATAGTTTAAGATCAGCCTAGTCAACATAGTAAGTCCCCATCTATACAAATACATTTTTAAAAAAAGTATCCAGGCTTGGTGGTGCATGCCTGTAGTCCCAGCTACTCAGGAGGCTGAGGTAGGAGGATCACTTGAGCTCAGAAGGTCAAGGCTGCACCAAATTATGATTGTGCCACTGCACTCCAGCCTGTGCAACAGAGCAAGAGCCTACCTCAGAGCATATTTATTAAGCACCTGCTGTATGTCAGGGCCTTGGTCTAAGCCCTAGTACACAACAGTCAACTAGACAAAGATAGTCCTTGCTTTTACAGAACTTCTGTTCTTGTAAGGAAGCCAGATTGTTAAGTAAACAGACTTTTAGAGGAGTACTGTGAGACAGTGCGATGTGGGAATGGGTATGGGTAAGAGAATCCTGCTTTATAAAGGCGGCTGGGGAAGACCTCTCTGAGGAGGTGCAGTTTGAGCCGAGATTGGCAGGAGGAGAAGGACTGAGCCCTGAGAAGTTGAAAACGTGTCCCAGGCTGCAGCCAGGGAAGTGAAGACTTGAGGGTGTCCAGGCCGAGTGCACATGTGTGGTGGGGAAGTGCCTGCAGTACTCCAGAAGCAGCTCCTCTTTCATCTAGTTTAAAATTGTGCTCTGAGGTTAGATTCTAGTAGAACAAAGGCCTTACACAGAATGTGAAAACATTATGCTTCTCTGCTTGCAGGCAATTAAAAAGGAGAATCAAGCTGACAGTGCCGGGTGTGGGGTGGGGTGGAGAAGGCCACAGAGACTATTGTGTGTGTTATTCAACAGTGTCCTGGGCTGGTTTCTCCAGAAATGGCCCTGACACATGGAGGTAAGTGTGGGTAGTTTACTGGGACATGATCCCAGTGATGCAGGACAGGCAACCCCTAAGATGGGGGCACAGCCCAGGAGAGTTCTTAGGCTTCGCCCGAGAAAGAACTCAAGGGTGAGCTGGTGGTGTCAGGCAGCAGCTTTTATTGAAGCCGCCGTGCACAGCTGCAGCAGAGGTGCTGCTGCCTGCAGAGCAGGGCTACCCCATAGGCTGTGCGCCCAGAGTAGCAGCTCAGAGGCAGTTCTGCTGTCTTTATTTGTACCCACTTTTAATTACATGCAAATTAAGGGGCAGTTTATGCAGACATGTCCAGGATGAGAGGGTGGTAACTTCCGGGTTGTCGGGCTGTTGCCATGGAAAGGGGTGGTGACTTCTGGGTGTTGCCAGGGCCATGCTGAACTGACTTGGCACAGGTGGGCATGACTTAATGGAAACCTGCATCCACCCTGGACCTGTCTTAGCTAGTGCCCCATTTGGTCTGAGTGTCTAAGTCCCACTCCCAGAGTTGAGTCCCACCTCCTACCTCATTCCCCCCTCAGAGATTAAATACTCCTCCTTAATCTTAAGGGGGCTGCAGAAGGGCGGAGATCCATTTTCTATAACTACTTCCTGCTGAGTTTATGGGCGTAGGCCCTGCCTAGCACTAGAGGAGTAAAAAATCTCTGGATACCTGATCTAAGGGGCCCAGAGGCAGGACGCTTTTATTCTCCATGTCAGTGGACGGGATGAGCTGGAAGCCTTGTGCCAGCATTATCTCTGGAACTGTAGTAATCTAGAAGACACAAATTTTTCTAAGAAGTTAAACAAGGACCAAAAATTAGTAACAACAAGATAGCTGTCAAAGGTCCTAGACAAGGTGAAAAACAGGTGAGACTTGGAAACGCACTTTTGATAGTGACCAGATACAGTTGGGGTCAGTGCCCTGATTATGTCTGTGTAACTCGGTAGCTTGCTCAGAGACGTTTTGGATGTTAACCTCAAGCTGACCAGAGTTAATATACATGCAGCAGGTTTTATTAATAACTGCACAGACTCCAACTTGTTCAGATAGTAAATAATCAAACGCTAGTCTGTTACCGACAACTACATTTGCCAGAGTCTAGGGACTCTCGAATTCTCTTTAATGCCTGACCTCTGTTGGTGGCTAAGGATTCTAGGATTTGAGCCAAGTTCTTTAGGGTTAACTCATGGTAGGCAAAGCCACCCCAGGGTGCTGACAGTCCTATTGCTTCCCTGATTCCTGCCAGAATTAATTTTATTGCTCACTTCTTTCTGGTATTCTTGAGTGTTAGGAGTTATAGATCGTGACCCCTGGAGGGGCAAGAGTGGCCAACATACGTTCATGTCAGTTCCAAGTTTTTGATACACAAGGGAAAGCTACTTCTTAAAGAACAGGTGACTCCCTAGGGAGTTGGGAGTGGTTATAGGGTGTGACTTCTTTCCATTCATGGTCACAGACAAAAAGGAGCCCAGCTGGGGCACCCACAGGAGCCCTGTGGGGTGTGATGTTTATACTTTGTTACCAGGTTGAGTCTATAGAGGTATTTTCCACCAGTTCTAATGGTGGTGGTTGAACAGTCTATTTTCTGGAAGAGGGTAGTACTCTCACCTTCGCAGACCAGGCAGTTGTTTTTCCTCTGTATATTCTGATCCAGGAGATAGTACCATATATATGGTCTTTTCACCTACAAATGGAATCTCATTTACCTCACTGTGGTCTTGGAAACTTGGCAATTAGAGTTGCATCAGAGCATCACAGGGAAACTTCCACTTATGTGCCATTAATGCGAGCATGGACGCAAATGATAGAGTTATTTAGTGCACTGGAGATACAGATACCCAACTTCTCAGATTCAGATCATAGTGGTCAGGGCAGGGGGATGGCAGAGTTCAGGTGGAACCCACTAAGTCAGGGAGATTTCCACTTTACAAGTAGGGGGTTGGGTATTTTGGGATTGCTGTGGTTAATTAGGAGGTCTGGGACAGGTGAGACTTTCCGGATAGATCAAAAGATGAAACTCTCTATCTTGGGGGTGTTGATGACAGATCTAGCCATCATGAAGAAGATCATTCTATGCTGCTATAATTTTTAAAATATTTACTCTAGAATTTTGTTCCCCCTAACCCCAACACACACACTGGCTTAGGTTAATTAGAAGAACAAACAGAATTAACCTGGCATCATGGTATCTGGTTGGGTCTCAGAGCGGCCTTTATACCCACCAAGCCCAAAGGAGATGTTTCCCAGGAGGAGGTGGCTGGTCAAAGCCATAGAAAAGAAGTACTACAGTCAGGAAGAAGAGCAAGATTAATGCTCCCATTCCCATCTACAGCATTACATTATGTCTTCTGGCTGAGTGTTGATTATTTTAACTAGATAGCAGAGGTCTTCCAAAGCATTAATGATATAGGTTGTGATTGTAGTGTCCTTCTTTTGTGCCTGTAACTCATAAGAAACAGGTTTAATCCTGGATCTGTGTACCCAAGTAGGTGTTCCATGAAGTTTAACAGCAATGGGGGTACTTAACAAACCCAGTAAAGGCCCTTCTATTTGCGTTGCAATTGATTCTTGGAAGAATCCTTGTCTTTAAGGTTTTAGCAAGACTAAGTCTCCTGGTTGAATGGGGAGATATTTTTTCCTTTGTGAGGAAGGACAGTATTTTGTTTTTATATTGGAGGGACTTTTGAATCTGTCCTAAATCCTAAAGGGGAGGGGGAAGGTTCGTATAGGTAATTACTACAAGCCAAGACCGCAGCAGCTCAACACATAGAATCCATAGTTTGACAACCCCATTTCCTGGCTTCTATTCTTGGCTCCCATACTGCTCAAAAGGAATTCAAGGGCCAGTGAGTGCCCACCTACCTCCACTCTCATCCACACTGTGTGGATGACTTACACAGACCATCTACAAGATGGTTGAATTTCCTAATGTGTTCTATATGAACTCTTTCTTAAATAACAAGTTATTTTACTTTAGGACAGAAATTTACTATATAAGATTTCTCCACATATAGAATTACTCTTTCTATCCATTTCTTACAAACAAACAATACATTTTCCATTCATAATGTGCTTTACAACTCTCTTTTCTACTCACTGGTTCACTTGTGTTTTTAACCTCCCATTTAAAAACTTCTAGATTAGACAAAAAAAAATTCTCAAAGGATACGTTTCTTTAGCACATTTTATGTAAACCTAGGAAGAAAGAAGTCCTGAACTTCACACTAGGCATTGGCATTCTATAGATGCGAACCAGCCTACCATTTTATGGTTTTAAACCACACATTAAGCATATCCCATTCACATGAATTTAATTATTTCACTTTGAACTGCATTATCTAGATCACCAAGAACCAAGATCTCATACAAAGTTAGTCACATTTAAAGCCATTTTAACCATTTTAAAGCCTGTGAGCGTCAGTGACTTACCTAGATAAAAATCCTAAAGTTATATTTTAGAAGACACAAGATTCTCTTCAAACTAATATGCTTTGACTAGTCTTATTTGTTGAATTTATGAGTGCTGTTTTATCTATAAGCCAATTTGATAGCATGCTGGACACAACACACATCACAATACATGTACCTATACCCAAAAACATATTAATTAAAACAACCTATGCAAGACAACTGGATTCAAGTTATTTACAGAACTGGAACCCATCTATCTGCCCCAATAGGTATGGGAAGCAGGAAGAGTCAGGGCGGGGAATCCCATCAACTAAAATGGGGAGGGGGCAAACTGCATTGCTCAAAAGAGGATTCTGGAGTCACCAAGCCACCAGACAGCATGCCCAGCAGTGGAAATACCAAAGAAAAACATTCAGGCAGCTGCTTACCTGCCACCGTGGAAAGCTGTCCTCTGGATCAAGGATCCAAGACTCCCAGTAAACTTGCTTGAGAAAAGCAGCTCACTGGGGCTAGTAGAGGAAGTAGCTCTAGTATTGATGGAAGCTTTTTTTAATTGTCTCTCACTAGAGCAGTTAGGACATTCTCATTGCCAGTGGCCCTTTTGCTTATAGTAAGCACAGTGATTCTGGTCCAGGGGTCAGCAAGTCAGGGGCTCTTGTCTGGGCATCCCAGATGCCAATGTTACAACATTTTCTTAAGATGAGCAACCCCGAGGGGGAAGGGGGCTTAAAGTAACTGTTAGCAATTGTACTTTTTGGCTGTTTCTTTCTTCCCCTTCTTTTGTCCTGTCCTTATTGTTGTAAACTTTAAAAGCTATGTGTAAGTGTTGGCTCATAGGACTTCAAGGTCCCATTGCTGCTTTTTGTAGATTCCTTCTCGTGTCAGGGGAGGATTGAACGATAAAACGCATACCCAGGAGAGCTTGCCCTTCTGGGCTGTCTAGGTCTGCATTACTGTATTTCCTGAGTTCCTCGACTAAGTGACCCTGAAACAGAGCAGGATTTTTATCTTTTCCGTGAGTTATTTCTTTAACCTTGTCATAGTTGACTGGCTAACCCACATACTTTTTCCTCCACTTTTGTTTTCCCACAGCCCAGGAAGTGGATGACAGTATTTGTAAGTCACGACAATTTAAAGAACGTGGTCAATAGGGCCGGGCACGGTGGCTCAATCCTGTAATCCCAGCACTTTGGGAGGCCGAAGCGGGTGGATCATGAGATCAAGAGATCGAGACCATCCTGGTCAACATGGTGAAACCCCGTCTCTACTAAAAATACAAAAAATTAGCTGGGCATGGTGGCGCATGCCTGTAATCCCAGCTGCTCAGGAGGCTGAGGCAGGAGTATTGGCTGAACCCAGGAGGCAGAGGTTGCGGTGAGCTGAGATCGCGCCATTGCACTCCAGTCTGGGTAACAAGAGCGAAACTTTGTCTCAAAAAAAACCAAAAAAAAAAAAAAAAAAAAAAAACAACAAAAAGAACGTGGTCAATGTAACAAACTCTTGTATAAGCTTTTCTGGATTATCTGAAAACTGGCCAATGTTTTCCTTTTATAAGGTCCAATTAGACATAGAAAATGGCATGCGTATTCTTTGAGTGTTTGCCGATTTCCATCAGCCACTTCCCATGATGGACACAGGTTTGACTTTAGCGGCTGATATGGCACCTCACTCCTGTGGTACTGGTTGGGCTCACTTTCTTGAGCAGTAGAGGGTGTAGATGAGGGCTAGTTGGATAAGGGGGAAAGGTGCCTGATGACATTGGGGTGGAATCTTTCACTAGAGAGTTGGTGAGAACGCCCACTCAGGACTGGTGACTGAAGAGACTCTGGGGAGGCTGTAAATGTTCGATGGCGGGCAGCTAGTTGGGCATCCCTCATGCATGGCTTTCTGGTGCCTGGAAGTAATGTGAGCCAGTAAAGGGCCATAAAAGTCTGTACATAAGGGATCTCTTCCCATTTTCCTTCCTTTTTACAAAATAAGCCTAATCGTAAAATATCATTATAATATATAGAACCATGTTTAGGCCAGATATATTGGTTGTCTAACTTGTATTTAACCCAAATGGTGTTGCAATACAAAATGAGTTTCTTTTTCTTTAAGCCAAATTTGAATTTACTCCAATAGCTTAAAAGACACCCTAGGGGCGAGTCCTTTGGGATGCTCACTCTTGTCCCCATGCCTAGTAAGGAACTCCACGGAGGGTTTAAGTTAGCTTAAGTTTAACAAAAACCTAGTTACTTTTCCCTCTTAAATTTCCATGTTCTTTAAAGCTGTAAATATGGATAGCAAGGTGTTATAAAAGTGGATTATGAGCTACAAATGGGCAGTCGAATGTGGAGCCTAAATTCCATAGAGATTGAGAGTTGGGTGGAGAGGGGGCTAAAGAAACGGAGAAAGGCAAAGGGGTAAGCAGTGTTGCCCAAGGGGAGACCTCAGAGGACCTGACTTGCTGGAGAACCTCCCCAGCAGTGGAGATACTGAAAAAAATACCAGGGTGGCCACTTGTCTACCACTGTAGGTGGCTGACTGCCAGGCCAGAAGCCTGGAAACTCCCAATTTCTTTGACCAAGAATGGCTTAAGCAAGGGAATTAGAAGGCAGGACATAGGAAGGAGCTTGCAACTAGCTATTAGGAAAATAATACTCGTAACTTTAGGACAGAAAAAGGCAAGACCAATATTCGCCTGAGGTAAGGGGTATAACCCACAATCCTGGAGGAAATGTCAATGCCAAAACCCCAGAGCATCTGGAGGGTGGCCTATAATACCGATGCTGAGAACCCCAAATTCCCACGTTTCAGCCCACAGGGGTACCCTCACCAAAGCAGCAGTGCACAGCAGTGCCAAAAACAATGGGGCACTCAGGGGGACGGCCAACCCAATGAACCCAATACCAGGTTGCAGAACATAGAATATGTGGCTCTCGTGTCCCGGAGTCAACACAACAGGGGACCTCTCACAGCTGAGTGTCCTGCCTTAAACAGTTGCCCAAATATAGTTAACAGAAAGTCAAGAGCAAACGTAAGACTGCAAACAAGACATAGGTATTAGGATTGAAAATAAAAACCAATAAAGAAGCAATCAAATGGAGTCAGATAAGAAAGAACCAAGTGAAGGAGTAACAAGGATATCCTTCAAGGCACTCAAACTAAGTGGGGAACTGACCACTTAGCCAAAGGCCTTTATTTCCTAGCTTACCGGATATTATTTGGAGACATTACACCTATCCACAGAAGACATGGGTGACACTCACCCATCCACAGAAGACAAAATAGCACCAACCAGTCTTCCACATGGGACCCAGGTGCAGGTCTCTCCAGGTTTCCCAGCTTGGGGGTGCTCAGCTTCTGTTTAGGGGCTGGCACAGAGACCAGTAACCCACCAGCCTGCTAGTTGGAGGAGTGGGTCCCACACGAGGCAGCTGCACTATGGACACTCGGCTGTCCACTCAGTTCCACCACCTGCCAGGGAAAGATGATGGCTCTGAAAAGAGGCTCTGGTTAGGGCTATAGCTCTTTATTGTTACCGCCTCAGTGTTACAGCTCTTACATCCTCAGTCACAGACTGCTTCACCGTCTCTTGCCTATTGCCAACTGCTGCCTCTTGTTGTCTCTCACCAATTGCTGCCTCTGTCTCCGCGGTCTCGCCTCTCTGCGGATGGCCACCGTCTCCACTTTCCTCGTCCCTTTGCTGGCTGTCAGATGATACAGAACAGGTTAGCCTGGGAAGGTTCTTGGATTTGCCCAGGAGAGAATTCAAGGGTGAGCTGGTGGTGTTAGGCAGCAGCTTTGATGGGAGTAGTCATGCACAGCAGAGGCAGACGTGCTGCTCCTTGCAGAGCAGGGCTGCTCCGTAGGCTGTGTGCCCAGAGTAGCAGCTCAGAGTCAGTTCTGCAGTCATATTTATACCTACCTTCAACTACATACAAATTAAGGGGTGGTTTCTGCAGATATTTCTAGGATGAGGGTGGTAACTTTAGGGCCATTGGGTCATTGCCATGAAAAGGGGTGGTAACTTCTGGGTGTTGCTATGGAAATGTAAACTGACATGGCATGCTGGTGGGTGTGTCCTATGGAAAACTGCACCCGTCCCAACCTGTTTTAGCTAGTGCTCAGTTTGGTTCTGTGTCTAAGCCCTGCCTCTGAAATCAAGTCCCACCTCCTGCCTCACCAAGAGTAGCAGTCACAGGTAAGAGCGAGTGTCATGGAGGAAGTTATAAGTGTGGGCCACTGAGGCCCACTCCCTCCTAGGGATCTCTGAGAGGTGACATCAGATAGACTCAGCCATCCTGACTAGGGGGCAAGGCAGCTGGGCCTTATCACCTGCTCCTGCCAACCATGAGTAGAGGGCAGCTCCCAGGGGGTTCACTTTTGAGCATTTGTGGCTCAATACCTGGCCAGAGAAACCATCTGCAGAGAGTCATAGGTGCTTGCATTTATAATTTTTTTTTGAGACAGAGTCTTACTCTGTCACCAGGCGCCAGGCTGGAGTGAAGTGGCATGATCTCGGCTCACTGCAACGTTCACCTCCTGGGTTCAAGCAATTCTCCTGCCTTAGCCTCCTGAGTAGCTGGGACTACAGGCTCATGCCACCACTTCCAGCTAATTTTTGTATTTTAGTAGAGATGGGGTTTCACTGTTTGGCCAGAATGGTCTTGATCTCTTGACCTCATGATCCACCCTTCTCAGCCTCCCAAAGTGCTGGGATTACAGGCATGAACCAAGCTTGCATTTAGAGGCTATAAATGCAACCGCGCCTGGCCAAGTTTGCATTTAGAGGCTGTAAGGTCAGATGCCCAGGAGGGGTGTGGCTGGCACAGAGTTTGCTGCTGCTACTGTGTACCTAGAACAGTCAGTGTGCTGGAACCGTGGTTGGCACACGTTAGGATGGCATTTAAGGAAAGAAAAATCAAATATATTCTACCACTGAATGTATTTGAGAACATTATTTTGGCCTAGGAATCACAAAGCAGAGTTTTAAAACTGTTCTTTTAAATCCTAGCCTGCTGACAGGCTCTAGAATCTAACCCATGAAAGCCTCTGTGAGTTTGGAGTGTGCCTGTCATTGCTGTGTATTCCTCTGAACTTTTACTGGAAGGTGAAGATGTGATGTGTAGATACTGAGCAAAGAAAGTGGTTGGGGGAAGCAAAGGATGGTTGCGTTTGAGGTTATAAACAACCACAAAACCACCTTTGAGAACTGAGTGCTCTGAACACGAGGGCTTGCAAACCCTTTAGAGTGGCCGGGCTCTGTGTCATGGACTGGCACCACAACAGAGTTGCAAGCAAGTGGTAAACTCCTGACCCACTCCCACATACATGTAATCCTTCAGGACGCTTACCGACACGTAGCCCTCACGGCTTTTGTATGCATAAGAATTTACTGTATAATAGTTCAGTTATATTCTGTATAGCATCGGTTCTTAAGTACACACACTTTTTTTATTGCATTTTAAGTTTTGGGGTACATGTGAAGAACATGCAAGATAGTTGCAGTGTGATTTGCTGCCTTCCTCCCCAACACCTATATCTGGCATTTCTCCCCATGCTCTCTCTCCCCAACCCCCCACTCCCTGCTGTCCCTCCCCTATTTCCCCACAACAGACTCCAGTGTGTAGTGCTCCCCTCCCTGTGTCCATGTGTCCTCACACATTTTTAAGGTACGTAGTGTTGTTATCATCCTTCCATTAGTCAATATCTGTACATCTTGGCTTAACCCTGCAATCCAGGGACAGCTGTGATCCCTCCTTCTTGCTCTTTGCACCCAAGCAGGAGAGAAGGCAGTGTCATTCAGGATGGCCGGGCTGCAGGCACCTGTGGGCCATGTTTATAGAGGGTGGAGTCACCCTGTGCCCCTCAGAACCCACGTCTTCCCCTCCATGTCTGAGCTGGTGCTTTACTTGGAGCCTCCTTGTTGCCGTCTGTATGGACATATGCCTTATTTATGAACTGTGAGGCTAAGTACAGAAATGAAAAATCCAAGTATTTGTGTTCTGGGGAGAGGCAGGGTGCTCCATGGTTGGCAGACCTATGCAAACCACCCCAGAGTCCAAGGAAGCTGAGAAGCCAAGGAAGAGGCTGCCAAATCCAGTTTCTCAGAAACACGTAATAGGGACTTACGGATGGAAGCCATGCCTGTGTCTCGAGGGGTGGCGAGATGAGATGGTGGATCTCCACCCATCGCCCCCAGACCCAAGGCTTACATACCGTAGGGAAGGAATGTCTAGGGCAGTCATAGGAAAAGGCAAGAATCTGTTGTGAATCTGCCTAAGGGAGAGATTGTCTGACCTAAGGGCAGGATTTACCAATAAGTACTTTCTCTTACATAAGGAACAATAGATAACAGAAACCTTGGAAGCTTTCCAGGAACTGGTGTTGATCAGAAGTCAACATGGCAGTGGGCATCCCAGGATGGAGTTGCCTTAGCCTCTACACAGAGGCCTGCCAAACCTCAACCTTAAGCCTCGTGCTCCAAGTCAGCATCAACAGGATTATTCCTGGGGCCACTGGGTTTTAGCACAGCCCATGGTACCTTGGCTACTGCCAGTCCTTCGGCCTGTGATTGCCTCAGAGGCCTGCCCAGAGGATGGATTGGTAGGCCAGCAGTCTTGCTCCTGTGGCCAAGCAGCATCTTCTTGTGTCCCTTGAAGTTCCGAAGGTATTTTTACATTATCTTCCACCTGGATACTGTTGATAAGTCTGATGCAATTATCATTCCTGATTGTTTGTATATGAACTGTTTTCCTTCCCTCTGGAAACATGTGAAATATTCTCAACTTGGTATTTGGAAATTTCCTGTTGATGTGTCTTAGTCCGGGTCTTTTTTTTTTTTTAATGCTGGGTACTTGGTGAATCTTTTCAGTCTAGAAACTCATACTGTTCAGTTCTGACAAATTGTCCAGTAACTGCCTGTTCTCTTTTCTTCAGCGTCTCATCATTCAGATGCTGCAGGTGCTGTCTGGTCTCTGTTTCCCTTCTCTGTCTTTTCGGTTCCTTTCTCCATGTTCATTTCTGCCACCCAAATTTTAGTTTTCGGGATTGGTTTCTTTTTCTCTGAATGCTTCTGTTTTTTTTTTTTTTTTTTTATTTTTTGCATCTTATTCCTATTTCAAAGTTGCACGCCTTCTTATATTTCTCTGAGGATATTAATTATGGTTTTGTTTAACACTTGCTTTCTGCTCCCTGCTTTTTATCTGTCTCCTCCTCCAGGTTCCTTTTTTCAGTGTGTTTGTCGCGGTCGTTGTGCCTCATGCTAGAGACTTTTCTAAACTATCTTGTGATTATTGAGTGTCTGTTCATATTTAAAAGAGAAGCATTAACATTTGATTGGAAGTTAAGGACTGTATAGAGACAAGGTATAGAAAATATTTTCATGGTCGTATGAGTCAGGGCTCTGTAGAAGAACAGAACTAATAGGAGACACATATAGGTATAGATAAAGGGGAGTTTATTAAGTACTAACTTATGCAGTCACAAGGTCCCATAATAGGCTGTCTGCAAGCCTGAGTCTCAAAAACTGGAGTTTGGAGTCCAATGTTCAAGGGCAGGAAGCATCCAGCATGGGAGAAAGACGTAGCCTGGGAGACTGGGCCAGTCTCTCCTTTTCACATGTTTCTGCCTGGTTTCTATTCAGTGGTAGTTGATTAGATGGTGCCCACCAGATGAAGGGTGGATCTGCTTTCCCTAACCTGCTGACTCTAATGTTAATCTCTTTTGGCAACACCCTCACAGACACACCCAGGATCAATACTTTGTTTCCTTCCATCCAGTCAAGTTGACGCTCAGTATTAACCATCACAAGTTCACCCCTTGTGAACTTGAACCCGTACACATCTTGAGATCATACATAATCTCCAAATAAAGACAATAATAAGGTCATAATTATGCCTAACATAATACAACTATCCTTCATACAACCTGAACCACACCAGTCCCCAACACAAATACTATTACATAAAGTTAACATACTTAAATGCTGATTTTAAGCCAATAAATTTTATGTCACGTGATAAAGGATAAAGGAAGTAAAATGAAGATGTTTTCTTAGTGCAGGTGTAAACACGCACAAACATGTTTTTAACAAAAGAAGGAAAAATACTCATGACAATTACAGTCCCATTTCTGCAACTGGTCATGTGGTTGTAGCTGGTATTAATGACTACCTTCTTCTACTACCCATTCTGTATTCCCTTTGCCTTCAGCAAACACTTTGGCAGGCCATGTGTTCTTTTCCTGGTGGAGTAATCCAAACCTTCATTCCTGAAGGGTCTGGGCTCTGTAGTCCTGCCTGGACTGGGTTATTATAGTTTCTCATTGACTTTAATCACAGGGCATGATAATACTAAGAGATGCCCTAATGGAGCTCCTGTATTCCATGCATACTTTTACTTACCTCCATTGTGGAGGTAAGTAGACTCATTTCATCTTGATAGTCTGGGTCAATCATCCCAGCCAACACGGTAACTCCTTTCTTAGCCTGTTCATTTAAAAGTAGGGGGAGCCCAGAGTTTCCAGGTGGTAATCTTAACTTCCAATTTAATGAAGTTTATTGTTTCTCCTGGCGGCAGCGTTCCTCCCTCTGGAACTAAGACCTCTAGGCCAGCAGAACATAATGTCATGGGAACAGGAAGCAAAAATTTTCCTAGTGGATCACTAGGGGTGATGGTGAGCGGTGCCACTTGCTCTTCCACCCATTGATTGCTGGAGTTGTGAATCCTGGCTATGGGAGAAACAGTACTATATGTATTGAACACTGATTCAGAGCATACACAGCCTTCTGGAGAACTTTGCCTCAGCCCTTTAAAGTATTGTCACTTAGTTGGCATTGTAATTGTGACTTCAAAAGTCATTCTACCATCTGTCAATCCAGCTGCTTCAAGATGATGGGAGGAACATGGTAAGACCAATGAATTCCGTGATCACAACTGTACTGCCACACTTCTTTAGCCATAAAGTGAGTGCCTTGGTCAGAGGCAATGCTGTGTGGAATACCATGACAGTGGATAAGGCATTTTATGAACCCACGGATGGTAGTCTTGGCAGAAGCATTGAATGCAGGATAGGTAAACCCATATCCGGAGTAAGTGTCTATTCCAGTGAGAACAAACCTCTGCCCTGTCCATGATGGAAGAGGTCTGATATAATCAACCTGTCACCAGATAGCCGGCTGATCACCCCGAGGAATGGTGCCATGTCAAGGGCTCAGTGTTGGTCTCTGCTGCTGGCAAATTGGGCACCAGCAGTGGCCGTAGCCAGGTCAGCCTTGGAGAATGGAAATCCATGTTGCTAAGCCCATGCATAAGCTCCATCCCTGCCACCATGGCCGATTTGTTTATGGGCCCATTGAGCAATGACACAGGTGGCTGGGGAAAGAAACTGAGTGGTGTCCACAGAACAGGTCATCCTATCCACTTGATTATTAAAATCTTCCTCTGGTGAGGTCACCGTTTGGTGAGCACTCACATGGTATACAAATATCTTCACAGTTTTTGACCACTTAGAGAAGTCCATCCACATACCTGTTCCCCAAATTTCTTTGCCACCAACTTTCCAATCATGCTTCTTCTAAGTCCCTGACCATCCAGCCAGACCATTGGCTGCAGCCCATGAATCGGCATATAGTTGCATATCTGGCCATTTCTCCTTCCATGCAAAGTGCACGGCCAGGTGCACTGCTCGAAGTTCTGCTCACTGTGAAGATTTTACTGCTGTCCTTCATGACTGTCCTAGAAAGGGGCTGTAGTGCGGCAGCTGTTCACTTTTGGGTGGTACCTGGGTATCGTGCAGAACCATCTGTGAACCAGGCCCCAGTCTTCTTTTCTGTCAACTGATCATAGGGAACTCTCCTTGAAGCCATCAGTGCAGGCTGAGGGAGAGAAGGCAGGGTGACAGGAGTGGAGACCATGAGCATTTGAACTACTTCCCCATGTAACTTAATTGTGCTTTCAGGACCTGCTTGAGCCCAATCACGTATATACCACTTCCATTTCATGATAGAATGCTGCTGTACACGACCTGATATAATCAACCTGTCACCAGGTAGCTGGCTGATCACCCCGAGGAATGGTTCCATATCAAGGGCTTGGTGTTGGTCTCTGCTGCTGGCAAATTGGGCACCCAGCAGTGGCCGTAGCCAGGTCAGCCCTGGTGAATGGTTGTGCACAGCAGCATTCTGTCATCAAATGGAAGTGGTATATACGTGATTGGGCTTGAGTGATTGTGATTGGCCAGATGGGTCAGAAAGCACCCAGTTCATGATTGGCAGTTCAGGTCTTATGGTGACTTGATGACCCATGGTCAAACGTTCAGTTTCCACCAAAGCCCAGTAACAGGCCAGGAGCTGTCTCTCAAAAGGAGAGTAGTTATCTGCAGAAGATGGCAGGGCCTTGGTCCAAAATCCTAGAGGCTTCCGATGTCATTCGCCTGTCAAAGGCTCCAAACAGAATCCCTATCTGCCACTGACACCTCAGGCACCATTGGATCTGGTAGGTCACATGGCCCAAGTGGCAGAGCAGCTTGCACAGCAGCCTGGCCCTCTTGGAGAGCTTTCTCCTGTTCTGGACCCCACTAAAAACTGGCAGCCTTTCAGGTCACTCAATAAATAGGCTGGAGTAATACACCCAAATAAGGAGCGTGTTGCCTCCAAAATCCAAATAGACCCCCTAGGCATTGTGCCTCTTTCTTGGTTGCAGGAGAGGCCAAATGTAGCAACTTATCCTTCACCTGAGAAGGAATATCTCGACAGGCCCCACACAGCTGGACCCATGCAGATTTACTGAGGTAGAAGTTCCCTGAATTATAATCAGATTTATTTCCCATCCCCTGGCACATAAAGGTCTCATCAATAAGTCCAGTGTGTTTTCTCCTCCTTGCTCACTGGATCCAGTCAGCGTAATGTCATCAATGTAGCCAGCATGATGTGCTGTGGAAATGAACAGTGATCTCTGAATGAGATTATGACACAAAATGGAGAGCTGATATACCCCTGAGGTAGGACAGTAAAGGTATACTGCTGGCCTTGTCAGCAGAAGGCGAATTGCTTCTGGTGGGCCTTATGGATGGGAATGGGGAAAAAGGCATTTGCCAAGTCCATGGCTACATACCAGGTGCCAGGAGATGTGTTAATTTGCTCAAGCAATGGAACCACATCTGGTGTAGCAGCTGCAATTGGAGTCACCACTTGGTTAAGCTTAACGATAATCCACTGTCATTCTCCAAGATCCATCTGTCTTCTGCACAGGCCAAATGGGAGAGTTGAATGGGAATGTGGTGGGAATCACCACCCCTGCATCCTTCAGGTCCCTGAAGGCACTAATCTCTGCAGTCTCTCCAGGATTGCGATACTGTTTTTGATTTACTATTTTTCTAGGTAGAGGCAGCTCTAATGGCTTCCATTTGGCGCTTCCATTTGGCTTCCATTTGACCATTGGCCGGGTCAGTCACCCCAGCCAACATGTTAACTCCCTCCTTAGCCTGTTGACTTAAAGGTAGGAGGAGCCCAAAGTGTCCAGGTGGAAATCTTAACTTCCAGTTTAATGGGATCACTGTTGTGTCTCCTAGCGGCAGCATTCCTCCCTCTGGAACTAAGACCTCTAGGCCAGCAGAACATAAGGTCGTGGGAACGGGAAGCAAAAATTTTGCTACTGGATCACTAGGGGTGATAATAGCCCTCACCATAATACCAGTCAGGGAGCCAGTGTGGAGGTTCTGCCAGCTGCTAAGTATATCTATGCCAATTATGCATTCTGGCACTGGGGAAATGACCACAGGATGAGTTCAGGAACCCAGTGGACCCACTGTTAAGTCAGACCTGAGCTAAAACTCTATGAATTACCTGACCTCCTTGAGCCCCTACTTTACTGGAGGACCACAGGATGTTTTAGGTTCCCTGGAATTAACAGCTTAGAGCCAGTGTCCAGTAGTCCCCGAAATGTTTGTGCGTTGTTCCCCAGTGCACATTTACCCTGATGAAAGGTCAGAGGTCTCTTTGTGGAAAGACAGGAGAAAGGTTCACTGCATAAATTACCGGTAGTGTAGTGGGGTCTTTTCTCAAGGGGACCTGGCCCCCACTTTATTCAAAAGGTTCTAGATCTGTAAACTGACTCAAGTCTGGAAATTGATTGAAGGGCTATGATTCTCTGTTTTTATAATTCAAATTAGTCTTTTGCCCATTTGACCTGGAAGTTTTCTGCTTGTATAAATTAAGAAGAAATGCAGTAGGCATCCTATCAATTTCACTTCTAGGAACACCGTGATTAATTAGCCAGTGCCAGAACTCTACATGAGACAGACTATTCTGATTGTAGCTTTGCTTCTGCTGTCCATTATGGTGACTCTGCCCCCCCTGACCTTATCATATCTAGTTTTTGAAACATGGCAAGGGAAATGATTCCATGTAAGCTGACCATATCAGCTGGATAACTGAATAAAACACCTCTCACCTCACTTTCCTCTGGCCTGAAGCTTTTCACTGCAGCTGCCTTTGCAACTAAGGACACAGCTGCAGACAGTGGGCCCTAAATGGAGTTTTCCTGGGGGAGTTTAGGGAAAGCTTATATTTTCCTAATAAAACTGTCAAGTGTGGCCAAGATAATACTTCCTCCTGTTTTCTGCCTTTTATGAAAACACAAGGCCTTCAACAGAAACAGCTGACTTCTGACCTTGGGAGAGAGGTCAGTGAACAGCACTGATGCTGATGCTGATGTCTTTGAAATATTGGTCCAATATCACCAGAGGCTGCTTCTTAGGGATGTGTGTGTGGCGGGGGGAACAAATGTTTTCATACTTGGGCCATCCTAAATCTATAATTTTCTGTTTACTAGCAGCCAAAAATATTCCAAATGATTTACCCTCATAACTTTTTGAGAAAAAAATAATAGCTTAATAAGAATAAAGTACCTTAAAGGAATTTGCCATTTTTCTTCTTTATTTAGAATCAGCAAAGCACGGCAGGACAAATCTGAAAGTCTGTTTACTCTTGTCTTTGTTGATGTTATTGGCAGGCAGTGGACTTACTTCCAGCAGGGAAGGTGTGAACCCAGCTAAAGGGATCTAGACTCTGGTCATCAGGAACAAGGCAAGCCCTTCCCCATGAGAAGAGCACAGAGGAGGTTAATATGGAGTTGACCAGAGGTAGGCAGAGGAAGGCCTGTGGACCAAATCTGACCAGCTGCCTGTTCTTATGAATAAAGTTTTATTGGAACACAACCATGCTGGTTTGTTTCATACTTCCTGAGGTTGATTTCACACTGCAACGACAGAGGTGAGTGTTTGACACAGATCCTGTCTCACCAAATCCAATGGCATTTACTGTCTGGCCCTATACAGAAAAAGCTTGATGGCCTGTGGGTTAGACTGTCAGGTGGTAGAGACTAAGAAGGGAGTGATAAGTGGCCGATTGGCCACCTGAGACTTTGTCTATATCAGGAAGCTGCAGATAGGAAATGTCCAGGCAGTGCCTCAGAAGAACCCATGGAGTATCCATAAGGGGAAGGGTTGACACTTTGGACACCGGCCATGCCCAGAGTGAGCCAACTGTGCAGTCAAATACAAAACTTCCTGCCTCTCACACCTCCGTTCTCCCTGTTTCAATCCTGGTGAAGTCAGAGGTGCAGTCATGAGCAAGGTGGGGAAACAGCAGTAAGTCCAACCACAGTACCTCTCCTCCCCAACTAGAACTCAAGCCTAAATCAGGCCTATCACATTGGATGCCAGGTAGAAGCTTTGATATGAGATAGACTGGACTCAAAATGCTTAAAATCAAATATATGACCGTAAAGCTATTGGAAAAATGTGGGCTCTGTCCAAGATTCCATTCAAGGGTGGAGAAGGATAAGGTACAGGGCTTGTTAGAAAGCAGTTGCATGGCAGGATAGAGTTCTATTAAAATGTTTTTCCATCTTACAATTCCTATGGAGAGGAATTTGGAAATGGCTAGCCAAATTACATATGCATTTATTCTTTGACTCAAAAATCCAATTCTGGGCTGGGTGCAGTGGCTCACGCCTGTAATCCCAGCACTTTGGGAGTCTGAGATGGGCAGATCACTTGAGGTCAGGAGTTGGAGACCAGCCTGGCCAACATGGTGAAACCCCATCTCTACTTAAAAAAAATAGGAAGGAAAAAAAGTAGCTGGGCATGGTGGTACACACTTGTAGTCCCAGCTGCTTGGGAGGTTGAAGCATGAGAATTGCTTGAATCTGGGAGGTGGAGGTCACAGTGAGCCAAAATTGTACCACTGCATTGCAGCCTGGATGACAGAGTGAGACTCCGAGAGAGAGAGAGAGAGAGAGAGAGAGAGAAGAAGAGGAGGGGAGGGGAGGGAGAAAGAGCAAAGAAGGAAAGAAAGGGAAGGAGGAAGGGAAGGAAGGATGAAGGGGTGGGGGAGGGAGAGAGGGAAGGAGAAAGAAATCTACTTGGAATCTGTACAAAAATTACACCGGGAAAAATATGGAAAGCAATTCACAAGGCTGTTCACTGTGGCATGCCTATCATAGCAAATGATTAGAAATAACACACATGTGGCCTGGCATGGTGGCTCATGCCTGTCATCCCAGCACTTTGGAAGGCTGAGGTGGGCAGTCACAAGGTCAAGAGATCAAGACCATCCTGGCCAACATGGTGAAACCCTGTCTCTACTAAAAACACAAAATTAGCTGGGCATGGTGGTGTGTGCCTATAGTCCCAGCTGCTTGGGAAGCTGAGGCAAAAGAATTGCTTGAACCCAGGAAGTAGAGATTGCTGTGAGCCAAGATCATGCCACGGCACTCCAGCCTGGCGACAGAGCAAGACTCCATCTCAAAAATAAAAAATAAATAACCCACTTGTGCCTCCAAAGGGGACTGGTTGATTAAACTATCGTGAATCTACACCATGGAACATGATATAAATGACTGAGAATATCTTTAAATACTGCAAGTGAGAAAAGCAAGGTGGAGAAAAGAAGATGGATGTGTACCACTGTTCACCTAAGAAGGTGGCATAGGGCACATACAGTTGTCTCTCCCAAGAAACTGCCCAGGACAAAGGTCTCCAAAGTTAGAGGGTGCAGGAAGAAATTAGAATGTCTGAATTGTTTTGCCTAAAACAACAAAGGATTTGGCTTTAGTAAGTTGTGATAAATGCAGGTAACCTCGTTTGGTCCACCTGCTGGGTGTCCTGGTCTTCACTGGTGGCACACTGTGGAGGTCGGGGGTCTGGGGGTCACTAATGCTGCAGCTCAGTGAGCACATCTGGTGCTCCCTTGAATGTGTTTTTGCTTGGACCCTGATGGTGGCTTTAGTTTCCAGGTTTTGGTATGGCATTGATCTGGTTTGTATTTTATTTTACTTTATTTTATTTTTTGAAAGGATCTCATTCTGTCACCAAGGCTGAATGCCATGGCACAGTCACTGCTCACTTCAGCCTCAGCCTCTTGGGCCCAAGCCATCCTCCCACCTCAGCCTCCTGAGTAGCTGGGACCACAGGTGCATGCCATCCCCCCAGCTCATTTTTAATTTTTTTGTAGCAATGGAGTCTCACTATGTTGCCCAGGCTGGTCTCGAACTCCAGAGCTCAAGTGATCCCCACCTTCACCTCCCAAAGTGCTGTGATTACAGGCATGAGCCACTGCACCCAGTCAGTCAGCTCAGTCAGGTCTGTTTTCATTCTTTTTAAAAAAGAAACATGGTCTCTAAAGGTGAGTTACCAGCTTTTATTTCTCAGAAAGTCACAGTTCCAGATTTGCAGATGTTTATGGTGATAGCAAGTGGCTGGCAGTGGTATGGTACTTAGTAGATACTTAAAAAAGTAAACACAAAACAGGTCCCTGTAAGATGATACTTGAATTCTAAGTGAGAAGAGTAAAATCTCTTACTATGGAGAGGTCTTTTGAGAATGATATCTGCAAATATTTACATCATTATTTGATTTCTATTACCAAGATGGAGTAAGTTGGCTACCTATAAAAACACTTTTGAACCTTAACTTGGAGATAGAATTTCCTACCTATGTAGAAATCTTCCAAAGTATTTTGCTTGTGTTAAAAAAAAAAAAAAAATGGAGATAAGCGGTACCTTCCGGTTGGTTTGGTAGAGTTACTGATTGACATTAGGAAAGATGAAAGTTGACTATTCCTAATCTCCATTTTACAGATGAGGAAACTGATGCACAGATTAGTTATATGGCTGAGGTAATACCATTCGTGAGGACAGAGCCAGGATTTGAGCTTGGCTGGTCCCATACTGTATGCCCTGAACCAGTGTGCTAAGCTGCCTTTTGTGTGTTTTATAAATTTCAGAATATGTGTGATGTACAAAGAGAGGGATATGCAAAAGGGGTAGATATATGCACACATAGAAGTTAAATACCCAAAAATATTTATTTTCATTTTTGAGATAGTCTCACTCTGTGACCCAGGCTAGAGTGCAGTGGTGCAATCTCAGCTCACGGCAGCCTCTGTCTCCTGGGTTCAAGCAATTCTTGTGCCTCAGCCTCCCAAGTAGCTGGGAATACAGGCACATGCCACCACACCTGCCTGATTTTTGTATTTTTAGTAGAGGCAGGGTTTTGTCATGTTGGCCAGGCTGGTCTCACGCTCTTAACCTCAAGTGATCCACCCATCTCAGCCTCCCAAAATGCTGGGATTACAGGTGTAAGCCACTGTGCTCAGCCCCCAAAATATATGTTTTTTGATGGGTCACTTTATCCCCAAATTTTCAAAGTCAAAGTCACTGCCACTGAGAATTCTAAAGCCTTGTAGGGAACGATGGCCCAGTCTGGTCTGAGTTGAGTGATCGTGTATCTGGGTACGCAGGCTAGATCCTAGAACATCACAGATGCTCGAGAACGGTTCACTCACCTGTCTGTTCCTGACAGGGCTTTCTGGCTGCCTTCTTTAATAAGCTCCTCTACCAAAGCAGTTCCAGATAGAATTGAACACTCTTTTAAAACTTTATCTAAAGCATAAATATCAACTTCTAACCAGGATCTCCATGCAGTTTCTACGGGTGGCATATTTTACTCCTTTCCAGCTGGCTGGTGTGAACACACCCCCTTGGGTTTCAGCACCACCTTCTTTTTTTACAAGAACGCTCCCAGAGGTCAGGGTGCTGCCCAGGGTCTGCTCCTCTTTCCTCTTTCCTCCTTGTGGTGCAGGGAGGAGCTGGCTGCCGGAGCCCCCTCCTGTGCCTTCCTACCCTCCCTCCCTGCCTCCTTCTGAGGGAGCCCCAGGGAGGAGGGGAAGGCTGGTAAAGAGGAAGAACTGAGCTCTGCTGGCAGCTGCTCAGGGGTCTGCAAGGTGCTGAGGATGCTGACTGGGGTGGCAGTGGGGCTCGGCCTAGCACCTGCACGAAGCATTGCGTCTGGGTGCCCCAGTTAAATCAACACCACCCAACGTCCTCCACCTGTGGTTGCCCAAGAGTAGTGTATTTTCCTGGGTGGGGCAGCTTCCTTCTGTCCTGTGCCAGGGAGGCCGGCTTCCAGGAGTGGCTCAGGCTTCCTTTTCTTCTGGCTTCTAGTGGAGCTCAGAAGGGCAAGGGAAGAGCCAGTGCATGGATCCCACTCACCCTTCCTGGCTGTTCTAGCCTGGCTTTGATTCCCTCCACACTTCCAGCCTCCCACAGCAGGGCCTTTCCAAGCTCCAGCTCTCACTAGCAGGCAAGGTGGTGTGTGCCCTGTCTCCTCAGGCCAGGGACGGGAATGGCTGCCATTGTTGTGGGTCCCTGGTGCCCCACCCATGCCTCCACAAATAGCCCCTCTGTCAGAATGTTTTCTGGAGAGCTCTGGAGCAGAATTCTTTCCAGCTGGACTCTGATAAGTACAGCTGGTGATCATTATTTCAGAATGAAGCTTATTTTAGTTTATGAGTCTATCCAAATATTTTGATCCTTTAAATTCAGATTTCAGTTTACCTCAGTTGGTTTATAGAGAATGGACTGGGCTGTAGAAACTTAGAGAAGCAAAGAAGTCAAGCAAGTGTGGACTCGGCCGTCCTCACTACCATCTTCTGCTGCTGTGGATGTCGGATTCGGTGCACCCGTGAGGTCCTGGACTGAAACCCCGTGACCAGCAGGTCTCAGGACCTCTTCCCTGCACTGTGCTAGCCCGGCCCCCTGTTACAGGCTGAATTGTGTCCCTCATGTTTATATGTTGAAGTCCAAATCCCCAGTACTTCAAAATATGATGGTTTTAGGAGATGGTACCTTAAAGAGATCATTAAGTTAAAATGTGGCCATGAGGATGGCCTGGCCCTGATCTGGTAGGACACTCAGGGAGAGACCAGGGGTGTGTGCAGAGAGAAAGCCATGTGAAGAAGGAGCAGGAGGACAGCCACCTGCCCACACCTCCATCTGGGACTTCAGGCTCCAGAACCGTGAGAAGCTACAAGTCTGTTGTTTAAGCTGTGGGTCTGCGGTGCTTTGTTCTGGCAGCCTGTGCTGACTCACAAACCCGCTTCTGCTGCAGCCCCTCACCAGGTTCGAGCCCACATAAGCGGATCGGCTCAGCCACTGTCCGCATTCACAGCCTCCTGCAGCTTCCACTGCTCGAGTATCCTGGTCCCAGCCTTCTTAGTTGGGCATCGCTCACCAGACCATTTTATGTTGGCAGGAATGTGGAGACAAGGAGGGCCTTCAGGGACACAGTTGTTCCTCTGCTCATACCCTACCTGCCTTACCCTCTGGACCATGCAAAATGTTTATCTTATGAAGTCTTTTGTTCTTTGGTAAATGCATGTTAATATAACAGACACATACTTAGAATCCATGGCATCCAGCAGCCCCATAGCTCTGATCATAGCAGAGGTGGTTTTAAGAGAAATGCATTAAATAAAGTTGAGTTTGTTTTTCATAAATCAAGATACATCCACTTGGGGCAAAGTCGTGACAGTCAGGTGAGCCCGAAAGTTATGGCTTCTTTTATAGCCAGTTATCCAAGGGCTGAAACCATCGAGCTGCCTGCCTTCTTAGCACTCGAAATAAAAAGGATGGGAATGTTTGGTACAAAACCCAGCACTTAAAACCTATGAGGCTTTCAGCTGTGACTCTCACTGTGTCGCCTCCGTCTGGGCAGTTCATTGATCTTCAAACCAGGCAGGCTCCTCAGGGGAGAGAAGATTTAAGATGGAGCAGCCGGCTCTAATCTCCATTAGGTCCAGGAGCTGAGACGTGTCACGCGCAGCTGGTTAGGAACATGTGAACTTCCTTCTGTAAGGCTGCAAGACCGTTTTGTGTGTAAATCTAAGTTGAGGAAACTATGAGGTGAAATGGGTTTTTTTTTTCAAAGTCTGCACTTAGGCTCTTTTCTGAAGAAAATCTGTGTTGACAGTGGAGGGAGATCATGTTTGCGTTAATCGTGAGGGTTTTAAGTAGTAATCAATATTTTCCAAACTACCAAACCCAGCATGTTTTAGGGTCATTGTCAATGGTTAAAATTAAACCTTGCTTGTTTTAAAACTTTGAGTGCTAACCGCTGGAGGCCCGGGTTAGATGAACAGAGTGTATCGGGATGCTGGAAAATATTAAGTGCAGATCCCATCTTTGTGTGATATTGGTTTTTATATAATTTCTGTTTTAGGAAATTGCGAAATTATGTAAGACAGTTTTCACTATGAATTATTTTCAGAAGTCTTTGTGCTAAATGATGAGGCATGACTGTACTGAGCTGTGTGTTATTTATTATGATATGGTTAATGCTTAGCTGACGTGCAGAAATTGATGGTGAGATGTTTGATTGGGGCTGCTGAAGGTGGTGTGAGGGCTGGATACTGACTTCAGGTGAGTTTCTGAGATGCTACCGTGATGAGGAAGGAGCAGGAAATCATGTCACATGACTAATGCTTGGAGGATTTCGGGGGGGGGTGTGCATTTCAGGGGGGTGTGCATCCTGCCCCGGGTCCCAGGCAGGAGACACTCTACACTCGACAAGCCTCCAGCCAGGTGGAAGAGGGCATTATTGCAGAGGACAGGCTTGGGTCTGCTGGAAAGCAGTAGGTGTTGGGAAATATTCAACCAACTGGAAGTTTTCTGGGGACAGGTGCCAAGTTCCTTTCACTAGCTGTTTATTTCAGGATAGACCATCGCTCCTACTGGGCAGATCCTCAACATATACTGTGAAATTAACCAAAAAAGGGAAAATGTGATGAAAAATATGCCCTAAAATTATAACAAGCTAGCACACAAGGTAATGCACTTCCCATCACTGAGAAATCCAGCGGAAACACTGTTAACTATGCATGCTAATGGACAGCAGTGGGGTCACTGGGAGATGAGACCAATTGGTGCTCCTCAGACCTGGCTGATCAGCTGTTACCTGGGGACCTGGTTAAAGGTATGGATTCCAGGCTTCACTCTCTGGGCTAGAGCTGTATGTATTTTTTGAGTCTGGTGGTTCCAGTGATCAGCCAGGACAAAATGATGACCCCTAAGCTTTTCATGTTTCTTAATAAAATCTAGTGCAGTGGCTGACTTTGGTTATTGCTTTGGTGGAGAAGTTACTGTAATCCACACGTGACTGCAAACATTTGACAAATTGGTATTTAGTGGACATGTGATACTTGACTGGTCCTGTTCTAGGCACTGAGCATCCAGTAGTTGCAACAGTCACCAAAAATCCTGCCTTCCTGGAAGTTACGCTTTCATGAAAGGGACATATAGTATGTTGTAAGCATGGTAACAGATACTGTGAAAGCATTGTGACGGATGCTATGAAAAACACCACACAGGCAAAGGAGTGTCAGGGGTCGGGAGGTGTCATGGATTCCTTAGTATAATGGCCAGGAAAGGGAGCTCTGGAGCAGAGACCTGAAAAAGAGGGTTGGGAGAGCAAGGTGCATGGGGAAGGGTGTCCAGGCAGCAGGAAGAGCCAGCGTGACGGCCCTGAGGAGGAGCAGTGCTTGGGTCCTGGAGGAATCCAAGGCTGCCTGTGTGGTGGAGCGTGGAGGGTGAGCCATGGGGAGGAAGGCTTGAGGAAGGAGGGGAAAGTGCTGTTGATGAGAGCTGCCTGGCTACGAGGGTGAATGAGAAGAGGATGAATGAGGAGTGTGGTTTTGCAGACGCCAAATCATCAAGATGCCATTCCTAACACCCACGGTGGGAGCCCCTGCAACAGGTGATCATGCCTCTGGGCCCAGATACAACTGAATTTGAGAGTCTGTGATGCAGAGGCAGCATTCACAGCCCCCAGGGTCCACGCGCTCCCATGGACTGAGCCTAGGGAAACGAGGCGAGGTCCCAGCACGGGCCCTGGGACACCCCAAAACTTAGACTAGAGGTGGAGGAGGTGAGGATGAGTCAGCAAAGGGCCCTGAGGAGTAAGAGCTGGCGGTGGGGGGTAGGGGGAGAGAGATATCAGGAGACAGGGGTGAGGCGGGAAGGTAGGGAGTCCTGAAGGTCACCAAACCTCTCAGCTGGGTAGCTGTGGCTGGAGAGGACATTGCTGTAGAGAGAAAAGCCGTTTTTGTGGGATGGTGGCCCCGAGGGAGAATGGGAGGAGAGGATTTGGAGCCTGTGAGATCAGTAAGCTCTTACAAGGGGATTTACTGTGGAGGAGAACAGAGATAGGGCTGTGGTTGGAGGGCAATGGGGGGTGAAGAGTTTGCATTTCCTTTCCTTTCCTTTCCTTTCCTTTCCCTTCCCTTCCCTCCCCTCCCCTCCCCTCCCCTCCCTTCCCTTTTCTTTTCTTTAACCTGTTCTTTTCTTTTACCCTTCTTTCTTTCTTTCTTTCTTTCTTTCTTTCTTTCTTTCTTTCTTTCTTTCTTTTCTTTTCTTTTCTTTTCTTTTCTTTTCTTTTCTTTTCTTTTCTTTCTTTCTTTCTTTCATGGAGTCTCGCTGTTTCACCTAGGCTGGAGTGCAGTGGCATGATCTCAGTTCACTGCAACATCTGCCTCCTGGGTTCAAGTGATCCTCCTGCCTCAGCCTCCTGAGTAGCTGGGATCACCAGCTATGCCTGGCTAATTTATATATATATATATACATACATATATATATGCACATATATACATACATATACATATATACATATATACACACACATATATACATATATATACACACACACACATATACACACACACACACACACACACATATGTATGTATATTTTAGTAAAGCCGGAACTTCAACATGTTGGCCAGGCTGGCCTTGAACTTCTGACCTCAGGCGATCTGCCCACCTCAGCCTCCCAAAGTGCAGGGATTACAGGCATGAGCCAGTGTACCTGGCCAAGAGTTTGTATTTTCTTTCCCAAGATGGGAGATGTATTGTCCTGTGTGTGAGCAGTGGGAGTGATACTGGCAGAGGGGGGAAAAGATGCAGAAGAGAGTGGGGCATTAGGGGTATGCTGTCCCAAGTGGGCCCTTAGTCGGTGGTCCAGTGCCCACGGAGAGGGGCTGTAGCTATGACTGTGGATGGTTGCTGTCTCCACTGCTGCTCCAGCAAACATTTAATACTCACATACAAGGGCTCTCACACATATGTTGGAGAATTTGCCAAGGTTAATATGTTGCATTTTTTTCTCCAAGTCTTCTTCATTTTTCCTGTCTCCAGAATATTCTGGAAAATTTCTTTATGACTTTTCTATACCATAGTAAGGAAAACATCTGTATTTCGCTGGCAATAGAAGCCAAAGAGGGATGCATCTGTCCTTTCTCCTCTGGGTTAGCAATTCTTTCAAAATATCTGGACACCGTAAAAATGTAGAGGTCAATAGAGATTGAATGTTTTCTTGAGATAAATTTACTTGGAAGGGCTTTAAAAAAGTATTTTTAAGCCGGGCGTGGTGGCTTACGCCTATAATCCCAGCACTTTGGGAGGCCCAGGTGGGTGGATCACGAGGTCAAGAGATCGAGACCATCCTGGTCAACATGGTGAAACCCCGTCTCTACTAAAGATACAAAAAATTAGCTGGGCATGGTGGTGCGTGCCTGTAATCCCAGCTACTCAGGAGGCTGAGGCAGGAGAATTGCCTGAACCCAGGAGGCGGAGGTTGTGGTGAGCCAAGATCGCGCCATTGCACTACAGCCTGGGTAACAAGAGCGAAACTCCGTCTCAAAAAAAAAAAGAAAAAATTTATCTTTCTACGTCTGTTGTGTTTTATATATCATTAAAGTTATTCTGTTGCCTTGAAAACTATCATAGTAAACAGAAGGGCAAGTTTTTTTTTTTTAAGTGTGTTGAGTGGCCAAGGAGAAGTGAAATTTTGAGTGGAAAACCTTATATGAATTGTTTGTAGTTGCTTGTACTTCGTTCCTCACCAATCCAAAGGCCAATTCTACAGAAACTGAAACTGTTATGAAAGGGAAGGCTGGTCTTCTGTCTTAACATCAGGTCATAAATTCAATGGGGAACACTGTATCTTCATCTCTATGGCTCAGGAACATAGTAGCTGCTCACTTAATATTTATTAGTAATAAATATTTGTTGAAAAAAATGAATCTCCCCAAAAGAACTGAAAGCAGGGTCTTGAGGAGATATCTGTACACGTGTGTTCATAGCAGTGTCATTCACAATAGCAAAAGGTGGAAATAACACAAGTGTCTGTGGACAGACACATGGATAAACAAAATTCTGTTCTGTACATGTGTTTCGGTTTGGACTGCCATACAAAGTACACTAGACTGAGTGGCTTATAAATAATGTCAATGTATTTCTTTCAGTTCTCGAGACTGGAAACCCAAGATCAAGGTGCCAACACGGTGAGGGTACAATGAGGGCCCCTTCTGTGCTGCAGACTGCCTGCCTTTCATTGCATCTTCACATGGTGGAAGGAGGGAGAGAGATCCTCTGTCCTTTTTGAAAGGTCACCAATCCCATCCATGAGGCTCCATCCTCATGACCTAATCACCTCCCAAAGGCCCTGCCTCCTAATGGCACCACCTTGGGGATTAGGATTGCAACAAAAAGTGGGGGGCACAAATCAGTTCATGACAACATATAATGGAATATTTTTCAGCATTAAAAAGGAAGACATTTTCAGCACCTGCTGTAACGTGGATGAACCTTGAAGACCTTATGCTTTGTGACAGAAAACTGTTACACAAGGACAAACACTGTGTAATTCCATTTATGTGAGGTTCCTGGAGAAGGCAAATTCATAGAGACAGAAACATTCAGGGTGGTGTCTGCAGGACTGGGGAATGGGGAGTCGTTTAATGGGTAACAGTTTCAGTTTGGTAAAATGAAATGAGTTCCTCAGGCGGGTAATGATGACAGTTACACAACAATATGAATGTACTTAGTGCCATTGAACTTTACCTTTAGAAAAGGCTTACACAGTAAATTTTAAGGTATGTGTATTTATTACATTTTAGAAAAAATGAATCTTAATATCTAGAATAATTACAAGGAGTAACCATCTTATAATTGCAGTAAGTTGAAAATCTTGCCTGATGCTGCAGCAGGTGTGTATGCATTATCTCTTTTTTTTTTACACTTTTTTTTTTTTTTTTTTTTTGAGACGGAGTTTCGCTCTTGTTACCCAGGCTGGAGTGCAGTGGCGCGATCTCGGCTGACCGCAACCTCCGCCTCCTGGGTTCAGGCAATTCTCCTGCCTCAGCCTCCTGAGTAGCTGGGATTACAGGCACGCGCCACCGTGCCCAGATAATTTTTTGTATCTTTAGTAGAGACGGGGTTTCACCATGTTGACCAGGATGGTCTCGATATGTTGACCTCGCGATGCACCCGCCTCGGCCTCCCAAAGTGCTGGGATTACAAGCTTGAGCCACCGCGCCCGGCCTTTTTTTACACTTATTAAAACTTGTAACAAAATCTGAATTTTTGTAACCAGGGTAAAGTTAACTATGTTCTTTTTCTGAACGTTCAGGTTTGAAGTGCCTGTTCAGTTGTTGTCATCAACTCTTGAGCAAAGGGGAACAATTAGTGAAACTCCAGAAACATTTTGAGAACTAAGACATTATACCTTTGATAAGAATTTATTTAAACCCCGTCAGGAAATGTGCAGAAAGAGCTAATTTTTAGGTAAAATGACATGTCCTAAAATTTTTGGAAATGCGTAATGGGTTCTTGGGGGTTCTTTGGGAGTGGCTTTAGTTGTCTCTTGAGAAAGGAAAAAGCTACCCCTATTGATAGAAATGTTATTCTACTTATCCCCATCCCCGACTGTCAGAGTATGAAGGTCAGAGATCTTTTGTCCTTTTTCATAGTTTGTTTTCTTGAAAGTGGCTTAGTGTGAATTTCCTCTTGCGTGGGAAAAGGATCATTGTCTTTATTGGTATCAGCGAATGCTCTCACACATGACTGTTTAAACGTGCCTTCATTCATTTAAATGAAGTGGTCAGTAGAAGTGCAACCTGCTAGAAGACAGATTGTGTAACCTCAGAGGCTTTCAGGGAAACTCCGTGGTCCCAGGGAGAGTGTGGGACAGAAGCATCCTGTATAGAGAAAGCACCCTTATTCTCCTTCTCTGCCTCTCCAACCCTGCCCCTCTGATTTCCCTCCTGGTGGAAGCTGTCTTCAGAGGGACCCTTGGAGCAGAAGAAAACATCCAGCCCACCTGTAACTGAATATCCCCTGTTGCAAAGGAAGACAGGGTCTCTGGCCTCCAGCCCACATCTGCGGAAGCTCAGTTGGAGTGAGGTTGCTGATGGCTGCTCCCCTTTCAGTCGACATTTGGTTCCTGCATCCAAGAGGCAGAGTGAGAATCAGACCCTGGACAGTGGCCATCCCTGAAGGCAACGCAGTCATGCGCGGCCTCTTGGCAAGCAGCCCGCGCTCTCAGATGGGACACCTGTCTTCAGGTGTACTGCTCTGCAGCCCCGATTCAGTGGTGACATTGCCTGATTCCGGCCCTGGTTCTGCCTGCCACTGGCCATGCAGCCCTGCACCAAGCTCACACCACTAGGGCCTTAGGAAGGGAGAGGCAGACAGGTAAATGTCTTCTCCCGTCCTCAGGTAAAACCCCTTAAAAACTTAGTTCTCAGCCATGATGGGACAAGAGATCAGACAGACCTTGTCATACTTGCTCCCTTTTATACTTTAGGCACAACTGATGACCATTACTAATGTTAAAATAGAGAACAGGACAGACTGTTGGTGGCAACAAGATACAAACTTATAAGCAGGACCTCAGGCCACGCCAGGCAAGGGTCGAGCCACATGTCCTGCACTTAAAAAACGGACTCTGTCCTCACACCACAGTATCTTCTTTTTCTCCAGCAGCTCAACACGCACTGGCCCTGAGATTCAAATGACTGCAGCTCATCCACCCACAGACGCCGGCTGACCCCATTCCACAGCCATGACTACAGCTCTGATAGGGCAGGAGACTGACTTCAGGAGCCTCCTTCGGATAAGAGGTCCCCAGTCATGGTCTGGCCCTGGCCAGTTTACAGAGGCTGAGTGCCTTCAAGTCCTGAAAAAACCTTTTTGACATTTAGGACCTAATTGTGATACATTTCAGTGTTAAGACTCCACCCCAGAGTGAACATGGGAGGCATGTAACATGGATGTTCAATAGGCATGTGTCAGGACCACCGTCATGAATATTTACAGCTCCTCCTGTAACCTGCTGAATATGTGCGTTTGGCCAACCCATTCAGTATTAAGCTCCTTCCCCAACCCCTCCTCTTTCAAAGCATCTGTCTCTGGTCTTGGACAAAAAGCACACTTCCCAGACTGTGTGATGGCTGCCTTGCACCTTTATAAGAAGGTATTCTTTTCTCCTTTCCAAATGTATAAATATTGTGTTGAATTTTCTTTTAAGTGAACACTGCTAAACGCTAAGCATTTGGTGGAGAACCACCACGTTCCAGAATTAGGCAGCCAAGCCGCCACCATCCACTTGGCAGTTGTGGTTTTCCCAAAAGGAGCCTGGGTATCCACACGTCTCTCAACATGTGTCTTTCTAGTAGGAGCCTGTGCAGCAATAGTGAAATGGCTCGCACACCCGCACGCGTGCACACACAGCCGGAATAAATTGTATAATCAAGCTCCTCTTAGCGAAGTTCTGTAACATCTGTTTGTGTTAAGTGGTGCTCTTTGAAAATGATTTTTCCCCCTCCTTTATGAAAACAACCTTAATTTTACGTTGTGGAGAAATGGCGCGTGGCAATTATTTTTGCTGTCTTCAACAAGATGTGTTGAAGTAAATGAGATTCATTTCTAGAACTGAAGCGCTGAAAGAGCCTGATTAACGGAATCAGCACCTACAATCACATGTAATAACTGTGGGCAAACAGCCCCGCGTGGCTGGGCTGCGGAGGCCACCACTGCTGCGGGTTCAGCTTGCTGGCAGACTTCAGCAGCTGGGCTGCTAATATAATTAGGAATCGTTGTGTTAAATGAGCCATTATTTAAATTATCTGCTAATTTTCCTATCTATTAACCTGCTGAAAACGAGAGAGTAATATCTGAGAAATCTCAGGCTGCTAATCACTAACTAGATGAATCACCCAGTTTTTCCCTTTAACGCAACATTTTACCCTATTGCAGCAATTAGCAAATGGCTTTCCGTAGGGTTATTGCCCAATGCATCAACTGGAGGTTAAGAAGGGACAGTGGGAGACATCCGCAGTCTGTTTGGGTTTCATCCAGGTGTCAGATCTGTGGCTAGAACGTGGCTTCTAGCCTAGGAGGCAATTGGCTTTCTCCACCACTGTGTTCTTGTTTACGTCATAGTCTCTGAGTTAAAGCATACTTGGCCTTTAGAAAGCTTCTCTTATTCTATTTGGGCTGCTATAACAAAATACCTTAGATTGGGTGGCTTATAGATGGCAGACATTTATTTCTTACAGTTTTGGAGGCTGGAAGTCCGAGACCCAGGCACTGGCCGATTCAGATCTAGTGAGAGCTTCATGCTTCATAGAAACAGTACGTTCTCTCTGTCTCCATACATGGCAGAAGGGATGAGAGTTCGCGCTTAGGTACTTTTGTAAGGGCACTAATCCTATCTCTTAGGGCCCCACCCTCATGATCTAATTGCCTCTCAAAGGCCTTGCCTCCTAATACTGGTACATTGGGAATAAGGGTTCATCATACAAAGTTAGGGGTCGGGGCATAGACATTCAGACCATAGCAGAACATAAGGTGAGGACTGTGTGAGTAAACCTTCTCTCACTCTCCCTACCCTGAGACACTGGTAGGGTGCAGTGAACTGAGGGAGGGAGGGAGGAGGAGGTCGGTACAGGGTGCACTCAGAGTGGGGTATTGCAATGCACATCTGGGGATCAACTCCATTAAGGACTTTTGGGGGATGGCACAGAGACCACTCCACACTTTTTGCTTGAGGAGTAAGGGAACAAGGGTTTGAATCCACCAGCTGTTTATTTTTGGACGAGGGCTGCTCCCAGGAGCATTCACTCCCTGGCACATCAGACCTAACTTGGACACTAGATAATCTTACTCCTGAGGTTACAGAAGCTGAAGTGAGTGTCCAAGGAGTGCCCAAGCAGGCCACCAGCAACCTCTGCTGTCCTCTCACTTCGAGCTTTGCTTATATTTGGACATTTAAGAGACAAGTTTCTGATTATTTATATAGCAGCTGGGAAGTTGACCAAGTTTAGCCTGTCCTAGCCACATCTAGAAAATCTAAATTAATTCTTTGCACACATACTTTAGGAGTTTGGCCTGTTGAACTTTCTCTAGCTGCTTCCAACATCTTGGCAGGTTTATTGACCTCACTGGCTTTCTCTCTGCTCCCACGTGGGGCTCGTGAACATGTTTCCCCATCTTAAGGAACAAGGTTTAGTGAGTTTCTATTAGTGGTAGGCACTATGGGGACCCTCAAAAAGAGACTAAGAAAAAGAGCTGTGTCCTTAAGGAATTCACAAGCTCGTTGACAGGAAAGATAGGCCACTGGGAAAAATTAGAGGACAATAAAACACACAAGACAACCGTGGGCACCAAAAATCAGGGCATGAGCTGTTAGGAGAGAATCGGAGCTGCAGCTGGGAGGCCTTCTGGGGAATGCGGGTCTCAGCCGGGGTCTCAAAGGCAACCACCTGCGTACGGTTTACCGTTTACTCTCAGCCAGTGAGAGGAAAGGGTTAGAGGTGGCTCCTCCTGCATCAAAACAAAATAAGGAATATAAAACCCCACAAATTATGCTATTTAAAACACATGAGTTAGCTTTGTCCGGGCAGGGCCCGGCATGGGGAGAAAGTTTTGACTGTTTCCAAGAACAGTTATACTGGACTCTTCCTGAAGAGTCCTGTAGCTTCAAATTGCTCCAGAATCAGCCCTTTTCCTTGTCCAGAGGTTTTAGTTCCACAGGATGCTGTGGACTGTGTGTGTCCCTGGTGACCAGGAGCCGAACTCAGTTTACGTTTTCCCACCTCACTGGGTGAAATTGCACATGAAAGTGGCGCTGGTGTCTATTTGCTCACTCGCTGTGAGCTGACACCGTGAGGAGCTTGTGTCACAGCATTTCCTGCTCACAAGCGCTCCATGAGAATGGTCATCGCCCCCTTTCCTAGAGGAGCGTGCAGAGAGGCTTGGGGAGAGGAACCTACCCAGGCACCGGCACATGAATGGTGGAGGGTGACTGGACCCAAGTCCTGGGTGAATTCAGTCATTCTGCTCGGCGACGTGTGGGCAGAATTGTTTTCAAGGGGCTTGTGACATAGGAGGAAGATGTTCACCTTCAGAACATGTCTCGTTCCCACCCACCTGCGATGTGTGCATAATGGCCGTCCCTGTTGTGTAATTATTTTGTAGAATCTGGTTATGCGGTTTGGGGTGGGGCTGCTGGAACTGGGGCATCTTGTCAAGGAACTCTATGCCAAAGACAAACATTTTTCTTTGTGGGGGCATAGAATTCTCACACATCTTCTGGAATAGATCATCTAAACTCTTTTACTCTCAGATTTTATGTATAATTGGTAGGTGCTTAAGAGGTTTGTTTTAGAAATGAACAAGCCACCTTCCCTTTGCCTGGAACGTGCATTTCTCCTACTTGCTCTTCACTGCATGAAAGTCTCTCTAACCTTGACTTTCCTTTATTCATTCAACAACTGTTTAGTGAGCACCTACTATGCTCCCAGGCACTGTCTGCCATACTGTTGATAAGGAGATGAGTTACATGTGGCCCCATTGTCAGCTCTTATGAAGGACACACTGTGCTGGGGACATTGTCTGAAGAAGACAGACTCCTGTGTGACAGTGAGGCACCCAGGACACAGGCACAGAAGCCTTGGAAACACCATATAAAGTTAGAGGAACAGGTATGGGGGCCGGAGACCAGAAGGAAGGACTGTGGTGGGCAAACCAGGAGGGTGCATTTCCAAAGCTTCACTGAGGGGCTGGTCACTTGTAGTCGGCACTGTCTGCAGGCGGGACAGGTCAGGGGAGAGCTCAGAGGTGACTGTGAGCCTGGAGCACAGAGGTCACTGGTGAGCTTGGCTGGCCGTGGAGAGCTGAGGCCGAAGCCCCATCCTTGCAGGTGGAGGAGAGAAAGGGAGGGAGAAATTGAGACAGCAGGCGGCCCACTGCTGGATGCCTTACCAAGAGGAGGAAGGAACAGAAGCTAGAGGGAGTGTGTTTTGGGGTTTGCCATTTTCAAGAAGTCGAGGATAAATTCGTCACTCAGTTCCTGCAGTTCTGCCTTCTTAGGTGTCTTGCAGCCTGGATCACAGATGGTTTTTAAGGGCAGGTCCTGGTGGACAGGCCACTCCCCCTACTGGCTTCTGCACTCTGCAGGGGCCAGGGCACAGTCTCCATCATCTTCTCTGCTCTCACCCCGTGCTCCAGGCTCAGCACAGCAAGGACCCGCATCTGCCCTGCAAAGGCCCCCAAGGCCCCTGATGTTGACGGCAGGGTTGAAGTAGTTAAAAGCCAATGATTATCAGGGTAGAAGGGTCCCGCTTCTGCTGGAAAACAGGATTTTGCTGGTTGTTATTGTGTTCTGGAGCAATGGAATGTGAATTCTCTGGGAGGATTCCTAGTATCAGGAAGGAAGCAGGGAACAGGGGTCAGGACTTCAGGATCTCCCTGGGCCGTTTCACGTCTCCAAGGCCTGTGTTTTCTCAGTTGTAAAGTGGAGATCGGTCTATCTGATGTGCTTTTGAGTCATTTTAAGTTATACTCTGAAAGTTCAGAACATTCTCTGAATTTGAGAATATGTATTTTCAGTGTAATATTCATTTTGCAATATGTAATTTCAATAGGTAGCTGGAATGACATGGCTCAGGGCTAAGCCGGTGTGTTGTGTGTTTGTGTGTGTGAGCACATGTGTGCATGTGAGGTTGAACCCAAAGAGGCAGGAAATAATTTGGAAACTCCTAGAGTAAAGGAAGAAGCAGATTAAGTTGCTAGCACGTTGCGTGAGGTGAGGAACCTGGAAGAAACCCACAGCCTGAGTGTTTGAGTTTTCTGTTGTTTCAGAGTGCCTCGCATGAAATTTGTAGAGAAAGTGGCTTTACTATTTTTTATCTCTGTGGTTGAGGCTACTTGCAAAAGTAGTAACGGTCTTGGGTAGAATTCAACCCAAGAAAGGTCCATTTCCAGTGTCACCACACAGAAAATGGTGTTGGCTTCTGTGGACTGCTCAGACACATGAGGTGACGCACAGCCCAGAGCATTTACTGGCCCCTGGAGACTCATCACTTGCCTGACTTTGTGGCTGCCTTGTTTATCTGGGGCCATTTCTCTCAGATCGTATACTCTAGGAACAACCATGTGGTGACTGGCTTTCCCGAGCCATGACTCTGAATTGAACCTTCTCGAAAGCCAGCTTTTGGTGGAATTACCATGAAATATATGATTGTGCTGAGTACCTGGGCAATGAAAAGAAATCAACTGTGTAAAAGAACGCAGTCCACACTTTGGTCTGACTTTCTCTGCATTTGTGTTCCCTGCCTCTGCAGAGGAGTGACATCCCCTGAGAGGCAGGAGTAGGTCCTGGCACATGAGAAAGAGCTTCAGTTAGGAGATGATGCAGAGGCTGCAGTTGAACTTCAGACCGAGGGAAGCAGGGGGAAACTTCTCTGGAAAAGTCCCCCCCATCACTAGGGTTGCTGTGTAGAGGGCAAGTCTCGTTTCTGCCTTGGCGCCATCTAGTTACGTGGGCACAGTCAGCGTGGACGTGCATTGCCAGCCTGAGTGGCCAGGAGTGGGGGTCTTTTGGGCTGCTGAGGGCAGAGTTGCCAGTGAGACCCAGAAACAGTTTTGAAACAGCTTCCAGGTCGGATGTGGTGGCTCACGCATGTAATCCCAGCACTTAGGGAGGCTGAGGCAGGCAGATCACCTGAGGTCAGGAGTTCGAGATCAGTCTGGCTAACATGGCAAAACCTCATTTCTACGAAAAAATACAAAAATTAGCTGGGCATGGTGGCAGGTGCCTGTAATCCCAGCTACTAAGGAGGCTGAGGCAGGAGAATCACTTGAACCCGGGAAAAGGAGGTTATAGTGAGCCAACATTGGTCCATCGTACTCCAGCCTGGGTGATAGAGCAAGACTCTGTCTCAAAAAAAAGAAAAGAAATGTGTCTTATTTCATGCCAACCAGTTAGTGGCTGCTTGTTAAGGCAGCCCTAGGAAACTGATGTAAAAAGTTAAGTCCTAGCCGGGCGCGGTGGCTCACACCTGTAATCCCAGCACTTTGGGAGGCCGAGGCAGGTGGATCACGAGGTCAAGAGATCGAGACCATCCTGGTCAACTTGGTGAAACCCCGTCTCTACTAAAAATACAAAAAATTAGCTGGGCATGGTGGCGCGTGCCTGTAATCCCAGCTACTCAGGAGGCTGAGGCAGGAGAATTGCCTGAACCCAGGAGGCGGAGGTTGCGGTGAGCCGAGATCGCGCCATTGCACTCCAGCCTGGGTAACAAGAGCAAAAACTCAGTCTCAAAAAAAAAAAAAAAAAAAAAAAGTAAGTCCTATTTTCCAGGAAACTTGAATCAGACCAGCCAATGTTAAGATGTGTCATTAAAACTACAGAACGATTGTCCTGATATAAACAGTAAAATTCAGAACTCTGTGACTATGGAAAGAAGTCTTCAGTACCCAAGGAGAAAAAGAAGTCATACGTAATGAGGAAAAGTAAGATATGCTTTAGTTTTCTCCACGAATACTCGCCGTTGAAAGACACTGGAGAAATATATATATAAAGTGTTAAAGAAAAAAAAATGACCCAAATTTATAAAAGCCAGGCAAGCCATTCTTCAGATGTCAAGATCATCGAGAGGTGTGCTCAAATGTGAAGGCGTTTGGAGAAGATGGTGCCCACCTTGGGGTGGGGCCCATGGGAGGCTGAACAAAACCAACCCACTGGAGAGCTGGGTGAAGTTAGGGACTGGGGATACTGGTAGGAAGGACTGAACCTCTTTCCTTATAGAATGACTAAGCAACTGTGGGAAATACAGGTATCAGAAACAAATCTTGAAAATATAAAAACAACAGTGTAACCTATTGAGAGGTTGGTGTGACTGAGATTCCTGGGGATTTAGGTGCAGTCACTACCTCATCTTCCTTCATGGAAGGAAATTCTAATAGACAATAGATAAAAAATATTGGCAGGTAGGTAAAAAAGAAAGATGTTCATACGTTATGTAAAATTACCAAAGGGCATATCATAAAAGTAAAAATAATGTTATCATCCAGCACTTCTTCCTTGCTCTCCCTGCCCTAGGACACACCCTGTCCATTCCAAACGTCCTGATTTTTAGAAGTGTGCAGAGTGGGGATCCCTCAGATACCTTTCCAAGTTGCCAAATCAAGAGAAAAGGTTAAGAGGTATCACATAAAGTTATAAAGAAAATGACAGTAATTTAAAAATAGATGTAAAGCTTGCAGATCACCAGAAAAATCATTAAACACAAGAAATCTATATAGTAAAGAGAAAAGAATAAAAGATACAATATAGCAGACAGTGTAACATAAGAAGAGATAGGATGAGGAAAAATGTGTATGATGGGATGTAAATCAATAAATTCATCTCTTAAAATAATTCAAGTTGGGGAAATGTTTAAAAAATGGTGTGGAGGTTCTGATTCGCCTGCCCCCTCTTCGATTCGTGTTGTGGTGAGTTACTGATAATCGAGTGTTTAGGATTTATGAGCAGAACCAGGGAGAGCCCTGCCCTTCAGGAATATCTGGTTCAGCCACTGACCTAGAGACGGATCTCCTTAACTTACTTTGACCTGTTACCGACTCTGATACATAGAAGAATTACTCAGCCTCCAACAATTTCTCTCCTGTAAAATCCATGTAAATGCAGATGTGTTTGGTGTCTAAGCAGAAACACGACACACTGTTTTCCCTTTGCTCTCATACCACGGATCAACTCTGGGACCAAATGTGGGGTGATTTCTCCCCACCAACAAGCAGTAGATCAATTCCGTGACGGACACCGGCTGCGAGTCCTCTAAGTTAGTTCAGTTCCGACACTGTCTACCTTGGGATGGCCCAGGACCCCACAGAGTGAGGGCTCAGTACCGCAAGACTGCCCCCAATTTCCATGCCAGTTGCAAGCCCCGGATCATTGCCTGTGCTTCTGTTCCATGATTGGCTACAAATGGAGATGTCCAGGATCCTATCCTTGGTTTGATTAATTTGCTAGATTCGCTCACAGAACTCAAGAAAACACGTAGACTGCTTTATTATAAAGGACATCACAGAGGCTACAGATGAAAGAATGTGTAGGGTGAGGTGTAGGGGGACGGGTACGGAACTTCCATGCCCTCCCTGTACACAACACCCTCCAGGAACCTCAGCTGTCTGGAAATTTAATGAACCCTGTTCTTTTGGTTTTTTTTGGAAACTTCATTATTAAGCCGTTGGTCATTGGTGATCAGCTTAACCTTCATCTCCTGCCCTCTCTCCAAGGTTGGGGGTGGGGCTGAAAGTCTCAACCCTCTAATCATCTTTTCTGGTGACCAGCCCCCATCCCGAAGCTACCTGGGGGCTGCCAGCCATGAGTCAACTCACAGCAAACAAAAGCACATCACTGTGGAGATTCCAGAGATTTTAGGAGTTGTATGCCAGGAAATGAGGATGAAACGAAATATGTATTTCACAATCCTTCATGCCCCTTTGGACGCTTGTGAGAAATTAGGGTTAAATCTAATCCAAATCGTGGCTTTGACACTTGGGGCTGTTGAGCATTTAATATGTGGATGAAGAGCCAGATAATAAATTACTATGTATCATACATGTGGAAATATATTTATATATATGTGAGATTACATTGTATCTGAAATCAACCCAAACACCTCTGTAAAGGAGCAAGATCTTACACATTTTCTAGGAGTTGTGTATTTGTAAATAGAAATTAAGAATAGAAAATTCATTTACTAAAACTAAGATATTTTAAGTGGCACTTATAGTCTCTTTATTTAGAGTGCCTTTGCTGGCTGGGTGTGGTGGCTCATGCCTGTAATTTCAGTACTTTGGGAGGCCGAGGTGGGTGGATCACTTGAAGTCAGGAGTTCAAGACCAGTCTGGGCAACATAGTGAGACCCCCATCTCAAAAAAGTATGTTAAAAAAAAAAAGTAGAGTGCCTTTGCCATTATTTTAGATTCACTTCAAACATTTGTCCCAAATCTGTTTCTCTTCCATTCCTGCACAGTTTTTGTAAACATAATCGTCAGTGGTAGGAAGGAATTCTCTAAAGTCACAAAGTAGATTTTCCTTTTGGAAAACAGGGATGTCACATGTTATAACACCGCACCTGGCAGATGCCCAGGACTGTCACTCAGTCGTTCATTTCACTCCACTATTTCTACCACCTCTTGTTGGGGAAGGAACGTGGCACTTAGTAGATTAGGGGAGTAAGAACCTGACTTTGTTTTTGCCAACAGCTTGAAAACTGTGTGTGTAGAACCTACACATGCCAGGTTTGTGTGCACAGACTGCATTATTCTTGCTGTGGTTTTTTTTTTTTTTTTTTTTTTTTTGAATCTGTTATCTTTGTACCAACAGCAAAATGAGTGTCTTTGATTTTACCTTTGAGAATAGTTTTGTTGTTTATTTCATACATGTGTGAGTGCCTACTGTGTGCCTGGCCCTGTTCTAGGTATGTGTGGCGGACAGAGCAGCAAACAGCAAAACTCCCTGCCAGAGGGAGCCTACATCTGGTGGGGTGGAGGCAGCAGAAGCTGTCGGGACCCGGAGAATGGTATGATCCTGGCCCGGGCCCAGACTGGCTGAGCTGGTTACAAGAATGCACTCGAGCCTGGCTTCAGGTCCCAGCCTCAGCTCTGCCACTTACCCTTGTGTAGTTGGGCAGGTCAACCCCTCTGCCCCTCAGTGTTTCCATCTGTGACGTGGGGTGATGACCATGCTGTCCTTGGAGCGCTGTTGTGAGGTTAAAATAGGCTTATGGATATAGGAAGTGCTTACAGCAGTGCCCAGCCCACCACAGGTGCTGAGAGACAAGGTAAGAGGATGCACAGGCCAGCAGAATGGCAGTTCTCCCACAGGGCTGGCCATGGTCAGATTCGTGGAGAAGGTGGCGTTGAACAAAGCCTCGAAGGAACGATGAGTCATGCCATGTGGATCTGGGTATCCTGGGGAGGAACCCCCACCCCAGACCCCAGCAAGGTGGCCAGGGGAGAGGCCCTGCCTCCAGGGCATATCTGGGGCATTCATGGAGTGTCCTAGCAGTTGGAGTGGCTGGGAGGAGCGAGTTCAGGACATGGCGAGTGACTCATCAGGCATTCTGAGGACTTTGCTTGTTACTCTGGGTGACATGAGAGCTGTGGGAGGTGGAGGGTTGACTCCCTCTGACTTAACTGTCATAGGACTGTGGTGGCTGCTAGTTGGAAGTAGACAGAGGAAGGAAGCAGGGACAACAGTGAGGACAAGGAGGGGAAGACAGTGGTGTGGACCTTCCCCACCAGTCTCCTTGGAGGAGGTGAGGTGTGGGTAGGTGTGGACTAGAACCTGAAGGCAGAGCCCTTGGGACCTCTTGGTGGCTGGATGTGCGGTGTGAGGGGAAGGAAGCCCTAGGGATCACCTCCGGAATGGCCTGGCCTGACCTGATGGAGCTGCCATCGACTGGGATGGCCAAGTCCGTTGGGAGAGCAGGGCTGGGTGCAGCCGGAGTTCAGGTCAGGACATTCCAGGCCTGAGATGATGTCCCATCTCAAGATGTTTCCTGGACCTGCTGTAACCGAGTACCACAAATGGAGGGCTTAAAACAGCAGGAATGGGCCAGGTGCAGTGGCTGACACCTGTAATCCCAGCACTTCGGGAGGCCAAGAAGAGAGAATCGCTTGAGCCCAGTAGTTCAAGACTAGCTTGGGAAACCCAGTGAGACCCCGTCTCTACTAAAATAAAAATAAATTAGCCAGGCGTGGTGGTGCAAGCCCGTGGTCCCAGCTACTTGGTTGAGGTGGAAGGATCTCTGGAGCCCAGGAGTGAGCTGTGACGGTGTAGTGAGCTGTGACTGTGCCAGTGCTCTCCAGCCTGTGTGACAGAGTGAGACACTGTCTCAAAACAAAACCCAGGAATGTATTCTTCCACAGTTTTAGAGGCAGGAAGTCTGAAACGAAGGTGTTGGAGGGGCCGTGCATCCTCTGAGATTCCAGGTGGAGCCATCCCTTCCCCTTCCAGCCCCTGGCCATGGTCATCAGTCCTTGGCATTCTTGTGGCTCCATCACTCTGATCCCTGTCTCTGCTGCCACTTGGCACCCCACTGTGTTTCTGCTTTCCATGCATTTTCCCCTCCCCCGGAAGGATGCCTGTGATACTGGATTAGAGCTCACCCTGCGGGCCTTATTTTTACTTAATTGACTGTAAAAACCTTTTTTCCAAATAAGGGCACACAGGTGCAGGGGTTAAGACTTCAGCATCTCTTTTTGGAAAACACATCTCAACCTATAAAAGATGACGATTAGCCAGCCAGGGGGAGGTGTTGAATAGGTAGAGCCCAGGGTGCATGTGCAGGCCTGGGTTGAGATGTAAACTTGGGTCATCAGCATGCGGAAGGTGCTCAAAGCTTTGGGACAGTGGGGACACCAAGGGTGAGTGCAGATGGATCCCAGAAGATCAGACTGAGCTGATCTCTGGGAAATGTCAGCAGGTCAGGGAGATGAGAAGCACCCAGCAGTGAGACTAAAGTGAAGCGTCAGAGAAGGAGGAAATCAGGAATGTGTGTGGCCCCAGGATCCAAAGTGGAGAACGTTTCCAGGAGGAGGGAGCAAGACTGAGTCAGATCCTGCTGATGGGTCAGCTCAGCGGCAAACGCTGGACCCAGCAAACCTGAGGTCCTTGGCAGAAGCAACAGGACCTGCCTGTTTGCAGGATAATCCTGCCTGTTTTGATTTCTTTACACTATAGGTTTTTAAACTTGATTTTCAACCTTTTGGGCTATATCTAAGTGGTCTGTTTTTATTTCTAAAAGATATGTTTATTCTGTAAACAACTGGGCACATGTTTGGACTTGGGATAAATGCTGGACATAAAATGATGAGTGACATACACACATGCCCAGAGACACCATTTACTGGGGAAGATGAGTGAAACAGTGGGATGCAGGGCAACAGCCCAATGACATTGGTTCCATAGGGGACTGCAGATTAAAACCATGGTGAGATACCATTCCACACCCATTAGCATGGTTCACATTAAAAAGACCAGCAACACCGAATCTGGGGGAGGATACGGAGCGGATAAACCAAATGGCCCACGGATCCATTGCTCACAGGAATATAACTTGGAGGATCCACATTGCAGATCTGTTCAGCAATTTTCTTTAAAAAGTTAAAAATGTATCTAGCCTGTGATCCAGAGTGTTTCACTTTTAGGTATTTACTCAACAGAAATGAAAATATACATCTGCAAAAAGACCTATGTAGTATGTCCATAGCTGTCTTATTCATAGTAGCATCAAACTGGACACAACCCAAGGGCCCGTGAGAAGAAGCAGAGGCAAATCATGGTGTGTTCCTGCAGAGGAGTACTTTCCCACAGTGGGGAGAAAGAGCAGCAACATGAGGGCGTCTCAAAGACAAAGTGCACATAAGAAGCCATGCCAGAAAGACAAACTCTCAAAAGCCCACATCGTTACGCTTATAGAGTGTTCAAGAACTGATGAAACCAGTCCGTGGTCACAAAAGCCAGAAAGTGGCTGCTTCTGGGGACCAGAAGGGAAAGGGGTATACAGGGACCTTTTGAGGTGAAGAGTGGTTTCTGTGTCTTGGTTTGGGACATACCGCGCCAAAACTCACCAGCTAAACATTTAAGGTCTTGCATTTTTATTATAAGCAAATTATATCTCGAATAACCAATAAAACGATGTTGACGACAGGTGTTCCCAGGTGCTGTGCAGGGAGGTGAGGGGGCACCACCTGCCAGGAGGAGACTGGGAGGCATCCTGGGGAGGGGAGGCCACATTGGATCAGGGTTTCCAGGCCAGATTTGGAAAAGCAAGAGGAGGCTGAGCCCAGCGAAGGGCTAAACCTGGCTCACAGCCCAGAGATGAGGAAGCTCAGCCTTGGTTTCAAACACCAATGGCCTAAAAAGGAAACCGGGCTGTTTAACACAATCCATTCTCGAGAACAGACGAGATCAGGCGCATTCAGGGTGGTGTGACCACCAGAACCCATTCTCTTTTAAGGCTCAGTGTCTATCTGAGATAACACCATTCCCAGCACCTCCCCCAGCCCGCAAACTTCATGGACTTCGTTCAGGTTTCAGTTTTATAATTGCTTTTTGTATTCCCCTGATCAGTGTACTTTTTTTTCCAACTGCTGCATTATTGTTGGTACTTAGTTTAAAAAAAAATTATTCAAGAATCTTGCCTTATTAAAATAACCTGATGCTTCTATTTTTTTTTTCTCTCCTTAAAACATAAAAGCTACAGATTCTCGTTGACACTGGAAGCAGCAACTTTGCGGTGGCGGGAGCCCCACACTCCTACATAGACACGTACTTTGACACGGAGAGGTAGGTGCTGGCCCCTCGGCTGGTGTGCTGGGCCAGGGCGCTGCATGATCAGCATGCTTCAAAATGTGGCAGACCGTAACAGCCAGAAAGCAGTTTCATTTTAAGGGGATACTGACGTGTGCATATGTACATGTGCGTGTACATACATGTGACTATGTGTATGCGTACATGCGTGTTCATTCCATGCACAAATTCACAGCAGGAGTCTCCTAATAGCTTCCATGCATTTACATGAGATTCATATAGAGAAATCCAAGTCACACACCACGTCTGTAGTTCTCCTGTCGCAGGGAGCGTGTGGCCCGTGGGTGTTTGTTGCAGCAGCTTTAGTTCCGCAGTGGAGGTGGGCTGGAGCAGGAGGAGGTCTTGGGAGTCGGTGTGGCCCCTCTGGGCAAGGGCATGGGGTTGCTTCCATAGCTGAAGGGATACATGGAAACCCGCCTTCGCATACTTCAGTAGGGTTTAAACTGTGGTTCATGGAAACCATTTCTGTGGGTTGGTTCGCAACACTCATTTGGAAGAGTGAGTTTCGTGAGTACAAAGTATTCAGGCCCAAGACTGGGATTGCACATGACCAACGTGGTGGAGTTGACAAAAAACAGTGGAGCCAGATGGAGGTCTCTGGAATAGAACAAGCCCTGCCCATGCAGGCTTCAGAGCAGCCCTGGCTGGGGTTGTGGGAGGCCCCCGGCGGCCTGTGGCAGCCTTCAGCTCTGCAGGAGCCCGTGGGGTCTAGAGTCGGCCCTTCTGTGAACGGGAAGGTGCTCTTAACACCATGCACATTTCGACGTCACAACTATTTTTGCAATCCTGAAACTTAAACTCAGCAGACAGAACGGGGAAGCTGACGTGCTGGCTTGTTTTTTAGGGGCATGAACCGTCTACAGACTCAGAACTGCCACATTAGGTTTCCCTACTGTAAATTCTTTTCCTGACTTCCCTTTCTCACTTTCCTTGTCCCCAGTGTTTTGTTCCAGGGAATAAAGGCCAGCTTTTGTTGGGGACAAAAGGAGAGGAAAAGAATAGCTGGAGTCTTCTGAAAATGCCAGGCAATTTGATAAAGCAAGATGACTTGCCGTGTAGGAAAGAAAGCAGAGGAAGCCCTGCATATCTGTTCTACATGCGCCGCATCCTGGGCTCTGCTTTGGTGCCATAAATGATGTGGCCTCCTGCACGTATGGCTGCTTGCTGGGGAGAGGGCTGTGGTGGCCAGTGCTATATGAGGCTTCAGAAAAATGCAGCGGGCCCCTCCCTCCAGGGACCTATAGCTTAGTTTGTGACTTCCTGTACTGGGAAGGTTTCTTCACTGATATTCCCGGATACAACACTGGCCACGATGTGATCGCCGTGTGCCCAGCTGTTGCTATAACCACAAACGTGTGTAGAAGTTGTGGTGGTGTTTCTCTGTGTGTGTGCAGCAGAGGCTTGGTCTACGATGCCTAATGCGGCCTCTTCCCACTCAGATCTGTGGTTCATCCAAGTCCTCAGTCCCCAAACAGCTCTCACCTCCAACCGTTCACTCTGAACGGCTTCATCATGGAACTGGACTGGAGTTGGTCCAAACCTCTCGTTTTTATTCCTCCAGCACAGGAGGTCAGGGAGACAGGGGGCTTGCCCAAGTTCAAGCTTTGAAACCAGGAGCTCCCAAACCTTCAGCCAACACCTGCTTTTTATAACAAGTGCTTTGTCGTTCCCTGAAGTGACTGCAAAGGTCATATGACTTACACACACAGCTACATACACAGCTCCAAATGCCCTGATGGAATATGAGGGGAATAGAAGGGAAGTAATGTATAACCAGGTAATCATACTTCAGTACATGAACACTCTGGCTCCACGGTGCTAGGAGGAGTCCGTGCAGTGGGGGATGCTGGAGGTGAGTTCACTTCTCTGTCAACATGTACACCCAGTGTAGACTGATCCAGGCAGGCTGACATAGACTCTCACCCTGAGCAGCTCAGTTTATTGTCGTAGTCTGTTGTACAGCTATAAAAGAATACTCAAGGCTGAGTAATTTATAAAGAAAAGAGGTTCATTTGGCTCAAGGTTCTGCAGTCTGTACCTTGAGCCTGTAGCATGGTGCCAGGACCTCAGGCTACTTCCAGTCATGGTGGAAGGAGATGCAGAGCCAGTGTGCAGAGATCACATGGGAAAGAGGAAGCTAGGGTAGGAGAAGGAGGTGCCAGACTCTTTTTTAACAATCAGTCAACCCTCCCTGGGACTAACAGAGCGAGACCTCAGTCATTACCGTGGACAAGGCACCAAGCCATTCTTGAGAGATCCGACCCCCACACCCAGACACTCTCCACCAGGTTCCACTTCCTACACTGGGGATCAGATTTCAACATGGGAAGTGGAGGGGACAGATATCCAAACTATATCAGTGGCTGATATGATTTTTCAAAATGGAAAAGAATCTTAGGAAAGTTCCAAGAAAAACAAACAAAAAAGGATCAGCATCCCTGGATTTTCACAGCAGCAAATCCATGAAGTACACTGAACCTTTGTAGAGAAGGCTTTGTGCACATGTGAATGGAAGGTGCCTTCTGTGCTCCTTATACAGCAGATTTCACCCATGCTGATGCCCAGAGCGACTTTGGAAAGTAATGTGGGACGGGAGCAATTCTTCATTTTGCACGACCGCCCTTCACACTCTGGGATAACCAGCATGCTTATCAAACACACCTCTAGAGTTTCCAAAACTTCCCCTAGGGCTTTCCCCACTGAGAAAGAACCGCTTATCTGAAGGTCCTCAATGGTTCTAGCCCTGTGTCGTTTACTCTGCAGAGCTCAAGTCTGTATTATACCTCTTCCACATTCCCCAGCACCGGGGCTCGGTGCACGGGGACAGAACGAACACCCGTGGAGCTTGCATTTCTCAGTTAGCAGTTCTTTTCCCCTTGGAATAGGTTTTTCTCTCATATCTGTAGATGCAAGATACACTAGAAAGAAACAGTGAAGCACAATAAAATCAAGGTTGGGGTGATGTGGATAGCTACTTTCCAGATTTAAAGTGAACCATGCCACTCAAGCCCTGTGGATGGCTGCTTTTTTCCTGACAGGTGAATGGCAGTTCTGTGGCAGCCACCCATAGCCAGAGTCCATGAAGGTCAAAGTAAGCTTCTCAATCCACACATCCTTTTGCTATGCAGATGCAGTTGTGGAAACATTCAAGGGTAAATAATAGTCCGCATTATCAAGACTGTGTGCAATATTTCATCAACCATAAACAACCCAGCATTTTTCTGAGCTGCCTTCAACTGTGTTCAGTGTTTGGTTGAGCTGTGGTTCTCTTTTGGAATACCGTGGGACACATCTCTCTTACTCACCTGCCAGCCCTGTTTGATTTATTCACGCGGATTTTGTGCCCATCACCAGGTGTGTATTAGTGGCAGATGGTTCCTGTTTTCTATACTTTGGGCTTCTCCAGTCGATATGCATTTGATTCATATGAAAACTCCTGGGATCACCCAGAACTCCTTCGATGACGAAGTCTTCCCTCCTGCTAATCTCACAAGATAATTCAGGATTCCTTGCCACCATTCTGACCACTCAAGGTCCTGGTCTGTTTCTCCATTTGTGGGTATATTAAAAGAGAAGTAACAGAACACAGTGATGTCGACGGAAAGCCCCTTAATGGTTCGTTTCACCCCGTTGCCACTTCCACCATTCAAATTCAGCCTACCTTTTTTTTTTTTTTTTTTTCAGAATTGTGAATGTTTGTTTTATTTTTATTTTATTTTATTTTTTTAAATTTTTATTGCATTATAGGTTTTGGGGTACATGTGCAGAACGTGCAAGATAGTTGCATAGGTACACACATGGCAGTGTGTTTTGCTGCCTTCCTCCCCTTCACCCACACTTGGTATTGATCCCCAGGCTATCCCCCCCAGCCCCCCCACTGTCCCTCCCCCATTTCCCCCAACAGTTCCCAGTGTATAGTAGACCGCCTCTCTGTGTCCATGTGTTCTCATTTTTCTCACCCACCTATGAGTGAGTATATGCGGTATTTCTTTTTCTGTTCTTGTGTCAGTTTGCTGAGAATGATGTTGCAAGTACTGCAGTGACTGACCTATTTATTTATTTAGAGATGGAGTTTCGCTCTTGTTACCCAGGCTGGAGTGCAATGGCGCGATCTTGGCTCACCGCAACCTCCGCCTCCTGGGTTCAGGCAATTCTCCTGCCTCAGTCTCCCGAGTAGCTGGGATTATAGGCACGCGCCACCACGCCCAGCTAATTTTTTGTATTTTTAGTAGAGACGGGGTTTCACCATGTTGACCAGGATGGTCTCGATCTCTTGACCTCGTGATCCACCCACCTCGGCCTCACGAAGTGCTGGGATTACAGGCGTGAGCCACGTCACTCACCTTTTGGGAGTCTAACCTGGTACCGCCTTTCTTTTCAAGAGACCATTCTTCCACAGAACTGTAAGGTTTCCTCCTGGCTGAATCAGATGTGGTACATCCCACTTCTGAGTTTGAGGCAAGTTCTATTCCTTCAGCTTCATCCCTGCTACCATGCTAGCTTTACAGGTTAAATACCTTCTTAAATTTATATTAATCTTGTTTCCTTGTATCTGCTTTTTACATGCTTTAGTATTTTTGATATGCTTTTTTGTTGAAAGATATGAATATTTTCTTTCAATGTCAATTATATTTAGTTAATTTGTCTAATGCTTTCATCTAACTTTAGAGTTGGCCTAAGTTATACTTTCAACCATTGTATTTCATGAGAGCCGAGAGACCATCCTTTTGCCTTCTCCGTTTTTGACAAAGGTTTCTTTTCTGAGCTGCAGCTCTCTGCCCTGTGATGTGTCTGTATTTGCTTGTGCTTCTGATCTCTCCTAGTTATAATAAGTTTCTGGTTGGGTTTGTCCGCCTCTGATTCACGTCCTCAGTCTTCGGATATTCAGGTCTAATGCTTCCTGAAACATGTTACAGTAATTGGAGATGTGGCGTGGGGTTCTTTGACAAGATCTCTTTGATTTATGGAATGAGATGTCAGGCTACCATTAGTCATTTGTGAGCTCATCTTGATCAGAATCCATCTTTTCATGGTGGTGAATGTTCCAGTGAGTTACTATAGAGCAAAAAAAAAGAAAAAAGAAAAAGAAAGAAAGAAAAGAAAAAATCATGCATTTTAAAAAATGTACATATTTTTTAGCCAATAAAATCTCACCTCCAGCTATTTGGCCTGACGACAGATCCAGTACACCCATCCCTTGACCCTCCATGAATCTATTCAGAAAATTAAGTATATTTCCATTAAAATATCTCCTCACTTCTGTACTATATCTGGTGTGAAACTCACAGAGCAAGAAATCCAATTTATTTTCTTCAACTAATGCTTGTAAGTGGAATTAGGGAATTAAAGAATTACCTGATGGCTTTCTTTAAGGAGGCTAAACTGTATACAGATCAAATGGCTTTCCATTCAATGAGGAATAATTTTTTTTGCCTGATTACTGAGATCATTTCTCAAGCCTACCCATCATTTGCCTGCTAGAAGGGGACTTGCCATTTTGAAGCCTGTGAGCATTTAACATTACTGAGGACATTGATGAATCACCAGGCTGGGCAGGCTGAGCTTATCCTGAACCTCAGGGGTCTCATGCATTCAAGTCTGGTGACTTCCAGAGTCACATCTGGTCACCTGAGCCAGGATAATAAGCCCCACTGGTTGATTCCAGACCCTGAGAGTCCCAGGGGAATCCTGAGCAGAGTTCTTTAGGAGACTCAGCATTCTCTGTATCAAGTGACTTAGGAAAACCAGACCTGACCAAAGGATTGAACTTTAGAATTCTGCACATCCACCTTCTCTTTTCATGTTCTCTGCAAAACAACAGCAGATTTCTTTTGTTCTGCAGCTCTTTTCCCCTCAGTTCAATTGATTTCACTTTTTAATCCTACATTCCCTGAGCACTCTTATCAGAGGCAGAACATCTTCTGAATTTGGTTCAAAGTATTTTTATTACTGTGAGCAGGCTTTTTCCAGGCTATCCACATCCCTGATTGATTGTGGTTTCTGAGCACCTGGAATGGACATTGCCAAGGAGAAGCCCATCCAGGGTTCAGTCCATGTATTTAATTATTGTGCAGAGCAATTGAGTAAGAATAGCTCTATAGGAGCATTTTCCAGAAAAAAGAATACATCCTGATGGTATGCTTTGGATGTGTGTCCCCTCCACATCTCATGTTGAAATGTGATTCCCAGTGTTGGACATGGGGCCTTGCGGGAGGTGTTTGGATCATGAATGGCTTGTTCCCCTCACCAAGGCAATGAGTGACTTCTCACTCTGTTAGTTCATATGAGAGCTGGTTGTTTAAAGGAGCTGGACACCTCCTCCTTGCTCTCTTGTCCCAGCTCTCACCATGTAATGTACTGTGTACCCCTTCACCTCCCACCTTGAGTGGAAGCTTCCTGAGGCCTCAACAGAAGCAGATGCCAGCACCATGCTTCTTGCACAGCATGCAGAACCATGAGCCAAAATTATACCTCTTTTCCTGATGAATTATTCAGCCTTGAGTATTCCTTTATAGCAATGAAAACATGGCCTAACAGACTTGAATTTTCTAATAATAACTCATAGGCTGAATAAAGGTAGCAAGCGATGAGATAATTACAATAGCAGCTATTTTGTGCATATCTGCTGTGTTCCAAGGTTTTGTTCTACATGCTTTACAGTATTAACTCTTTTAATCTGCATAATTAACTTCTTGAGGGATGATATTATATTATCATTTTTTAGTTGAGGAAACTGAGGCATAGAAAGAGTAAATAACTTGGCCCTAGGTCACAGAGCTAATAAGGGATTGAACTTATATTTGAGCCCAGTCAGTATAACTCCAGCTACCTTTTGTCTCTCTGGAAATGACACCAAAATATCCAGAGTGCTCCCTCTGTGAAGGACCAGCAACCTGGGCAGGAGGCTAGAGAAGACATGCTAAATAGATATGCAGGTTGGTTCAGGTTCTTACTAACAGTACAAATTCTATGGAGTTTTGTATAGCCTGGACAGAGTAACACTAAACTTTCAAAAGAAAGTCATAGCACTTTAGACTGTTGGGGAAAGATATAATTACTCTACCAGAGCCGGGCAGGGTGATGCGTGCCTGTAATCCCACCACTTCGGGAGGCTGAAGCAGGCAGATCATGTGAGGTCAGGAGTTGAAGACCAGCCTGGCCAACATGGTAAAACCCAGTCTCTACTAAAAATACAAAAATTAGCTGGGCATGGTGGCATACGCCTGTAATCCCAGCTATTAGGGAGGCTGAGGCAGGAGAATTGCTTGAACCCAGGAGGTGGAGGTTGCAGTAAGCCGTGATTGCCCCATCGCACTCCAGCCTGGGTGACAGAGCAAGACTCTGTCTCAGCAACAACAACAACAAATCAATTACTCTGCCAGACTGAGTGGTACAGTTTGGCTGTGTCCCCCCCCAAATCTCATCTTGAATTGTAGCTCCCATAATTCCCACATATTGTGGGAGGGACCCAATAGGAGATAATTGAATCAAGGGGGCAGTTTTCCCCATGCCGTTCTTGTGGCAGTGAATGTTTCATAAGATCAGATGGGGTTTTATAAGAGGAAACCCCTTTCACTTGGCTCACATTTCTCTCTTCCCTGCCACCATGTAAGACATGCCTTTCACCTTTTACCATGATTGTAAGGCCTCCCCAGCCACGTAGAACTGTGAGCCCATTAAACTTAATTTTCTTTATAAATTATTGAGTCTTGGGTATGTCTTTATCAGCAGTGTGAAAACGGAATAATACACCAGGAGTTGGCAAACTCTAAGCCCATGAGCCAAATTTGACCTGCTGCCTGTTTTTGTCAATAAAGTTTTACCAGAACACAGCCATGCAAGTTTATTTGCAGTCGGTGGCTGCTTCCACTTTACAGTTGAGATCTGAGTAGTTCTAACAGAGATCCTATGTTAGGAAAAAAAAAAAGGGGGGAGCCCGCTGCACTCGCTTCACCACCCCGTGTCTAGCTAGCCCAGCGTCTGCCATGCCTTGGCCAAGACTTCAACAGACCACATCAAAATGCCATCTCAAATGGAACATGCCATGGAAACCATGATGTTTACATTTCACAAATTTGCTGGGGAAGAAGGCTACTTAACAAAGGAGGACCTGAGGGTACTCATGGGAAAGGAGTTCCCTGGATTTTTGGAAAATCAAAAAGACCCTCTGGCCGTGGACAAAATAATGAAGGACCTGGACCAGTGCAGAGACAGCAAAGTGGACTTCCAGAGCTTCTTTTCCCTAACTGCGGGCCTCACCATTGCATGCAATGACTGTTTGTAGCACACATGAAGCAGAAGGGAAAGAAGTAGGCAGAAACGAGCAATTCCCCTGGCCCTGATTAGAGTTGTCCCAAAGGGTCACTTAAGGAATCTGCCCCACAGCTTCCCCCATATAAGGATTTCATGAGCAGATCAGGACCCTTAGCAAGTGTACAAATAAAATCTAACTCCCATTTGACGAGCAGAGAAAGAAAAGTTAAATGCCAGACAAGCTTTTGATTTTTGTATTGTTTGCATTCCCTTGCCCTCAATAAATAAGTTCTTTTTTAGTTCTGGAAAAAAAAAAGGGGGGGAGAAAAAGAAAGAAAGAAAGAAAAATATTAGCCGGGCTTGGTGATGTACAGCTATAGTCCTTAAAACATCTATTATTTTTTCTTTACAGAAAAAACTTACCAACCTCTGTACTAGATCTTATTTTCTAAGCATTTCAAGATAATTAGCCTTAGTATATTTCTGAACTTAAGGAGTGAACCCAAATTGTCCAAACGGACTGAATAATTCAGGATTTTTATGCTATTCAGCATAGCATGATCTGCACAGGTGCCCCAGAACCTAAAGTACAATTTTAAAAAATCATAACTATCTTGGCACATGAACCTCTGTCTGCTTCCTGGGTATCCTCTTAGGGTCAGATTCTCAGAAGCGCAGTTACTGAATTAAAGATAGTTTACATTTTTAACATTAATGAGATATACCAAGAATGAATTAACGAATAAAAGGCCGGATATGGTGGCTCATTCCTGTAATTCCAGCACTTTGGGAGGCTAAAGCAGGAGGATCTCTTTAGCCCAGGAGCTGCAGAGTAGCTTGGGCAATATAATGAGACCCCGTCTCTACCAAAAAAAAAAAAAAAGGAAAGGAAAAAAGAAAGAAAGAAAAATATTAACTGGGCTTGATGGCGTGCACCTATAGTCCCAGCTACTTAGTAGGCAGAAGTGAGAGAATCTCCTGAACCCAGGAGTTCAAGGCTACGGTGAGCCATGATTGTGCCACTGTTCTCCACTCTGGATGACAGAGCAAGACCCTATCTCTTTAAGAAATAATAAATAAATGAATAAATAAATAAACGTTCATGTCATCTCTGAGCTTAACTCCTTTACTGACCTTAAGCCAGACTGCACTAGTTCATGTAATCCCACAGCAAAGACTTATTAACATGTGTTTATGTCTGCAGACCCACTATTAGAATACCGTGGAATGAAGCCTGCGGGCAAGCAGGAACACTTTAGCATGATCTACTGGGTGACTCGATATTTAGCTTAGGGTCATGATCATTTTCTTAGGAGGAGCGTGGTTTGAGTTCTCACACATTTCCCTAGAGATGTTTCTTAGGTTTCCTTCTATATTCCAGCAGTTTTCAAACTAAATGGGCATAGGAATGAGCTTGCAGGGTGGGACACCCCACGGCCTTGATGCCTGCTGTCCTCTCTCCACCATGCTCTGCCCCCAGAGAGCCCCATGCCTTGCTGCCTGCATTCAGGCCTCATGCAAACATGGTCAGAGCCAAGAGTTCTCTCAGCGGCTGGTCACTTGCAGTCCTCTTGTCTGCTTTGTTCTCTGTAACTGCCATTCCCGTGTGCGTTCTCTCTCCTCACTGCAGCATAAACTGAGGGGGCAGATTTTCCTCCCATCTTGTGAGTGTCGTCCTGCGTCACTAGCTCTTACCTTCAGGGCCACGTGAGTGTCAGGCTCTGGGTCACATCACAGTGATTCATGTTCTGGCATGCCATTGGCGTCACTGCCCATATTTTGGTGTGAGTATAATCAGCTTCGGGGCATTGGGGGAGAACCTTGAGAAGGACCTGTGACATCAAGGACCTGGGCTTCAGCGAGTAGGGCTTGGTCATTATTTGTCATGGGAGTTGTATGTGTGAACCTGAGCCCCAGCCACTGCTGGCACAGGCTGGTGGAGCCTCCTTCTGGGGTGTGGCGCCTGTCGGTGTCACTGAGCCGCAGCCCAGCCGCTCTGCAAAGCCAGAGGACCAGGCAGGTGCCCAGGTTGGGCAGTGTCCTTCAGAGGCTACAGTGGTTAAGCAAAGTACCTGATTTACAGGGTTTGACTTGGGTATGGGGAGAATTACACTCAGGAGCCACGTGTTTACGACAGTGCTTCCCTTTCACGTGGCGTGGAAAACAGTTACTAAAACATTAGTGATTATGTTTTTGACATAATTAGTGATTATGTTTTGGCATATGTTATTGACAAACTATCACTATGTCAGTATCGATGCTGTTGATCATGAAGAATGGCTTACAGGCTTACACTGGACTTCCTGTGGTTAGGATAGCTGCCTTGAACATGGCCACCTTATCTTCGTGGTTCAGGGAACACGGATACATAAGATAATACAATGGGCCTTTCTTTTCTTTCTCCAGGTCCAGCACATACCGCTCCAAAGGCTTTGATGTCACTGTGAAGTACACACAGGGCAGCTGGACGGGCTTTGTTGGGGAGGACCTCGTCACCATCCCCAAAGGCTTCAATAGTTCTTTCCTTGTCAACATTGCCACTATTTTTGAATCAGAGAATTTCTTTTTGCCTGGGATTAAATGGAATGGAATACTCGGCCTAGCTTATGCCACACTAGCCAAGGTAAGGCTGGTCCATGGATTTAAGAAAATCAAATAGTAGGATGAGATTCTGAACATCAGTCGTTAAATGGCTGACAAAGGAGTTGACAGTGAGAGCCACGTGGTGGAAACAGACTAGTACTCACACAATTATATTTCTAAGTGTTGTTTAAATTGAAGATAAACAGCATGATTCTTGGAAACTTCCTGGGAGATAGACTAATCGCATTAACTATTTTTGTTTTTATTTTCATTTTATGGTTTAAAACGTGAACAGAATTTTAGTCATGTACCTTATGGTGTGTATTTATGAGTTTTTATTAAGGTAGAATTAAGAGGTAACACATTTATTAAATGTATACGTTTGCATGAAGATGGAGCCTGCGAGCGGCCCTGGAACACAGGTCGGGGATGGTGCTCTCCCCCAGCCTGGGACTCAGCCTGTTTTCCCACCACTGCAGGGGACACGTCAGAGCAGACACCCAGCATGGGAATCTGGGAGGCCTGCAAGCATGGTGAGCCATGGAGGAATCGTGGAGCCCTGCTGTCACCATCACCAGAGCCTCTGCAAATGGGGAAAGACAGAATTGGATGTTCCCCAAAAATTTGTACTTGTGGCCAACCCAAAGGAAATAAAGTCTGTGTGCAGGAGGAGGGAGGCAGGCAGGGGAATTTCCACCCGGAGGCATTGCCAGAGCAGGCGGGAGTGGACACCAGGGGCATGTGGTGGGCTCCTGGAGTCCACACGGGTTTACATGTGCCTGTATCTGGGCACCACGCCTGGCCTCACCTTGCTCAGCGGTAGGCTTGGAGCCAGAGCCACATGTAGAAGGAAACAGAAGTGACTGCTGGAGCAACAGCCCCCCATTGTCCCATGAGGATAATCTTCCCATTCTGGAAGAGCATTTGTTCCAGCTCCAGTTTATGAGCAGATGGGGTGAGGTGGGAAGGGCAAGAGGAATTTTACAACCCTAGGCCCCCCAGTTGTGGAGAGCGTATTAGGCCTGAGGCTGAGAAGATATGAGATGTCAGTCACTGAGTGCCCGCCCATGACTCCCCTGTGGGAAGAAGTCCGTTTAAAGTTTTTAAAACTTTTTTATTTTTTTGAGACAGATTCTTGCTCTGTCGCCCAGGCTGGAGTGCAGAGGCCAGTCTTGGCTCACTGCAACCTCTGCCTCCCGGGTTCAAGCGATTGTCACACCTCAGCCTCCCGAGTGGCTGGGACCACAGGCGCTCACCAGCACACCTGGCTGATTCTTGTATTTCTGATAGAGATGGGGTTTCACCGTGTTGGCCAGGCTAGTCTCAAACTTCTGGGCTCAAGTGATCCATGCACCTCAGCCTCTCAAAGTGCTGGGGGATTACAGCATGAGCCACCATGCCTGGCCGTATTCTCCCCGTTTTCAAGAGGTGGAGAGTGAGGGTCAAAAAGCTGTTGCACCTTTGAAGTCAGAACATGGAGCTGTGGAAACACTTCTCAGTCTGCAGAGCCAAGGCTGGCTCAGGAACGCATTTGTTCTCTGTATCATAGGGAAATGCAGATGGGTGAAAACCTGCATTCCTAAATACATTTTCAAAATGTCTTACCTGTATGTGACGGTTTGGAAATGAAAGACGTATGACTGGTTTTATATGAGCTGTTCCAAAGACAATAACCCTAACTTGCCTGTAATTAATACCATGTAAAGCTTCTGTGGGGTTTGCTCAGACCTCCTGCCTCGCCATGTGACATTTTATCTTTTTCATTTGTGAAATTCTGAGATTACTGACCATTGGCTTCCCAAGTCCAGGGTTTGAGGAGAGAGCAGTAGGACTTGGAGGAAGCAGAGTGTGGCTGGGAACAGGGCCTGCAGGTGGGCTGGGCAGACTGCCGCAGGGATCTCTGAGATGGGGGGGACAGAGTGCTCTGCAGTGGTCAGATTGTGTGGTGGCCCCTCGTCCATTCCAGGGGCTTCCTGTCAAGGCTGTGTCAGGAATATCCACGAGGCTTCTGACACTGCAGCTGCCTGGGCCCCACTCCTGCTGAATCTGCTTTTCTCAGGGTTGGTTTTGGGCACCTGGATGCTTTTAAGTTCTTAGAGGGATCCCGAGGCATAACCCTGGTGAAGAAGGACTTGACGGAAAGATTGTAGCTCCTTCATTGTGTGCCAGGTACCGTTGCAAGCGCTTCAGAGGCATCTGCCCATTGAAGCCCCAGAGCAGCTCCAGGAGGCTGCTCTTCTCCCCGTTTCACAGGGAAGGAAGCAAAGGAACAAGTCACTCAGCCGCTAAGTGGCAGAGCCAGTCTTCCACCCGTGTTTGCTTTGCTTTACTGCCTCTTGAGAAGGTGGGCAGAACACCAGCTGGGCCACCCCCAGGCCCATCCCGTTATCCCAGGAGGGGATTTTTGTCTCACTGGTTGACCCACATGCTCACAAGGGTTTTGACAGAGAATGCATATGAGATTGTGCTGGATTCTGCCTGGGAATTCTGCAGAAGCTGAGATGAAACAGTAAGAGGTCAAACACAAATGGACTAAACCAATGGGCAGATTTGCGTCCCTTAAATAGTGGAGTTCCCCTCCCACTCCCTCTGGAATCACAGTCTTCGTTCTCACAGATGGTAAATAATCATGTCTGTGAATGACCATGGTACCCGGGGGTGCCCGTAGCATCTGTGCTACTGTAGTTCAGTTTTAATCAAAAAGTAACAACTCAGGGTCACCAACTCCAGTGTCTCCCGCTTGTCAGAATCCAAACCCGAGTCTGTCACTGACTTCCTCCATGACCACTGGCACCCCCGGCACACCCCCATGTCACCCCCACCTCATAGCTGTTCTCTGACCTTCCCTCTTCCCTTTGCGTGTCTCTGGAGGAATGAGGACGTTCTCGGCATGTCTTGCTGGACGTGAGAGAGACACAGAGCACGTGAGGGCTTCTGAAATCTGGCCTCTGGGGATAAGAAGCCTTTGATGCTTCCGGACGATATTTTGGTGCCTTTCCTGATGCTTTCCCACCAGAGTTCATCAGGCAGAGCTAAGCCTCGCCCCAGGCTCTGGGGTCCAGGGGATACTGTTCTCCCTAGTCGGTCACCTCTCGTTTGCATGGTGGACAGCTGCAGCTGACAGGAGAACAAAAATGTCTTCGGCCATGGCAGCTCCTAGAGAAACTCTTCTCTCCTTACTCTGAAGTGTCTAAGATTAGGATCCGCCACCTGCCACGGTAACCCACTTTCACGGCTTCTCACACCCCCTCACAAGGCAGTCATGATGATAGATGTGACTGCATCGAATGGTTTCCAGAAATACGATCTTATTTGTACAACAGAGCCGTACCCGAAGGAAAAATACCAACCAGTGGGAAGCTCTGTTGGGGCTTTCTGAATTTCTAGACCTGATCACAAGCTGGTTTATTGTGGAACCATGAAAAAATTAAATGTAAACACCAGGAATGTTGTCTGTGGTGCATGGCGTCTACACTGGGTCACCGTGTCTGCCATGTACGTCCTAAGCAGGTGTCCTTCTTTGTCACCCTCCTGCAGCCATCAAGTTCTCTGGAGACCTTCTTTGACTCCCTGGTGACACAAGCAAACATCCCCAATGTTTTCTCCATGCAGATGTGTGGAGCCGGGTTGCCCGTTGCTGGATCTGGGACCAACGGAGGTAGTCTTGTGGGTATCTTTTAGTCTTAAAGGGGCGAAAAATCACAGATTGATGGGCTGTTTTTTTTCTGTTTTATTAAACACCTGAGCAGAAATATAAATATTGGGCATGTAGGTGTGCGTAGGTACTGTAAAACTTTAATCATCCTTGTTGTAAATCTTTTTAAAAATCGTTAAAATTAGGCAATCCTTGATGTCACCCTGCCATCTGGAAGGATGATTCTCATCGTTCTCCAAATTCCATTAAAGCTTTTCTTTACTGTCCTTGGAAGGGCACTGCTTTCTGTGGGTGGGGGAGGGGAAAGTGAGAATTGGTGGGGGTTGGGGATGGGGTGAGTGGGCCCGACTGTGGGTAGGGGGGCAAAGGAGAGTTCATAAAGTTGGCATGAAAATAGAAGGCCTTGTAGATCCTTCCTCGCTCTCTCAACACACACACGCACCACAGCGAAAGCGTTTGCTATTGAAACAGAACCAAGACTGTCAGCACTACGGAAGTGCTGGAACCTGATTCCCTCCAGGGCCCTGCCCCCAGACCTCGAAAGCCATAGGGGACAGGAAGAGTGCACTAGAAGGGGGTGCTGCCAGCCCTCTTTGCTGTCTGACTGTGAGAGGCGGGCTCTGCCCTGATCTCAGCTACTTCCATTTGCTACCATTTCTGGGAAGAGGGTAGCATAGGGTTTGTGAGGAAATGTTTTACAGTTTTGCAAAATGAAACTTTGATCAGGGAAGCTCTTATTCTGTTCTCTGACCTTTGAGGAATTAAATAATAGTCAGTGTGGTTAACTGTTTTATTGCATTTCTTTGAAGGAAAATGTCAATATTGTAAAGCCGAACATGTATGTACTTTCTTTGGATAAGAGAAATCACTAAGGTATCTTGTTTAGACTGGGGCATAATATCATCTGCACTTTGCAGACATGAACCCGTTACATTCCTCATTTATTTTCTTTTCTTTTCTTTTTTGGGATGGAGTTTGTCACCCAGGCTGGAGTACGGTGGTGCGATCTCGACTCACTGTAACCTCTATCTCCTGGGTTCAAGTGATTCTCCTGCCTCAGCCTCCTGTGTAGCTGGGACTACAGGCACACACCACCATGCCTGGCTAACTTTTGTATTTTTAGTAGAGATGGGGTTTCACTATGCTAGCCAGGCTGTTCTCGACCTCCTGACTTCATGATCTGCCCATTTCAGCCTCCCAAAGTTTGGGATTACAGGTGTGAGTCATCACACCTGGCTCCTTGTTTATTTCTTAAGCATTTATATTTGGCTCATGACATCACCACAAAGTAGAAGCTCTGATTGCAGTGAAGTTTCACTTTACAAGTGTGTGCTTCTCTGTATAAGCCTTTGCCATGTCTGTGTATTTTTTCCTCTTTTACCTGTAAATATTTTCTGTCCCAGGTCCTCGGTGGAATTGAACCAAGTTTGTATAAAGGAGACATCTGGTATACCCCTATTAAGGAGGAGTGGTACTACCAGATAGAAATTCTGAAATTGGAAATTGGAGGCCAAAGCCTTAATCTGGACTGCAGAGAGGTATTCATGCTATAGTCTCTGTTGTGTCTTTCTGTGTATGCCTGGGTGACTTAAATATGACAGCTGGAGCCTATATATGACAAGAAAAGGTACATTACGTTGTATGATAAAGATTCAGGGCCTTGCCGTACAGTGAGTTTTAATCAATGAATTGTTTTCCCTCCCAAATATTGCATTCTCCCAACCACTCATCTTCGCAGGACAAAATTAGCATTAAATGGTGAGTGAAGAGGACTGTGTGAGCTACACCTTTCACCATTCATTCATCTTGGACTGATGGTCCCTGAGCTCAGTTTAAGAGGTTGAAATAAGCAGATTTTTAATCAGTGTAGACATATGAAATAAAAAAAGATCGTCAGCTTTTTCTCCTCCATTCGCAGCGAGCCTGGCCCCCAGAGTGCACAGTCATGCTGTAAAGATGTGTGTGGCTCGGTGGTGCTACAGTGGCCACATGTAGAGCTCTGACACTGAGCCTCTTAGGACCCATGTTCACGCCCTCTCACTGTGATTTGGCTTGTTCATGACACATGACGACATTATGATCATGATGACTTGTGGGAGCCTCAGTCTTCTACAGCCCTTTTAGAATGCTTTATAAAAACCACGGGGATCCCATTATATTCTAACGTGTTAGCACTTCCGTTCTTATTACCCACCATATCCCACCATCAGTTCTCATGTACGCGGGTACCTCTGAGAAACTAAAGACTGATGACAATGACAGTCCCTTCCATTGCAAAGCTGTGTTTATTGTCAAGAGGCACTTATTGGTCAGTTAAGAACCCAGTGGTAGAATCAAATGTCCAAATGTAAAACAGACTACAAAACGTGTGTGTGTGTGCGTGTGTGTGTGCACGCGCGCATGTGTGTGTGTATTAGCAAGGAAAAGCCTATATTTGGAGATGTGATTCTTAGATTCTAGGTTCTTTCCTGCCCACCCCACAAAAGAACAAACAACAAAATCCAGGACATCTTAGCACAACATTTCAATTTGCTACAGGCCTTTTACATATTTACTTTTCTCACATATTAAAAAAATGAAAATTTTATGAATAAGCTAAGTTATATTTTAAATTTTGTTTTTACACTGAAAGTAGTGTGTGTGAAAAATACTAATAAATTGGTATATTTCATTTTTTAAAAATTCTTAATTTTTTTTTTTTGAGACCAAAAAAACTCCAGCCTGTTACCCAGGCTAGAGTGCAATGGCGCGATCTCGGCTCACCGCAACCTCAGCCTCCTGGGTTCAGGCAATTCTCCTGCCTCAGCCTCCTGAGTAGCTGGAATTACAGGCACGCACCACCATGCCCAGCTAATTTTTTGTATTTTTAGTAGAGACAGGGGTTCACCATGTTGACCAAGATGGTCTCAATCTCTTGACCTCGTAATCCACCCACCTCGGCCTCCCAAAGTGCTGGGATTACAGGTGTGAGCCACCGAGCCCAGCCATTTTTAAACAATTCTTAACTCCTCTTCCTTTCTGACTTCATTGGATGAGACTTCCTCATGAGACTCATGGATTTGCGTTAAGGCAGGAGGATCTACTTGCCCAGGACTCGTTCCATCCATGGGCAGCCTTGCCCACGCAGCTGTACCCATAGTGGTTGGGGTGGCTTGCCTGGGGTTGGCCACTGGCCTCATCCTTCTCCCTCTGCCACATAAAGAACGTTACAGGTGGGGACGGGGCTGGCAGCGTCTGTGTGTCTCAGTCTGTGAATCAGTATGGCTCTGGTTCTGTTCCCAGTGCAAATATGGGATGTCTGTTGAAAAATTCCCCCTCCTTCTTCTCTTCATTAGTGAGGTCATAGAGAGTTGATCTGAGTACGGTTTGTGCAGGTGACTTTTAGTATATTTCAGCCTCAAAAAAACAAACAGGTCTTCCCTCTGTCCTGGGGCAGGAATGGGGGTCCTCAATGAAGGAACTTGGGCAGCTCTGAGTAAGAAAAGAGCTGTGCCTTGGGAGGGCTATTGATTTGCTAACTTGGGTCATGTCCCCTCCCTTTCCTGGGCCCATTTCCTTGTCTCTGAAGTGAGCGTGTTGGGCTGGAAGACCCCTCGTTCCCCAGTTCTGCGAACATAAATAAACTACAGTCCTTGATGAGTGCATGACTGCCCGGATCTGCGTGTAACAGACAGATGGTGATGGCCCGATGAGTGCATGACTGCCTGGATCTGTGTGTAACAGACAGATGGTGATGGCCACTGCAGCTGCGCAGGGTGGGGAGCGCCACTGTCACTCACGCGCCTTCCGCTTTCTCTCCCGTTCTAGTATAACGCCGACAAGGCCATCGTGGACAGTGGCACCACGCTGCTGCGCCTGCCCCAGAAGGTGTTCGATGCAGTGGTGGAGGCTGTGGCCCGCGCATCTCTGGTGAGTCCTCAGGACGCTCACGGGTCCCCGAGTTGTGGGGTTACAATCACCTGCTGAGGAGCAGCACCATGCGTTCTGAGCATCTCTGAACTGTCATGCCGTGCATTTCAAATTTTCATATTTTGTATTTGTACATTTTATATGTAATATAGGTGCAATATGTAGATATATTTTATATGTATTTCAAATCTATATTCTGAAGGATTTTGTTTCAACCGTTATTTGTTTACTTCACAATCCTCTTTGATGTTACAAATAATACCTTCACGAACCCCAGAGGACTTGGCTCGGAATGTGCAGTGCCCTCTAGCATTTCACATAATAGTTCAGTTGGAGTAGTATTTTTTCTTAATCTGTGAAAAACAACACTTGGTAGTATAACTATATTAGAATAAACAATAAATCAAGAATATATTTATAGACTTTAAAACATATAAACCAAAAATTTTACTCCTTTTTGACCTTCATCCCTGCACTGGTATCTTAACTTCTGTTTCTGTAAAAGAGTATCATTTTTTCACAGAAGGTAAAGGTGCATCAGCCAATCTAATAATTACTTTACGGCCATGCTCTGAAATTACGATTGTAGCCAACATGTCTTTTTTTTTTTTTTTTTTTTTTTTTGAGACAGAGTTTCGCTCTTGTTACCCAGGCTGGAGTGCAATGGCGTGATCTCGGCTCACTGCAAACTCCGCCTCCTGGGTTCAGGCAATTCTCCTGCCTCAGCCTCCTGAGTAGCTGGGATTACAGGCACGCACCACCGTGCCCAGCTCATTTTTGTATTTTTAGTAGAGACGGGGTTTCACCTTGTTGACCAGGATGGTCTCGATCTCTTGACCTCGTGATCCACCCGCCTCGGCCTCCCAAAGTGCTGGGATTACAGGCTTGAGCCACCGCGCTCGGCCTGCCAACATGTCTTTATGGGACCTGGCTGATGGTATTCCTGGCGTGACCCCCGACTTTCCAGTCAGTTCAGGGCAGTAAACATTGGCTACAGCACAGCTTTGGGGATGAAATAGAATTAAATTTATTCTAGTTTTTGTCACTTTTAGCTGGATGCCTGAGGAGGGGTTTTGCGCCCCCGGAGAGCCTCCGTACCCTCAACTGAGGGGAGTTTGTGAGGTTTGGGTCAAACACTCAGTGTTTAGTAGACACTTGGAGCTTCCATTTAACGTCCAACCCCAGCACTGCTGCTATCTGTATAGACACGAGATGAACGTTACTTTTGGCTTCCTGCGCGTCCTCATAGCATCTGTCCGCTCATCCTTGTGAGATCGTCAGAGAGTGTTTCCTTCATGCAGCCTGTGCTGCGGCCCTGGCCTGGGGCTGATTGTCCTGCTCCTCTGCTGTGATGGCTGAGTTCAAACAGTGGCCGATAGGAGCTCGTGCAGTGGGTACCACTCATAGCAGAAACGTGACAGGCGGAAGGCGGCTTTGGGTTGTGCTGAACCCGAACTTGAAACACCTGTAACTGCTGCGGGAAGCGCGGCACGTGGATGAAACAGACACAGAGGGGAAATAAGCAGGAAAGGTTGTGGGCCCTTTCTGAAGCAGCGGGACTCAAGGCAGCCAGCCGCCTGGCGCAGCTGCCACTGAAGCCGCAGCAGAGTCTCCATCTTTCCCACTATCTGCTGAATCAGAGAAAGTGGCAGGTAATAATTTTAATGCCTTAAATTTAGAACGCTTGCTGAAAATCAGACCGTGCTTAAAATAGGGAGTGATATCCTCATTTGTTAAACAGTAAAAATGCCCTCAGCAGGATTAATGTATCTTCCAACTTAATATCCTGAATGAGAAAGTCTGACCACCATCCCGAAGATGTGTTTGAAGCACAGTGTGAAAATTCCAGCAAGCTGTGGACTGGCCGGGCCCCTGTGCTGTGAGAGGCAGGACGGCCGGGCTGCGTCGGGCTGGCATTCCGGTGTTCATTGTGGCCTGCGCTGAGCCCCGACTGACTTTGCAAGGAAACCACAAGGTAGAAAGAATGAGATCACAACATTTGTTTGCCTTGTCTAAAATTATCCCCTGATTTCGTCCAGTGCCTGCGTCAGGAGGAGAAACCCAGGGAGCCAGTTTGTCTCGGGCAGGGAAAGCATGACAAGGGCGCATTGTGTCTCTATCTTACTGTCTCTGGACCGAGGTTGTGTTTGTTTTTCTTATCAGCTGGGTCCCGGTAAGCCGACCTTCTTGGCTTGGGTTTCCTCTGGTTAAGGAGAGGGCTGGCCTCCCAGAGCTAAAGACAATACAAATGCTGGGCTGTTGCTCAGATGGGATTCTAGAGGGTAAGGGCTTGGAGTTCTGTGTTTACAAATGAACCTGGAGGGGAGTATTGTTCGAGGTGCAGCTCACGCAGAGGAACAGGGACCTGGGCTCACTCGACCCTGCCACGGCACCCATGTGGCTCAGTCCCAGTGCTTCTCCAGGAGGAAATCCAGATGCAAAATGACACCCACTTTAAGATGACTTCTAACATTAAAACTCTGTGATCTGAGGGTTGAAACTGGCCAAGGACACATGGCTTCACCCCCTGGGAGGCTGCCAGACCATGGCTCTGGGGACAGTAAGTCCCACATCCAAATCTGAGGCAAGATACCCAGGCCTGTTACTCGGCTCCTCAGAGTCTCATTGCCACCTGCCATTGGAGCTGGACATGGCGCTGTCGTCTGAGCTCTGTGCCCCACTGCCGGCCTGGCCACCGAAGCTCTTCACCAAATCCAGCAAAATGTCCATCCCACCTCTTATGAGCTTGTCTGAGAAGGGGCTCTCCCTGTGATGCACATCTCCAATCAACTTCAATTTTTTTACAAAGCCAAGATCTATTAATGCCAGCATTAGAAATTTCACAAATCAATCACAAATGGTCTGAATGGAGAACACTGGATGGCTGAACCAACCACAGGGCGCTTTCTCCCCAGCTGTACACCCTGGCAAGGAGGGCAGGTGCCTGCAGTGCACATAGTTATGTGGCACATGCCACCCCCAGTATTCGGGGTGTGGGCAATGGCAGATGCGTCCAGGGGCACCCACATGTTCTTTTCCATTCTAGTCTTGGCAGCATTCTGTCCCATTTTCCTGTCTTCTGCTGTGACTACCCCTTTGGCTTATATGAGACCCTTCTCCCTCCTCCTTGGACTTTTCCTGCCCCTGTGCCTCTTGTCCTGGGGCCTCTTTTTCTGGCCTGAGCTCCCTGTTCTTCCTGCATGCTCTCCTATGTGATCATCCCATCCTTACCCTCATCGACACCTCCTGCCCACCTGCCAGCGCCTCTGGGATGTATGTCTAGCTCAGGCCCATCCCCTGGAGCTCAGGGACTCAGGACTAGTGAGCCCGACACATAAACTTGGATGCATGAACCGCGGTGATAAGGCTGCAGACCTCAGCCCTCCAGCAGATGAATGCGGTCACGGCATTCCTTCACAGTGGCGGAGCTGGTTCTCTCCCGGCCTCATCTTCTGTTCCTGTCTTCAGCACCAGCTATGTCCAGCAGGCAGGTTCCACCGCAGCATCTTGCCTGGTGCCCCCGCCACACACCTCCCCAGTGCCTGCTTGGCCCTCCAGCCCAGCTCCCTGGACAGACAGTCCCTCCTCCCAGGCATGACCGCTTCCTGCTCTGCCCCACGTGGGACACTGCCCTGGATGTGTTACAACAGACACATCACACACACAGTCCTTCCCCAGCAGGCCCAGGGTGGATCACTGGGGGGAGTCTCCTTGTGAGATCACACAGCTGTCATTAACTTGCCAACTCAGCAACGAGGGGAGATGGGCAGATGCCACCTTCCTTCCGGTTCCCTGGTGAGAGGCACAGGTGGACGTCCTGTGTTGCTGGCCACCTTTTTGTCCCTGGATCCCGTTTATTTTTTTACACAATTATTCGCCAGGTCTCTTCTGTGTGTGAGGGGTTAGGGCTGCAGCAGGGGCCAGGCCACAGACCTCTATCCTGAGAAGACATGAACTCTAGTGCAGGAGAGAGAACTGTATCACAGCAATCAGTGTGAATTTTTAACTGCCACAAGGAGAAAGGCCAGGAAGGAGAGGGGCACGGTAGTGTTCTAGTGTTACAAGGGGAAGCCAGTGAGGGCTTCCTGGATGAGGTGGCATCTGAGCTGAGATCTGGAGGAGGAGAAAAATGTCCCAAAAGAGCAGAGAGCCCCGGCTCTGCACCAGGAGGCAACTTGGTGGGCTCATGGAATTCAGAGGGCAGGTGGGCCTTGAAGGCCAAAATTAGGATTTCTCCCTTCTAAAAGGCCTCTGCCCTCTGCTGTGTGACCTTGGGCAAATTACTTCACCTCTCTGTGCTTTGCTTGCCTCATCTGTAAAGTAGCTAGGATAATGCATTACACTGGTTGAGAATTGAAGTAATTATTGCTGCAAAGGGCTTCTAAGGGTGCCTAATACTAGTAGGTACTTCTGTGTCTTGACAGTTTCAATCATTATTAATTTGTCATCACCGTCAAACTCTTCCAGAGGACTAATGTCCCTACTGTTCTGTCCAAATTAAACATTGTTTATCCCTGTGGGCATCTGGTGAGGTGGCTAGGAAAGCCCGGAGCTATTTCCTGTTGACGTTCCAGACTAGTCGTGGTTTCTCATGTGATCTTGTTTTGTCTAGATTCCAGAATTCTCTGATGGTTTCTGGACTGGGTCCCAGCTGGCTTGCTGGACGAATTCGGAAACACCTTGGTCTTACTTCCCTAAAATCTCCATCTACCTGAGAGACGAGAACTCCAGCAGATCGTTCCGTCTCACGATCCTGCCTCAGGTATGAACCTGGATTTGTGCTTTGCTCTTTTTAACATGAAAAAGTGAAAGCATTCAGTGCATGACACGTGTATGAGATGTCACACCTGCATTAGCTATCACCATCATCATGCTGCAAAAGACAGCCACCCTTATTACCGCCCCTGAGTCCAGGCAGGGCAGCGGCCCTCAGCCGAACTCACTCACATGTCTCTGCTCAGCTGGTGGTTGGCCAGACCCTGGTTGGCCTCCACCCAGGCTGGTGTAGGACGGCCTCACTCACATATCTGGTGGCAAGGTGGTGGAGGAATGGAACCATGCATCTCTCTCCATCCGGTGGCTGAGTCACACATGGTAACAGGGACCTGAGAGAGAGAAAGGACCTGACATGCAGGGGCTCTTGCAGTGTCAGCCCGGAACTGGCCACTGCCTCTTCCATGGTGCTGCTGCCCACACAAGCCCAAGGCCAGCCCAGATTCCAAGGATGGGGGAGTGGCTCCTCACACTGTGGGGAGTGGCTCCTCACGCTGGGAGGAGCCACAGAGCCACATTGGCAAGGGTGTGGCTACAAGGGAAAGGGAAGAGACCTGGAGACATTTTTGTCACAACTACCACATCACCATTATACTAGGTATAGAGGATAAAACTGGGCCGGGCATGATGGCTCATACCTGTAATCCCAGCACTTTGGGAGGCCAAGGTGGGCAGATCACCCGAGGTCAGAAGTTTGAAACCAGCCTGGCCAACATGTTGAAACCCCATCTCTACTAAAAATACAAAAATGAGCTGGGTGTGATGGCGCACGCCTGTAATCCCAGCTATTTGGGAGGCTGAGGCAGGAGAATCGCTTGAACCTGGTAGGTGGAGGTGGCGGTGAGCCGAGATCTCACCACTGCACTCCAGCCTGGGCGACGGAGTAAGACTCCGTCTCAAAACAAACAAACAAAAAATACTGGATTGTCCAATTTGAAGACATCGTTCTTTTCTCCCCATACTCCCAGTACCCACTGACTCCCTCTTTATCCCGTATGTCTAATGAAATGGACCACAGCTGTCTTCCTCAGTCCCATTTCTCACCGCTTCCTCCTCCCCTCCGTTCCTGAGCCCTCGCCCTGTGGCTCTCATCAACACTTCCGTCACCTGCAGAGCGCTGCCATGCTCCCAAGCCCCCACCCTCTCTTCTTTTTGGAACTGTCTTGGGATTACTCTTCCTAGACCACTGCCTTCACCCAAGCCTACCCTGCTGTGAGCAAGCAGTGCATCCCCACGATGTAAATGCTCAGGGTTTCTGGCATAGCTGTCCATGGACTCCCACCAGACCCCCTCTAGTTCCCCAGCATTCCCACTGCACCCTGACCCTCTGCCACGTGGCCACTGACCCTCAGGGCCTCTTGCCTGCAACTGCCTCCCATCCCCTGTTCCACCAACCCCTCTGCCTGAAATGCCCCCCCTCCTTACTCCGCCTGTACATCCAGATTCTTCCCATCCTTTAAGACTCAGACAACGCAGCTTTTGTTGAAACTATGATGAGCAGAATAACCCATTTGTAAGGTTGCACCTCCCACTCAGCACGCATATTTTCTGTTCTGCTCATCTGGCATGGAATCATATCTTCAGGGTACGTTGTATGCTGTTGCCTTTTTCATTTGACTTCTGTTTTCTTCTATTTCATTTTCTATTAATTATAAATTCCTCGAAGATGAGAGCTGTGAATGTAAAAGATCATCCTTCCCTCCCCAACGCCACCAGCAGCGGAGGGAAAGTGCATTCTGTTTGTGGAATGGACACATCAGTGGGTCTTTGTTGTAATTTGATGAATTTGGAATAAAGGGGATTGGACAAGAAAGGAGGAGTAATTTCAGAAGAGAAAAAGGAAATGGTACTGCTGCCTCTTCCTCATTTTCAACCTTACATTGTGGGGATGTGTGTCCCAGAAAAGGAGAGACCTGGGGGAAAGGATTGGAAGCTTCAGGAGAAATGCAGGCCAAGAGGAGCCACCCGCTCTCACGAGAGGCTTGTGTTACACGCTCAGCACTGCCCTTCCCTCACGTTGTGACTTTGAGCAAAGTGTTAGGCCTGTCTGTGTCTCTTTAACTATAAAGAAGAAACAGTAATACCTACCAAAGACATTTTCAGAAGAATGCAGTATCCTTGGATGAATGGCACTGCCCTGAGTGATGTTACAATGCTGTGTTTTCAGCAACTTTAAAATCGTGTGCTCTTGATGATTACCTTTTGGCCACTAGAATGGCAGAATGTGGACATTATTTCATCAGTGTGGTGTGTAATAATGTCAGGACCCAGCTTGAGGGTGCAGGTGTGCACTGCTGAATAAATGTCAGGCACAAAGGACTCATAAGAAGCAGGAGGAGAAGGCAGGCATTTGGGGGAACCTCAGTCCAGGCAGGTCACAGTCATGAAGGCTTGCCTGGGCTCCTCGTAGCTTTTAGGACCCAGCACTAGGCAAGCTCAAAAGCAGAATGAGAGAGGTTTGGGAGCATTTCATGTTGTTTGCACATCTCCGCATAAGAATTCATTATTGCTTTCACTTATAATGGTAGATATTTTTTGGTTGACTCTGACATGTTCACATTTTTTATTTTTAAAAATCCAATGTCCCTGTTGTTTTCCTGATTTCTTACCCAGTGTCACATTCCACTTGCTTTCCATTCCCTTGCTGGGAGGGGACTCCAGTAGGAAGCTGGGAAAGTTCACCTGGTGAGACCCCACATGCTCCACGTTTCCCAGCAGAAGGGCTCTGCCCAGCAGCCTTTCTAACACTGAGGGAAACCGCCAGGAGTCCTTGCCCCCACCTGGGACCTCTCAGGCATGAACGCTAATAGGTGGGCAAAGGATCAGTCCTGCAGAAAAGAGTCAAGTCAAAAGCAATTACTTTAAACTCTGTCTACACCCAGCACTATTTCCAAAAGCCCATGGGCTGAATCCTATGTGACCTGTTGCAAAGCAGCAGCCGCCCGCCCACAGGGGAGCTCCAAGGTCTCTTCACAGCTTCTGCATTGTCCCTCCCTGGTCTGCTCTTCAGAGTGGTCACATGGCAGCCCCTCCCTGCTGGTGTCCTCTGAATCTTTTCTGCTCCCTCCAAAATTACCCCCTTGCAGTCCCTCAGACCCTCTACAGCCAGAAGGCCCAGGGCTCTGTGTGTTACTGTGTCCACCTTTTTCCTCCGAGTCATTCTTCCTGCCTCTGCTCTTTAAGGCTGATCATTACTCACAGGAAGGTTCGTTTTCTTACTCATTTTGCGCTCTCGCTTTTCTCCAAATAGGTGGTATTTTGTCATACTCAGCTGTCTATTCTCTAATTGCCTGCATTTGAATTATTTGCTATTCAAAAGCCAAGAAGTTGTTACTGCTGATAGGACAGTGATTTGCTCCCTGATTGTGTTAAGGTTTGAGCCATTTCCCTGCATGCTGTTGGCTCCAGGGATCTCAAGGGCCGACTTGAGTTTGTTTAACACTGCGCAGCACCTGTGGGAACTGGCCCTCTCACGTGGGAGAACTGACCCACTGATGCTATCTTCTCTCTGAGGCTGATCACGTCTTCCTCTTTTCACTGAGGAAATTGCCCTGCCTCCGTCAGACTGCCTACTTTTAAAATTCTCTGTGCCCAAGGGGGAGGTACATGATGGGCTCTAGGCCAGCTAGGAGCCATTGCAGTGGATCCTGAGGGACAAGGACAGTGAGGACTTGGCCTGGGTGGGGCGAGGGAGGGATTCAATTCTGCTTCAGTTTCACGGGAAGGCTCACAGGGGTCTGGTTACCATCTCCATGCAGGGTCAGAGAAAAAAGGACTGGCCCCGAGCTTCAGGGCCTCAGTAACTGGGTGAACCATGAATCTACTGAGACAGAGAACTGTGGGAGAAGGCTGATTTGTGGGGAGAATAGCCAGCATTCAGGCTTTTACAGGTTACACGGGACAGACTGAGAGGTGGACAGGCAGGTGGACATAAGTGTGTGGCAATGGCGGCCCAGGTCTGGGCTGGACAGGCGTTGAGAGTCTCAGGTGAGACCACGGGGTGATCTAGGGCCATGGGGTGGGGCCAGATGGGTCACCCAAGGAGGGAAGATTGAGAGGAGGTCAGAGTCCAAGAGTGCTCTGATGCTTGCAGGGGAGGAAGGCGAAGGAAATCTGATACAGGTGCCTGAGAAGGAGTGGCCTGCGAGTTAGAAAGAAGAGTATGGCCCTCTTAGAGCCCAAGTAAAGAAAGCCTCCACGCAGAGGGAGTGATAAGTGGGCACCAGTCTCATACAGGGGGTCTCTGTGGGCACTTCCCACCCTGTGCTCATTGCCTGGTTCCCCCTAGGTTGGGAGCCTTGAGGGAATGGGGACTGTGTGGCATTCATCATTGTAGTCCTGGTACAGAGGGCAGCTTTGGAGCCCTGTGAAGTCCTCAGTGGGAAACTGCTGGGCAGATGGCCAGACGGAGGTGAGGACTAAACTCTGACTTTTTTTTTTTTAATTCTCTTGACCAAATTCCTACCTAAAGGCCTGAGGAGTCTGCCCTACAAACCATAAAATCTCACCAGAGGGGTTTTATTTAACCCTGTATTACATGCCCTGCTTTCCAGTCTAGCTCTGGCATAATATCACATAACAAATAAGGAAAGAAATGAAAATATTTTAACCCCAAATATACTTCCTTTTCATATCTTGACATTGCCCTGCAGAGTTGTCTCTCGTGAGAAAAAAGTCTACTTTCTGTAGAGAATCCCCTTTTCCTTATTTTTTATTCTTTCCAGATCCAGAAGATAATTAACTAAGAGTCAGGCACCCTTTTAAGCCCCATAAGAAACATTTCACAACCTCTTCTCTTCATAGCCTGCTAGCTGAAAGCTTCCTCTGCACAATAAAACATTGATATTCACAATCCTTTCTCTGAATCCAAATATGTTCTTTCTATTAATCCCAGGTCAGATAAACTTAACCAATTATAAACCAGAACATTTTAAAATTTATCTCTTGCCTAGAAGCCCCACTTTGACTTGTCCTGCCTTTCTGAACCAAACCAATGTACATCTTCAAAGTATTTCATTGATGTTTCATGTTCCCAAAATTGCATAAAACTAGGCTGTGCCCTAACCACCTCAGGCACATGTTCTCAGGACCTCCTGAGGGCTGTCCAAAGCACCGTGATCACTCATATTTGGCTCAGAATAAATCCCTTCAAAATATGTTATAGACTTTGACTCCTCTTGTGTGTAGACAGCTGGATGGACATCTGGGTGTACGTACCTGCCAGTAACTCCAGGTGGTGGATATGGATCATCTGCTCTGTCCCGATCAATAATATTGATCACCATACTTTTATCTTCTCTCCTTCTGGAGGGCAGGGACGAGATCACCTTTCTTTCCCTGCAACTCTCCCCAGCACCTGGGAGGGTCTGAGCATGCGTGTAACCTCAGCAGTTTTGTGATGTTGCCTGATTTGTGCTTTTTCTTGTTTGTTTGCTCTCTCCTCTCTGACAAACAGCTTTACATTCAGCCCATGATGGGGGCCGGCCTGAATTATGAATGTTACCGATTCGGCATCTCACCTTCCACAAACGCGCTGGTGATCGGAGCCACGGTGATGGAGGGCTTCTACGTCGTCTTCGACAGAGCCCGGAAGAGGGTGGGCTTCGCAGCGAGCCCCTGTGCAGGTGAGCAATTCTCACATCGAATGGGGATCCCCCACGAGAGTCCTTTATGTAAATGTGCTGACTTGGAAGCCATTCTCGATGGCACATCAACTACCATTGAATTCTTTCACTCCTTCCTCTCTCCAAGGATCAAAATCTTCTCAGTAAAATGGGTGATGGGGTGGCTGAGATAATTAAATGACATCATCCATGTAAAACTTTAGTCCAGTGCTTGGCACTTGGAAAATGCTTTCTGAGTGTTAGTCCTGATAGTCAAGGAGTAAAAATATGCTGTGGAGTCTTGGAGTTACATTACAGTTTTTTGACAGTTAAAGCAATATGAGTAAGGAAGAAGTTTCACATTTAAGCTGTGTAAATTTATTTTTCCTTAAAGCTGTCCTCATTTTGAAATAGGAAATGAAGGCCTCTCATTGCAATTTCTTGAAATCCTAACATAATGAGACCAAGGAGCGCCTGTTTCTCATGGGGTTCCCTTGAAAGATGTGAGGGCGGCCGGTAGCATGACTCTGCAGTCTAGCTGAAGGGTTGGCAGGTCTTCAGAGAAACCAGGAGAGCACAAGAAAGTCAAGAGGATGGTTAAACCCCATAAGCTTGGAAATGTCTTCAGATTTCACAGTTTACTTGAAATGGAGTGCTTACACGGCACATGGTTTAATGGGAGGATTAGGTATTTCTGACTGAGAGTCCAGCCTGCAAGGCAGAGGCAAATCACAGAAGTGGGCATGAGATTGAATTGCCGGAGACAAGTGGAAGAAGAGCCTGAATCAGAGAAATGGCCAGGAGAACTGTAGCCTTTCAAAATAAGATGTCAAGAGACTGAGAAAAAAATTGGTGCATTAGATTTGAAGTGAGGAACAGAATGAAATTCCAAAGTTTTGCTGGTGTTATGTGAAAGGAGACAAAAATTAAGTGTGAGGTCAAAAAAGAATTGATGACAAGGAGGTGAAATAGAAGGAAAATTGGGGATTGATAGTGAAATATAAGGTCATTATGTGTTTGAAGGAAAGGGGATTTGTAGGAATTTGATGGATGTGAGATACTGTTGGAGGACAGGTGAGAGCACTGGGCCCGCCATCCTGGGAGCTTCAGCTCAGACCTGCACTCTGATATGAACCCAGATGAAGAGCTGCCAGGATGAGGTGTCTGGGCAGAATGCCAGGTGATCACAGCCGAATTATTCCAGGAGGGAGAGATTTCAGCTACTATTTTTTAATACCTAAAACATGGTCTTAAAACAGGACTCCTCTAAGTAAAGCAGATGAGGGCTGCTTCATTAGCTGCCTTTAGCAGAGTGGCATGTCAGAAAAGTAAAGTAACGATTTAGAGAACAGAAATAGTAAAAGGAAGGATTGCATCTGGACTGTTAGGCCAATTCATATTCTATATAAATAAAATCATTCAACCCAGTGTACGTATGTGATACATCGTGACGTGTCTGCGTAAATATCCGCGCGGAAGTATTTTCACTTTGCTCCTGTGAGCAGACATGGAACTCTTCCATTGTCATGTTTTCCATCTTTGCCATGAGTGAATGTTTACCTTTTGCGTGTGCAAAAGGTAACTCTTTCAGCCTATTCAGTTATCATTGAGTGAGAACTTCCTTTGTAACAGCAAGTGGGACTGAAATATCACTGAATTTCCTAACTGTGACTATTTTACTTCTTTTTAACCAGGGGAGTCTAAGAACTTAAGCAATTTTGCCCATAGTTTCTGTTCTCTTGTTAAATGTCATTAAAGTAGAGGCCATTATGGCAACAGCTGTTAGAGTCCCCTGAATACAGCAGAGTCTAATAACCATTTGTTTTGAAGTGGGTTACTGTTGGAAATGGTGTAATATTAGGTGTTCCTAGACAGGGCAACGTTTTGTCCCCAAATTTCACTGTGAATCATTTGCTAGGTGCTCTTCTATACATTTTTTTGTTGTTGATCCTTTTTAAAAAATTTATTTAAGGTTTTGGTACTTAAACGTTTGATTTTACCAGCTGGGGGAAAATATGCTGATCTGTGTCTCCTCTTCCATGTGGATTGTTTAGCCATTAAAGTAATTACTTTCCTCAGGGCTGCAATTAAAGGCCCAGACAGTGCTTGATAGAACCCTAATAAATGGTATAGCTATGCTGACTTTAAAATATATATATATATATACTTTATATATATATATACTTTATATATATATATACTTTATATATATATATATACTTTATATATATATATACTTTATATATATATATATACTTTATATATATATATTTATATATATACTTTATATATATATTTATATATATACTTTATATATATATATTTATATATATACTTTATATATATATATTTATATATATACTTTATATATATATATTTATATATATACTTTATATATATATAAAGTATTTATTTTTTCATTATAAATGTTTAACAAAAAAATACTTTAAACTACGGAAATTCATATACTGTATGCACATCTATGGAATATCCAGATTTAACATGTTGTCATATTTTCTTTAAAAAATTGTCATAGAAATGAGAAAACAAGTGTAACTAAATTCCCACCCCACCCACCCCCTTCCCCAGCATTAATCATTATCCTGAAATTAGTGTATATTCTTATCTAAATTACTATACATTTATAATTTTACTAGATGGTGTGAGCACCTTCTATTAATTATCTATTGTTATGTAACAACTTGCCCCAAATGTCACAACTCTCTATCACCTTCTGCAGTTTGTTTGTTTCTTTTTCTTTCTTTTTTCCTTTCTTTCAATTGATTGATTGATTGAGACAGGGTCTTGCTCTGTCACTTAGGCTAAAGTACAGTGGCATGATCAGGGCTCACTTCAGGCTCAACCCCCCTGGTTTAGATGATCCTCCAACCTCAACCTCCTGAGTAGCTGGGACTACAGGTGTGCAAGACTGCCCCAGATAATTGTTTTGTATTTTGTGTAGATGGAGTTTTGCCATGTTGCCCAGGCTGGTCTCCAACTCCCTGGCTCAAGTCCTCAACCCCCTGTGGCCTCTCAAAGTGCTAGGATTACAAGCATATGCCACCACACCTAGCCTGGCTTTTGTTTTGTTTTGTTAAGAGACAGGGTCTCGCTCTGTTACCCAGGCTGGAGTGCAGTGGCATGATCTTGGCTCAGTGCAGCCTTCATCTCCTGAGCTCAAGCTATCCTCCCACCTCACCCCCCAAGTACCTGGGACTACAAACATGGGCCACCATGCCCAGAACATTTTTGATATTTTCCGCAGAGATGGGTTTTCACCATGTTTCCCAGGCTGGTCTTGAACCCCTGGGCTCAACTGATCCTCCCACCTTGGCATCCCAAAATGCTAGGATTGCAGGTGTGAGCCACCATGCCTGGCCATCTCGTGTAGTTTCTGAGGGCCAGGAATCAAGGAGGGGCTTACCCTGGTGTCTCTGGCCCAGCATTGCTCATGAGGCTGCAGCTGTCTGAAGTCCTTTGTAGGAACTGGCTCCAAGCTCACTCTCATGGTGGCAGGAACCCCCTTCCCTCACCATCTGGACCTCACCCCAGGACTACCTGATGTCCTCTGGTCAGTGCTGAGTGAGTGATCCAAGAGAACACGTCAGAGCACTCAGGACAGAAGCCCCAGTTTTCATCACCTAATCTTGGAAGTGGCACATTCTTCTACCCCACTCTGCTGGTTGCACAGAATGACCCCGATATGATGTGGGAAGGGACGATGCAGGTAAATGCCAGGAAGCAGGGGGTGGTCATTAGCAGTTACCTTGGAAGCATCCTACCATACACTTATCACAAAACCTAGGTTAGTTAATTTGTCTGTTTGGTTTTTTTATTTTATTTTTAAATTTGCAGGAATGCTGCGGTAGTGTGTATCCTTTGTCAGCCTGACTTTATTGTTCAACATTACGTTTCATAGAGTTTCCGTATTGATATGAGTACTAGGTCATTTGTTTTGACTGTACAATATCTCACTTTATGAATGTATCTAGATTGCCCATTTTTATCTTAACATTTGGGTTATTTCTGTATTGGCAATTATAAACAGTACTGCAGTGAATGTCGTCGTGTAGGTGAATGACATCTTCTAGAAATGGAATTTCTAAATGATTTAATATGCAGCTCTTCAGTGTTATTGGCTAAGGTTAAAATTGTCTTTATAGTAGCTGGAACACCAGCATTATATGAGAATTTCCATTCCCTAAAAGCATTACTGTCTTTGTTTTGTCTTTGTGTTTTGCTAATCCATGTACATGAAGTAATGTCACATTTTAATTAATTACTTTCAAGTTTACACAACTTTGGATATGTTTTTGGGATGTTTGAGCTTCTTCTCTGAGGGTAAATTCTTCTATTAATATCATATGCATATTTTTCTACCCATCTTTTTTATTGATAGACATGAATTCCTTATATTTATGAGATATTAATTTTTCTGGGTTATACCAGCTAATCTCCCTGACTTTTCTTTTTACTTTGTTTTGGCACCTTTTATTCACACATGTATCTTTAATTTAGTGAAATCAAGTTTGCCAGTATTTCTCTCATTAATTATGCCCTGTGCCTTATTTAAAAAATACTTCCTATTTATTTATTTGCTTTTTTAAAGAAAAGAAAGAAAGAAAAAAAAAGGAATGAAGAAGAGGAAAAAAGAGGAAGAAGAAGAGGGAAAGAGAATGGGAGTGTTACTTAATTGCCCGGGTTAGAATGCAGTCTAAAAATGAGTATTGAAAGCCTCCCTTATACCATCAATTATGCTTAATAATGGCCAACCAATATTTCATTTAAACCTGTGAGTAGGTGTGATGTGGTACTGATAAGAGTGCATGTCTTGTGTGTTTAAAGTGGAGAGTTCTATAAATGTTTCTTAAGTTTACTTGTTCTGGATCTGAGTTCAAGTATTAAGGAAATACTTCCTTAATCCAAGAAAATAGTGATAATTTTTCTTCTAAAGATACTGTATACATTTTTCTTATTTTCTTCCAAAAGGTGAATTAGGAAATACATTTTTATAAGGACATTCCATTTTCTCAGCATCCTTATTGGATATATAATGTTTTCTCCTCTGATTTTTTGTCAGTATTTTATTATGAAAATATAGCTACAGAAGAGACTAACAATAATACAATGACATTCTGCATACCAACCATCCAGATATAGTAATTTTTAACATTTTACCATATACCAGTGTGTGTGTATAGGTGAGTATGTAGATTTTGCTGAACCATTTGCAAATAAATTGCAGATATCATGACTTTCACCCCTAAAAATTTTATTATGCATCTCAAAAATAAGGACATTCTCCTATATAAACACAATACCATAATCACACCTAAAAAATTAATAATATTTGCTAAGTAGCATGACTCTGTAGGCCACCTGCAGATTTCCCCAGGTGTTCCCAAAATGTTGTCGTTAGCTGCTGTGCTGTTTTATTTTGTTTCAGAAGGCCAGGTCTTTCGTAGAATGAATCTTGTTAAGCTTTATCTGTTTCCTAATGAGATCATATAATGCATGATTTTACCTCATATTTCCTTGAACTTAAGTCTAGAGGCTTAATCAGACTTGAGTTAATTTTTTTTTTTTGCAAGATATCTAATAAATTTTAATAGCATCTTTGCACCGAGTCCCCATTTATACCTGAGCCTATTTCTGAGCATTCCGTTCCATTCCACCGGTCAAGTTGTCTAGCCTTGGGCTAAGCCATCTAGTTTTAATTTTTTTTAGTTATGGAACAATATCTGGCAGGGGCTTGACTCTTCTTATTCTTCTTTGCAGTTCTCTTGACTACTGTTGCCCTTTTATTCAGCTTGTTGAGATCCCTGAAAAACCCTATTGGGATTTCTATTAGAACTGCATTGAACTTGTAGAACAAACTTGAGAAGAAACCAAATCTTTCCCACATCAAGTTTTCCCTCATGAATGTGCCAGATCTTTTCATTTGTTTAGAGCTTTTATGTCCTACTGTGGTGTTTTGTAATTTTGTCCAAAAAGATTTTACACAAATACTTATTCCTATGTATACCTCTTAGTTCTTACCATAAAAAATGAGATTATTTTACACTGCATTTTCTGGTGGGTTGTTTGAAATGTGGGTGTGCAACTTTTATATATTAATCTTCTATCCAGCCACATTGCTAAGTTCTCCTTCTTAGAAATGGTTTCTAGAGTCACTTGGACTTTGTATTAAAACAGCTGTATAATCTGAAAATAACATATTTTAAATCATTTCTGATCTTTATATCCTTTTATTTATATTTTTGTGATGACCTCTGAGACAATATCGAATACAAATGGTTACAATGGACATTTTTGTCTTTTTTTCTTACTTTAAAGGAAATATTTCTCATTTTGCACCAGGGAGCATTATGCATAAGATAGATTTGTGGAATTGCCTTCTTAATTCTAAATTTAGGGATTTCCAGTTTCTGAAAAGTATTCGGCATGAATGGAAAATCTTTTTGACAATTTCCACATTAAACACATGCCTATTCTATAATCAAGATTCAACATTCAATATATACCTACTCTATAACCCACTGTTGTCACTCTTAGGTATATGCAAAGTATGTAAGTGTATGTATGTAATGAGTATGTAAGTGTACTGAGACTTAGCCAGAAGGTTCGTAGCAGCTTTACACATAAAATAACTAAATAATACATACTTCAGTACTTACATAAATACACAAAACATCCCAAAAGCTAACCAGAGGAAAAGAAGTAAACAATTGTTGACTTGCCATTCAGCAGAACAACACACAGAAATTTTCTTTCTGTTGAAGAATGCACTTTTGGGTATCTTTTATAAAAGACTATGAAAGGTTAATTTTATTTTGCCTCAGTTCCGAATCACAGTTTAGCTATAAATGGAATTCTAGATTGCTCGTGTTACATTAGTGTTCTGAAGTTTCAGTTTCACTGCCTTCAGCCTATGATGCTGCTGAAGAAAAGACCCTACTTGGTCTTAATTGTTGTACCTTTAAGGGTAATCTGTTGCTTTTCCTTAGTTACCAATAAGACTGCATTTATTTTAAATTTCTAGTGTTCAGAATAGTGTTGTGAAGTTTCACTATGTCTAGTAGAGGGTGTTTTCCCATCATGCTACAACCTTTATGCTCTCTGAATCTGACAACTCCTGTCTTTTGCCATCAATCTTAGAGAATGCTCAGCTGTTACCTCTTCTACTGTTGCTTTATACATGTTCTCTCTAGTCCCTTCTGGATCTCTCACTTCAAGTAATGAGATTTCTCATTATTTATTTCAGGTCCCTTGACCTTCCTTGTTCATGTTTTCCTCTCTATCTTTCTTTGCTGCATTCTGTGTCATTTCTTCAGATACATCTTTCATTGGCCTAATTTTCTTGTTCAGCTATGTTCAATCTACTGTTTAACCTATTCAGTGAGTTCTTTTTATTTCCTTTTTTGTGCTTTTTATTATGTTTTGATTCTTTAATTGTCTTTGGTTTTGGGGGTCTTTTATTTGACTTTTTCATTTCAATGACTATATATTTTATTTCTAGAAATTATAGCTCATACTTTTCCAAATATACCATTGCTGGGCACAGTGGCTCATACCTGTAGTCCCAAAACTTTGGGAGGCTGAGGCAGGAGGATCACTTGAGTCCAGAAGTTCAAGACCAGCCTCGGCAATTGTGTTATTTCATTCCTAGGCAGCTATAAAGACATACCTGGGATTGGATCATTGATTAAGAAAAGATTAATTGGTTCATGGTTTTGCAGGCTGTACAGACTTCTGCTTCTTGAGAGGCTTCAGGAAACTTACAATTGTGGCAGAAGATAAAGGGGAAGCAGGCACGGTCTTCACATGGCCAGGGAGAGAGAGAGACAGAGAGAGAGAGAGAGAGAAGAGAGAGAGGAGAGAGAGAGAGAGAACAGATGCTCCACAATACTGGGAGGTGGTGCTAAACTATTAGAAACCACCCCCATGATCCAGTCAGCTTCCACCAGGCCCTACAACCAACACTTGGGATCCCAATTCAGCATGAGATTTGGATGGGGACACAGCCAAACCATATCAACAACAAAGTAAGACCCTGTCTACAGAAAAGCAAAAGGTTACCCAAGCATGGTGTGACATACCTGTGGTCCCAGCTACACATGAGGCTGAGGCAGGAAGATCGCTTGAGCCCAGGAGGTCAAGGCTGCAGTGAGCCATGATCATGTCATTGCACTCCAGCCTGGGAGACAGAACAGACTGTAAATAAATAAACAATATGCCAGTTAACTTTTCTATAGTGTCATTTAATCGTTTTATTGTGGCTTGGGTTTTCTTTATTTTTAGTTTTTATTCAATTAGAAAGGCTAGGTAATATTCCGAAGGTAAAATATGGTACATAGTCGCAGTCCCTCAGAGTAATTGTACTACTAATGCCTAAAGTTCTTCCTTATTTTTTTTTTTTTTTGAGCCTCAGTCTGTTATATGGGTGTCCCCTTATTTAACCAGTTCGATATTGATAGACATTTAGGTTGTTTTAAATCCTTTGTTGTTACAAATAATACTGCAGAGGACACCATTCATATATATCATTTGCATATAAAAAAGTATATGTCTAGGTTAAATTAGAATGGCTGAGTTAAAGGGTATCAACATTTGTAATTTTAGTGAATATCACTTCATTTGTCTTCCATAGAGCTTATACTCATTGATACCTGGCCGTACCTTCTCTTGTAATGTAGCCGATGCCCTGTTTCACCAGTCAGCCCACCAACCTGGTGTTACCAAACTTGGAAATGTTGGTAATCTGACAGGTGAAAAATGATGGTCTCTGTGTAGTTTTAATTTGTGTCACTTTCTTTTTTTTTTTTTTTTTTTTTTTTTTTTTGAGACAGTTTCACCTTTGTTACCCAGGCTGGAGTGCAATAGCACAATCTCGGCTCACCAAAACCTCCGCCTCCTGGCTTCAGGCAATTCTCCTGCCTCAGCCTCCTGAGTAGCTGGAATTACAGGCATGCACCATCATGCCCAACTAATTTTGTGTATTTTTAGTAGAGACAGGGTTTCACCATGTTGGCCAGGATGGTCTCGATCTCTTGACCTCGTGATCCACCCGCCTCGGCCTCCCAAAGTGCTGGGATTACAGGTGTGAGCCACTGCGCCCGGCCAATTCGTGTCACTTTCTGTGAGTGAGATTGAGTTTATTTTCATAAGACTAAGGTCATTCGTTTGTCCTTTTCTGTGAACTACCCACTCATATCTTTGTCCATTGTTTTCTGTTGGGTTATTAGTTTTTTGTATTGATTTGTAGGAACTCTTTATGTAATGGAGTAATTAATGATTTGCTTGGAGAAAAAAACAGTAATTTCTGTCTCAATTGTAAATGTTTTAAACTTTGCTTATGACATGTTTTAGTGTGAAAAAGTTTCCTTTGTATATTTAAATGGTTTGATATTTTGCTTTAAGGCTCTTGGGGCTACTGTTACATGTTAAATGACTTTCCTCCGTAAAAGTGCTTTGTGACTTATTCGAGTGCTCTCCTGTTTGATTTAGCTTGGCATGGAATGTATGGATTAAACTTCTTTCCTCCAGGATGACTGCCCCATTGTTATAACATTTATCAAATAGTTTATCTTTTCTTTAAATTCCACAATTACCTCATACCAGTAAATATTTTGGAGATGTATATCTATTTTTGGATTTTCTGTGCTATTCCATTGATATAATATTAGTTCCCTTTTAGTCCTTTTTCAGAATGTTCCTACTCTTCTTAATTTTTCTTTCCTTTCATAAACCTTTGAGTCAGCCTGTTTAGTTTTAAAAAATGGTATATTAATGGGTTTTTAGTCACTTTAAACACAGCTGTGATATAATCTTGTGCACATTGTTCTATTTTTCCATCACTCATGGTGAATTCATCTTGTTTTTTTTTTTAATCTGCTGACTGCTCTCTCATGGTGGGCTTTTTTCTCATTTGCTTTGCAATTTTTTGTGTGAGTTTATATTTAGAGGGAGCACATTTTTTCTTCCAAGGGAGTTCAGTGTGCCTTGGGCTATAAAGTGTTGCTATAAAGCCATTTTACATTTGTTTCTGCTGAGTGTCTGCAGACCACAAGAATTTTGGGATTTGTATACCAGGTTTTGTGAATTAGATGCCAGCTATGCTTGAGGTGGAGGATTAGGGGCTTCGTTTCCCATGGAAGTTTCTTGCCCTCCTCCCCCAACCCCTTAGCCCCCTATCTGAGCCAGGCTTCCTTGTTGGTCAAATTTCCCAGTTCCTTTCATCAATGGACAAGGCTTTCACAGGCATCTTGACCCCAGTGCCCACATCCTTGGTGCCCAGAGTCAAGTCTCTAACCCCTTCTGGACATGGGAACCCAGCCCTAGGGCCTTTCTTCTGGTGAGCAACGTCTCTTACTTCTGCGCTCAGCTATAGAGATAAAAAGTTATATTTTGTCCTCATTTCTCTGTGTTGCGGCAAGAAGAGGTTTTGCCTTCACACCAGCCACTGTCTGAGGACCTGAAATCTTTGGGAGTTGCCCTTCTCTCGCAGTGTTTTTTGTTTTGTGTTTGTTTTTAATTACTATTCTGGTTTTCATGGTCATTTTTGTTTGTCAGATGATGCTTAGCCTAAAGGTTGGGGTGTGGGGAGCACTGAGTAGGAGCTCCTTGATTAGAAGCTCCTGGGGAGCTCGTTCAAAATACACCTGGTCGACCTCCTCATGCCCTTTTCCAGCCAGGGCACAGCAGGATGGTGGTGGGTGGGAAGGTGATGGGTATTTTGGAAAAATTTCCCCAGGTGCTTCTCTTATGCTGGCCCTGCCTCTCCTCGGCCCACCCCCACCCCTGCTCAGAATCATTACTACAGTCAAATCAGCTGGAGGTCAGGGTGTTATCGCTCTGGCCAGCATCTCATATCTGACACAGATTCTAGGGACTGGAGCACTTTCAGCCGCCTGTGTTGCTGGGCTGAGTGTCCTGTAGCTAAGAAAATAATAGAGTGTTAAAATTGACAACTCTCTGTTACTTTAATGTATCCAAAGCTTATGAAATACCACCCATTTCTTTTTATAGATTGAGACATTTAGCACCCAAGAGCTGTATAGATCTCAGCTTGTACAACTTGAGACGCATCATGGATGATGGCAACCATTTGACTGTGAATTTTTCTTACTGCAGGTTGAAGTGGATCATCTGGTGCATGCTCATGTTTAAAAATAGGCAAGTTAGCTGTTAAGAGCAGAGTTTCAAAGATACGCCTCTGCCATCTACTTATACTACAATCAAAAGATACTAAAGCCAGGGACCCCAAAGGTGTAGCTCAGGCAGTAGCTCTGTTTCCTCATTTTACAGAAGTAAACACTCAGGGCCCCAGATGGTCCATGACTTTCACATGGTTGCAGAAAAAAACTGGCTCTGGGTCCAGAACCACTGTCCTGAAACTCCAGCATGTTCTTCTGAGTAAACCATGCCTACTCAGAAAGCATCTCAGTACAGATAATCAGCGTGGTGGAACAGTTCTCATTATTTTGTATGCTATAGGGAAAAAGACCTAACCATTATAATTTTTATCCTTGGTAAAATTATAGATTTTCCACAGGCACTCATTATCAACCAGATCCTGACCTTTCAGAGAAAATACACAATTAAAACTGTGACATTGATAAAAGAATTAAAAATAACGATGTAGTAACAGAGGACATTTATGTAGCACTGATCTTAGCCCAAGACTGTACTAAGTGCTTAACATCTATTAACTTGATTGTTCTTACAAGATTGACTTATAGGGGTTGTTATTATCTTCATTTTATAGATGGCAAAACTGGGGGCAAAGAAGTTAAGTAGCCATGCTCTCACCCACTGCACACAATGGCCCCTCATAAATCAATCCAGCATACAAGTTAGAATCTGCTTTATAACCATAGAATTAGTACTGTAAGTAATAAATGTAGAGACCCTGCAGTGAATGGCATTCCTGATTCCAGAAGGAATTTTAAATCAGCTTTTCTTTAATGCTAAGCAGCTAGTTAACAGATATGAGAATGTAGTTGTTTCTGGATAATGCTTGATGTCTGACAATCTTAAATTGGTGCTGTTTTTCAAAAACTTGAAAACAAAATCTATGACTCTTCTAATTATAAAAGTGACACATGTCTACTCGGAGGCTGAGGTGGTGGGAGGATGGCATGAGTTCAGGAGTGTGAGGCTGTAATGTGTTACTATCATGCCTGTAAATAGCCACTGCACTCCAGCCTGGACAACATAGCCAGGACCCGTCTCAAAAAAATAAAAAGTAATACATAGTACATTGAAGAAAATCAATTTTAATTGTTTGTTTGTTTGTTTTTGTATTTTTATTATACACACCCCACATGGCACATACAAAAAAATGGGTATGAACTCAGGCATTCGGCTGGAAGAACAGTAGTAAATCAATGTCCATGGAGCCGGTGTGACTGAGATTGGTTTTGTTTTTCTTTTTTAATCTCAATGTGACTATGTCACATGTGTTATTGTTTGACATACTTTGACTCCCTTATTCTTTTGACCTTTTAAAACAGCTTTTTTGGGATATAATTGGTGTAAAATAAACAGTTCATGTTGAAAGGATACAGTTTGATAAGTGTTACATCCATGCACATCTTTGAAGCCATCACCACAAGGTAGTGGTCCTATGCATTGAGCTGTTTTCCCTGCCCCCCAGGTCCTCTGGACCCCATGCCATTCCCAGGAAACTGCTGACCTGCCTTCTGTCACTGTAGACTAGTTTACATTTGTAGGAGTTTTATGTAAATGAAATAATACAGTACCTATTCCATTTTGTTTGACTGCTTTCACACAATGTAATTATTTTGAGGTTCATCTATAATTTTATTGCAGAACAATGCTCTATTGTGTTTAGACATTACAATTTCTTTATCCTCATACACCTGTTAGTGAACTTTTGGGTTGTTGCCAAGTTTTGGGTTTTTTGGCAATTACAAATAAAGCGGCTGTGAACAATAGCATGCAAGTCCTTGGACACGTATTTTTATTTCTCCTGGATAAACAAATAGGTGTGGAATTGCTGGGTTTTATAACAAGTATGTTTCACTTGCTGCCAAACTCATTTTCAAAGTTGGCTGTATTATGTCACATTTCTGCCAGCAGTTTATGAAAGTTCCAGTTGTCAAACATCCTCACCAACATTTGATATGGTCAGTATTTTTATTTAATAGGTATTAATATTTAGTGGTCTCATTGTGGTTTTAATTTGCATTTTGATAATGACTAATGATCCTGAATATCTTTTTATGTGCTTTTTTTTTGCCATTCATATATCTTTTTAAATGAAGTGTCTTTTCAAATGTTCTTGCCCATTTTTATATAGGGTTGTTTGTTTTCTCATTATTGAGTCTTCAGAGTTATATATTAAGAATATAAGTCCTTTATCAGAAATTTGGCTTGTAAATATTTTTGCCAAGACTTTTTAGTCTGTTAATATTTCCTTTTGAAGAGGAGACATTCTTATTTAATTTTGGTAAGATAATTTTTGTTTTTTTATTTTACAAATTGTGCTTTTGGGTATGCTAAGAAATTTTTCACCTAACCCAAAGACACAAAGATTTCCTCCTGTGTTTCTTTCTAGAAGTGTTGTAGTTTTAGAAATGTTAGTTAAAAGAAAAAATAGAGTTGGGGTCTTGCTCTGTTACCAGTGTGGAGTACAGTAGTGTGAGTATACATATGTACAGTAGTGTGAGTATACATATGTACAGTAGTGTGAGTTCCTTGCAGCCTCCATCCTCTGGCCTCAAGTGATCCTCCCACCACAGCCACCTAAAGAGCTTGGAATACAGCCGTGAGCCACCACCATGCCTGACCACAAATGTGTTACTTAGTTTCCAAATCATTAGGGATTTTTCCAGAAGCTTTCTGTTACTGACTTCTAACTTAACCTCAGTGTGGTCAAGGAATATAGTTTTTAGGAATTGAATCTTTTTGAATGTATTGAAACTTGTTTCATCACCCAGAATATAGTTTATCATGGTAAATATTTCTTGTGCTCTTGAAAACAGTATATATTCTGCCATTATGGATAGAGTGTTTTATAATAGGTCAAATTAGTTGATAGTGTTGTTTAGATATTCTATATCCTTACTTATTTGCTGTCTACTTGCTCTATTATTGAGAAAGGGATATTGGAATCTCTGACTATGTTCGTGGATTTGTGGATTTCTCTTTGCATTTTCATCAATCTTGTTTTATGTAATTTGAAACACTGTTATTAGGTACAAAACCATTAGGATTTTTATGTCTATTTTTGAAGGGAACATTTTATCATTATGAAACTACTGTATCTCTGCTAATTCTTTTTGATCTGTATCTATTCTGTCTAGTAGTAATGTAGCCACTCTGGATTTCTTTTGAGAAACATTAATATGATACATTTTGTTCATCTGTTTACTTTTAACATTGTGAAGGTTTCTCTTTCTTTTTTTTTTTTTTCCTGAGACAGAGTTTCACTCTTGCTGCCCAGGCTACAGTGCGATGGCATGATCTTGGCCCACCACAACCTCCACCTCCTGGGTTCAAGCAATTCTCCTGCCTCAGCCTCCCGAGTAGCTGGGATTACAGGCATGCACTACCATGCCTGGCTGATTTTGTGTTTTTAGTAGGGACAGGGTTTCTCCATGTTGGTCAGGCTTCTCTTGAACTCCCAACCTGAGGTAATCTGCCTGCCTTGGCCTCCCAAAGTGCTGGGATTATAGACGTTAAGCCACTGTGCTGGCAACATTTTGAGTCTTTACATTAAAAGTGAGTTTCTTGTAGGCAGAATATACTTGGATCTTGCTTTTTATCTCATTTAGCAATCTCTGCTTTTTAGTTGTGATGTTTAAATCAGAGATCCGCAAACTGTCTGTAGGCTGAATCTGGCAGATAACTTGTTTCTGTATAGCCTGTGAGCTAAGAATAGTTTTTACATTTTTAAAGGGTTGAAAAAAAAGAAGCTAACCTGAAAAGCTTAACATATTTACAATCTGGCCCTTTATGGAAGAAGTTTGCTAAATGCTGGCTTAGAGTATTTATAATTAATGTATGATTGGTATGCCTCTATTTAACCAGTAACACAAAGAAAACTATTTTTCTTTTTGTCTGTCTCATTTTTTCCTTTTTTGTTGCCTTCATTTGGATTGAGTATTTTCTATTTCTGTATATCTTCTTTGCTAGTTTATTCACTATAACTCTTTACTTAGTGATTGCTTTAGGATGTATAGTATAAGTTCTTTTAACTGATCAGAGTCCACCACTTTATATAGCCTAAGAGCCTTACAACAATACATGTCTATTTCTCTTCTTCATGGGGCCGGGTGCAGTGGCTCAAGCCTGTAATCCAAGCACTTTGGGAGGCCGAGGCGGGTGGATCACGAGGTCAAGAGATTGAGACCATCCTGGTCAACATGGTGAAACCCCGTCTCTACTAAATATACAAAAAATTAGCGGGGCATGGTGGCGTGTGCCTGTAATCCCAACTACTCAGGAGGCTGAGACAGGAGAATTGCCTGAACCCGGGAGGTGGAGGTTGCGGTGAGCCAAGATCACACCATTGCACTCCAGCCTGGGTAACAAGAGTGAAACTCTGTCTCAAAAAAAATAAATAAATAAAAATAAAAAAAAATATTTCTCTTCTTCAGTCCTTTATGCTATTTTTGGCATGTATTTTATCTATGCCTATATTATAAGCCACCTGGTACATTGTTATAATTTTTGCTTTAATTGGTTAATTTTTTTAAATATTTAAAATTAAAAGTAAAGATTTTATAACTACTATATAGTTTCCATTTCTGGTGTTCATCATTCTTTTGTGTAGATTCAAGTTTCCTTCTGATATTCTTTTTCTTCTGCTTGAAGAACGTTCTCTAGTGAAAATCTGTGATTACTTATCTCAATTTGTGTATGACTGAAAACATTTTTATTTCATCTTAATTTTTAAAAGATATTTTTGCTGGGTACAGAGTTTTAGGTTGACAGGGCTTTTTCTACCCCCAGTACTTTAAAGATGTTGCTCTATGGTCTTCTAGTCTGCATTGCTTCCAACATGAAATTATCTATAATCCTTATTTTTATTCATTTGTACATAATATTTCTTTTCTCTCTCTCTTTGCTTTTAAGAAATTTTTATCACTGGTTTTCAGCAGTTCACTATTATAATCTTTGTCATTTTTTTGTGTTTGGGGTCCTTTGGGCTTCTTGGATCTTTTGGATTTACAGTTTCATCAAATTTGGAAAATTTTTGGTCATGGATTTTTCAAATATTTTTTGGCTCACAATCACCTCTTTCTTTTGAGTACTCTGATTACATGATTTAGCAGCTTGATGTTGTCCACACATTGATGTTTTCTCTTTTTATTTTTCATTTTTTTTCCTCTCGGCTTCATTTTGGATGGTTTCTATTGTTACGTTTTTTAATTTATTAGTCTGTTTTTCTGCAGCATATAATCTGCTATTACAACCATCCAGTATATTTTTTATCTCACATATTGCAATTTTTACCTCTAGAATTTGATTTAGATCTTTAATGTTTTCTGTGTCTCTATTTAACGTTAAACATTTTATCTAGCATCTGAGTGGAATACAGTCATAATAAATATCTTGATATCCTGCCTGCTGATTCTATCATCTGTGCCATTTCTAACTAAGTCCCAATTGATTGATTTTACTCCCTGCTATGAACTGTGTGTTCCTGTTTCCTTGCATAATTAGTTCTATGGAATAAATGTTTATGTCATGCCAAAATTCTTAGGTTGAAACCTAATCTCCAAGGTGATGATATTTGGAGTTGGGGACTTTGGAAGGTGATTAGGTCATGAGGGCAGAGCTTTTCTTTGTAAATAGAATTAGCACCCTTATTAAAGACAGTCCAGGAGAGCTCCCTGTCTCTCTCTGTGTTAAGCAAAATCATTATCTATAAACCAGGATATGGGAGTGTAGATTGACTGCAGGCTGCATCCCTCTGTTCTCAGGTGTTGGCAGGCTCTAGTTTCTTGCCTTTCTTTTTCAGTGCACTTAAAAAAAAAGCCATATTAAGACAGAATCCACATTAGCAAGAAAATGCAGTCACTTTGCAAAGTAATCAAGCCTGTTTTCCTCTGATTTTAAAAACCATTCTTTTCAGGTCACTCTCCCACTGTTATTTTGACTTTTTCTTTCCTCAGTCAAAAAGGGTATTGTTTGGCAGCTTTGAAGCTCTTGAAGCTTTAGTTATAGAAAAATTAAATGCTTTGCAGTGTTATTTTCTGGTGCCAAAATACTGATTTCTGCAAATACATATAGGAAAAATGGATAATGAGGCCTATTTCTTTTTTGTATTGCAAGTAAAGCGTAAGATCCCATATTCCTGAAAGGATCAGAGAAGCTTAGTATAGTGAAAGGAAGTCTACTGATAATCTACAAACTGGCTTTAATAAATCATCTCAACTTTCTTCTTGGTTTGAAGTTATTCAGGAGTCTCTAGCAGAAGTCACCAGGTGAATTTTAACTGTGTTTCTCTTTGTCACCAGGGATGTCATGAATTAGGTGTTGCGTTCACTTACTGCTCCTGGCTGTCGATGAGACCTAGGATAAGAGTGGAGCAGGGAGGGTCTCTCCAGCCAATCTGACCCTGGGAGTTCTCACAACCCACTAAGACTGTGGGTCAGGCTGATGTGAGGTCCCTGTCTGTAATGTAATCCATGGTAGAGAATGAACTCAGGTTGACTCCACCAGGGAAAATTCCCCATGACACAGGCAGGTCCAACTGAGCTTTCTGTGGTAGAATCTCCTACTCTTTCTCCCCTTTCTCCTCTTTTCATCTCCACGGAGGAAGCACAACCCACGCAGCTGTCATGACCAGGCGCTGACCTGCACTCTCACCTGCTTAGCACTGCAGCCTCACTGGCCTTTCATGAAGCACAGGGTGCTCGCATAGGTGCCCCACCGCAGTTCCCCTCCACACCTAGGCTCAGTACCCGCAGACCTTGAAACACACCGTCATTCCAGTGTGCAGGCACTGGACCCCCAAAGGCCCACTGAGCGGCGACCCCCTCGGTGCTTCCTGAGCTGTCTAAGCCACCGGGACCTGAGTGCCACTTTGTGGTTTAATCAGCCAAGGGATTCTCTCTGTGTCAGATGTGGGAGGTAGTCTGCTCGTGTCACAGCTCTGGATTTTCCCTTTATGTCTCCCCAGAAATTGCAGGTGCTGCAGTGTCTGAAATTTCTGGGCCGTTCTCAACGGAGGACATAGCCAGCAACTGTGTCCCCGCGCAGTCTTTGAGCGAGCCCATTTTGTGGATCGTGTCGTACGCGCTCATGAGTGTGTGTGGAGCCATCCTCCTTGTCTTAATCGTCCTGCTGCTGCTGCCGTTCCGGTGTCAGCATCGCCCCCGGGACCCTGAGGTCGTGAATGATGAGTCCTCTCTGGTCAGACATCGCTGGAAATGAAGAGCCAAGCCGGACCTCAAGCAACCGTGGACTCAGCTATTAAAAAAAAAAAAAAAAAAAAAAAAAAAAAAAACCACGTTTCAAGGACAGCGGCCGGGATGGACGGCGGTGCTTCCTTCTGCGCCCACCCGTCTTCGATCTCTGTTCTGCTCTCAGATGCCTTCCAGATTCACTGTCTTTGGATTCTTGATTTTTAAGCTTTCAGATCTTCCCTACTTCCAAGAAAAATAATAATGAAAAAAAAAAAAAAAAACACATTCTAAACCAAAACAGAGTGGATTGGGCTGCAGGCTCTATGGGATTGTTTATGCCAAACTGTCTAGGTGTGCCACCAACACGAAACAAAACCAGGTGGTGGCTACTTCTGTTCTTTCTCCAATCTCTCAGAAAATAAGTGCACATAGTTAACTCCTCTTAGCTCACGGGAAGCTTTCTGTATTAATCGCCTTTGAGGGTATTTTGTGCCAGACCTCAACCTGGGTCAAGGTGGTATAAGAAGGCTTGCAGCATGATGGCAGGAGAAGCAGCCTGGGGCCTGGGGATGTAACCATGCTGTCCCCTTCAGAGCTGGAAAAAGAGCCACAGGCCCCTTTTGTGGGTTTCTCTGTGCTCTGAGTGGGAGCCAGAATCCACTAGGAGGTCATCGACCGATGGTCCTCACCAGCCTCTTGTGAAGATGGAAGGCCTTTTGCCCATCGAGGTAGAATGGGAAGGAAACCTCCTCTTTTGTACCCAATACTTTTGTTGTGTTGTTGGTGCGAAAGTAAAAACACTACCTCTTTTGAGACTTTGCCCAGGGTCCTGTGCCTGGGTGGGGGTGCAGGCAGCCTTGATGGCAGCTGTTCCCCTCACCCAAAAGAATTATCATCCCAACAGCCAAGACCCAACAGGTGCTGAACTGTGCATCGACCAGGAAGAGAGTTGTGTCACCGAGCTGGCCACTATCACATATGCTTACTGTTGCTTAAAATTAATAAATCGTGTTTTCATGAAAAAAAAAAACCTTCTATTTCACTAGCTTAGTTGTCTATTTTTTCAAATCTTCTCTGGAAGTAGGTTGGTTATTACCCTGTTGGGAAACAGGGAAATGGCCTGATGCCCCTATTTCTGACCAGCTGTTGTGGACGGAAGATGCAAGATGTACAGAAGACACGAGGGAGCCTCTGCTAATCCCCATGCTTCGAAGCCATGTGTTTCCCTTTGCAGAACCGGCTAGGCTCAAGGATACCCATCCAATCAGCTTTAATTGTTTAGCAGCTGACCTCTGTGCTTCTTCCCTTGAGGGTGTTTAATCTTTGGTAACAGGTGTAGAGTGGTAGCCGTATGTGGGGCAATCGCTACTTTCTGTCACTCATTGAGGCCTTTGCCAAAGAAAAGTGGAAGCCCTTACCTCGATGTAGCCAGCCTTCTATGATCTGATGGCATTAAGAGAAGAGTTGAAAGACTATCCCTTCTCTCCTGCTTCTGTGCCAAGCTCAGTGTTCACTCTGCATTTCTTTTGGGGTGGGTTGGATATATTACAGAATTTCACCCAAAGTGCTAAGTGTCCCCTCCTGCAGAAGTGTCGTTGGTATTCACAGTAGGCTGTGTGTGGATATTTCAGCCATCTGCTCTGCTCCCTGGGTCCCCGGGTCACGTCCATACTGAAAAATATGTGACTGTGCCAAAGAGACGTGGAGGCCACGTCGGCTTGTCATGCTGTCCTGGAAGATTCTCCAGCAGCCAGAGGAACCTTCTGTGCTGTTCTCACTGGAGAAGACTTGAGTCGCAGCTTGGAAGGAACATGACGGCATGGAACGGGAGGAGGGGGCTCTTGTATCAGGGCCCATTGTCACGCCTGCTGTCAGCTTGTTGAGGCCTCAAAATCTCAGAGTGCGTTTCAGAGGGAGAGACGTCTGGGAGTCAGATTCTCTTCTCATCCCATTGGCTTTTTCCGTGGTTTCTGTTTTATGGGCCACTTTGCATAGGAGTGATGCCAGCACCCCTAGATTGTGCCTTCCCCTTGCTGTGAAAAATTCAAACCCCTGAAATAAAAGGAGGGAATCGCAGGTATGGCCTGGTTAGCTTTCCTGCTTATTTCTCTATACAGGCAGTTTCTGTTTCATTGTATCATGTTAGGCTTCAGAGGCGGGAAGCTTACTCCTGCTGCAGATGAACAGGCAGGGTTCTCGGAATACACAAAAGTCACAAGCCAGGTGTCCAGGCAGAGTAGGTGAATGCAGTTTGCCATCATGCTTTCTGGTATTTCATATCAAATTTCTTTATCTTTTCCTATCGCATGTCATTGGATGTGACATTTTGATGAAAATACTGAAATTACACAAGCATAACTTAGCAACAAGAATGAAATAGACAATTGAATGTGGGACATTTTTCTGGCATGCCTTCCTGCTCAGAATTGGACTTCTGGTCGAACCCCTGTTAGTGATACCCACCTCCTCCAGTTATGTAAATGGATGCTTGGCTTGGAACAGGAAAGGAATTAGCAACCCTTTCAGGGTGTCACTTTCACCTGGTAATACGCTGTGGAAAATACTGGAAGGCGGTCCTTGCCTGAAAGGTGCAACTTAGCATTAGGTTGTTATCAGAAACGCTGTCAAGTCTGATGGGAAATCGGTGCTTCTATATCGACAATATTATTTTAGGATGCTGCTTTATTTTCCTGATAACTTCTTTCAAAGTCTGAAATGAAATCCTGCCTTCCATAACTGAAACCATTTATTTAAAAAAGCAAGAAACGAGATGGGGACCAATTCTATTTTTATTCTTGGGAACTTAAAGGAGCCACAAGTGATTGGTGTCAGCTCTCCCAGCATGTACAGTACACGATTTTGTATTTCTCCTGAACCAAAAACAAGTACTTTGCACTCAAGAAACAGATGCCCTGTGTGCGACTGCGGGGAATGTTTTTCTCGAAAATGTTCCACTTCTGAACACTGCGAAGGACCTTACTTGATTCATGGTGTAACACGGAGGTTTTGATTGGAGGTAAATTTGGGGTCACTTACGGTTCGTTAATGACTGCAGAGCTTTCGGGAATCAACTTTGAAAAGCAATTGCGAATTGGGGATTCCATCATTTCATTTAAGAGGTGAAGAGGGATTTGATTATTTAACACGCCAGGTGCAAACTTGTTAAATTCCTCTTTCCTGGTCCCTGCTTGGTGGAGCTGCCATGCACAGCTCAGTTCTAAGTTCTGGCCTAATGCCACTCAATATCATAGGGAATAAATCGCTGTTCAGCTGTCTGTTCCACAAACAACAGTAATTGAGTTTCACAGACTTTATCCTGATGAGTGGAAATCAAATAATTGGGTGGAATTCCCATGCCTGTTCTCTTGCACAAACTTATTAGAATTGATTAGAGAACTGTTTGGAGGGAAAACTTGCCACTAAGATTTTTTTTTTTTTTTTAATGACCAAGCACCCTAAAGTGTAAAATTAGAGGTTTTGGCCAAAAGAGGTACTTGATTTTTTTAATGCCAAGAAAACTCTATGCCATGCCACAGAACATATCGTGTACATATTTAGGGAGTTTTAAGAATTTCACATTTGGGCCGGGCGCGGTGGCTCAAGCCTGTAATCCCAGCACTTTGGGAGGCCGAGGTGGGTGGATCACAAGGTCAAGATATCAAGACCATCCTGGTCAACATGATGAAACCCCGTCTCTACTAAAAATACAGAAAATCAGCTGGGCATGGTGGCACGCGCCTGTAATCCCAGCTACTCGAGACTGAGGCAGGAGAATTGTCTGAACCCAGGAGGCAGAGGTTGCGGTGAGCCGAGATCGTGCCATTGCACTCCAGCCTGGGTAACAAGAGCGAAACTCTGTCTCAAAAAAAAAAAAGAAAAAAAAGAATTTCACATTGGAACTTAACAGCAGTTTACCACTTAAATGGCAGGCTGGAAAAATACATTTTGAGAGGGATAGGGAGAATAAGAATATAATTAAAAGTATGCTAACAAAGTAAACAGAACATATTCTTTTAGAAAATGCAGTTTAGACCAGATGCGGTGGCTCATACCTGTAATCCCAGCACTTTGGAAGGCTGACACAGGTGGATCACCTGAGGTCAGGAGTTTGAGACCAGCCTGGACAACATGGTGAAACCCTGACTCTACTAAAAATACAAAAAAAGAGCCAGGCGCGGTGGTGTGTGCCTGTAATCCCAGCTACTCGGGAGTCTGAGGCAGGAGAATCACTTAAACCAGGGAGGCAGAGGTGGTAGTGAGCTGAGATCGTGCCACTGCACTCCAGCCTGGGCAACAGAGCGAGACTCCATCTCAAAAAAAAGAAAGAAAATACAGTTTAATTCCAGCCATCCTCAGATTTCTTTTCCCTTTAAAGTGGCTGAATCCACTGGAGATGTGATTCGCTTTGCAGAGCCACCATTTCCAAACTGAAGGAATATTCAAGCGGGAGTCATGTGTCAATGACAGTTTTCACAGAGGGAGAGACTGGCTGGGTGGCCGGTGTTGCCCACATGGAGCAAGGACTGGTTCTTTCAACAGATGGAGAGTACAGGGTGGCTGGGGCCTGGCAAGTTCCAGAATCTGGGAAGAGGGTGGGGCAAGAAGGAGCCAGAAGTGAGGTCCCACCCTTCAGGGGGCAGTGGGCCACGGAGGTCCGCACCAGCCAAGAATGTCCCCAGGATGACATGGGTACCTCAGTTCACCCCACGTTTTTGGCACAGCCTCCTTTTTAGGAATTTTCTAAAGGGACTTCTCAGGATTGATTATTTGTCAGAGGAACAGTGAGGCCAAGGGAAACTTGCTCGGTAGCCATATGTAAAACACACCTATCCTAATAAGACTAGAGAGGCCTCAAGGACCAAGCAGGACACAGGCAGGTTCAAGGTCATGCACCAGGAAGTTTGCAGGGCAGGGTCAAGCGACTGAGGCCAAAGGGAGCTGGCATCGTGACCTGTGGGGTCTGAGCATCTGGAAGGCTCCTGGTAGCAGTTACCCAGGTAGTGTCATTGAGAGGCACAGCAGCTCGGCCCTCACTGCTTCCGCCAGCTCTGCTGAGCCAGCCCAGCCCGTGCATTTGGAATGCCTGACAGCTTCCTTCTCCAGAATGTCTCCTGTCACTGACTTCCAGAAAAGGAGCTCCCTCCTGTCTCACTGGTGTCAGTGTGGGAGCCCTGCTCCCCAGGCACCACGTCCCCAGAAGGTCCCAGCTGTCCGAGAGCACACCCAGCCCCATTCAGGGTCAGTGCAGGAGGGACGAGGGAGGCTGCAGAGCAGGAACCGGGATTTTCAGATGTGGGCAGCTCCCTGGGCTGTTGGTGTCACCCCAGGGGTGTTCTCCACGTCTGTGGAATGTGGAAATGAGAACAAAGCCATGCTTCTTAGTGATGCCACCAAAACCTCAAGTCACTTCAGCGGCTGGAATCTATCATAGGTGTTGAGGATACGTAACTCCCACCAATAAATACAGTATTTTCTTCCCTGCCCTGAGCTTCCTTTAGGTTTCTTATCAGATATTACACACAGACGTCCAGTGCTTCTAAACTAAATTATACCTTGTAACTTTTACATCACACTTGCTCAAAAACCACACGGTGGGTAGCGGCTGGGCCAAGAGGCATCACAAAGCTTCCTGATAAATTCGAATCCAGCCCCGGCAAGAGTGACGTGCGGGTACCTTGTCCCTGGGGTACTTGTTGGACACTCCTGTGATGAGAGCAGCCATCCTGGTATCTCCACTAGCACCTCGGGAAAGAGGGTGATAGTGAAATATCTCTCTCTCCTCTGGGAATCAGGGGAGCCCTAAGAAGTGGGTAGTTCTCTTTACAGATGGATAATTATGGGTATGAGGCCAACCAGATAAAGTCCAAACTGTATAGAACACACATGTGCTTCACACATAGCCTTCTGAGTAAAATATTTTGCCAGTATAGGTTTGTAATTATATAATTATAAATGATAGAAGGAAATCTACATTATACTATGTATAGTTCAATGTTAGGCACAGCTGTCACTTTACTGATATCAATAAAAGGCTAGAAACCTTGAGCGTCCTTGGCAGCCTAGCCTTTGATGTCCATGTTTTTCTGTAGGATTTTCCTTATTTGGGTTGGAATAAACATGCATTCTTAGTCACAAGACATGGACAGATCAGAATATCGTAAGGAAGGAAGTGTCTCCAAAGGTCAGGACTTCTTTTTTCTGTTGAGTGCTATAGATGGAGGTTATTGACAGTTTCCTGATATGAGTGCGCTTTCGCTTGCTACATTGTACCTATTAAAGTAAAATGTTACACAAGTCTCACATTTCTGAGATTAGTGTTCCTGAAAGATATGTTAAGATAAACATTAAAAGATTATCTCTTTTTAAGATGGAGGGGGAAAAAGTGAACAAAGCTAATTAGAATGAAAATTGCACAAAATATCATTGCTTAACAAATGTAATGCAATTTTGTGTTCTTTGTTGCTAGTGGTATAAAATGAGATTTTTTTCCCTCATTTTTTAAAATTGTAGATGTAATTTCACGCATTTATATCAGTGAGGTTGAAAATTCTGTGCAGCAATTACTCGGCACATGTGATAGGGCAGAGAATGAATGAGGTTTGTCATGTCCTAGTAAAAGCTGAATTTCTATAATCTAAAATGATGTGTTTTCTACTATTGCTGTCAATTTCCATTGTTAAAAATTCTTAAAGTTTAACATGCTCTGTTCAGTCACTGAAAGTGACCACTCATGTCTTCCTAAAGCTGCTGACTTTTCTGCTGTGCTGGAGTCAGTATTTTGCTTCTGGCAGAGGAGCTGCAAGCTGTGTGTCCTCACACAGAGGCAAAAAGTTGTGCTTTGCAAAACGTTTGTTTTGTGTTGATCTCAGATTAACATCCTTTAATACATGTTTCTTAAGTGTAACTTGTACTTTTGAAAATGCTTAAAATTATTTTATATTTCCCTTTTGGAATTTTGCTCTATTTCCAGCACGCTGATTGATTTAAAATTGTAATAAGACCAAGAGTTGGAGTAATGGGATATTCATTTCATCTAAAAAGTGGCTTCATAGCTACTGATTAATGTCTGAACCATTGCTGTGCCCTTCAAAACTGGAGTTTTCTAAAATAATCTTATTTTTATACTTGTATGTTCCAGCAATTTAAGGTATATACCATTGAAAGGGAGATAAAACGTTTTTGTTTATTTGAATAAATAATACTTCCAACCTGTTGCTTTTTGGAATTTTTTTGTAGATACTTGTTTCTCTTGGGTCACACTTTTGAAATCACCGTAAGTGACAGGTCTGATGTTCCGTTACCTCCACTCCTTCCTTGTGGGTTCCTGGAAAATGTCAAGGATAAAATCAAATGGAAGGAAGAGTTCAGGCTCACTCATTAAGATGCAAAACGCTGAAGTTGGGGAGAACAAAGTGCTTTCAAATCTGGAAACCCTACAGGTGGAGAGAAAACACCTGTAGAGAAGAAATCCAAGAAGCCCATTTCAGCAGCTGTAAAGATGGGACAGCTGGGTCCTGGAGATGACCAGGACGGCAATGCCTATGCGGTCACTCCCGTGATCACCCTGCAGGGAGGTGGCATTCTCCCATTTCACAGACGAGAAACTATATCTCTGAGTCACCCACCCAGGAAAATACAGCTAAAAAGTGGAGAGGAACCCAGCTCTGTGTCCCTCCAACGGCCCGGCTGTTTCTCTGCACCACATTCTGGTCCATCTGCCGGTTTGAACCACACTCTCAGAGCCTAATGCATCATTTGTGCCAGAAAAATTCAGTTTAGTGGTTCAGTCTCTAGAGATGGGTGTGCACCAACCTGGGCACGGCAGAAGAACTTAATGAATGAAGTGAACGTCACCCATGAGCCGTGATCTAGCTGCTACGCCAATCCTTTGCCAATAGACTGCTTTCAGTGACTACCCACTTTTTATCTGACAAATCCAAATGAGGAGGGAAAAAAAAGAATCTCCAACCAGTAGGAGGTAAAGTGATAGTTACTGGAGAAACAGAAGAGGGTACCTGCTTTCTAGCCAGAGTGAATGGTTTGTCCTATTTTGCCATCCCCAAGCTGGAGGGCACGTAGCGGATGGCATTTTCACAAGTCTGTCACTAGGTGGTGCTGTTGTAAAGCATTGTGGTATAACGATTTCGCCTTTTTCCCTATTGTGTGTAGCTTTCGCCGGCAGCTTTTTATCAAGTTAAGGGTGTGTAAGTAAACTACATCCCAGACCTTTTTCATTCTGTTCTTTATAGAATCTGAAAAATAAGCCAGCTAGCGGTGTAGTAAATCTTAGCGGCAACCCCTAAACACCCATCTCCAGCCCTGGCCTGTCCCTGCGTTTTTAGACTTGGCTCTCCAAGTTCCCTCTGGACGTGTCTGCTTGAACATCACTGGGAAGGAAACTGAGGCACAGAGAGGCGCTATGACGTCTCCAGATTCTTCCGTAAATGACATACCCAGATTCAAAACACCAGTGTGTCTGGTTACCAGACTCGTGAGCTCAATCATTATGCCATTGCCCTTTTAAGGTTAAAGATTTAAAATTATATATGATAAATTAAAATGCTACAAGGAAAAAATACTGGGGAAAATATTTGTAACAGATGTAAGGGCAGAAGCTGACATTTATTGAACAGCAAATTCTGGCCATGCATCCTGCCATTTCATCCTCAGAACAACCCCCAACGAGGCGCACGTGGCACTAAAAACATTCTAAAACCGGAGGTTGGAAGACAGGGCCAACCAGCCAAAGCTAAGCTTGCTTACCAAGGCTCCTCCCTACTTTCCTACAGAAACCACAGTAAAGCCTCTGCCCCACCTCTTCCCCCATTCTTCAGCCTCCTGACACCACCCCCCCCGCCCCCCAGTGCTTTGCTGAGTGGCCCTGAGTGGCAGCTGTGCCTCCTGTTTCTAGGGATCTATGAATGTCTGTGTGCCGTATCACATCCATTAAAACAGATCCCACGAATGTTCGCTGCAGCCTGTTTACAACAGCAAAGACCTGGAACCAACCCACATGCCCATCGATGATAGACTGGACTGGGAAAATGTGGAGCATATGCACCATGGAATATTATGCAGCCATCAAAAACGATGAGTTTGTGTCCTTTGTAGGGACATGGATGAACCTGGAGAACATCATTCTCAGCAAACTGACACAAAATGAAACACTGCATATTCTCACTCATAGGCAGGTGATGAACAGTGAGAACACATGGACGCAGGGAGGGGAGCACTACACACTGGGGTCTATTGGGGGGAATAGGGGAGGGACAGCGGAGGGGGAGCTGGGGAGGGATAGCATGGGGAGAAATGCCAAATGTGGGTGAAGGGGAGGAAGGCAGCAAAACACACTGCCATGTGTGTACCTATGCAACTATCTTGCATGTTCTTCACATGTACCCCAAAACCTAAAATGCAATACAAAAAAAAATGTAATTTATAAAATTAAAAAAAAAATCCCAGATAGCTTTCAAGCACCAAGAATAGAAGAATCATGTTAGAGTCCAGTAGAAAACATGCCAAGGCTGTCAACCAACAGCTGGCCAAGGTGGGAATACAAGTGGCCACGGAAGGGAAGTGTTCAGCCTTATTAACGTGTGCATAATAGCTAAGTAGCTACAGATCGAATGAACAAAGCTTTTAATGATTAAAAGCTGTCCAAGAGGTAAGCAATCTTCTGCTTTGCTGATGGAAAGTGTAAATTGGAAAAATAATTTCAAAGAGTCCTAAAAAATAGCCAACTCATCTTTGAATCAATACTTCTTTTAGAAATCTATCCTAAAGAGATAGAAATATTGACATAATGGGCTACAGTATAAAGAAAAAAAAAAGCAATTTTCTGAATATGCCAACATTTCATTGATTTTTAAAGGGAAATTAATATATGGATGTGAGAATATAGAATTTAAGAGTGTGACAAGTACATGAAATTCACACTAATCTATTACCCTCCAACTGGGACTCATACATAAAGGAGATGGCTTAAGGATTTAAAATTAATTTTATTTTGTATTCAAGTAATAATTGTAATGGTTTATTTTATGTGTCAACTTGACGGCGGCATCGGGTGCCAGGATATCTGCTCAATTATTATTCTAGACGTATATATCAGCTCAGGCCACCATGACAAATGCTATAGGCTGGGTGGCTTAAAAAGGAAAAGAAAAGAATTTTATTTTCTCTACTGTTATGGAGGCTGGAAAGTCCAGGATCCAGGTTCAGCCGGCTGCTGGTGAGGGGTCTCTTCCAGGCTTGCAGATAGCCGCCTTCTTCCTGTGTCCCCACATGGCCTTTCCTTGCTGTGTGAACATGGAGATCTCCCTTTTCTCATAAGGCTGCCAATCCTATTGGATTACAATCTCATTCTTATGACCTCATTTAACCTTAACTACTTCCTAAATGTCCTATCTCTTATGCAGTGATCTCAGGGGTGAGGGCTAGGATTTTGGTGGGAGCACACAATTCAGCTCATAGCAGTATGTCCATGAGGGTGTTTTTGGATGAGATTAACATTTAAACTGGCCACTTGCTCGCCCTAAGGCAGGTGGGCCTCATCCAATCACTTGAAAGCCTAAATAGAACACAAACGCTGACCATTTTACAAGGGAGAATTCCTCCTGCTTGAGTGCTTTGACCTGGGACATGAGTCTTTTCCTACCTTCAGACGCTAACTGAAACACCAGCTCTTCTGGGTGTGTGGCCTGCCAGCTGTTGGAAGGTAACTCACACCACGGGTTCTCCTAAGTCTCCAGCTTGCCGATTGCAGATCCTGGGATTTCTTAGCCTCCATAATCATGTAAGCCAATTATAGTTTATCAGTCTTTCTAGATATAGACAGGCAGACAGATGATAGATAGATATTCTGTTTCATCTTATATATGTTCTGTTTCTGTTTCTCTGGAGAACCCTGGATAAAGCATACAGTTGCATCATTATTAAACATTAAATAGTTTCAAGAGGCTTATGAGGTATGTGCTGCCTCACTTCCGCCCACCTCCAGGACCTTCTCTGCAGTGGTGGCTTCTCCAGGACCAGACCAAATCTTCTGTTTGCCCTGATGGTTGCTTGCATATTTCTTTTTCTTTCTTTTCTTTTTTTTTTTTTTTTGAGACAGAGTCTCACTCTGTTGCCAGGTGCCAGGCTGGAGTGCAGTAGCACAATCTCGGCTCACTGCAAACTCCGTCTCCCAGGTTCAAGCAATTCTCCTGCCTCAGCCTCCCAAGTAGCTAGGACTACAGGCACGCGCCACCATGCCCAGCTAATTTTTGTATTTTTAAGTAGGGATGGGGTTTCACCATGTTGGCCAGGATGGTCTCGATCTCTTGACCTGGTGATCCGCCCGCCTCGGCCTGCCAAAGTGCTGGGATTACAGACTTGAGCCACCGCGCCCGGCCTGCATACTTCTAAATTATATGTCCATGCTCTGTTTGCTATCTGGTCAGCCAATAGCATTGATTCCATTGATTTAGTAATTGCCAATTTGAGCATTTTCTAAATTCCTACATTTATTAGGGCCATTGCCAGACTCTCCTGATCCTATCTATGTGTCCGTTTTTGCCTCCGTGCCTGAAGATTTTGTTACTAGTGTTTATTAATGTGATTTTTAATGTGTAGCTGGGCAGTCTCCCCCAGTTAATCATCTTACATGATATTATCTCAAATGTGTTCATCTAGATATCCTTTAGAAATACTGAACAACTTTCTGGCTGGGCATGGTGGTTCAAGAGATTAGGAGTTCAAGACCAATCTGGCCAACATGGTGAAACCCCGATCTACTAAAATACAAAAAATTAACTGGGTGTGGTGGTGCGCACCTGTAGTCCCTGCTACTTGGGAGATTAAGGCAGGGGAATCACTTGAACTCAGAAGGTGGAGGTTGCAGTGAGCCAAGATTGCACCGCTGCACTCCAGCCTGGGTGACAGAGGGAGACTCCATCTCAGAAAAAAAAAAAGAAAGAAAGAGAAAGAAAAAAAAGGAAAAAAAGAAATACTGAACAAATTTTTTTTTTTTTTAAGTTCTGGGGTACATGTGCAAAACATGCAGGTTTGTTACATAGGCATACATGTGCCATGGTGGTTTGCTGCCTCCATCCCCCATCATCCACATTTGGTATTGCTCCTAATGTTATCCCTCCCCAATTCCCCACCCCCTGCTACCTCTCCCCTAGCACCTCAACCCGCCGACAGGCCCCGGTGTATGATGTTTCCCTCCCTGTGTCCCTGTGTTCTCATTGTTCAACACCCACTAATGTGTGAGAATGTGGTGTTGGTTTTCTGTTCTTGTGTCACTTTGCTGAGAATGATGGTTTCCAGCTTCATCCATGTCTCTGCAAAGGACATGAACTCATCCTTTTTATGGCTGCATAGTATTCCATGGTGTATAAGTGCCACATTTTCTTTATCCGGTGTATGCTTGATGGGCATTTGGGTTGGTTCCAGGTCTTTTCTATTGTAAACAGTGCTGCAGCGAACATACGTGTGCATGTGTCTTTATAATAGAATGATTTATAATCCTTTGCATTGCAGAGACCGGCTCCCAATATATCAATATGGATTCAAGATCTCTCAAAGTGATCCAGTGGTTGGTGAAAAAGAAAGAAAAGACAAAGAAACAGTTTTCTTCAAAGCTAGGTCCAGGGGAGACACCATATAAAGCTGCTCTGTGGATATCTAACATTCCCCTGAAAATCTCAGTTTTTTATTAGTCTCTTTCAATAGGAAGGGTGAGCGAGGCTGTGCAAAGTTTCAGTGATAATTATACAAAAAGAAACATAAGCAAAAACTGTTCACCAAAGATCACAATATAGTATTGTGAAAGCATAATCATGTGAAAGTTACTTTCTGTGTGTTAGCTAAAAACCATACACCTTAGCAAGAATAGAGGTTAAACATAAACTTATAACTATCAGCAAGAAACACATTGGGCTCCCAGCTGCAGGGGGGACAGGATCTGACACAGGACAACCAGCCTGATCACAAAACTCAAGAGCAGGGAGACCCCCATGCAGGCAGGGAGGAGCAGTGGGAGAAGAAAGACTTTTACATCCTTATCTCAACCACAGAGGTTTCCCTCCAAGCAGACGCCCCTCATGTGTCTGTTTATAGGCTCTCCATAATGGTCGCATTCCCTTTCCAGGGCTATGATCAATATGCCTTTCCTGGGAAAGGAATCTGGGCAATGAACCTCTCCATTACACATCTGTTTATAGGCTCTCTGCAACAAGAAGCTTATTACATGCTGTCATCTCTCTCCGGCAGTCAGACTACGTGGTGTGTCTTTTACAGAGTTCCTGTTTTTATAAGAACAGCTCAGCAGGGCCAAAGTCACCAGTTACATTTTAACTTTTCACACTATTCTTTGTGTCCCCAAATATGGTTAGTATAGAGCATAACAAGTACAGTAAAGCAAATAACTCCTCTTAGGCGAACTAAGTTTAAGATAGCACAATAAACGAAATGTCAACCACAGTTTTTTCTTGAAATCTCAAATGTCTCAGATTTTGCCAACCCTTCCAGAGGCTTGGAGTTGCTTGGTTACCACCGAGGGGTCTGGCACGTTCCAAGCACTTTGGGCATATGCCCAGTAATGGGATTGCTGAGTCAAATGGAATTTCTATTTCTGGATCCTTGAGGAATCACCACACTGTCTTCCACAAATGGTTGAACTAATTTACACTCCCACTAACAGTGTAAAAGTGTTCCTTTTTCTCCACATCCTCTCCAGCATCTGTTGTCTCCTGATGTTTTAATGATCACCATTCTGACTGGCGTGAGATGGTATCTCAATGTAGTTTTGATTTGCATCTCTCTAATGACCAGTGATGATGAGCATTTTTTCATATGTTTGTTGGCTACATACATGTCTTCTTTTGCAAAGAGTCTCTTCATATCCTTTGCCCACTTTTGACAGGTTGTTTTTTTCTTGTAAATTTGTTTATTTGTAGATTCTGGATTAGTCTTTTGTCTAATAAATAGATTGCAACAATTTTTTTACCATTCTGTTAGTTGCCAGTTCACTCTAATTATAATTTCTTTTGCTGTGCAGAAGCTTTTAAGTTTAATTAGATCTCATTTGTCTATTTTGGCTTTGTTACCATTGCTTTTGGTGTTTTAGTCATGAAGTCCTTGCCTATGCCTATGTCCTGAATGGTATTGCTTAGGTTTTTTTCTAGGGTTTTTATGGTGTTAGGTCTTATTTTTAAATCTTTAATCCATTTGGAGTTAACTTTTATATATGGTGTAAGGAAGGGATCCAGTTTCAGCCTTCTGCATATGGCTAGCCAATTTTCCCAACATCATTTATTAAATAGGGAATCCTTTCCCCATTGCTTGTTTTTGTCAGGTTTGTCAAAGATCAGATGGTTGTAGATATGTAGTGTTACTTCTGAGGCCTCTTTTCTGTTCCATTGGTCTGTGTCTCTGTTTTGGTACCAGTACCATGCTGTTTTGATTACTGTAGGCTTGTAGTATAGTTTGAAGTCAGGCAGCATGATGCCTCCAGCTTTTTTATTTGTTATTTGTTATTTTTATTTTTTGCTTAGGATTGTCTTGGCTATGCAGGCTATTTTTTGATTTCATATGAAGTTTAAGGTGGTTTTTCTCCCAACTCTGTGAAGAAAGTCAATGGTAGGTTGATGGGGATAGCATTGAATCTATAAATTACTTTGGGCAGTTTGGCCATTTTCATGAAACTGATCTTTCTAAACATGAGCATGTAATGTTTCCCCATCTGTTGGTGTCCTCTCTTATTTCCTTGAGGTTCATAGTTCTCCTTGAAGAGGTCCTTCACATCCATTGTTAGTTGTGTTCCTAGGTATTTTATTCTCTTTGTTGTAGTTGAGAATGGGAATTCACTCATGATTTGGCTCTCTGTTATTGGTGTATAGGAATGCATGTAATTTTTGCACATTGATTTTGTATCCTGAGACTTTGCTGAAGTTGCTTATCAGCTTAAGAAGATTACGGACTGAGACGATGGGGTCTTCTAAATATACAATCATGTCATCTGCAAACAGACAATTTGACTTCCTCTTTTCCTAATTGAATACTCTTTATTTCTTTCTCTTGCCTGATTTCCCTGGCCAGAACTTCCAATACTATGTTGAATAGGAGTGGTGAGAGAGGGCATCCTTGTCTTCTACCAGTTTTCAAAGGAAATGCCTCCAGTTTTTGCCTGCTCATTATGATGCTAGCTGTGGGTTTGTCATGAATAGTTCTTATTATTTTGAGATACGTTCCATCGATACCTAGTTTATTGAAAGTTTTTAGCATAAAGGGCTTTTGAATTTTGTCAAAGGCCTTCTCTGCATCTATTGAGATAATCATGTGGTTATTGTCTTTGGTTCTGTTTATGTGATGGATTATGTTTATAGATTTGCATATGTTGAACCAGCCTTGCATCCCTGGGATGAAGCCGACTTGATTGTGATGGATAAGCTTTTTGATGTGCTCTTGGATTTGGTTTGCCAGTGTTAATTGAAGATTTTCTCATCATTGTTCATCATGGATATTGGTCTGAAATTTTCTTTTTCAGTTGTGTCTCTGCCAGGTTTTGGTATCAGGATGATGTTGATCTCATAAAATGAGTTAGAAAGGATTCTCTCCTTTGGTATTGTTTGCATTAGTTTCAGAAGGAATGCTACCAGCTCATTTTTGTATCTCTGGTAGAATTTGGCTGTGAACCTGTCTGTTCCTGGACTTTTTTTGGTTGGTAGGCTACTAATTGCTGCCTCAATTTCAGACCTTGTTATTGGTCTGTTCAGGGATTCAACTTCTTCCTGGTTTAGTTTTGGGAGGGTATAATTTATCCATTTCTTCCAGATTTGCTGGTTTATTTGCATAGTGGTGTTTATAATAATCTCTGACAGTGGTTTGTATTTCTATGGGATCAGTAGTGATATCCCCTTTATCATTTTTTATTGCATCTATTTGATTCTTCTCTCTCTTCTTCTTTATTAGTTTGGCTAGCAGTCTATCTGTTTTGTTGATCTTTTCAAAAAACCAGCTCCTGGATTTATTGATTTTTTGAAGGGTTTTTCTTGTCTCTATCCCCTTCAGTTCTGCTCTGATCTTTGTTATTTCTTGTCTTCTCCTAGCTTTTGAATTTGTTTGATCTTGCCTTTCTAGTTCTTTTAATTATAACATTAGGGTGTCAATTTTAGATCTTCCCTTGCTTCTCATGTGGGCATTTATTGCTATAAATTTTCCTCTGGATACTGCTTTAGATATGTCCCAGAGATTCTGGTACATTGTGTCTTCATTCTCACTGGTTTCAAAGAACATCTTTATTTCTGCCTTCATTTCATTATTTTTCCAGCAGTTATTCGGAAGCAGGTTGTTTAGTTTCCATGTAGTTGTGTCATTCTGAGTGAGTTCCTTAATCCTAAGTTCTAATTTGATTGCACTGTGGTCTGAGAGACTGCTTGTTATGATTTCCGTTCTTTTGCATTTGCTGAGGAGTGATTTACTTCCAATTATGTGGTCAGTTTTAGAGTAAAGTGCAATGTGGTGCTGAGAAGAATGTATATTACATTGATTTAGCATGGAGAGTTCTGTAGATGTCTACTAGGTCTACTTGGTCCAGTTCTGAGTTCAAGTCTTGGATATCTTTATTAATTTTCTGTCTTACTGATTTGTCTAATATTGACAGTGGGGTGTTAAAGTTTCCCACTATTATTGTTGCAGAGTCTAAGTCTCTTTGCAGGTCGTTAATAACTTGCTTTATGTATCCAGGTGCTCTTGTATTGGGTGCATATATATTTGGGATTTATAGCTCTTCTTGTTGCATTGATCCCTTTACCATTATGTAATGCCCTTCTTTGTCTCTTTTGATCTTCGTTGGTTTAAAGTCTGTTTTATCAGAGACTAGGATTGCAACACCTACTTTTTTTCTCTCTCTCCATTTGCTTGGTAAATCTTCCTTCATCCCTTTACTTTGAGCCTATGTGTGTCTTTGTACATGAGATGGGTTTCCTGAATACAGAACACCAATGGGTCTTGACTCTTTATCCAATTTGCTAGTCTGTGTCTTTTAATTGGGCATTTAGCTCATTTACATTTAAGGTTAATATTGTTATGTGCGAATCTGATCCTGCCATTTTGATGCTAGGTGGTTGTTTTGCCCATTAGTTAATGCAGTTTCTTCATAGTGTCGATGGTCTTTACAGTTTGGTATGTTTTTCCAGTGGCTGGTACTGGTTGTTCCTTTCCATGTTTAGTGCTTCCTTCAGGGGCTCTTGTAAGGCAGGCCTGGTGGTGACAAAGTCTCTCAGCAGTTGCTTGCCTGATGATTTTATTTCTCCTTCGCTTTTGAAGCTTAGTTTGGCTGGATATGAAATTCTGGGTTGAAAATTCCTTTTTTTTTAAGGATGTTGAATATTGGCCCCACTCTTTTCTGGCTTATAGGGTTTCTGCAGACAGATTTGCTGTGAGTCTAGTGGGCTTCCCTTTTTGGGTAACCCGACCTTTCTCTCTGCCCTTAGCATTTTTTCCTTCATTTCAACCCTAGTGAATCTGACGATTACGTGCCTTGGGGTTGCTCTTCTCAAGGAATGTCTCTGTGGTGTTCTCCGTATTTCCTGAATTTGAATGTTGGGCTGCTTTTCTAGGTTGGGGAAGTTCTCCTGAATAATATCCTGAAGAGTGTTTTCTGACCTGGTTTCATTCTCCCTGTCACATTCAGGTATACTGATCAGACATAGATTTCATCTTTTCACATAATCTCATATTTCTTGGAGGCTTTATTCATTTCTTTTCACTCTTTTTTCTCTAATCTTGCCTTCTCATTATCTTTCATTGAGTTGATCTTCAATCTCTGATAGCCTTTCTTCCATTTGATCAATTTGGCTATTGAAACTTGTGTATGTTTCATGAAGTTCTCATGCTGTGTTTTTCAGCTCCATCCAGTCATTTATGTTCTTCTCTATGCTGGTTATTCTAGCTAGCATTTCATCTAACCTTTTTTCAAGGTTCTTAGCTTCCTTGCATTGGGTTAGAAGATGTTCCTTTAGCTCAGAGAAGTTTATTATTTCCCACTTTCTGAAGCCTGCTTCCGTCAATTTGTCAAACTCATTCTCCATCCGTTTTTTTTCCCTTGCTGGTGAGGAATTTTGATTCTTTGGAGGAGAAGAGGTGTTCTGGTTTTTAGCAATTTCAGCCTTTTTGTGCTCGTTTCTTCCCATCTTCCTGGATTTATCTACCTTTGGTCTTTGAAGTTGGTGACTTTTGGATAGGGTCTCTGAACAAGTGTCCTTTTTGTTGATGTTGAAGCTATTTCTTTCTGTTTTTTAGTTTGCCTTCTAACAGTCCAGCCCTTTGCTGCAGGTCTGCTGGAGTTTGCTGGAGGTCCACTCCAGACCCTGCTTGCCTGGGAATCATGCATTGGGGCTGCAGAACAGCGAAGAGTGCTGCCTCTTCCTTCCTCTAGTAGCTTCGTCCCCAGAGGGCACCTGCCAGATGTCAGCCAGAGCCCTCCTCTCTCCTGTATGAGGTACCTCCCAGTCAGGATAAACAGGGGTCAGGGAGCCACTTGAGGAGGCATTCTGTCCCTTGTCAGAGCTCAAGTGCTGTGCTGGGAGATCCGTTGCTCCCATCAGAGCTGCTGGGCAGGGACATTTAAGTCTGCTGAAGTGGAACACACAACCGCCCGTTTTCCCAGGTGCTCTGTCCCAGGAAGATGGGGGCTTTGTTTATAAGTCCCTGATGGGCTGCTGCCTTTTTTCAGAGATGTCCTGCCCAGCTTGAAAGGAGTCTACTAACAGTCCGCCTGCAGAGAGGCCTTGCTGAGCTCCTGTGGGGTCCGCCCAGTTGCCTTGTAAACTTCCTGGCAACTTTGTTTACACAGGCAAGGTTAAAACTGCCTACCAGGGCCTCAGTAATGGCCGACGCCCCTCCCCCACTGGGCTCCAACATTCCAGGTGGAGCTCAGGCTGCTGTGCTGACTGTGAGAATTTCAAGCCAGTGGGTCTTGGACCCGCCAAGCCAGATCACTTGGCTCCCTGGCTTCAGCCCCCTTTTTTCCAGGGGAATGAGTGGTCCTGTCTCCTGAGCATTCCAGGCACTACTAAGGTATGAGAGAAAAAGAAAAAAAAAACCTGCTACTACTAAAACGGGTACCCAGTTTTGTGCTGGAAACCCAGGGCACTAGTGTTGTAGGCACCAGAGGGAATCTCCCAGGGCACTAGTGTTGTAGGCACCAGAGGAAATCTCCCAGGGCACTAGTGTTGTAGGCACCAGAGGGAATCTCCCAGTCTGCAGGTTGTGAAAACCATGGGAAAAGCACAGTATCTGAGCCCGAGTGTCAGGAAAAGTCCCTAATAGCTTCCTTTGGCTAGGAGAGCGAATTCTCCAGCCCCTTGTGCTTCCAGGGTGAGGGGATGCTGCACCCTCTTCGGTTTTGCCCTCCTGGGGCTACACCCACTGTCAAACCAGTCGCAGTGAGATGTACCTGGTACCTCAGTTGGAAATGTGGAGATCATTTTCCTGCTGGCTTGCTCTTGCTGGGAACTACAGACCGGATCAGTTCCTATTCGGCCATTTCTAATCCTGAACAACTTCCTTTAAATTCTCCTGTTGAGATCTGTTTTGGAGTTTCACTAAATTTATAAATGAATTTAGAGAGAATTCACATCTTCACAATACTGAACCTTCTAATTCAAAAGAATGGTATACTTCCATGTTTAAGTCATGATATGTCCCTCAGTAGAGTTTATTTTATGTGGCTCCCTGCCTATTTCTTGAAACCTTCATTCCTGAGGATCTGGGATGTCCTGTTGTCATGAATGGGAGGTCTCTTTACATATTAGGCGTATGTTAGCTGTGTGACCTTAGCTAATTACTTAACCTCTCCTTCTTCAACTTCTCAGCTGTGAAATGGGATGAACATTAGTACTGCACCACAGTCTTGGTATACTAATTAGCTGAGCTAATTTGATTAAAATACTTGTGTTTGTCATATAGACACACCACATGTAATGGTTAATTTTTTTAAAAAATAGAGAGATTATAATTTGCAATTTTTTTTCCAGTTTGTTATGTCTTTTGACTTTGCCTGTGTTTGGTTTTTTGTTTTTGGCTTTTGAAAAACCTGTATGCCTATACACATCCCAATTTGCTAAACATGTCTTAATAAGGACAATGGATTTGGGTCCGCTAGAAAGGACTGCCCAACTCCAAGTTTCTAAAGAAACCCTTTCCTGTTTTCTTTTAGTATATTTACAACTTGATTTTTGACACTTTAATCTGTTTGGAATATATGCTCATGCAAGATGTGAGGTACGATTTTATTCAACTGTTGGATGGTTTACCCTGTCGTCATTAAATAATTCATCCTTTCTGTTGGTTTGACATGAAACTTTATCCCACACTTAACTGTTGTGTGTGTTTGGGCTTATTTGTTGACCTTCTTTTCCCACTTCTCTTCCACGTGTCTGTCCAGTCACTTACCAGTACTATGCTGTTTATAGTTTAAAAATTAATATAAGCCATCATAGCTACTTCATTCATAGTACTCTTCTATTTCAAAATTTTCATGAATATTTTAATTTTTTCATATGGGCATTTAAATCAGCTGTTTTAATGCTCCCCTAACAAATGTTTGTTGTGATTTTATTAGGATCACATACATTTATAATTTAATTTAGGGAGACTCGACACCTTTCTGATGTTGAATTATCCTATCTAAAAAGGGAAAGTGTGTTTCCATTTGTTAGTTTTTCCCTTTATGTTTCTTAAGAGCATTTTAAGGTTTTCTTGATTGCTGTCTTGCCAATTTCTTGTTAAATTTATCTGTAGGTATTGATCTTTTTGGTTGTTATTGCAAAGGAGGCCTTTTCTTCCATGAAACCTCCTAACTGGTTGTTGTTTGTAAATATGAAAACTGGTAATTTCTATACATTAATTCTTATTGTGCTTTCTTAGTAAATTATTTTGTTTGAGATTTTTCAGGTGTTTTGGAGTGCCCAGTTATACAATTGCAGCATATGCAAATACCCATAATATTTCTTTATTCTGTCTAATTTTAAGCCCCTATTTTCTTTCCCCTGTCTAATTATGTTGTCCAGTACCCCTAACACAGTGTTTAATAGTAATGGGAATTTTTATTTTCTTCCTAGCTTTTTAAACTGATGCAAGTGGCTGAGAGATATATAACTTAGTATGTTGAGGAAATATCCATTAATTTCTATTTTGTTGAGAATTTTATTAAAAATTTTACAATTTTGTTAGATGCCTTTCATCGTCTATGGATATCTGATTTATTGACTAGATTTAAGAACATGGTGAATTATATTATTAGATATACTAATATTGAATCATGTGCATTTCTAGAATAACTTCTGTCTTGTCATGATGTCTTTAAATGTGCTTTGGATTATGTTTTATTTAGCATTTTTCTAACTATGATTGCAAATTTAGTTGGTCTATAGTTTTTTTCTGTTGGTGTTGTATGTCAAGTGTTGCTGTTTGCTTCATAGAAATAATTTGGATGTTTATCCTTTTTTCTAGGCTCTAGACATGGAATTATCTACTCTTTAAAAATGTGTCAGAATTCCCTTCAGAAAGTCTCTGGTCCTGGTGTTATTTTGAGAGGCAGTGCCTTGATGAGTTTGTCTGTCTTCTATGGAAATAATGTGTTCATATTTTTTATCTCTTCTATATCAGTTTTGATAAACTATATTTTCTTATAAAATTATTTATCTAAGTTTCCAAATTATATGAAAAGTTAAGCAGAAGAGTGTTATGGTTTTAAAATTTCTCCTGCTTTTATAGTTGTTTTTCCTTATTTTCTATTTGTATATTTTTAAGCACAGACGTACAAACCCACACAAACTCTCTCAAATCTGCTCATGACTTATCTATTTTATTAAGATTTTTTCTAAAGGTTTAATTAATTAGTTCTTCTGCTAAATTAATTAGTATTTACTGCTCTTATTAATTTGTTTTGTTTTTATTACTTTTGCCTTGTTTAGTTTTGAATGGTAATTCACTTGTTTTCATTCTGTTACATTGGCATAAGCATTTATGGCCATAAATATTCCTGTATGCACTGATGCAATTGTTTTTCAAATATTCTGACATGTCTTTATTTTCTAAAATGTCTACATTTCTTTAATGCTTATTTTCTTTTCACGAAAGAGAAGTTTAAGAGACATTTTTGAAATTTTTTGGTGGAAGTTGCTTTTTGTTTTCTGGTAATTTCCACTTGGGTTGCCCTGTGGTTGTAGATGTGGTGTATAACAGCTGCCCCTAACCTTTTTGGCAGCAGGGGCTGGTTTAGTGGAAGACAGCTTTTCCACGGGTGGAGGGTGGGGGATAGTTTTGAGAAGAGACTGTCCCACCTCCGATCATCAGGCATTAGTTAGATTCTCATAAGGAGCGTGCAATCTAGAGCCCTCACATGCGCAGTTCACAATAGGGGTTGCGCTTCCTATGAGAATCTAGTGCCACCTCCGCTGATCTGATGGGAGGCGGAGCTCAGGCGGTGACGTTCCCTTGCTCACCTCCGGCTGTTAGGAACCAGGTTGCTCACCTCCTCCTGTGCAGCCTGGTTCCTAACAGGCCACAGACCGGTACCAGTTCTTTGCCCAGGGGTTGGGGACCTCTGGTCTATAGCATGTCCAGGTTGTGGAACTTGAGATTTTCTTTATGGCTCAGCACAGACAAATTTGCATGTTCTATGGGGTGCTTGAAAAGAAGGTGAATTCTTTCCTTCATTGTGAGCTCTATCCATAAATGCTATTCTGTATGCTGCTAGCTTTGCCATATCTTTACTCTTTCATGTGATCTGACCTGAATGGAGAGAACTGACGCCTTCTATCAATGCGTTTTCATCTGTTTCTGTTGCACTCAGCTAATCTCTGTTATGAACATTGCTGCTGTATTGCTTTGTTCTTACCTATTATATTACATGTTATAGACTTGGGAAACTCTCATTTTAAAAAAAATAAAGCAAAATACTCCTCTTTGAAACATTTAATGCCTTTGGTGTGAATTCCTCCTTGACTGGTATGAAGGCCCCAGACCTCTCAGTTGTTGTTCTCAGTGATGTCCTGGGAAATATCCATCCCTTTATTTCTTTTCCTGTTCATTCCCCACTCACCGTGGAATGATGGACCGGCTATTCACAGGAGGCTCCATTGGGGCAGAGGGTGTAGGTGGCCTTCCAGGTTCCACCCAACCTTCCAGGTGTCACAATGCCAATAGTCTCCATGTCTCTGCAGCCAAGGAGACAGACTGTCTTCTGGGAAACCGGAGCACATGCATGTACGGCTGCAGAGCCTGACTCTTCTGACTCAGTGTCCACCAACTTGCTGCCCTGCAGCCCCGCTTGCCTGCATTTTCATTTCCACTGTGAGAAGCTCACTTCCTGGCGAGCTCCTCACTAGGGAATGTTTTTGGTGCCTTCAAGGCTGGGCACTGCCGGACCCTCTGACCGCTGGCACCCCTGTCTCCTTGTCCCCTTCCTGCGCCCTCCACCCCACCCCAGGATTGCAACTCCTGCACATACTTTGTGCTCTGTGCCTCCCTCTGCCTCTGAGTTTCACTGAAAATGCAGCTTTAGGGGATTTGTGGTTCATTTTGTTTCATTTCATTTTTCTTGTTGTTCTTTGGGGATTTCCAAAAGAAGATAGAAGTTGCTAACTTATATATGATGTTTACACTGGAAGTTTTATTAGATGCATTTTGCCCTTCAGTATTTATTGTATATTTTTTTGTATTATTTTAAGTGATATTTTTTTAACTACAGAAATGTTTTAGTTTGGTTATTTAAGTGTTTTTAACTTTTTATTGAGACTCAGATAATACAGACACATTCACAGCTATGTTACTCAATGTGGAAAAAAACTGAAGTTATGTTTATTGCTGTATCATTCAAGATGGAAAAAAATTGAAGTGATCCAAATGTCCAACAGTAAGGAGATTGAGCAATTGTTACACACCCTTAGGGTGGAATATTCAGCAGCCACTAAAAATAGATTTTAGCCATTTTAAGTTCAGGAAATCATATTATTATTAAAAGAAAAACTAATATAAAATGTCTATGCAGTGTGATGCACAATTTTAAATGGACACTTCTCATACAGACACACACACACACACACACACACACACACACACACACACACAGAGAGAGAGAGAGAGAGAGAGAGAGAGAGAGAGAAAACCAAAAACCAGAAATAAATGTACCAACAAGTTAAAGAAGTGAGCTTTAAAAAAATCACAAGTGATGTAAAATATTCTTTTAAAAAAAGTCTGTATTTCCTAAAAATATTTTTTTCCAGTCAAAATATAAATCAGCCTATTGTCATCTTCCTGTCCCCATAGTTGATCCTGTTCCTGTTGTGTTCCCTGTCTTGGTGGATGGTGCCCCAGCTCCCACAGCCTGGGCTGGAAGCTTGAGTCATTATTGCCTCCTCCCTTACCTTCACTACCCACCTGACTGGTCAGGAATCCTCTTGGTTCTGCCCCCTAAACAGCTCCAGTCTTTGCCCCCTCACCAGGATTGTTCTAATGATCTGTCTGCTGAACTCCTGAGTTGGTTATTTTGTTATTTATCTCCCAGCCTCCATCCTCTCCCACCTTGACACCACTTCTCCATGGGCTGTGCCAGTACCAGCGTAAACACTTCCCATGGCTCCCTGCACCCTACAGGGGAATATCCAAATTCAATCACTCAAGGCCAGCCCCAGTCTGACTCAAATCTACTTCTCCCACCACATGCCTGCTGCATGCCAGTCTCTAGGTATTCTGAATTCTAGCACTGAACCTGGAGTCAAGAATGACCATCAAATTCTGTCAGCACTGGCCACACAACAGACTCTGAGCAACCAGCACAAATCCTGGCCATGCCAGCTGCCGTGTGTGGCCGAATCTTCCCTGCCTAGAACTTAACAGGTGCTCAACAGACATGGCTTGAACACATGAGGCATGGAGGGAAGTGGTTCAGTCTGACCCCCCTTTCCAGACAGAACAAGTGTTAAGCCATGCCAGGAAAATGATGATGGACTAGCTTAGAGTTGTTAAAGAGTAGAAACCCCAGATTCTTGCATGGCTGATGCACAGCAGGCGAGCCCTACAATGGGGCTTAGCCCAGGAGGGTTCTCGGCTTCACCCAGGAAAGAACTCAAGGGTGAGCTGGCGGTGTCAGGCAATGGCTTTTATTGAAGTGTTTGTGCACAGCAGTAGCAGCAGCAGCAGAAGTGCTGCCCCTTGCAGAGCAGGGCCACCCAGTAGGCAGTGCACCCAGAGGAGCAGCCCAGAGGCACTTCTGCAGTCACGTTTATACCCCCTTTTAATTATATGCAAATTAAAAAGTGAATCATGCAAACATTTCTAGAAATAGGGTGGTAACTTCCTGGTCATTGGGTCATGGCCATGGAAAGGGGTGGCAGCTTTCAGGTGTTGCTATGGCAATGGTAAGCTGACATGGCACTGGTGGGTGTATCTTAAGGAGAGGGCTTTTGTCTTTTTCCTGTTTCAACTAGTCCTTAATCTAGCCCTTCATCTTCGTCTGGCGCTCAAGCCCCACCTTCAAGACCCACCTCCTGCCTCACAGCCACCATCGGAATACCACTTAATGTTCTGACTGAGCAGTCTTAGGCCAGGGCATGCTCCTATGTTGTCTCCATATTGTCTTTGCACCTTCACTTTTCCCTTTCATCCTTTCAGCGGCTTCACTGGGCAGCTAGAACAGAGTACCCTGTGTCGTAGAAAACAGAGGCTCCATCACTCAGTGCTTTGCTGGGGACCTTTCCAGTCAGGATGTCCAAACTGGTCACCTGACTTGTACAAATCTTATACTTGTTAAATCTTTGGTAATTTCAGGGGCATCTGCTTATTTCAGCTGTAAGATTAATTCTTTATTCTGTATTCACCGCCTTTGTGCACCATTGCTTCATTCCTTTGGCCCGTTTTTAATATGCTGTTTCGAGTCTGAGTTACTGTGTTCCAAGTCTGAGCCACCGTGTTCCAGTCTGAGTCGCCAGGTTCCGAGTCTGAGTCACCGGGTTCTGAGGCAGAGTCCCGTGTTCCAGGGCTGACCCGCCAGGTTCCACATCTGACCCGCCAGGTTCCACGTCTGAGTCACCGGGTTCCACGTCTGAGTCACCAGGTTCCATGTCTGAGTCTCTGAATTCCACGTCTGACCCGCCGGGTTCCACGTCTGAGTCGCCGGGTTCCATGTCTGAGTCACCAGGTTCCACGTCTGAGTCTCTGAATTCCACGTCTGACCCGCCGGGTTCCACGTCTGAGTCACCGGGTTCCACGTCTGAGTCACCGGGTTCCACGTCTGAGTCTCTGAATTCCACGTCTGACCCGCCAGGTTCCACGTCTGACCCGCCGGGTTCCACGTCTGACCCACCATGTTCCACATCTGACCCGCCGGGTTCCACGTCTGAGTCTCTGAATTCCACGTCTGATCCGCCGGGTTCCACGTCTGACCCACCATGTTCCACATCTGACCCGCCGGGTTCCACGTCTGAGTTGCCAGATTCCAAGTCTGAGTCACTGTGTTCCTTCTGCGAACTTTTATACCCTAAGGGCATCCCTGTTTTCATTGGTCGGCTGAACTGTGCGTCGGGAGGTAGGAAACGTTCAAATAGAAATTTGCGTCTTGGCTCTGAACACTAAGCTACGCTGAAACAAGAGCCACATTCTCTCCTGTGAGATTTGAATCAATGCCTTGTTTACGGATTGCATTTTCATTCACTTGAAACTTACGGCATCAGTACACAGAGGAAAAAGAAGATAAAATACTGAAATGCACGAGAGTCGGGAAACTGAAGTCCTAGTCTTGTTGACATGCTTCGGAAGAAGACAAGGGGCTAGAGCAATGGTCTATAACTTCTCTCTCGGTTCTTGCTCGTTGGCACTTTCCTCTACTGGCCCTGAATTCTCTCTTGCCTTCAAATCTCTTTAGATTTTCCTTGCACAGAATTCTCTAGGTCAGGGCTTCTCAAATTTGAAAGTGCATGTGAGTCACAGGAGATCTTCTTAAAAATGCACATTCTGATTCTGTAGGTCTGGGGTGGGCCTTCCTGACACGTTCTGGGGTGATGCTGCTGGTCCACGGGCACCCTGACCAAGATCTGGGTCACACTTCCTTCCCTAGCCCCACCTTCACTAAACTCTCTACCTGGTTACTGCCACTCATCCTTCAGGCCCCAGCCAGGCCTCATCTCCCCCTGGAAGCCCTCCTGGTCCTCCTGAGGTGGGATAAAAATCCCCACCCTAGTGATATTGATTAGTTTGGCCTATCTCTGAGCCTGCTGTTGAACATGGTTCCACCAGGGTGCTGCACTGTGCCTGGCTCCTGAAAGATACTCAGTGACTCTTTTCTGGATCAATGAATGAATGATTTCTTGTATGTTTTGTTATGTGCTTTCTACAGTCTCATTAAAATATTTTCAGTCCCCAGATAGTAAAAATGTAAAATGTGCTTGTGTGTGTGTGTTTGTGTGTGTGTGTGCATGCATGTGTGTGAATATCCATTTCTGTACCATACACTCAGCAAAGACATACTGATTTCATTCTTGTGATTCTCTCCATCAATTCATCTGTGCCTTCCAGCCCCTCCCCTAAACTCCCACTCCCCACCCTTCCACCTGCACTTAGCAAGGAAGAGCTCCAGGAGGAGGAAGAGCCTACCTCCATTTGTACCCTTCCCCTGTGCAGAGGTGACCTCAGGTGACTCCTCTCCTGATTCCTGACGTGCAGCCTTCCTTCAGTTGTCAATAGGCATTTGTTTCTCTCATTTTTCGAAACCAGCTCCAGTGCTGAGTCCCAGGCTTGCTCTTCCTGAGGCTTCTGTGGAGCAGCCATCTACCAGATATGAGAGGAGGCCACTCTGAAGATTTCTTCCCTGTAAGATGGGAATACTAACACCCACCTTGCTAAGATAGCCCAGGTGTGCATGGCTCAGATAATAGTTTTGCTTACCTTTCTGTCCCTGCATGTAGCACATTGCCTGGCAGATAGTAGGTATTCAACAGTATTCTTTCACTGAATATATGGATGAAGGCCTTTGGTAAGCTGAACTCTTAGAAGAAATCGAAGGTATTAATATAAGCAGTTTTAATGTCTTTGAAAGAGAAGAGAATGAATCCAATCTATAGAACTGTCTCCCAGGTGTAGAAAAAATGAGCTATTCCTCATGGTTCTTTACAAGTAGCTTTTTAAAAATGCAATGACTCAAGTTGTCAGAGGAAGAGGAAGAAGGAAGAGGTAGTTTCTCCCATCATCATTAAAATAAACCTGACTCTTATCAACCTATTTGCTCATTCGTTTATTCTGTCAGTTCCCAAATATTTGTGGAGTGCTGGTGTACTCCAGACCCTGTCCTCGGCCCTGGGGGTGCAGCTGGGAACCAAAAACCCTGTCCTCAAGGAACGTGAGTTGAGCAGAGAAGGGGGGTCACACTCCAGGTAATAAATAAGTTAACAAGCGAATGGCTAAAATAATGGCAGTTTCCACAGGTGCTATGGAGGATGGAAAAAAAGCAGAGAAAGAGGAGAGTAATAGGAGGGAGAGGTGCTAATTTAGAGAAATGCCCCCATGCCCACCAGCCCATCCCACCCATTATTATGGTTCCTTTCCACAGCATCCCTTGAAGCCTGCTCTTTTGTGACTTTCCTGTCTTGGAGACTAACTTTGCTAGTGACAGTCCAGCAGCTATCATCTGCACAAACATTTGGGGGAGTTTGGAAACTCCAGGAACGGGTCTTTCAAAAGCCATAGTGGATGCCAGTAGGCAGGCCTGCCCTCTGCCCCACCAGCCCTGCAGTGGGTGTGGTGCCAGGCTGTGCCTTGCAGGCTAGGACTCGCTTCGGAGTCCCCTCCTCACTCACGCTTCTGTGGTAACCCTTAACCCACCAAGAGGCAACCCTTGTTCATATACCAGGAAGCAAGAGTCTGGCAGGAATGCCATTTGGGAGGTGTCTAGAAGGGCGAGGTGCTCGAGAAGCACTTTATCTCCATAACAGCAGCCTGCTTACTCACCCTGCTCCCTGATTAGGATGTCATTAAGGTTTCCTTTCATTCTGCTGTCCCCACCTCCACCCATTCTACTCAGCAAGGCCCACCTCTCACCTGCCTGCCTTGAACAAGCTCTGCTTCCTTGAACCAAATTACCATCAGCGTCTTCCTGTCCAGGAGGTTGAAATGCCCTTTCCAGGGTCCTTTTCACCTTGACATTCTGTGACTCTGATCTTATATTTTTTTAAGATTCAGATGGTCAATTGCTCTTTTAATAAGCTAACCCTGTAAATAAGAATTTTCAGGAGGAAAAAAACACCTGTGACCTGGCAGTCCTTCTCAAATTTTTGCACATAAATCACAGAGGATCTTGACAAAATGAGGATTCCAAAGCGGGGAGGCGTTCTGCAGTTCTAACAAGCTCCCCAGTGCTGCCGGTCTGGGGACTATACCTTGAGTTTCAGGAGTCAGCATAGCCTCTCTCTTCTCATCCTTTATTATTAAACTCAGTGCTTCTCAACCAAGGGCAATTTTGCCTCCTAGGGAGACACTGTAGGTGGTCACAGCTGAGGCATTGCCACTGGCCATCTAGTGGACAGACACCAGGAATCTGCTCAGCCTCCTATCATGCGCAGGACAGACAACCACAGCAAAGAAGCATCCAGCCAAAAATATCGACAGTGCCCAGGCTGAGGAATCCTACATACTAACTCAGCAGGTCTAATTCTGTCTATACAGTAGAGTCCCCTAGAGTTCTTTTAAGAAATATAAACACCCAGGGCCCCTCCTGGACAATGATGTTAGAATCTCTGGGGGTGGCACCTTTGTTCTGTGTTCTTTAAATGTTCCCTATGATTCCAATGTGCAAACCCAGCTGAGACTCAATGGCCCCAAGCATCATTGACTCCAATGGAGGACACTGTGGGCTGTGTAACAGGGTTGGTGTGTGTGGACTTTGTATGCTCACATGACTGCAGAGCAGGCATTCTGCTAACAGCAGCTGCCAGGGTGTGGAGCAGCCTGAGGACAAAGAGCTGAGTCTGCTCAGTCAGGACCTGGGGAATCTGAGGCCTTTCCCTGTGTGCACGGTGGTTCCCTGATGCAAAGGACAGGGCCAAGGGCCTCATGTGTCCCCCTTTCCAGGAGACCCACTGTACCTTACGGTAATCGCACTTGGCGTCAAGCAGCATGGAGACTACAGGATACTTTTCATTTTATCTTTATTAAAACTAGAAGGTGGACAGTTAATCATCATCTCCATCACCTGATCACATAGATGAGAAAGGTGAGAGTCAGAAGAAATAGGTGAACTAGCCAGAAAAGTAGCAAAGCTGAGATCACAACCAGAATTTACAAATTCAAGGCAAAAGAGGCCACAGCCATTATAGGAAACAGTGTGGAGGTGTCTCAATAATTGATAAGTAGAACTGCCATATGATTGCTGGCAATCCCACTACTGGATATACATCCAGAGGAAAAGAAACTAGTCTCCTAAAGAGACAGCTGCTCTCCCATGTCCACTGAAGCATAGGCACAGCAGCCAAGACTTGCAATCATCCTAAGTGTTCATTGACAGATGAATGGATAAGAAAATGTAGTATATATAGGCCAGGCACAGTGGCTCATGCCTGTAATCCCAGCACTTTGGGAGGCCTAGGTGGGTGGATCACAAGGTCCGAAGATCGAGACCATCCTGGCAAACATGGAGAAACTCTGTTTCTACCAAAAATACAAAAATTAGCTGGGCGTGGTGGCGCATGCCTGTAATCCCAGCTACTGGGGAGACTGAGGCAGGAGAATCGTTTGAACCCGGGAGTTGCAGATTGCAGTGAGCTGAGATTGCGCCACTGTACTCCAGCCTGGTGACAGAGCAAGACTCTACCTCAAAAGGGAAGAAAGGAGAGAGAGAGAGAGAGAGAGAAAAGAAGAAGGAGAAAGGAGGAGGAGGAGGAGGAAAGGAAGGAAGGAAGGAAAGAAAGAAACTCCAGCCTGGTGACAGAGCAAGACTCCACCTCAAAAAGGAAGAAAGAGAGAGAGAGAGAGAAAAGAAGAAGGAGAAAGGAGGAGGAGGAGGAGGAAAGGAAGGAAGGAAGGAAAGAAAGAAACTCCAGCCTGGTGACAGAGCAAGACTCTACCTCAAAAGGGAAGAAAGAAGAGAGAGAGAGAGAGAGAGAGGAGAGAAGAAGGAGAAAGGAGGAGGAGGAGGAGGAAAGGAAGGAAGGAAAGAAAGAAAATGTAGTATATTATGTACACAGTGGAATACTAGTCAGCATTTTCTTTTTTTTCTTTTTTTTTTTTATTGAGACGGAGTTTCGCTCTTGTTATCCAGGCTGGAGTGCAATGGCGCGATCTCGGCTCACCGCAACCTCCGCCTCCTGGATTCAGGCAATTCTCCTGCCTCAGCCTCCCCAGTAGCTGGGATTACAGGCACGCGCCACCATGCCCAGCTAATTTTTTGTATCTTTAGTAGAGATGGGGTTTCACCATGCTGACCAGGATGGTCTCGATCTCTTGACCTCGTGATCCACCCGCCTCGGCCTCCCAAAGTGCTGGGATTACAGGCTTGAGCCACCAGGCCCGGCCACTAGTCAGCATTTTCAAAAGGAAATCCTGAACCTAGAGGTCATATGGCAAGTGAAATAAGCCAGGCACAGAAGGATGCACTCCACCTGATCTCACTGATATGTGAAATCTAAAACTCTTAAACTCATGGAAGCAGAGAGCAGAACAGTGGTTACTAGAGGCTGGGCATGTAGTTGGGGAGATGTTGGTCAAAGGACACAAAATTTCAGTTAGACAGGAGGATGAAAATAATAAGCATGAGAGGTCAAACATCTGATAATTAACTCAATTTAGCCATTTCACAATGGGTGCGTGTTTCAAAACACCCATGTTGCACACCACAAATGTACAATTTCTATTCATCAATAACACCTTAGCAAAGCTGGGGAAAAAATTAAATGAGGTCCTCAGTTTATTCCGTTGCTTTCTGTAGAATTCATCTGTTCATGTATTCATCCATTCACTCGAAATGCATTGAAAGTCTGCTGTGTGCTACTTTTTCTAGCTCCTAAATTGAGTCAAGTTCACCTGACCATTGCCCTCCAATCCACCTCCTTCCAATATCTTACCCAGGAAGATTAATAAATGAACAAGCAGTTATTTTAGACCTGTTACTTTGGGGACTCTATTTTATAACCACAGTAGCCCAGGGATGGTTGCTATACCCATGGGGCAGGAGGAGAGCTGCTACAGCTGCAGTTTCTCCTGGGCAGTGAGGCTTGCAGCCGGGGCCAGCTTGGTGATCTGGAACTGATCTGCATGTGCCATTGCTAGATGCCCCACCTTGCTGGCCTGAAATTGTGGTGCAGCAGCGTCCTGTCTGCTCCCCTCTCCAGGCAGAGCTGCAGGCATTTGGAGCACTCATTCCCCTGGTTCAACAGCCTGAGCAGAGATCCTGGTGCAGAACATCCCTCACTGCTCCATACCCCAGCAGATCTTCAGACATTTAGAGCACCTGGTTAGCTGGTTCAGTAGTCTGAGTCACCCTACCACTTCTGGGAAGAGATCTTGGTGCAGAGATGCCCTCTCTGCTCCATACTGAGGCATATCTCCTGGAGCACCCACTATCCTGGATTGAAGTTTAGGCCACCTCTTATTCCTGTACAGAGAAACTGGAGCCTGGGTAGTTTCCCAGCCCCACACTTAAGCATACCTCTGGGCATTTGGTGGCTGCCCACTGGATTCTTCATCAGTACTGGTGCCTGTGCCTGCCACTGGGGGACCTGTAGGCAGACCTGCCTATGGAGGAAAAGTTAAATATTAAATTTGAACTCAACTGAACGTGGACAAAAACAATGGTCACCAAGTCCCGAAACAGGTTGTGTGACCCCTTGATGCATTCATCCAGCACTGTTCCGGACAAATCTCTATTTCAATCTATTCCTATTCGTGAGTTATTGAAAAAAAAAGACAATTGCAAAACCAAGTTGACCTTTTAGTGTTCCTTGATTCCAATCACAAAGGGCCCTCGTGACTGGGCCTCATGCCAAATAACATGCTACAAAAAGAGCTAGGGTCCCAGGCTACACTGAAGCTGATGAGACCTCTCCTCATCCGTGCATGGATGGGTGGCCGACTCTGGAGCCCAGGTTGTTGCTTCCTGGTCTGGTGATGATTCCTCCATAGTCTGCTAAATGTGTGTGTGTGTGTGTCTGTCCTCTCCCTTTCCCACTGTGATTTGCCTCTCCTCATCTGTGCATGGATGGGTGGCCGACTCTGGAGCCCAGGTTGTTGCTTCCTGCTCCATTGCCTGGTGAGTGTGTGTGTGTGTGTATATATATTTACAAATATATATGAGCTTATAATATCTGTATTTCCATATACTTGGGATAAAGGCTCTTTACCCTTAAAGGTATAGTGTGTGTGTGTGTGTGTGTGTGTGTGTTTGTGTGTGTCTTTTCTTTTTGTGCATTTCACACATGGAACACTGCCCAGTCTGGCCCTGCCCTTTGTGGCTTTTGCCCCTCTAGGGCTGAACATGGAGTTCAGACCACTATAAATTCCATGAATCGGCCCACTGCCTTAAGCAACAGAGAGCTTCTGCCAGTAAATAAATATTATGTATATACCCAGCCACACTGGCTGCTGCTGGCTCTTGCATGTAACTGCCATCTATGGACTTGCAGGTAGAACTCCACAAACCACTATAAAACCTGCTGACAGAGGTATGTAAGTCTATAGACACAAAACAAAAAAACCCTACCCAATGTTCTCTGCAGCCACACCCCTTCATGGGGGGTGGGGAAGAAAAAATAATATTAATCCAGGAAAAGAAAGAAAAAGAAAAAATCCTATCTGAATAAAAATAATTACAAAAATTACAAGTGCCCGCATCTCCAGATGAGAAGAAACCAGTGAAAGAATTCTGGCACTGTGAAAAATCTGATCACAGTAACATCACCAAGGGGTTATACTAGCTCTTCAGCAATGGTCGCTAACCAAAATGGGAACTCCCAGAATTCAAAGCATGAATTGCCAGGAAGCTCAACGAAAGCCAAGACAAGACTGAAAATCAACAAACAGGAACTTCTAAAGCAATTCAGGAAATGAAGGAAGAGATAAATATCTTAAAAAGAAATCAGCCAGAGCCTCTGAAATGGAAAAACTCAAAGAATTTCAAAATACAATTGAAAGCTTTATCAATAGACTGGACCAAGCAGAAGAAAGAATTTCTGAACTTGAAGGCTGGTCTTTTGAACCAATCTGGTCAGACAAAAACAAAGCAAAAAATATTTTTTTAAAAAAATGGACAGAGTCTTTAAGAAATATGAGATTATGGCTGGATGTGGTGGCTCATGCCTGTAATCCCAGCACTTTGGGAGGCCAAGGCAGGTGGATCACCTGAGGTCAGGAGTTCAAGACCAGTCTGGCCAACATGGTGAAACCCCATCTCTACTAAAAATACAAAACTTAGCCAGGTGTGGTGGTGGGCATCTGTAATCCTAGCTACTTGGGAGGTGAAGACAGGAGAATCCCTTGAACCTGGGAGGCAGAGGCTGCAGTGAACCAAAATTGCACCACTGCACTCCAGCCTAGGCAATGAAGAGTGAAAGTTCATCTAAAAAAAACAAAGATTATGTAAAGTGACCAAATGTACAAATTATTGGCATTCCTCAGGGAGAAGGAGAAAAAGTAAGCAACCTGGAAAATATCTTTGAGGGAATAATTCAGGAAAACCTCCCCAATCTTCCTAGGAAGGTAGACATTCAAATATAAGAAATCCAGAGAACACTGTGGGACACTATACAAAACAAACGTCACCAAGGCATCACCAGACTGTTCAAGATCAATGTGAAAGAAAAAATTTAAAGTCAGCTAGAGAAAAAGGGCAGCTAATATACAAAGGAAATGCCATCAGGCCAGCAACTGATCTCTTAGCAGAAATCTTACAATCAAGGAGAGACTGGGGGCCTGTTTTCAGCATTCTTAAAGAAAGAAATTCCAACCAACAATCTGGTATCCCACCAAACTAACCTTTGTAAGTGAAAGGGAAATAAAATATTTTTCAGACAAGCAAGGACTGAGGGTGTTTGTCACCACTTGACTGGCCTTAGAAGAGATCCTTAAGGGAGTTCTAAACATAGAAACAGAAAAATGATACCTGCTACCACAAAACACATATTAGTACATACCCTGCAGACCCTATGAAGCAACTACACAATAGAAACTACAAAGCAAACAGCTAACAACTTCACGATAGAGTCAAAACATATAATAATATTGCAATATTAACCTTGAATACAAATGGCCTAAACACCCCCATTTAAAAGGCACAGAAGGGCAAGCTGGATTTTTTAAAAAGAGCCAATTATCTGCTGTCTTCAAGATACCCATCTCACACATAATGGCACCCAAAGGCTCAAAGTCCTGGAGAGAAATCAACCATGCAAACAGCAAACACAAAAGAGCAGGAAGCACTATTCTTATATCAGATAAAACAAGCTTTCTTTTTTTTTTTGAGACGGAGTCTTGCTGTCGCCAGGCTGGAGTGCGGTGGCGCAATCTCGGCTCACTGCAACCTCCGCCTCCTGGGTTCAAGCTATTCTTCCACCTCAGCCTCCGGAGTAGCTGGGACCATAGGCACGTGCCACCATGCCTGGCTAATTTTTTTTGTATTTTTAGTAGAGATGGGGTTTCACCATGTTGGCCAAGATGGTCTCTATCTCTTGACCTGGTGACCCGCCCGCCTTGGCCTCCCAAAGTGCTGGGATTGATTACAGGTGTGAGCCACCAGGCCTGGCCAGGTAAAACAAACTTTAAACCAACAGTAGAAAAGGGCAAAGGAGCCATTACATAATAATAAAGGGTTCAATTTAACAAAAAGACTAAACTGTCCTAAATATATACACACCCACTATTAGAGCACCCAGATTCCTAAAACAAGTACTTCTAGACCTATGGAAAACTTAAACAGCCACACAATAATAGTAAGGTACTTCAACACCCTTCTAGCTACAATAGACAGATCACTGAGGGAGAAAACTAGCAAAGACATTCTGTACTTAAACTCAACACTTGACCAATTGGCCCTAACATAATACTCTGCCCATCAACTAGAGAATATACATTCTTCTCATCTACACATGGAACATATTCCAAGAAATTTTGTAATGTTGTCTCTGTTTCATTTATTTCAAAGATTTTGAAAATTTCTGCCTTGATTTTATTGATGTCCAGAATGGGGTTTCCTAGGTTTTCCTCTAGGATTACTATTGTCTGAGGTCTAACACTTAAATCTTAAATCCATCTTTAGGCCATCTCTTATTTCTATACAGAGAAATTGGAGCCAGGGTAGTTTGATTTTATTGATGTCCAGAATGGGGCTTCCTAGGTTTTCCTCTAGGATTGCTTGATTTTGTTCTTGCTTTCACATCTGTATTTGCATGTTCATTGCAGCCCTATTCACAATAGCAAAGACAGAATTCACCTATGTGCTCATCACTGTTGGCTTGGATAAAGAAAATATTGTACATATAGATGATGGAATACTACATAGCCATAAAAAATAATGAAATAGGCAGGGCGCGGTGGCTCACGCCTGTAATCCCAGCACTTTGGGAGGCTGAGGTGGGAGGATCATGAGGTCAAGAGATCAAGACCATCCTGATCAACATGGTGAAACCCCGTCTCTACTAAAAATACAAAAAATTAGCTGGGCATGGTGGTGCGTGCCTGTAATCCCAGCTACTCAGGAGGCTGAGGCAGGAGAATTGCCTGAATCCAGGAGGCGGAGGTTGCGGTGAGCCGAGATCGCGCCATTGCACTCCAGCCTGGGTAACAAGAGCGAAACTCCATCTCAAAAAAAAAAAAGAATGAAATAATGTCCTTTGGAGCAACATGGATGCAGCTGGAGGCCATTATCCTAAGCAAATTAATCTAGGAACAGAAACCAAATGTTGCATATTCTCACTTATACGTAGGAGCCAAACACTGGGTACTCATGGACATAAAGATGGTAAAAACAGACACTGGAGACTACTAGAAGAGGGAGGGAAGGCAGGGGAAAAGGGTTAAAAAAAACTAATTGTTGGGTACTATGCTCAGTACCTGAGTGGTGGTATCATTCACACCTCAAGCCTCTGCATCACCCAATATACCTATATGTAACAAGCCTGCACATGTACCCACTGAGCCTAAAGTAAAGGTTGTAAAAACCCTGGAAATCTTGTTTTGCTTCCTCTTTGAAAAGATGACAAGCATTTTTATTGAGTAGGTTTTAGAAATTTTCTTGCCCTCTTTTTAAAAAGTGTGTGTGTGTGTGTGTGTGTGTGTGTGTGTGTGTGTGTGTGTGATCACTCTGCTGCTCCTTGCTTGGCTTCAGAAAGAAAAAGGCATCTTTTGGCTCCATCTAAAAGGTGTATTTCCATTGGAAGAACAAAACAAGGCAGGTTCATTGGCACAATTGTTGTAAGGTAACACAACCGAGGAGTTCTGGATTTGCATTACTAATTGGATATTCAGTGTTTTGTTCTGCACAACAAGATGGAGAAAAAACTATGAGAAGAGAATGAGTTTAGTGTTTTTATTTCCCTCAGAAAACTGCTTTTCTCCCGCCAAGTCCTGTGGTGACTAAATAACCCTATACTCTACTTGTCAATGTTGATGGCCAGGATAATTTAAGGTTTGGCTTCAACCACTCTTTTTGATTCTTGTGATCTGAACTCAAATTACAATTATTAGCAGGAGCCAAGAGCATTGTTGTGTGTAACAAATGTTGTGTAAAAAACGTTAGCTTATTATGACTCCCAGTCGAATCCAGTTTGAGCTCCTTGAAGATCAGACCTTCCAAAAGAGAACATTTGCATATAACACATAGGTATGGAAGCATCCACTCTGAGTAGCCACTGCAGCAAATCATATCACTTGAGATTCTGTTTCCTCACTGCAAAACAAGGGCTTGAAGAGCAGACAGCATATAGGGCCTCCTTCCAGCATGTGAGGGTTATGTTGTTCTAGATTTCTGTTATCACTGTAATGGAGGAAAAAAAATGCCCCAAGGACCTAAAGGAAGCCTAGACATTTTACCAGTTCTGCATTTTAGTAGGCGTTTATTGGACATGTACAGGCATATCTGGGAGATATTCCTGATACCCTGAGATATCCAGTAGATATGCCTGATAGGGAATATTTTTTTCATATATTTGTTGGTCATTTATATGTCTTTCTTAAAGAAGTGTCTGTTCATGTATTTTGCCCATTTTTTTAAATGGAGTTTTGCCCAGGTGCAGTAGCTCCTGTAATCCCAGCACTTTGGGAGGCTGAGGTGGGTGGATCACAAGGTCAGGAGTTCAAGACCAGCCCAACCAATAGGAAATCGCATCTCTACTAAAATTACAAAAATTAGCTGAGCATGCCTGTAGTCCCAGCTACTCAGGAGGCTGAGGCAGGAGAATTGAACCCTGAAGGCAGAGGTTGCAGTGAGCTGAGATCATGCCACTACACTTCAGCCTGAGCAACAGAGCAAGACTCCATCTCAAAAATAAATAAATAAATAAATAAGTAAGTAAATAAATGGAGTTAAATTTTAGACTGCTGCAGTAAAGCAAATAACATAAACAAAAAGGTTGTTTATGTTATATTTATACTCTACTGGTAGTTTGTTAAATGGACGATAGCATTATGTCTGGAAAAGTAATGCTAACAATCACATGTCTTCAGGCAGTCATATAATCATTTTGCTGCTGGAAGTTCTTGCTTCAATACTGATGGCTGCTAACTAAGCAGGGTGGCAGTTGTTGAAGGTTGGGGTGGGTTTGACAATTTCTAAAAATAGACAACAATAATGTTTGACTCTTCCTTTCAGAAAAATATTTCTCTGTAGCATGCAACGTTGTTTGCTGGCATTTGGCCCCCAGTACAAAGTCTTTCAAAATTGGAGACAATCCTCTCAATCCCTGCTATTGCTGTATTAACTAAGTTTATATAGTACTCTCCACCCTTTGTCGTCATTTCATCAATGTTCACAGCATCTTCACAAAGAGTAAATTCCACCTCAAGAAACTACTTCCTTTGCTCATCCATAAGAAATAACTCCTCGTCTGATCCAATTTTCTCATGAGATTGCAGCAATTTAGTCACATCTTCAGGCTCCATTTCTAATTCTAGTTATCTTGCTGTTTCCACCACATCTGCTGTAACTTCCTACACTGGGGTCTTAAACCTCTCAAAGTCATCCATGAGGATTGGAATGAACTTCTCCCAAATTCTTCTTAATGTTGATATTTTAACCATGTTTCATGAATCATGGATGTTCTTAATGCCATCTTGAATGGTGAATCCTTTTCAGAAGATTTTCAATTGACTTTTCCCATATCCACCAGAGGAACCCCTCTCTATGGCAGGTATGGCCTTTTGAGATGTATTTCTTACAATATAAGACTTGGAAGTCAAAATTACTCTTTTATTCATGGGCTGCAAATGGATGTTATCTTAGCAGGCATAAAAATATTAATCTCCTTCTACCTCTCCATCAGATCTTTAAGGTGACCAAATGCATTGTCAGTGAGTAGTAATAGTTTGAAAGGAATCTTTTTTTCCTGAATAATAGGTCTCAACCGTGGGCTTGAAATATTCAGTAAACCATGTGCTATTAAGAGATGTGCTGTCATTTAGGCTTTATTGTTCCACTTACAGAGCACAGGCAGAATAGATTTGGCATAATTCTCAAGGACCTTAGGATTTTTTGAATGATAAATAATTATTAGATGTAAGGTCACCAGCTGCATTAGCCCCTAACAAGAAAGTCAGCCTGTCTTTGAAACTTTAAAGATTGTCATAGACTTCTTCTCTCTAACTATGAAAGTCCTGAAAGTCATATTCTTCTAATATAAAGTTGTTTCATTTACAATGAAAATCTGTTGTTTAGTGTAGCCATCTTCATCAATGATCTTAGCTAAATCTTCTGGATAACTCGCTGCAGCTTCTTCATCAGCACTTGCTGCTTTACTTTGCACTTTTATGGTATAGAAATGGCTTCTTTTCTTAACCCTCATGAATCAACCTCTGCTAGCTTTGAACTTTTCTTCTGCAGCTCCCTCACCTGTCTCAAATCTTCATAAAATTGAAAAAGAGTTAGTACCTTGCTCTGGATTAGGCTTTGGCTTTTTAGGGAATGTTGCAGCTGGTTTGATCTTCTATACAGACCACTCAGACTTTCCCTATGTCAGCAATAATGCCGTTTCATTTCTTATTCTTGTGTTTATTGGAGTCGCACTTTTAATTTCCTCCAAGAACCTTTCCTTTGCATTTACAGCTTGGCTGTCTGGCACAAGAGCCTAACTTTCAGCCTTTCTTGACACCCCTTCCTCACTAAACTCAATCATTTCTAGCTTTCAATTTAAAGTGAAAGATGTTATAACTCTTTCACTTGAACACTTAGAGGGCACTGCAGGGCTACTAATTGCCCTAATTACAATAGTATTGTGTCTCAAGGAATAGGGAGGCCCAAGGAGAGGGAGAGAGATGGCGCAGTAGTCAGAACACTGGCAACATTTATTGATCAGGTTTGCCACCTTATATACATGTGGTGGTTTCGTGACACCCCAAAACAACTAGTAACGTCAAAGATCACTGATCACAGATCACCCTAACAGACAGAATCATAATGAAAAGTTTGAAATGTTGAGTGAATTACCAAAATGATGGCACAGAAAAAGCAAGTGAGCACATGGTGCTGGAAAAATGGCATTCCGAGACTTGCCATATGCAGGCTTGAACAAATGTGAACTGCAAAGAGCCAGTCCCTTCAGGAAGGCTCCCAAGTGACTCATGGGCTTAAATTTAAAACAGAGCCAAGCAGCCATTTGTGACTAGGAGCCACACATGTACTCTGAGTTCCTGGAAAACTGGCATGTTTTTATCTTTGGGATTGTTAGAGCTCACCTGAACCAACCAATCATAGCTCACCTCCTTGGCCAACCAGGGCTCATTTGTATTAACCAACCAGAATATTAACCAATATTAACCAATCAGCCATATTGGCCAATCAGGATTCAGCTGTATTAACCAATCAGAACTAAATACATTTTAAGCCTTCATTTGCATAAACAGACCTGATTCGGAACTTGGGCAGGCACTTTTGCTGTAAAACTTGGGCCTTTGCTCAGATCTCTGGAATGCACCTTAATTTTTACGCTGGTGGTGGCCTTTCCCTAGTTTGCAAATTTTTCAGTGGAATAAAGTCTCTTTTCTCCATTTTTTTTCTCAGAGAACCTGTTCACACAGGCACAAACTGAAGAGTTTGTAAAAACTACACCTGTAAAGCACAATAAATGGAAAGGAAATTAAAAAAAAAGTGCCTGTCTTTAATTCCTGAGTGTGGATAAAGAGAAATAAATATAGATCCTCATTTCCTGGAATCTACAGGCCAACAGATGCAGCTGGCACCCAACGGAGTCTTTGCGCCCACTTTGTGAGGAGTACATGAAAGTATTTTGGGGGTCACAGATGGGAGACAATGCTTGAAGCATTTTCACAGAAACATTTTAACGTAGAAATTCATTTCACGGGACTTCAGGAAGAATGTAATGCTCCCAGGAACCCAGCAGGGAGACCCAGGAGCTGCACCAGGGACTAGAAGAGCGGGGAGAAGTCAGCAGACTGGACCTCGTGTGTGTGTGGGGGGGGGAGTGGGGGGACACAGCCAGAAAGGGGAGATGGAACGAGGGGAGAACACATGGCAGGGGAGGGGCGCAGCAGGAAAAGGAAGATGGACACGGGGGGACACACCACAGAAGAGGAGCGTGGTGGGAAGAGGGGATGGACAAGAGGCGGAGACACATCGCAGGAAAGGGGTGCGGTGGGAAAGGGGAGATGCACCCAACGGCCACACCCAGGGTCTGAAAGCTGGAGAGGCAGGCTGTGTAGACCCGATCCACTTCCTCGGTCGCGTCTACTGGCGGGAACTTCAGCGTAGACTCGACACGCATCTGCGCGGCTCTCTTGACCCACCGCGCCTGCGCGGGCGTCTGACTGGGCGCGGCGGTCATGGCGGGGACGCGGTGGCGCCTGCTTCCCCTGGCGCGCGAAGGCAGGAGCCCGAGACTGGTGAGAGGACCCAGGGCGGGACGTGGGGCTGGCGTGGGGAGGGAAGGCTGGGCGGGGCGGGACGCGGCCGCCTGCAGCTGGGACTCTGAGCGTCGCCCCGGAAGGACCCAATGTTGCCTGACGGCGGTTTCCCACGTGCTCGTGCGCCTCGCACTGGGGCTGCCCGTGCGGTGTCGGACGCCCCACAACTCCCCTCTAATTCTCAGCCTCTGGGAGACCCGAGCCTGGTGCCCTTCTGCACCCATTCCCAGACAGAGGATGGGGCTAGCTGGGCATGGACACCGGGCCCTGGCCCAGGGCACCCTGGCTTGTCTCTACCTGTGGGAAGCTGGCTGGGCACTCAGGAGCCCCCGACCTCACACGGAGATTAGGGATGGCGTTCCCAGCAGAGGATTCCAGAACCTGAGACAGAGAATGGGCGACGCCTGGGGATGGGATCCTCCTGCTTGTGCCTGGAAACGTTTGGAGGCTTGGAGGCTTTCATCTGGGGCCAGATGGAAGGGTCCCTGGGGGCAGCTAGAGGACATCTGGAAAGAAATGACAGTGGGTATGCAGACCAGCTAGGTGAATGCTATGGTCAACCAACAAGGTCAGGGGCTGCTGGAGTGGAGGAGGAGAATGTGAGATCGAAGAAGGAAGTGCCTTCAAAGCAAGGAAGCACACAGTTCCACGGAGAGTTTGGAACTGAAAGGATGATGTGTGGAACCTTGTGACCCCGCAGCACGTTTTCCTCCTTTATTTGACCTGTTCATTGCTGCAACAACGCAGAAAGGAAATGTGTGCAAAATCATGAGTTTCCAGACTTGAGCCTCCTCATCTCCTGGAAGTACACTCCAGGCAGCTAGAGGTCTGCAAGTGAGTGAGAGGGGAGTGACGTTTTCAAGCACTGTACAGGGAGATAGAAAAGGAAGTGGGGTTGATGCGGGTTCCATGCAGAGGTATAGGCAGTATGCCCCTGGCTTGAGGAGCGAGGACATGGACATCGGTAAAGGGTAAGAGCAGCCCCATGAACGCCAGCCCAAACTACCAACACATGGCCACTCAGTCCCACTTAGGAATCACATGGAGTTCAAAAAATATGTTGTTTTCTTCTGTTTAGCAGTCTTGGACTATTGCATACCTATACTGCTATGAGTTTTTGTTTTGTTTTGCCTTCTTTCTCAAAGGATTTGCGCTTAAGAAAAAAACTGTTTTCCTTGGAATACCGGCATGTTTGGAGATATGGCAGATTTGGTTCCAAACCATTGCAATAAAGCCGATATCACAATAAAGTGTGTCATACAAACATTCTGGTTTCCCAGTGCACATAAAAGTAGTGTCTACACTACATTAAGTGTGCAATAGTATTATGTCCAAAAACAATGTGCATACCTTAATTTTAAAATACTATATTGCTTAAAAAAATGCCATCCTTTATCTGAGACTTCAGAGAATCATAATCTTTTTGCTGGTGGAGGGTCTCGCCTCAGTGTGGATGGCTGCTGACTGATAAGGGTGGTGATTGCAGAAGATTAGAATGGCTGTGGCAATTTATTTTGTTTTATTTTACTTTAGATGTATACTATATCCAGCATTTCTCCCCATGTTGTCCCTCCCCACCCTCCCCATCCCCCACTGTCCCTCCTCTACCCCCCCCAACTGCCCCCAGTGTGTGATGCTCTTCTCCCTGAGTCCGCGTGTTCTCATTGTTCAACACCCACCTATGAGTGAGAACATGCAGTGTTTGGTTTTCTGTTCTTGTGTCAGTTTGCTGAGAATGATGGCTTCCAGATTCATCCAAGTCCCTATAAAGGACATGAACTCATCGTTTTTTATGGCTGCATAGTATTCCATGGTGTATATGTACCACATTTTCCTTTTCCAGTCTATCATTGATGGGCATTTGGGTTGGTTCCAGGTCTCTGCTATTGTACACAGGGCTGCAATGAACATACGTGTGCATGTGTCTTTATAGTAGAAAGATTTATAGTTCTTTGGGTATATACTGAGTAATGGGATTGCTGGGTCAAATGGAATTTCTATTTCTAGATCCTTGAGAAATCACCACACTGTCTTCCACAATGGTTGAACTAATTTACACTCCCACCAACTGTGTAGAAGTGTTTCTTTTTCTCCACAACCTGTCCAGCATCTGTTGTCTCCAGATTTTTTAATGATTGCCATTCTAACTGGCGTGAGATGGTATCTCAATGTGATTTTGATTTGCATTTCTCTAATGACCAGTGATGATAAGCATTTTTTCATATGTTTGTTGGCCTCATATATGTCTTCTTTTGAAAAGTGTCTGTTCATATCCTTGGCCCACTTTTGAATGGGGTTGTTTGTTTTTTCTTGTATATCTGTTTTAGTTCTTTGTAAATTCTGGATTTTAACCCTTTGTCAGATGGGTAGATTGCAAAAATTTTTTCCCCATTCTCTTGGTAGCTGGTTCACTCTAATGATTGTTTCTTTTGCTATATAGAAGCTCTGAATTTTAATAGATCTCATTTGTCTATCTTGGCTTCTGTTGCCATTGCTTTTGGTGTTTTAGTCATGAAATCCTTGCCTATGCTTATGTCCTGGATGGTTTTGCCTATGTTTTCTTCTAGTGTTTTTATGGTGCTAAGTTTTATGTTTAAATCTTTAATCCGTCTGGAGTTAATTTTAATGTAAGGTGACAGGAAGAGATCCAGTTTCTGCTTTCTACACATTGCTAGCCAGTTTTCCTAACACCATTTATTAAACATGGAGTCCTTTCCCCATTGCTTATTTTTGTCAGGTTTGTCAAAGATCAGATGGTTGTACATGTGTGGTGTTGTTTCTAGGGCCTCTGTTCTGTTCCATTGGTCTATGTCTCTGTTTTGGTACCAGTACCATGCTGTTTTGATTACTGTAGCCTTGTAGTATAGTTTGAAGTCCAGCAGTGTGATGCCTCTGGCTTTGTTCTTTTTTTTCTTAGGATTGTCTTGGCTACGTGGGCTCTGTTGTGATAACATACGAAGTTTAAAGTGTTTTTTTCCCAGTTCTGTGAAGAAGGTTATTGGTAGCTTGATGGGGATAGCATTGAATCTATAGATTACTTTTGGCAGTATGGCCATTTTCACAATATTAATTCTTCCTAACCATGAGCATGGAATGTTTTTCCATCTGTTTGTGTCCTCCTTATTTTGTTGAGCAGTGGTTTGTAGTTCTCTTTGAAGAGATCCTTTACATCCTTTGTTAGTTGTATTCCTAGGTATTTTATTCTCTTTGTAGCAATTGTGAATGGTAGTTTGCTCTTGATTTGGCTCTCTGTTTGTCTGGTATTGGTATATAGGAATGCTTGTGATTTCTGCACATTGATTTTGTATCCTGAGACTTTGCTGAAGTTGCTTATCAGTTTGAGAAGATTTTGGGCTGAGATGATGGGGTCTTCTAGATATACAATCATATCGTCTGCAAATAGAGACAGTTGGACTTCCTCCTTTCCTATTTGAATACCCTTTATTTCTTTTTCTTGCCTGATTGCTCTGGCTAGAACTTCCAATTGAATAGGAGTGGTGAGAGAGGGCATCCTTGTCTAGTGCCTGATTTCAAAGGGAATTCTTACAGCTTTTGCCCATTCAGTAGGATATTGGCTGTAAATGTTTGTTGTAAATGGCTTTTATCATTTTATGATACATTCCATTGCTACCTAGTTTATTGAGAGTTTTTAGCATGAAGGGGTGTTGAATTTTGTCAAAGGCCTTCTCTGCATCTGTTGTGATAATCATGTGGTTTTTGTCTTTGGTTCCATTTATATGATGGATTACATTTATGGATTTGCATATGTTGAACCAGCCTTGCATCCCTGGGATGAAGCCTACTTGATTGTGATGGTTAAGCTTTTTGATGTGCTGTTGCAATCAGTTTGCCAGTATTTTATTGAATATTTTTGCATCGATGTTCATCATGGATATTGGCCTGAAGTTGAGTCTCTGCTGGGTTTTGGTATCAGGATGATGTTGGTCTCATAAAATGAGTTAGGGAGGATTTCCTCCTATTATATTGTTTGATACAGTTTTAGAAGGAATGGAATCAGCTCCTCTTTGTATATCTGGTAGAATTCAGCTATGAACCCATCTGGACCTGGATTTTTTTTTTTGGTTAGTAGGCTATTGATTGCTGCCTCTACTTCCGCCCTTGTTATTGGTCTATTCAGGGTTTCAGCTTCCTCCTGGTTTAGTCTTAGTAGAGTACAAGTGTCCAGAATTTATCCATTTCTTCTTGGTTTACTGGTTTCTGTGAGTAGAGCTGTTTGTAGTAATCTCCGTGGTAGTTTGTATTTCTGTGGGATCAGTATTGATATCCCCTTTATTGTTTTTTTATTGCATCTATTTGATTCTTCTCTTTCTTATTAGTCTGGCTAGCAGTCTATTTTCTTGATCTTTTCAAAAATCAGCTCCTGGATTTATTGATTTTTTTGAAGAGTTTTTTGTGTCTCTATGTCATTTAGATCTGCTTTGATCTTAGTTATTTATTGTCTTCTGCTAGCTTTTGAGTTTTCTTTGATCTTCCTCTTCTAGCTCTTTCAATTTTGATGATAGGGTGTCAATTTTAAATCTTTCCTTGTTTCTCATGTGGGTATTTATTGCTATAAATTTCCCTCTTGACACTGCTTTAAAGGTGTTCCAGAGTTTCTGGTCAGTTATGTCTTCATTCTGATTGGTTTCGAAGAACATCTTTATTTCTGCCTTCATTTCATTGTTTGTTCAGTCGACTGTCAGAAGCAAGTTGTTCAGTTTCCAAGTGTTTGTGTGAGTTTGAGTGTGTTTCTTAATCCTGAGGTCTAGTCTGATTGTGCTTTGGTCTGACAGATTGTTATTATTTCCATTCCTTTTCATTTGCTGAGGAGTGATTTGCTTTCAATTATGATGGTCAATTTTAAAGTGAAATGTGGTGCTGAGAAAAATGTATGTTCTGTGAATTTGGGGAGAAGTGTTCTGTATATGTCTATTAGGTCCACTTGGTCCAGCTTTGCATTCAAGTCCTGGATGTCCTTGTTAATTTTCTGTCTCATTGATCTAATATTGACAGTCGAGTGTTGGAGTCTCCCACTACTATCATGTGGGAGTCTAAATCTTGTTTTAGGTTGTTAAGAATTTGCTTTATGTATCTGGGTGCTCCTGTGTTGGGTGTGTATATATTTAGGAGCATTAGCTCTTCTTATTGGATTGATCCTTTTACCACTCTGTAGTGTCCTTCTTTGTCTCTTTTGATCTTTGTTGGTTTGAAGTATGTTTTATTAGAGACTAGGATTGTAACCCCTGCTTTTTTTTTTTTTTTTTTTTTTTTGCTCTCCATTTCCTTGGTAAATCTTCTTCCTTCCCTTTATTTTGAGTCTATGTGTGTCTTTGTATGTGAGATGGGTTTCCTGAATACAGCACACCAATGGGTCTTGAATTTTTATCCAGTTTGCCAGTCTGTGTCTTTTGATTGGGGCATCTAGGCCTTTTACATTCAATGTTAATATTGTTATACATGAATTTGATCCTGCCATTTTGTTACTGGCTGGCTTTGTTTCCCATTAGTTGACTCATTTTCTTCATTGCATTTTTGGTCTTTGCCAACTGATTTGCTTTTGCAGTGGCTGGTACTTGTTCCTTTCTGTGCTTAGTGTTTCTTTCAGGAGCTCTTGTAGGGCAGATCTGGTGGTGACGAAATCTCCCAATAATTGCTTATCCATAAAGGATTTTATTTCTCCTTCACTTATGAAGCTTAGTGTGGTTGGATATTAAATTCTGGGTTGAAAGTTCTTTTCTTTAAGGATGTTGAATATTGGCCCTCACTCTCTTCTGTCTTACAGGGTTTCTGCTGAGAGATCCACTGTGAGTCTTATTGGCTTCCCTTTGTGGGTAACCTAACCTTTGTCTCTGGCTATCCTTAGCATTTTTTCCTTCATTTCAACCCTGGTGAATCTGATGATTATGTGCCTTGGGGTTGCTATTCTTGAGGAATATCTTTGTGGAGTTCTCTGTATTTCTTGAATTTGAATGTTGGACTCCCTTGCTAGGCTTGGAAAGTTCTCCTGGATAATATTCTGGAGTGTGTTTTCCAGCTTGGATTTGTTCTCCCTGAGATATTCAGGTACACCAATCAAGCACAGACTAGGTCTTTTCATATAATTCCATATTTCTTAGAGATTTTGTTCACTTCTTTTCACTCTTTTTTTCTCTTGTCTTGCCTTCTCTTTTTATTTCATTGAGTTGATCTTTAATCTCTGATATCCTTTCTTCTGCTGGATCAATTCAGCTATTAAAACCTGTGTTTGCTCCACATAGTTCTCATGCTGTGTTTTTCAACTCCATCAAGTTGTTTATGTTCTTCTCTAAGCTGGTTATTCTAGTTAGCATTTTGTCTAACCTTTTATCACGATTTTTGGTTTCTTTGCATTGAGTTAGAACGTGTTCCTTTAGCTTAGAAAAGTTTGATATTATCCACCTTCTGAAGCCTGTTTCTGTCAGTTTGTCGCAGTCTTTCTTAGTCATGTTGTGTTCCTGTGTTGTTAAGGAGTTGTGATCCCTTGAAGGAGAAGAGGTGTTCTGGTTTTTTATGGTTTCATCTTTTTTGTGCTGTTTTTTTCCCCCATCTCTGTGGGTTTACCTGGCTGTGTTGTCAGGGAGCTGCTTGATGAAGTTGCTTGTCAGCCTGTGGAGGCCTACTGGGTTTCTAGGGACTCCTTCAGGTTACTAGGGAAGCTTCCTGTGTCTTTTTCGTTTTTACTGGAGATTAGGCCCGCCTCTTCAGCTGACCTGTAGGCGCTGCTGGGTAGTCAAGAATGCTGTCCTGTTGCTACGTGGGCTTCCTGTGTTGTTTGTTAAAAGATGAAGCCTAGTCCCACCTCTCTAATGGTGGATTGTGCCCTTCCTCTACTGGGCTTGATCATTCAGGGTTCAGCTCAGACTGTGGCACTGGTTGTGCAACCCACTAGAGTCAGAGCTTCAGCCCCCTGGAGTTTGTGTGGGAGGGTAGGGACCCACCCAGCCGCACCCGGCCATCTCCCTCTTTCAGCTTCCTCACTCTCTGGTCATGGAATAGGGGCCTGCCGAGCTGCTCCATCTGTCCTCCTGATTATAGCTCCCCATCTCTCTGGGCAGGGGGAGGATGCGATAGCTCAGTCCACAGGCTCTCCCAGCCGCCTTTTGGGCTTATGCATTTGTTTAGGTCTGTGCACCAATCCAGGACACCATCCTGGATTATTATTCAACTCCACACTTGTAATTCCTGGCACTTGACTGGCAAAGATCCCCTGTTCTGTGTATTGCTGAGGCTTTGGGGGAAGTGCTGCATCTGGACCAGAGCATCAGAGGGGGAGCCTCCGACTAGTCAGTCAGATGCACTTTCTGGGTGAAGCAGCACCACTCCCTGCCTCACTCTGCCTTGCCTGGGCTTTGCTCTCCATGGAACCAGACCCGTTGAAATGCCCCGGTACCTCGGTTGGAGCTAGGAGATCTCTGGTTCTGCGTCTCTCTCACTGGGTGTTGTGCACCAGAGTTGTGTCTATTTGGCCATCTTGGAGAGCCACTGGCAATTTCTTAAAAGAAGACAACAATGAAGTTTGCCAAGTTGACAAACGGTTTCTCTGCAGCATGCAATACTCTTTGATAGCATTTGACTCAGAGTCTACATTCTTTCAGAATTGAAGTCAGTCCTCTCAAACGCTGCCACTCTTCTATCAACAAAGTTTACGTAGCATTCTCAATCCTCTGTTGTCATTTCGACAGTGTTCACAGCATCTTCACCAGGAGTAGATTCCATCTCAAGAAACCACCCATTTCGCTCAGTCATAAGAAGCAACTCCTCATCTGTTCAAATATTTTCATGAGATTGCAGCAATTCAGTCACATCCTCAGGCTCCATTTCTAATGCTAGTTCTCTTGTTATTTCCATAACGTCTACTGTAACTATGTAACTGAAGTTACACTGAAGTCTTGAAGCCATTAAACTTATCCATGAGGGTTGGAATCGATTTCTTCCAAACTCCTCTTAATGTTTTATTTTGACCTCCTCCCATGAATCACACATGTTCTTAATGATGGCTTGAATGCAGAATTCTTTCCAGAAGATTTTCAATTGACTTTGCTGAGATCCATCAGCTGAATCACCCTTTTTGGTAGCTTGTACCTTTACAAATATATTTCTTAAAATATAAGACTTGAAAGTCAAAATTACTCTTTGATCCAAGGGCTGCAGAATGGATGTTGCAGATATGGAAACAACATTAATTTCCTTGTACATCTCCATCAGAGCTGTTGGGTGACCAGGTGCATTGTATTAATAAATGAACTAATATATTCAAAGGAATCTTTTTTCTTAGCTGTAGATCTCAACCGTGGGCTTGAAATATTCAGTAGACCATGCCGTAAACAGATGTGCTGTTATCCAGGCTTTGTTTTTCCATTTCTGGAGCACAGACTGTAGGTTTAGGGTACTTCTCTCTTAATTTTTATAGATTTAGGTGGTACAAGTGCAGTTGTGTTACCTGGATATTATATTGCATAGTGGAGAAGTCTGGACCTTCAGTGTATTCATCATCTGAATAGTATACATTGTATGCAATAGGTAGTATTTTGTCCCTCACCCTCTTCCTCCTTCCCTTTTGACATACTTTTTAAGGGCCCTAGGGTTTTTGGAAAAGTGAGCATTGGCATCAACTTAAAGCGACCAGCTACCTTAGCCCCTAACAAAAGAGTTAGCCTGTCTTTGAAGCTTTGAATCAGTTATGGACTTCTCTCTAGCTATGGAAGTCCCAGATGGCATCTTATTCCAATATAGGACTGTTTTGTCTACACTGAAAATTTGTTAGCATAGCACCTTTATCAATGATCTTAGCTAGATCTTCTGGAAGACTTTTTATGGCTTCTGCATCAGCACTTGCTGCTTTATCTTTCACTTTTATGTTATAGAGATGGCTTCTTTTCTTCAGCCTCATAAACCAACCTCTCCCAGCTCCCAACTTTTCTTCTGCAGCTTCCTTACCTCTCAGCCTTCACAGAATTGAAGAAACTTAGTAACTTGCTCTGGATTAGGCTTTGGCTTGAGGGAATGCCGTGGTTCATTTGATCTTCTACCCAGTGCAATAAAACTTTCTCCATATCAATAACAGGGCTATTTCACTTTCTTATTATTTATGTTTTCACTGGGTGGCACCTTTTGTGTCCTTTAAAAACTTTCCTTTGAATTTATATCTTAGCTAACTGTTTGGGACTGTTAAGAGACCCGGCTTGCCTCTGTTGGCTTTTAATGTGCCTTCCTTACTAAGCTTAAGTATTTCTAGCTTTTAATTTAAAGAGAAATACGTGTGACTCTCACTTGAATGCTTAGAGACCATTTTAATGTTATTAATTGGTCTAATTCAATATCGTTGTATTCAGGGAACAGAGAGGCTCAAGGAGAGGGAGAGAGATGGGGAACAGCTGGTTAGTGGAGCAGCCAAAGGATGCGCAACGTGTGTGGATGAAGTTCACTGTCTGATAGTGCTGAGAAAGTCTGAAATATTGCCAGAATTAACAAAATGTGCCAGAGACAGGAAGTAAGCATGTGTTGTTGGAAAAAAATGGTGCTAATAGACTTACTGGAGGCAGGGTTTCCCGGAGCCTTCAATTTGTAAAAGATGCAGTATCTGCAAATGAAGTGAAGCACAGTAAAGTGAGGTGTGCCTGTATTTCAGAGTGTGTCATATAGTTCTTCTTCTTCTTTTTTTTTATAATCACTTTCATAACTTATTTCTAAGTCGGCACTGAAATTCAGCCAGTTTTTCCCTTGATTTCTTATGACAGTGAGAGATAAAATGACCCATTAATATAACAACCATAGTGACCACTTATGAGGTGCCTCATTTGTATCCAGGATCATTCAAGGTACCTTCCCTCCATTTTCTCACTTAATCCCCACAAACACCCTACGAGATGGGTGTCACTGTCCCTGTTGTGTAGATGAAGAAGCCAGGCTCAGAGGGGTTAAATGGCATGCCCCAAACCACCCAGCCACTGAGGGCAAAAGTAGAGGTTCTGGGTTGGGCTCACCCAACTTCTATGCTCTTCCTCCACACAATCTGTGCAGCTGCTGCCAGCAGAAATGGCTTCATCAAGAGTGGAAAGCAGCAGCAAAGGCAACGAGTTTGGGTGCCAGTCTTTTGATTGTTGGTTTTTGTTTCTCACACATCTTGCAGTCAAGGCGAGGTGCAAATAAATGGTAAAATGGCTATCAGGTCACAGGAGGGTTGGGACAAGGAGGAAGAGAAGTGGCAGAAGGATCACAGACTCTGGGAGGTCAGCAGAAGACGGTTCATCTTCCCTTGCCTTTGACCTGGTGACCTCCCAGTTTGGATTCATCTTCACAAGAAGAGGCATGGGATGTGTCACTGGGACCAAGAAGACTCTGACATAGGGTCTCAACTTAGGAGACCCAGGCTCTAGCTGAGTGGCCTTGGGCTACTCACAGACTCTGTGCACTTCAGTTGCTTAACTAGTAAAAGACAGGGTGGCCAGGGATTTCCACACTGCTCAAGGGAGAGCACACAGCATCATCCACCTTCAGAACTAGCTAGTTAGATGATCCTGTAAACTGTAGTACTGAATTATATTCTATATTTGGTCAAAAACTCTTTTCCACTGGACTCTAACTGGAGTCTCCTATTCTCACAAATGGACAATCATGGCTTCAGCCTCCCCTTGGAGCGGTTTTCTTACTTCTGTGTCACTCAAGTTCATGACAGTTGGGTGCTTTTCCTTCTCACAGTGGGTCATCATGTGCCAGGGTCTCTTCCTTTCCAGGTTTGGAAGTTTCCGCCATTTCCTGTCCTCTCATGCTGGCCACAAGCATCACGATGATGCAGAAAACCCTTAAGGGACATGTGGATCTGTAGGATATACACATCTCCTGTCTCCATTGCAGATGAAACCATCTAAAACTTTGGATTCTTCCCAAAACCTGCAGTGTATGTTTCAGGGTGCACTGCTGCAGCTAAGAGGGTGAACCCACACCTTTCCAAATGAGAGCCATGGATTTTCTGTGCAGACACATCTGGCACCTTCAGGAGACTCTCAGGGGAAACAGTCTGCCAGAAGCAGCTTGACCGGCAGAACCAACAAGACCAGTTTAGAAGCTTGGATGCACTGCCCTGGACACTTGATGTCACCCCAGTGTGAGGTACCATCAAGCTTGGGAACTTGACCCTTGAATTAATGCCTGGTCCACCCAGGTTGTTCACCAGAATAAAAGGGGAACATCCCAAAATGGTGGCCCTCCCTTTTTCAAGAGAGCTCAGTTTACCTTTACCTGCTTCTTCTGGCCCCATTCAGACTCAGAAATTTTTATCTGTGCTAAGTCCAGGCCTCTGCTGAGCCAGAGTTCACAGGTGTCTGGGTTTCTCATCCTTCCAACCTGGTGCTGCAGGGAAGCAACTGACAGGTTTATGATTCAGGAAGGAGGGTGGGAGTTACCACCCAGAGTCAGCCTTGCTCAGCCTCAGCATCTTCCTTTCCTCTCGGTCCTCTTGCTGCAGGGGAAGCCTGTGGTCTCTCCACTGTCCTGCTATCATCACCCTGGCTCTCCATGGCTGTGTTCACAACGAGCCTCACTCCACCCTGGCCCCACATCACCAGTGCCTCTTTGTGGCACTACGTGACCATGCATCCTCTTGTGGCCATGCACAAGAGCCCGTGGAGTCACTGGCTGTCCTCTGCTCCTTTGTGGATTTTCCACTCTTGGAGCTCCCATCTGCAGGTCAGTCCTCCCTAGGGATCTTGTGAGCTGCTGCCTCATTATCTGGATCTTTGCACTAGAACATGAGTGGCACAAGTCCCACATCTGTGTCACTCTTGCTCACTGATGCATCTCTGAAGCTTACGCATTGCCTGAGATCTAGACTATGCTTCATCTACATCTGGCTGATTGAATTGAATTGAACTCGCACCTCTACTTCCACCGAGGTGCTCTGTCTGGATTTCTGGCCCTTCCAAAATGAGCACGCCCTTCTCCCAGGTTGGTGGAAGAGCTCTGAAGAGTCAGCCCTGCACTGTCCTCTGGCACTCCCGGGGTGCTAGCTGGGACATAGAGAGCCTCTTGCTTTCCACATACTTGGTCAGCTGGCCCTGATTCTGGATAATGTCACCCCTGGCTCAGCAAACCTGGCTGCTCCCAGCCCTGCAGGATGAAGGGTGGCTGCATAAGTAATGACATATGTAAGCACCTGCTCGGATGTTTCATGTGCTATTCCATTTTGTCTCAACAGTTCCTAAAATGATATTATTTTCCCCAGTTCACATGTTTTTTTAAAAAAATCTGAGTTTAAAAAGTATTAAATATGTTATTCCAAATCTGTTAGTTTGGTGTGGAACTGTGATTGACACCCAAGTCTGACTCTAAACCTGGGTTATTTGTCCCTTTAGTTTCTAATGGGTCTGCTCAGTGTTCTGGCCAGGCAGTCTAAAGCAGTGGTTCTCAAATGTTTCGCTCTCAGGACCCCTTTATACACTTAAAAGCGACAGAGGAGCCCAAAGAGCTTTTGTTTATGAAGGTTCTGGCTACTGATGTTTACTGCATTCCAAATTAAAAGTGAGGGACAACATGACAAAACCCTGTCTCTACAAAAAAAAAGAAATGCAAAATTTAGTTGGGCATGTGGTGGCACACACCTGTGATTCCTGCTACTCAGGAGGCTGAGGTGGGAGGATCGCATTGAGCCAGGGAGGTTGAGGCTGCATTGAGCTATGATCATGCTACTGTGCTCCAGCCTGGGCAACAGGGTGAGACCTTGTCTTAAAAAAAAAGTTAAAAGTGAGAAATTTTTAATTTATTAATTCACTTAGAAATAAAAACAATACAACCATTGCATGTTAAATACTTTTATGAAGAATAGTTTTATCTTCCAAAACAAGGTACCTAGTGAGAATGACATTTTTTTACATTTTCGAAAATCTCTTTAATGTCCTTAACCGAAGACAGCTCCTTTCGCATTCAATCTGTTGCAATATATTGTTTCCATTGTACGTGTGGAGAAAACCTAGTTTCACACAGATGCGTAGTTGGAACAGTGAGGAGTATCTTAATATCTTTTTCAGATAATTGTATTAGTCCGTTTTCACACTGCTGATGAAGACATACCTGAGACTGGGCAATTTACATAAGAAAGAGATTCATTGGACTTTACAGTCCACATGGCTAGGGAGGCCTCACAATCATGGAAGAAGGCAAAGAGGAGCAGGTCACATGTTACGTACATGGCAGCAGGCAAAGAGAGAGCTTGTGCAGAGAGACTCCCATTTTAAAAACCATCAGCTCTCATGAGAACAGCACAGGAAAGACCCGCCCTCATGATTCAGTCATCTTTCACCAGGTCCCTCCCACAGCATGTAAGAATTATGGGAGCTAGGCGTTGAGATTTGGGTGGAGACACAGCCAAACCATGTCATCGTGGATATTATTATTTGATACTGTACCAAAATTTGATGTGTGATAGTTTACACTGTTATGTTAAAATTCATTGCTCTATCTGGCACTTTGAATGACTTTTTTGCCTCTAATGATTGTGTATATGTATATAATTTTGTAAATGATTATTATAAATCCATCATTTGGAAAATGCTGGTTCACTGTGTCACACAGACCTTCCCAGTGCACAGCAGAAAGCTCCACTATTGCATTCTGAGAGGATGAGAACAAAGAGGGCAGCTAATGTCTTTGTATTAAACTTTGACTTTGCAAACTCCCTCCAGGATCTCATGGATCCCAGGAGTCCCTGAGCTGCACCTTGAGACCTGCTGGGCTGAAGTATAAATTAAATGATCACTGAACGCAAAGTCCTATGAAAGGATACAAAAGAAATAAAACATTAAATCCAGTATCTTGACATTTAAAAAGAAAAGCATGCACAGTTCGGTATGTGAGTCTGAGGAAAGGCAAATGAAGACATGAACATGTAAGTCACTTAGCAGAAAAAGCCATTCTGGGTCTCACCGTGTGAGAGTGTATGTGTGTGTGTGTGATGTCTACATCTAACTGTGCTACATCTACATTGCAATGACACAATGTTCCCAAGCCACAGAGGCACATTGTGCCAGCCTCTCATGAGCTGAGGGGTGGCTGGAGGGTTTGGAATGACCAGAGGCCTGTGTTGGCCAGTGGAAATGGGGCAGAGAAGCAGCAAGGCTTAGGGGAGGCCTTCAAGGAAGGGCAGGACAGAGTGTAGTGGGGAAGTGCAGACCCCACACTGCTGGGACCGCAGATTGTTCTTTCCAACCCTTCTGAAGGAGGTGAGGACAGCCTGAAGTGTGCTCAGCAAATCAGAGCTGAAATCAGACTTCCCGAGGCCACTCAAGCCCTGAAATCACACATGACCATGTTGACTAGACAGAGCTGTGTATGTACCTTCAAGGGACAATGACCTGCAGGGGTCCATTCGCCTGATTGGCTCTGTCATCTTGAACCATTTGTTTTTTCTTTTTCAGATAACATGTTTTATTGAAGTGTAATTTATATGTAGTAAAATACACAAATCTTAGATGTATATAGCTCTATAACTTGTTATATGTGATTCTTGAATATTTCCCAAGATAAAGACAAAGAACCTTCTGTTGCTCCAGAAAGTTTCCCTTGCTCCTCCTTAGTCAACACCACTCTGCCCTTGTGCTCAGGGGAAGCCACTGTTCTGACTTCTGTGTCCGCAGATGAATTCGATCTGTTCTTGAACCTCATCACACAGTATGTGTGCACGCTGCTTTTAGAGTCATTGTGTTGTTAGCTTTGTCAGTGGGGCATTCTTTTTTGGTTGCTGAGTTGTATTCCACATAAATACACCAAAATGTGTTCCTCCATTTTCCTGGATGGAATGTTGAGTTTTATATGGTTTATGGCTATAATCATATGTGGAAACCGTGGACAGAGGGTATGCAGTTTGTTCTCTAGGATCTAGCTTCCATGTACTGAATTGTATCTACCCCCACCAAAACAAAAACATTCATATGTTGAAACCGTAATCTCCCAATTAGATGGCTTTGGGGTGGCTGGAGATAGCACCTTTGGGAGGTCATTAGGCTCAGATGAGGTCTTGAGGGTGGGCCCTCACAATAGGATTAGAGCCCTTCTAAGAAGAAACACCAGAGCCATCACTGTTTCTCCCCCATGTGAAGGCGCAGTGAGAAGACAGTGAGAAGTCTGCAAGCCAGGGAAAGACACACAGCAGGAAGTGAATCAGCTGGTACCTTAGCCTTTCCAGCCTCCAGAACTGTGAGAAAGAAATGTCTGCTGTTTAAGTCCCCAAGTGTTGGTGTTTGTTACAGGAAGCAGACTAAGTGTTGCCTAAGCAGACTAAGACACCATGACAGGTGCTCCATAAATATTTGTTAATTTCTAATCTATGTCTATTTCAAGAGGCAATGTCAATATCAAATGGCAATCTAGAGAGAAAATATACAATGAAAATATTTTTAAAACTAAAATTTCATATTGTCAGTAATTTACTAACAATATGAATTTAGTAATTTCAGGACATATGTAATTTAAATAATTTAAGGAAATATGACACACAATGGTCCATTGGGCAAAGGACTTAAGTGGACATTTCTCCAAAGATGACATGCAAATAGCAAACAAGAATGTGAAAAGATACCCAACACTGCTAGCCATTCAGACAGTGCAAACCAAAACCACAATGAGATATCACTTCATACCCACTAGGAAGGCTGCTATTAAGAAGGAAACCAAACAGAAAACAACATGCATTGGCAAGGACGTGTGGAAGCTGCAGCCCCTGCACACTGTGAGTGGGATTGTAAAATTGTTCAGCTATGGAGAACAGTGCAGTAGTTCCTCAAAAACTTAAGAATAGCATTACCACATGATCCAGTAATTCTGCTTCTAAAAGAATTGAAAGCAGGATCCACAAGACAGATTTGCTTCCCCGTGTTCATAGCAGTATTATTCATAGTAGGTAAGAGGTAGACGAAACCCAAGTGTCCATGGATGGATGAATGAATAAACAAAATGTGGTACCTCTGTACAATGGAATTTTATTCAGCCTTAAAAAGACAAGGAATTTTGACACATGCTATAGCATAGATGAACCTTGAGGACGTGATGCTAAGTGAAATAAACCAGTCACAAAAAGACAAGTACTGTATGATTCTGCTTATATGAAGTATCTAGAGTGCTCAAAATCGTAGAAAAAGTAGACTGGTGTTTCCAGGGGCTGGGGGAGGGTAAATGGTGAGTTGCACAGTGGGTACAGAATTTCAGTTTTGCAGTGAAAAAGTCCTGCAGATCAATAACGTGAATGTATTTAACTCTACTGAACTGTACACTTCAAGATGGCGAAGATGGTAATTTTATGTTATGCATTTCTTAACCACAATTTTTAAAAAATCAAAATAAACTCAGGTAAAAATCCCACATCTGAAATCAGGTGAGCTAAAGATGGCAGTACGTTGGTGGTCAGTTCATTCATTTAAAGGAATTGTTAGAACTAGCTGCAGAGTGGCTTCTTAGTATTTTTGCAGAGCACCCTGAGTGCTCAAATGGGCCGCCCATACCCAGGCCCAGCGCTGGCATGGTTCTTGAGTCATTAGGAAGGATTCCTTACTGTGGAGACCCCTGTCTTCTGGTCCCTCTGGTTTGAGGAGACTGCAGGTGGGGGCGAACTGGAGGAATAAAGCCACACTGTCCACAGGACATGTGTCCCTAGAACTTCCCAGGATCAAAGACTGTGGTGGAGGGAGAATCATGGCCAAGCCTGCCAGGGTAACCCACAGGGTGGTTGGATATCCCTGGAAAGGCAGGGCACCTTGAACTTCTTGAGAGAGGAGAAGCAGGAGCAGAGTGGAACCACCAAGAACCAGCCGGACCCTGGGGTGGGGACTGGGTCTTTTGCAGACCCTGCTTTCCTGGAGCTCTCTTCTGTAAAAGTGAACAACTGCCCTCAGAGTTTTAACTTGTCCTTGGTAGCCTGAGGCCACTGTGACTATCCTGGGTCAAAAGTGCTATAAAAACCAGCTGGGTGTTTGGAATGAAGGTAGCCGTGGATGGGGAGAAAGGAGCCATTCCTGTTTGGGGATCCTGATGTCTTCTTCACACACCTGCCTGGCCCCCACCCCTGAACTTACCTGGTCATCATATTATGTAAAGGAGGACCTGCAGACCTTTGCTGTGGCCAGAGGGACTGGGCATGGCCCTCACTTCACTTTCCCAGAATGAATTCATCATCCTGGAAGTCATAAGAGAAAGCAAGAGGTGGGGCGTCTGCTGGGCTGGGCTGGCAAACAGGAGCCTGGGGCTACACTTCTGGCGGAAGCCAAGAAGACCGATGGCCTCAGACAGTGGACAGGGACTGCGAGCTCGGACCGGGCTGGGCGTCTGCTGTGTCGTTGGAAAGGCTTGAGTCATGCTTCTCTTGTGAGACATTAAATTGGAGCCTAGGGAGCCGAAGCATCAAGTGGCGCCGTTTCCTCCCTTCAGAGCCAACCCTGCTGGGCATCTCGGGTCAGATCAGCCCTGGGAACGCCCCCGCACTCCGCCCGCCACCTCGGAGCTCCCGGGCTCAGCCCGGCGCACCTGCCCCGCCCACGCCTGCCCCGCGCACCTGCCGGGTCCGCACCTGCCATTTGTCCAACTGGCCACACACCCAGCTGTCCCGCCCCTGCCTGACCCGACCGGTGCCCACCCCTTGCCTTCCTGACCCCCGAGCTCCGCTGCAGTCGCCCTCCTGGGAGCTGCAGCCAGGGCCGGGAGGGGAGCAGCACCTGGAAGATGCGCCAGGTGGCCGGCGGTGAGTGCACCCCCGCCTCGAGGCTGGGGTAGGGGCCGGGAAGGAGGACCCCGGGGGCAGCGGCGTCCTCTGGCCCTTCCTGGGACCCGCCACGCTGAGCAAAAGAGCAAAAGGGCGAGGGCTGGCGCCTGGCGCCGGGGCTGGCCTTAGATCTGGGATCAGGAATGGGGGATCGATTCCAGAGGTGGAGAACGGCCGGCCGGCGTTTCCAGCAGGGTTCCCAGACCCATTTCCACGCTCTCGCCCGGCCTGTTCCCGCCGCCCCAGCGGGGGTGCACGGGATGGGCGAGGATCTGGGAATGTGACACTGTGACATTTTACCTGGAAAGTATGTTGCGGGGAGCGCAGGCACAGCCCGCACCCCACCCAGGCTCCCCAAGCGGCTTCTTCCCTGCCCCCGCGCCCCTGACCTCATGCACCAGGGAGGGGCTGGCTGCTGCCAGTTGGTAAGGCTGTTTTTATTTTTTCCGTTTTTCAAACGACATGACACTGTAGACGATTTGAAACAATAGGAAAAAGGAAAGGAGAAACCTATTGTTTTGACCAGTCGCCGCATTTCTGCAGCCTGTCTTAGCTGCACCTCTGTCCGCTGTCACTTTCCTGTCACCGGCTGTCTCGGGTCCTGGTGTCCACTGCCCTGGCCTCTGTCACACATCCCCTTTCTAATCGGTTTTGTGGGTCTCCTCCTATAATCTGAAAAGCATGGATTCCTGCCGGAGGGTGGAAGTCTGGCTGTGTAAAATGTAAGGTTCAAAAGTGAGTAGTTCTGTGGGCCTCCCGTAGATCACTTCCTGGTCCGGGATCCCAGGTCCTCTGTGGCGAGGGTGTTGGACTAAACCATCGCATTCCTGCCAGCACCAGCATTCAGCCGGCGATCACGCCCCAGCAAGTTCTAAGCCCTCTCTTTTCTGCACCATTCCCAAATGTGGGAAAGCCGCATTTTAAGATTTTTGCCTTGTGTAAAATATTCATATTTTCCTTAAAAACTATTTATGAATGCCAGTGTTTTTGATAACTTTTATGGATTGTAGGAGAGAGATGTATCCCCTCCCTTAGGTCACTGACTTTCATTATAGCTGTTCTGGAAGAATGTTTTCCATGATTTCTGTATTGTATAATTATTATTTCCTGGCCACTTATGGACAGTACTGAATATTATTAGATTGCTTTCCCTCAGCCAGGATGTTTTCACATCCGGACCTCATTCACTCATGAGCTGTGGGGTCCTTTTGTAGGAAGCTTCGAGATGACACCAGGTTTGTATTTATCCAGGCATGTGTGATTGTGGAGAAGCTGCCCACAGAACTCAGAGGTGCCTCACTTGATTTTATAGCTAAAGATCTGGAGACATCCTTGGAGTGGGCCTTGTCCTGGACGCTTCTGTCCAGTGCTGGGTGTGTTCCAGGCAGATGTTCTCAGGAGGGACATTGGGACGGAACGGAAGGAACAAGTTGAGCTGCTACCATGCCTTCACCTGCAGGGCCTGGCAGTGGACGTCCTAGTACCTCGAAATGGGCATTGGCAGGTGGACCATAAGCTGCACACCTGCTGTGGTATTTCAGAGTGGCCCTTCCTATCCCTTCTGCCAAAAAGGCTCATTGAACAGCATAGCGATGATGGGACACTGAGGCCAGCAGAGCCTGGGATCCCAAAGGCAGAGTCCCAAAATATGGACCATTCACCCTCAGCTCTCCTGGCCTTTCAAGTGTAAGAGGTGTGGGTGTGGCCTTCATGGTGAGGTGATCTGAATACATGTTGGCAAGGCAGCGGTGACAGCAGCTTCCCTGTCCTCGTTCAGGTTGAAGGAAATTCCATCAATAGAAGTGTGTTCTAGGACCTGAGATTACTCTTCGTAGGTGCCCTTGGATTGGAGGGAGGGAGAAAGCCCTTAGATCCTCCTACCTGTAACCTAGTGTCATATCCATTTGGTTTCAGGATTACTTCCTTTTTGGCGCCTTTTAAATGTATATTGTTTACAGACACAGTCTTGCTCTCTAGCCCAGACTGGAGTGCCACGATGTGATCATAGCTCACTGCAGCCTTGAATACCTAGGTTCAAGCAATCCTCCTGCCTTAGCCTCCTGAGTAGCTGGGAGTACAGGCACATGCCACCATGCCCAGCTAATTAGAAAAAAAATTTTGTAAAGATGGGATCTTGCTGTGTTGCCTAGGCTGGTCTTGAACTCCTGGCCTCCTCAGCTTTCCAAAATGCTGAGATAACAGGTGTGAGCCACTGCACCCAGCTTCTGGCTCTTAAGTGAAGCAGCCAGGGTACTGAGACCCCTGTGGATCTGAGAGTGAGATTGGCTGAGACACATGCACATGCACGCACACACACGCACACGTGCACATGCACACACATGCATGCACAGGCAGACACACTAGAGGTGAGTCTCTTAGGAGAAAGTTCACTGGCTCCCCTCCTGTGTAAGAATGGCCTTTTCTCTAAGACTCATCCTGTCTGCTGGGCAGCAAGCACGGTGGAGGACATTTCTATGAGCTGATGATGACTTTATACCTTACGAGGAAAGGCAAGATCCTGGTTACAGAATCACAGAAGTGTTTCTGGACTCTGTTTACTTCCTCCCCTGCCTCTGAAGCTGCCGTGTCTCCTCCCACTGGGGCAGACCCACCTGGGGCTCCAGGAGTCATCTTAGTGGAGGCCCGGGGCACCCAAGCTTTCTTCTTCCCAAGTGTGTCCCAGCTTAGGCACTGATTCTTCCTGGCTGCCCAGTGTCTGAGCCTCTGTTTTGACAGGCTGCTTTGGCTCCTGCCCATCCTGCTTTCACCCCCAGGGACTGAGCTCTGATTGCTGGCAGCCAGCCCACAGAGAGTCTGTGCCACAGCTCGCCCAGTGCTGTGTTGGGGCTGAATTGTGCCTCCCCACCACACCCCATTTATATGTTGCAGTCCTAACCTCAGCCCAGTACCTCAGAATGTGACTGGATCTGGAGATCAGGTCGTTAAAAAGGCATTTCAGGTATAATGAGGTCATTGGGGGTGATCCATGATCCAGTCTGACTGGTGTCCTTATAAGAAGAGGAGATGAGGACACAGACACATGGAGACCCTCTGAAGACACAGAGAAGATGCCATCTGCAAGCCAAGGAGAGAGGTTCAGAGGAACCTTGATCTTAGACTTTCAGCCTCCAGAATCTTGAGAAAATAGATTTCTTTTTTTTTTTTTTTTTTTTTTTTTTTTTGGTAAGAGATGGGGTCTCACTGTCTTCCCGGCTGGAGCACAATATTGCAATTGTAGTTCACGGCAGCCTCCTGCCTCGATCTCCTGAATAGTTGGGACTACAGGTCTGCATTACCACACCTGACTATTCTTTTTAAAATTTTTTGTAGACACAGGGTCTCATTATGTTGCCCAGGCTGGTCTCAAACTCCGGAGATCAAGCCACCTTGATCCCTCCACCTTGGCCTCCCAGAGTGCTGGGATTACAGGCGTGAGCCACTGAGCCCAGCCTAAGTTTCTGTTGTTGACGCCAGTTTGTGTTCATTTGTCATGGCAGCCAGAGGAAGTGATGCTGCCTGCCTGGATTTTGTCTGTCACCTCCTGGCTCCTATGCCCTGCTGTCCCTCTGGTGGCTGCGATACTTCTGTGACTTTGTGCTAGACCCGAGCACAGGCTGCCAGTCCAGCTCACCACCCATCTTCTGAAGATGCGCCAATCCCAGTGCCAGTGGCTGGCTCTGCCTCCTACCCTGGAAGTGGTTCCGGCTCTAGCTCATGGCTTCTCCCAGTCAGCTGCATGCTGGAAACCAGACGGTCCCCAGCCTGGAGGTTATTGGCTGCACCCTCACCCAAAGCACAGACACTCTAGGAGTCCTGAAAAGTGTCCCAAAACAGAGCTCACTGCCTCACTAGAAAGGCCTGGCATGGGTTACCCTTCTTCTTTTAAAGACACTTGGCTTATTTATTCTCCATTTTCTTCTCTGTCATGTCCACCTGTTTGTTTTTGTTCAGCTGGGGACACAATTACCTCTTCCTTCATGTAGCTGCTTGTTACACATTCAAAAGATAATGTTCCTTTTCAGCCTTCTCCAAGCTAAACAGCACCTTGTAGCTCAGGATCTCAAGTGTGATGTGTTGTCTGGAAGAGCCTCTGAGCATTCTCTGGTCAGCCGGTTTTCCTCTTCAAACACAACACTTGGATGAAATAGTCCAGCTGCGACCCACACGCACAGGACACAGGGACCGCTGTTGCCTTTGAACATGTTCTGCAGCTGCCGTAGCCCACTCTGCACTCTGTGTTCATCCAACAGAATTTTCTGGAATATCGGCACCACCCGGCATCCCAGGCATGCTGCCTGGCTCTTGAGGGAGGTGTCTGTATGGTCCCTGTGGCAGGGCTGTGTGGGGGAGAGCATCCTCTAGGCAGAGACCACTCCTGCAGAGGAGTGAGCCCGGGAGGGCGGAGAAGTACCTGCAAGTGGCTGGGCATAGCTGGTGGCGCAGCTGCAGGAGAGGGGCCTGCAAGCCCGCACTTGTCTCATGTCATTTTCTGTGGCTGGTTTATCTGCTTTAAGATGCCCCTCTGGCCCTAGAAACTACACTGATCACACTGCTGCAGGCCTCTCCCCAGAGGAAACCACCTGCGCCTACTAGTCCAACAATCTTAGCAGTTTGCAAATTTGAAATTTTTAAATGGTGCTGAAATATGCCCTTGAAAAAGCAGAACCAAACCAAACCCCAAGGTGAACCAGAAGCATCTCGTTCCATCCCCGTGGCTCCCTCTGCAGAAGCACTGGACCTCCAAACACAAGCACACGTTGCCTTGCCACAGCATAGCCCGTGCATGGGCCCTGGACAGCTGCGCTCCTGAGAAGGGAAGGACGATCTCTAGGTTCTAGAAGCAAAGCTGAGATCCAGAGCTGCACACCGAGTGGGTGGAGGGGTGGGGCCCATTGTCAGGCCCTTCAGGCTTGACCATTCCCTGCTCTTCCTTTTCTTTTTTCTCCTTTCCCGATTTCCCCTTCACTCCCTTCCTTCTTTTATCCCTTTCTCTCTCCTTCCTTCATTCCTTCCTTCCTTCCTTCTTTCCTTCCTTCCTTCCTTCTTCTCTTCTTCTTAGGACTATACCTATTAGCACATATTTAAGTGCATTGGGCACATCCCCCAGGACCCATCCTGTTCGGGACCCATGGTCACCCCTGCATGGTAGCTATTTGGGTAAGCAAACTGCTCCATGAGTTCTGATCTATGCTCTATTTAGGGAGCAAAATCTGAAAGCCTTGGCCTTGGGCTCCCTGTGGAAAGATGGAACGCTGTCTCCCAGGCCTCTGGTGACCCAAGAGAAGGTCAATACCTTTTCCTTGAGAATCTTGCTACTTAAGTAAGATATTGTTGCCAGTCCACCGGAAAGATATCTCCAGGGACTTCTGTCACTGGGGACCTTGTATGGCCCAGCAGGCACATCCATGATGACAGAACAGGTTTGGGGACTTTTCCCGGTGCTACCTGGCCAGGCCTTGATCCAGCAGGAATCCGCTGCATGCTCGCTGGGCGTCAGCTACTATACCCACTGCTGCTGATGTGGAAATAAACACAACAGACAGAGCCTCACCCACTGAAGGTTTCAGTGTAATTGCAGGATTGTGTTTCACAAAGGGAATGAGCTGCTTTTGTTTCTTCAGGTCCCAGTTGGGCATGCTCGTTCACAAGGCGCTTGATTAGCTGTTTTGACATTAATGTTTGAGGAAGCTCTTAAGACCCAAACCAACAGCAAATACAGCCTGCCCTTGAAAGCATTCCTGTCTTGTTTATATTTGCTGATACTGTCTAATTAAAGGCCCTGACACGCCTCTGACCCTAGGAGCCTCCTCCCCAGGAGCACTGTGCCTATAGCGCAGTCCCCTGACACTGGGCTGGAATGAAAGGCCACAGTGGGGTCAGGAGAGCCAGGAGCTGGGGCCGCCACCAAGTCATTCACAGCAGCCGCCTGTGGTCCCCTCTGCAGGTGCCCTCAAGGTCGTGCTCCTGGTCTTCTCCTCCTTGTGTGCCTGGTATTCTGGGTACCTACTCGCAGAGCTCATCCCGGATGCGCCCCTGTCCAGTGCTGCCTATAGCATCCGCAACATCGGGGAGAGGCCTGTCCTCAAAGGTGAGTGCCAGGCTTGGGACAGACGGCTGCCTTCATGGCTTGCATACAGAGGGAGGAGTGGTGGGTTCTGCCCGAGCTGGGGGCTGGGGGGCCCTGACGGCTTTATATCAGGAAGGAGGAGGAGAGAAGCATTTTGCTTTACTCACTTAGGTCCCACGCCATTCCAAGGCGCATACCACTGCTGACCCCCATGTGAGGCGAGAACAGTGTGGCTTCTGGTTACCAGCACAGACCTGCAGCCTGACCTGGAACTGTGCTCCTTCGGCCCAGATCTTGGCCTCCTCCCATGGGAAGCACAGGAGGGTCCAGGTCCTGAGCTCCAGAGTCATTTTAAGATTTCTATCAGACTGAACAGCGTTTGGAAAGTCTTCTATAAAGTAATTGAGTAGATGGGAAAGAAACATCAGACATTGTATGTTGGTGAACAAGTGACATCAACCATCAGCTCTCTGTAGAGCGGCCACTTTCTGTCCTTCCCTGCACTCAAGGCGGGTTTTTCAGGAGCCTGCTGTGTGCTGGGCACATCCAGGAGTTGAGGAGAGAGGGAGGACAAAGACACAAGTTCCCTGCCCCTTTGGCACTGAGCCTCTAGTGAGGGGAGGTGACAGCTTAACACATGAACAAATGTGATTTGAGAGAGGTTGGGCCGGGAAAGCCTCTGAGAAGGGGGTGACAGTGAGAAGCGATGTCAGTGAAGCGGAGGTGAGCCGCACTGGGTTCTGAGGGCTGTATGAGAAGGGGTGACATTGACCTCAGTGAAGCGGGGAGTGAGCTGCACGGGTTCTGAGGGCTTTGTCCCACTTTGGTTGGGAGCATCTTGGCTTAGTCCGCCCAGGTTACTCTAAGAGAATACCATAGACTGGGGGGCTTATAAACAACAAATTTATATCTCACAGTGTTGGAGGCTGGGAAGTTCCCGATCAAAGCACCTGCAGATTTTGTGACTGGCGGGGATCTGCATTCTGGCTCATAGATGGCTCCTTCTGGTAAAGGAGGTCTCTGGAGCTCCTTTCATAAGGGCACTACTCCCATTCCTGAAGGCTTTACCTCCCAAAGGCCCCACATCCTGACACCATCACACTGCAAGTTAGGTTCTGACACAGGAATTTCGGGGGGACACATTCTGTCCGTGGTACATGGATTGCACATTGGAGGCCCAGAGACAAATCTGTCATGCAGACAAGATTCATCTAAAAGCAAAACAAATAAAATATAGACAAATGTTTTAAAATCAAGAGATTTCACATAAAACTCTCTGTTTATAGCATCTTTGAAACAGTATGAACGCTGGTGCCCTGGGCCCTCATTTATGCAAGGCCGCCATCAGCCGCAGCTGGGCAGGCTGTGGCTACACAGGGACCAGAGTCTGGCCAGGACCAAAGGCATTCATCCAGTGGCCCAGGTCTAAAGTCGCAGGAACAGGGAAGGAACAAGGAAAACCAGGGTCCATATGCTTTATACTTAGAAAGGTTATCTACAAATCACCCTGATCACTGTGCTCTTTACTTCCTGGCTTCAATCTTATCTTACAGTGCACATTCTGGAAAAGACTGAATTATTGCAGAAGGGTATGCCTGCTGTCAGAGTCCATTTATGTGTTAATTTAGCAGGTACTTACTAATAACCTCTCTCTCTGGGCCACGGTCTGAGTGCACGTGTTTTAAGTTTCATCCTTTACTTATAAGAATCTCAGAGTTGGGGGCCCAAAGTGGCTCCGGCCGGATGTCGTGGTGCTTGCGAAGGCGAGGCCAAGAGTTCAAGGCCAACCTCAGCAACCTTACAAGCTCTCATTGATTGGCCAAAAAAAAAAAAGAATCTCAGAGTCTACTAGAGAAGAACTTAAAAGCCAAACATAATGTTAGGAAAATGAACAAAGAAATATAATGTGCAGTTTGTGTTGAACAAAAACATGCATTTGGAATGGGGCACAGTGGCTCAGGCCTGTAATCCCAGCACTTTGGGAGGCCGAGGCAGGCAGATCACGAGGTCAGGAGTTTGAGACCACCCTGGCATGGTAAAACCCCATCTCTACTAAAAATATAAAAATTAGCTGGGTATGGTTGTGAGCGTTTGTAATCCCAGCTACTGGGGAGGCTGAGGCAAGAGAATCATTTGCACCCAGGAGGTAGAGGTTGCAGTGAGCCAAGATTGTGCCACTACACTCCAGCCTGGGTGGTACAGCAAAATTCCTTCTCAAAAAAAAAAACTATATATATACGCATTTGGAATACAATTCAAATTGGGAAGGGGTGAAATTTTATAGGATTTATTTAAAAATTATGTTGGAAAACTGTGGCTCACTCAGTTAGTAAACTGTGCCCTTTTCAAAATTTGACTGGAAATAGATATGCTGGTATATTTTTAATACAAAAATAAAGGATAAAAAATCAGTTTTCACAAATGTAAATAACTGGGGAATGGTAACATACTTCTGCAAAAAACATTTCTTTTCAGAGTAATTACCTTTTATGGCCAAAAAAAAAAAAAAGGAATTGACCATGACTGGGTGTTTTTATTTTTCCAAAGGTTTTTGCCTTGAACTTGCCTATAGTTATACTTCCTTACTGCATCTAGGCTATGGATGAAGGATATGTGTGTAGAGGGCATAGGAGATACCCTCAAAGGGATCACTTTCTCTTTCAGTAATTGTTTACATACTATTCATTCATTTATTCATTCATTTTTATTTCAGTAGCTTTAGGAGTACCAGTGGTTTTGGTTACGTGGATGAATTGCATAGGTGAAGGCTGGGATTTTCCTGTATCCATTACTAAGTGGTATGCGTCGTACCCAGTATGTACTTTGTTAACCTTCACCCCTTCCGACCCCCACTTCTCAGTCTCTAGTGTCCATGGTATCATTCTTACGCCTTTCCATACCCATGGCTTGCCTCCAACTTTCAAGTAAGAACATGCAGTATCTGGTTTTCCATTCCTGGATTGCTTCACTTAGAATAATGTCCTCCAGTTCCATCCAAGTTACTGCAAAAGACACTGTTTTGTTCTCTTTTATGACTGAGTAGTATTCCATGGTATATATGTACCACATTCACTCTTTAGTTGGTAGGCACTTAGATTGGTTCCACATCTTTGCAATTGTGAATCGTGCTGCAATAAACATATGCATGCAATTTACACACAATTTAAAGTTTGTCCTGGCAGTGGTGCCTCTGAAGCCAGGCTTTTTAGAAGGGCTCATTAACAGGGTGGGCCAGGGACGCCCCTCAGCCTCTTCTTGTGATTGAAGGGGGGCTGAGCTGCCAAAGGGGCAGAAGAGGGGTGGTAGGCGGCCTTGATGTTTATGTCCTGGCGCCTCTGGCTTGAAAGCTCCAGTTTGGAGGGATGTTTGACTGCTTGGGACCTGCTGGGCTCAGCGTTTGGGGGCTAACCCTGCTGAGAGGTCCAGATGGGGAGTGCTGGTTTGCAGCAAGGTTTGTTTGGTGCTGGCAGCACCGACATGGCTGGCAGGATGCCTCACCTAAAATACAGGTGCTTTCCTGTCCATCTGCTGCATGTATGGCCTCCTAGGGCTGTTCCCCCAAGCTCCTTCTAGGTTGATGATGCTGACTTGTCAGGAAAGATGGTGTTTTCCCCAGCTTCAAGCAACTTCAAGGACTGAGGCTCAGATCCTGGTATCAGTGCACGTTCTGGGAATTCTCAGGTGTGTTTTGCTCATGCAGGGCAACTCTGCCACTGTCCTGCAGGATGTTCGTCTTAGATGTCCACAGGTGCCCCCATGCATTTACCTAGTGACTCACACACTGCATCTGAATCTGAAGCACAGGAACGGACACATTCAGACCTGAGATTGGTGCCGTGTACTGAGAGAAGCCACTGAGAAAGCCAGAAAATGAAGAACTCAGTTGCTAGAAATAGATGGAAACTAGGAATCCAGGAGCACATGGATGATTATCTGTCCCTGAAACTATTCATGGAGTGTGGTCCCTGTGTTCCTTGAGCTTATGGTCTGGTGGAAGACATTGGTGTTCTTAACTAGATCGAGGCCTGGTGGCTCTGCACTGGGCTAGCTACCAAGGTGGAGAGGTGCTTTAGGCCAGGCTGCAGGACCTGCGAGCTGAGTGGGAAGGAGGATCTGTGTAGGAGGAGAGAGGCCCTGGGAGGAGGGCTCCTGGGATCTGAGTGACTTCCATGTGTGTCCATCAGCATGTTAACGGCCTTGAAAGAACGTCGTAGGGCAATGAAGGGTGGTGCATGCATTTATTTGCCTTTGAAGGTTGGGTGTTCAGCCTTGGGGTTAGATTGGGCTGGGGCTTGGTCTATCAGCCAGAAACATCAAGGGAACTCTCTTTCCTGCGTATCTGCAAAGCACAGCCTCTGCTGTTCTGTTTGGGAGCTCTTTCCAGCCCGTCCAGGATGGGACAAGCCAGAGAGGCACCCCCAGGTCATACAAGTGTCTGGCTCAGCACTGATACTTAATTTAAATTCATTTAATTATCTTCTTTACAGTTTTGATATTTGTTCATCATGGGTTATTTTTCATTCATGTTGTTTTTTTAAAAATATTGCATTGAACTGTTATATACTTTGATTCCTGAGCTTTCGGATAGCCTCTTGAGCTTCACACCTGAAGCCAGAACCTCACTGGCCTTCCCCCAGTCCCTGCTACTCCTGCCTCTTGTCAGACACATTGTAACCACAAGTGCATGTGGAGGAAGGGCTAGAAACGTCTCAATGCAATGCTACTTTCAGTTGAAAAACACGGGCTCTGTGGATGAAAGCAGAGAGCTGCATGTGGATAGTGATTTTGTACAGAAGTACTAAGCAGGCTTTGCAGGGGTTCCCACCACTGAATCCATTTATAGAGGTAACGACCACCCATTTAGGTGAATGTGAGCGGATACAAACGAACAAAGATGGGCCAGCCTGCCCCAGGCTTGCTGTGTAAGTGGTGTGGAGAGCAGGGGAGGGCCATCTTTCAGGCTGATGGGAAAAGAGCTGCTGAGCTTCCACGCCCTAACACCTCTCGAGGGTCAGCACATTAATCCAAGCATCGCTATTCAAGGGGACTGCCCAGTGAGGTCATGGTAGAAACAAGACACACTTAGCAGAGTGTGAGAACACAGAAGGAAGGCTTAATATGGACTTTCCATATCTGAATGACCATTGCTGCAGAAGTGAATGAACCGTGTGTTCCTCCTTGTTCTAAGGAGACAGTGCTGTGCTCACCAGCTTCCACTGCTAGCTAGAGGATGAAGCTGCAGGGTACAGACTGGGGGCTAGAATTTTTAGCAATTAGGAGTTCGAAGAGCAGATCCAGCTGCCCAGGAAACTTCTGAGCTTTAAGTAACTCCTTCCCCACCCCTCATCCTTTGTCCAGAGTTCCAAGGGAAGGGACCACTGAGGTCCTTCTCAGTATCACATTTGATTCTTTTTTCTCAAAATTGATCTTTTACTTGTGGTATGCTCTGTGGTCATCACAACACAGTGATGCCCAGGATTTCCTTCAACACTTGCAGCATGAAGCATGCCATACACATTTGTGGGCAAATCCAAGTTTTCTAATTTGGGTCCTGTTAGGACATGACCAAGGAGTTTTCTATGTTAGGAAATTCTGTACTGTAACTTCTGGTGTCTCAAAGAATAATACAATATGTGGATTTATAGTGCTTTATGAATCTAAAAGCAAGAAAGCATAGAATCTTCATCCCAAACTACTTTCATAAATCTCAGCTCTGAAGATTAGGTTGGCACAGTGTCCGGGAAGAAGTGGCTGGAATCAGGACCCTCCAGGGGCTGCAGCACGGCACTAGCGCACAGCGAGGCAGCTCATGGGATGACGATTCAGACCCCGAGAGGACAACGTCCATGCCACTTTCTGTCCTTTCTCTCACCCTAACCCTTGGCCGCTCACTCACTCAGCCTTGCTGTTCTGACTACCACATCACCAAACCCAGAGCTGCTGGATCTGGGGACCCTGAGACGCGGGCAGCCCCAGTTGCCCCACCGTCTTCCCCCCACAGCAGGCTCAGGGTGCATCTTTGTGTTGTTCCTGCAAAGCCCCCACTGGCTGCTGCTGCTGCTGCTGCTGCTACTCCTTCCTCCTCCTCCCCTTCTCTCTTCCTCTTGTTAGTTCTCTCATCTCCCTCCTCCTCCTCTTCTTTGTCCTCTTCCTCATCCTCCCTTCCCTTCCCCTCCTCCCCATCCTCCTCCCCTTCTTCCTCCTCTTCCCCCTCCCTCTCCCTTCTTCTCTTCTTACTTTTCTCCTCCTCCCTCACATCCCCCCTCCTTTCCTTCTCTCCTTCCTCCTCCTTTTCTTTCTCTTCTACCTCATCCTCCATCCGCTCCTCCCCCTCCTCTCCATCTTCCTCTTCCTCCTCTTCCACCCTGTCCACTCAGGCTGGCCAAACCCCAGCCTCTGTATCATGTTTTCTTCATACCCAGGGCCCAGAAGACCCAGTAGAGAACCCAGAAGATCCTCCCTGTCCTCAGTTTCCTGATCTGTGTAGCCTGAGGCTGGCAAGTTCTTATTTTTTATATATTTATATTTTTGCATTGAGGCAGTGAGATGGTTTGGCTGTATCCCCACCCAAATCTGAATTGTAGTTCCCACAGTCTGCGTGTTTCATGGGAGGGACCCAGTGGGAGGTAATTGAATCGTGGGGGCAGTTACTCACTTGCTGCTCTTCTCATGATAGTGAGTTTTCCCGAGATCTGATGGTTTCATAAGGGTCTCCGCCTTTGCTCGGTTCTCATTCTTCTTGCTGCTGCATGTTTGAAGAAGGATGTGTTTGCTTCCTCTTCTGCCATGACTGTAAGTTTCCTGAGGCCTCCACAGCCCTGAGGAATTGCGAACCAATTAAACTTCTTTCCTTTATAAATGACCCAGTCTTGGGTATTTCTTCTTTTTGAGATGGAGTTTTGCTCTTGTTACCCAGGCTGGAGTGCAATGGTGCGATCTCGGCTCACTGCAACCTCTGCCTCCTGGGTTCAGGCAATTCTCCTGCCTCAGCCTCCTGAGTAGCTGGGATTACAGACATGCGCGACCATGCCCAGCTAATTTTTAGTCTTTTTTTTTTTTTTTTTTTAGTAGAGATGGTTTTTCACCATGTTAACCAGGATGGTCTCGATCTCTTGACCTCATGATCCACCCACCTCGGCCTCCCAAAGTGCTGGGATTACAGGCTTGAGCCACCGCGCCCGGCCATAGCAGCGTGAGAATGGGCTGATATAGACAGGGTCTCGCTCTGTCGCCTGGGCTGAAGTGCAGTGATTGGATCTTGCCCCACTGCAGCCTGCTGAGAGATTTTAAACAGCTCCATCCCCAAAGTGCCTGCCAAAAGCAAAGGAGCCCCTCAATAGGTGTATGTTGACTGAGTGGCTTGATTAGTTAACAAAGGGGCTTTGCAGTGCAGTGACCCTGTTTTAAGGACAGGAACAATGAGGTTCAGTCCCTGCAGTTGGTTATTGGTTCTTGGAGTGGCATTGCTGGTCCCTGCTCACTTTCATTCATCTTGGAGCTCCCAGCCATCTGTTTTAGAACTGGCATTAATGTTGAGCTCGTTGACCTCTGGGTTCTAGAATCCAGCTTTCTGGCAAGCTGGAGACATTTGTTGCCATGCCCATGATGCCCTTGACCTCCACCATTCCCTGGAGATGAAGGATCAAGAGTCCTCAGATCCACATGGGAACTCAGTCAATGCCAAGTTACCCCCACCTGAAAAATAAGAACTTGCCAACCTTCTTCTCAAGAGCAAGCACCAGGGTAGAGCTCCCGGCATCCACTTGCTGCTCTGAGCACCTTTATCATGTCATTGAACAATCACAGTAGCCCTGAACATCGGTGCTTGCCTCCTGGGGAAACTGAGGCACCAAGAACTTCACCAGCTCAGCCAAGATCATAGGGAGTGCGACCCCCTGAATCTCAGTTACTGCCATGCCACAACTGTAGCGTCTCTCCCCTGGCGGCATCGGGCTTTCCTTTATCCATGTGCGTCCTGTGTTGTCCACCTGCTTACCTGTCCTTCCCTAAGTGCAGCTGCAGAGGGCCTTTGGTTCTGGTCTTGGACCCCATCCTCCACACCATTGCAGGTGCGCATTCTCCTTGTGTTCACGCCATGGAGGTTGCCCCTCCCTCCCATCATTTCTACATGGGCTGAAGCTGAGCTCATCAGTGGGCCTCACTGAATCGGATTTCCTTTCTAGACACGGCTCCTTCTCCTCCTCATGCAATCCCTGTGGTTGCTGGAAATCTGTCTGAGCGCCAGCTGCCACTGCTCGGGCCTCTGTCAGTGTTTCTCTAATCCTCATTACTAGAGGGTTGAGGCTCACACTGGGTTCATCTGCAGTGTGGAAGACTGTGCTCACCCAGCAAGGCTTGGAGCCCTGGCTCTACCTGTCCCCAGAGAAGCCAAGGTCTGGCTCCTTCTCATCCTGCAGGGTCCAGCTGCCCAGATCCCCCGCCTCCCTTCCTCCTGACCTCTGTCTTTCTTCCCCCTCCCGTATTTTCCTCTTAGCCTTTGGACGAGGATCCAGTTAAAGTTTTTATCACACTGGGCAGGGCCTCCTTGGTTTTGCACACTGATTCCCTTTTACTCCCACTTCGGACTCCAGTTGCCCACACCCCTGAGGTGTTTAGGGGTGCCTTACTGTTTGAATATCTGACTGCAGAACGGGCCACTGTGTTTTGTGTGCATGTCCTTCGGTGTCATGTTATAGACTCCATTCTAGTTCTTCTTTCTCCTTTAGGACCAAGGCTTGGAGGCCTGTCTTGCCATGGAGACCTCTCCCCCAGGGCCATGCACACAGCATGCTGCCTAGGCAGGGCCTGCCCATTTCCCTCTCTGTGCACTTGGGGTCTGGCTGGGCCGGCCTCCAGCTCACCTCCTGGCTGTTCTGCTGCAGGGAACATCCCTGCAGGGTGTCCTGATAGACCTGGCTGACATTTCCTTTGGGATATATCTACTCAGGTGTGGAACTATCTGGCCATAGGGAAGCTGGGGACATTATGCCCATGAAGCCCTTAATTTGACTGAGCCAAGCCTGAGGCTTTCCTCCCACACATGGTGCTTGGGGCTCCCTCACTCCCACATTCACCTGCACGCTTCAGGACCCAGCCTCCTGGATTGACCCATCCTGAGAGGTGCTCCGGGCACCTCACTGCGCCAGCAGGCAGCTCTCAGGTTACTAATGAGTGTGGGAACACCAGGCTGAGCCTGAGGCTGCTATTTCTTTCTGACAGGCAGGGGGAAGAATCAGGAACAGCTTAGGAAAAAAACCCAAGCTCGCTAGAACCCTGGCGGGTACACACCCGATGCAGAATGCTGACACTGGGGGGTCTGTTTGAGAGGGTGCTGAGCCCTTCCCATGGCAGCCAGGGACCAAAGCTGCTCCGGGCAAGCTGTGACCATGTAGCACCTTTACAAAGCCTCTGTCCCCATGTCCCTCTTCTGTAAATTGCAAATTTGCACCTTGCTGGCTTTTTTACTGGGTTGTTCTCTTTCCCTACTTGATTTGCAGGGAGTTTCTTATCTATATTGAGTAATTAATGCCTTCTTTGTACATAGCACATATCATCATCTGGAAAGATCTTCTTTGGCTGTCCGGGCATGATCACTCACGCCTGTAATCTCAGCACTTTGGGAGGCCGAGGCAGGTGAATCACTTGACGTCAGTTGTTCAAGACCAGCCTGGCTAACATGGTGAAACCATGTCTCTACCAAAAACGCAAAACTTAGCCCAGCATGGTGGCATGCACCTATAGTCCCAGATACTTGGAATGTTGTGGCAGGAGAATTGCTTGAATCCAGCAGGCAGAGGTTGCAGGGAGCTGAGATCACGCCACTGCACTCCAGCCTGGGTGACAGAGCGAGACTGTGTCTCAAAAAAGAAGATCTTTGACTTTACTTTCTGCCTCCTCTTTTTGTGTGTAAGCTATTCTATTCACGGCTCTACCTGTAGAATCTAGGCCAGTTTCTGGTGTTTAATAAAGTTTGTGAATGAGTAAAGGAGTGAATCTAGTTTAGAGCCATGTATACTCCACACACAGCTCACAACCCCAGGCTGTACAGGTGAGCTTCTGGGGAGAGCCACTAGAAACAGCACCTGTTGACTTTGCCTTGCATATACTTAGGTCTTAGGGAGGGTCATCACTGTCTCAGAAAGTCTTTTAAAACAGAACTAAACCAAACACATCAGCTGTGTTCAGTCAGCTGCCTGGACTCTCAACCAAGATGAAATGAACTGACAACTTTTAAATGATATGGTTGAGGTAGCACTGAAGTTCAAGTCAAGTAACGTTTAATGCTTATCTTGCCATTAACTAGCTGTTAACGTCTTGGAGTTGTTCCTTATCTGTCAGTGAGGGTGCACAGCAGATGCCACCTATACCTAAGGCTCTCTCTACCTCCTATGGTGCCATGTCCTCTGAAATATCACTCTTCCTAGTAAAACCCAGGATTACCCTGGAAACACGTTGTGTATGATTCACTGCTAAAGGCATATAGGAGCAATGCTATTCTCATTTGGTGGCAAAGGCTTAAAGTTTAATAAAGGTGACACATTTAATAAATGACCACCAACCCAGGGCGGGAGGAGTTCAGCAACTTTTGACAGTGGCTTCCCTTAGCCAAATGCACACCTAGTCATTCTACCTTCACTGTACTTAGAGGCACTTAGTAAATAATTAGCACTGATTAGCAGAGAAACAAACACTCTTTCATGCCTTTTACTCTTTGGTTCTTGCAGACTGGACTTTTAATCTCCTATAGAACAATGTGGTCATTGAAATGGTCAAAATGCTTCATGCAGACAGCCACCTTCTTTGTTTGCCTGGTCTATATTGACAGGATCGTATTTCATGACTCAATATTTCTAGTGACTTTGCATGGATCTTGTACCCTCTAGAATAATCTTCCTCATTTATGGGAGATAAAATGAGATCATAGTTTCCAAATCAGGAAGTATTTTTAAAAGACAGATTCCTGGACCCCACTCTGGGAAATTCAAAGCTCCACAGGTCCAGGGTGGAAGCCAAGAACCTGTATTTATTTTAATTTGTTTTAAACTTGGCTTCATACGGAGCCAAATTTGATAATCCTGGAACTAAACAGTCTCTCTGGTTTCTTTTAAATCTAAAGTTCTTTATGATTTATATCTAAATTTCATAAAATCTCCTCTCCACCCTTCCAAGTCCCAGTCTGCACATTCCGTGGTTACATCACATCTGGGGAAAGCCACCAGGAGAGTCCACACTCGAGGCTGTGCGAGCTCCATAACTAGGATCTCGTTGGCGTTGCTGCTTTCAGAGCCAGGTAAAGCAGCTACTGTGTTATAAACCAGAAGTTGCACCTAAGGATGAGGAGTAAGGTGGATTTCCCTTGGCAGGAGAGTAATTTCTCAAACTGAAAGTGACAGCAGAAGGCCGACCACATCCTAGGGAATGGTGTCGCTGCTGGGGGCTTTCAGTCTTAAACAAACCAGTTCTTCAGGAGGCATAAAAAACAGGAGACTAAATAGAAGGCCACCGTCCTCCCTGGCTGGGACATTGGCTTCTACATAAACCATGGGAACTTTACCTTTTCATTGTTTGGGGGAAGGAATTTGAGGAAAAGCACTGAAGACCTAGACATGGTTCCCTGGGCAGGGTTTGGAAAGAGCTGTGTTTTCCCGGGAGATGTGTCCACTCTCCAACCCCACAACCCTACCCCGTGAGTCAAGAACACGGTCTTCTTCATTCATGTGGTGACACTTTGTGCCTCTAGGAAACGGATGGAGGGTCTGGAAAGCCTGCTGAGTTTTTTAATGACACGTGGGTTCCCTGCCCACTCCCAGGCCCTCTGAGGAAACACAAACACCCATCTGTGTGTCACCCTTAGTCGCTAAAGCCACATACTCCCTGGAGGATGTGAGGAACATCAAACGCCTCCCTTCTGGAAAACCCACCCGCACATGTCCACACGAAACAGGACTCTCACTTGGAGAGTGCCAGGGGCTACAAGTTCGGAAGCTGGGGAGGAGACCATCTTCCTGGCTGATGGACTGCCAGGCCCCGGCGTGGGGACCTGCCCGTTCTGCTGAGCCCGTAGGAGGAGTCCCTGCGGAGAGCATTCCTATGGGACCCCCATGATGACCCTGCTGGAGACTCCAGCACCGGCCCTTTGGGTGAGTGTCCAGGGTCCGAGGGTGAGAGTGTTAGGCAGGCCTGTGCGGGCCTGTGCACCCTGAGCCCCAGCCCCTGAGGCAAGAGAAAGAAGAACAGGACAAGTTAGGCTAGAACCCAGCTCACTGTTCTTCAGCCAGGCGTTTCTCACCCAGGCTCCTCCTTTCCCTCCACCTAAGTTTAGAAGCTGCTGCTCTTGCTTTGGGAACCTGTCATGGGATTGAGGCCAGGCCTGGTGCCCTTTCATCACTGCGAGGGCTCCCAGTGCCTGCTGCTGCCAGAGTCACGGAAAGCTGGGAAGCAAGGAATGAAGATGTCAGGTGGGGGGAAGGCCCAGGTGCCCTGGGGCCCTTCAGCCTCACGGGGTGCTTTTAAAAGAAATATTTAATGCATCTAAAATAAACTTTACCTGGAAAGCATTTACTGCTATTTTTAGAATGAAAAATGCATTTTTTAGGTCAAAACTGTTATTCAGTATGTTTGCAGGCACAGCCCTTAGATAAATCACAAAACACGGCTTATTTTTTAAATCCTGGCAGCATTTCTGGACAGCGATACTCCATGGCTTTATTACCCTCTCCCGCCTTGTTGGTTCAAGGTTTAACTTTGAATTTAGGTTTAACATCTCTCTGCTTCCTATATTGCTTTTGAGGCTTACTGACCAGAGCGTGACTTGTGCAGGAGCCAGAATCATCCCAAGGTTGGTAGAGGCTGGAGAAGTATGAGAACCAGATATTTACACTAGTTTAGTTACAAAGAGATGCCGCCTTATTCACCTTGTGTTCCCATTTCCATTTGTCTCAGGATATCTTTAATGTCCCTTTTAATTTCTCCTCTGACCCATTCGTTGTTCAGGATCATGTTAAATTTCTACATATTTGTGGATTTCCTGGAACTACTCGTGTGATTAGTTTCTGGTTTCATATCATCGTGGCGGGAATCTTCTCTTTGCCTCCTCCGTGGTGTCTTTAGACCGTTTGCCCACTTTGTAATGGTTCGACTGGCCTTATGCAAAGTAAAATGACCTTTTCAATCTACCCTCGCCACCTCTTGGCTAAGCTGCTGCCATGCTGTCGTCCTAATGACCGTACCCTTCAAGATACAGAGGTGGTCTTGTCTTTTAAGAACCATCAGGGCCATGGATGTGGCATGCCTTCCACCTCTGTGAGTAAGCGTAGCATACCGGTCAGCAGGCACAGCACGTCTGTGTAGAGGCGAGAGTCCTCTTCGTCCTCCAGTTGAGAGGCTTCTGTATCCAGTATACTCCCTGCAGCATCCTGATGATGACAAGGGGACCTGGAAGTGTCTCTGAGACATAATCCCTAAGTCTCTGAGAGCAGGGCCTGGCTCAATGACCTGTGGAGCCGTCATGCTGAGAACAGCACTGTCTGTGGGAAAGCAAGCAGGTCTCTGCGCTGGTGAAGGGAACAGGTCACTCCGTAAGAGGGAGCGTGGGCTCCAGGGAGGATTTTCCTGTGTGTTCCCATGTGTGTCGTTTCTCTGAATTGTGTATCCATACACAGGGTGTCTGCAAAGTTGGGAGCCAGGACATACCTACTTTTAAACTGTTAGTTACATTTTCAAATGCTATATTCAGTGTGTTTTCAGGCCAATACCTAAGTAATGGGCATAATTATTAAATTGAAGGAAAAAAAAAGAACTAAATACACAGTGTCCAAAAATCTAGAAACACTGGAAAAATAGTGTATTTATAGCACATTTTCATAGGAGCAACTGGAAACTTGCTTTAAAATTGGGTATCTAGAGGTTGATAAAAAAAAATAAGTAAATTATTTGAAAATTTGAATAACATAACACATAGCTTAAATATGTTTATCTAGTGCTTTCTAACTTTGCAGATTCTTTCTGCATGCATAGAAAACTCTGGAAGGAAATATACCAAAAAAATAAAACAGTGAAGATCCCTGAGAGTGAAAACATGTAGGGTTTTTTTTCCCCTTCTTTTCACTCATCTATTACTTTGAAAATTTGTTCTGCAGAAATTAAATAAGACAAAATCCCATGGTCCTTTCTTGCTTAGAAAACTAGGATCAGTAGGAAGGAAGTTGGTAGAAGTTGGCCAGAGTTTCAGTAGCACGTGTTCAGAAGGCACGGCCCCTGGTCCTCAGCTGCAGTAGCACGTGTTCAGAAGGCATGGCCCCTGGTCCTCAGCTGCTGTAGCACGTGTTCAGAAGGCATGGCCCCTGGTCCTCAGCTTCAGTAGCAGGTTTTCAGAAGGCATGGCCTGTGGTCCTCAGCTGCAGTAACACGTGTTCAGAAGTCACGGCCCCTGGTCCTCAGCTGCAGTAACACGTGTTCAGAAGGCATGGCCCGTGGTCCTCAGCTGCTGTAGCACGTGTTCAGAAGGCATGGCCCGTGGTCCTCAGCTGCTGTAGCATGTGTTCAGAAGGCATGGCCCGTGGTCCTCAGCTGCAGTAGCACGTGTTCAGAAGGCACGGCCCGTGGTCTTTAGCTGCTCCGGCAGGGGAGCCAAGGTTCTGTTTCTCTGAAGTTGTCTGCAATGCCGACAATCCAGATGTTCATTCATTCATTCATTCAACAAACACTGACAAGCAGCTACAGGCAACACATGCTCTCTTGGTGCTGGGGATACAGTGAAGACTAAACAGAAAAAATCCCTTCTCTCATGGAGAATTTTTTTTTTTTTTTTTTTTTTGAGATGGAGTCTTGCTCTATCACCCAGGCTGGAGTGCAATGACATGATTCTGGCTCACTGCAACCTCTGCCTCCTGGGTTCAAGCAATTCTCCTGCCTCAGCCTCCCAAGTAGCTGGGATTACAGGTACCTGCCACCAAGCCCAGATAATTTTTGTATTTTTAGTAGAGACAGGGTTTTGCCATTGTTGGCCAGGCTGGCCTCAAACTCCTGACCTCAGGTCATCTGCCTGCCTTGACCTCCCTAAGTGTTGAGATTACAGGCGTGAGTCACTGCACTCGGCCAGAAAGTGCTTTCTTTAGTGAAAAGGTGAAAGCTCTCAATTTCATAAGGAAAGAAAAAAAAAATCATATGCTGAATTTGCTAATAACTTCAGTAAATAGAGTAAGATATTTTGAGAGAGACCACATTTACATAACTTTCTTAGAGTATATTGTTAGTTGTTGTTAGTACTCTGCCTAATTTATAAATTAAACTTTATCATAGGTATGTATGTATAGGAAAAAGTATAATACAGATAGAGCATTGCAAATCTGAAAGTACACAATCTGAAATGCTTCAGAATCCAAAACTTTTTGAGCAGCGACATGACACTGAAAGGAAATACTCATAGGAAGGTTTTGGATTTGGGATTTTCAGATTGGGGATGTTCAAAAGTATAATGCAACATTCCAAAATCCAAAAAATTCAAAACACTGCTTGTCTCAAGCATTTTGGATAGGGATACCCAACTTGTATATATAGAGTTCTGTACTGTTTGTGGCTTCATGTATCCACTGAGGGTCTTGGAATGTACCCTTTGTGAATAATAGGAGGACCACTGTATATTGTTATTAACTATAGTCCCATGGTGTGCAATAGATCTCTTGAACTTATTCCTTCTGTCTAGCTGAAACTTTGTACATTTCGATCAACATCTTCCCAAATTCCTGAACCTCTGGCCTCTGCTAAGTACCATCTACTTTCACCATCCTACTCTCTGCTTCTATGAGTTCAACTTGTTTAGATTCCACATGTAGGTGAGATAACATGGTATTTGTCTTTCTGTGGGTATCTTATTTCTCTCAACATAATGTCCTCCATGTTCATCTACATTGTCATTGTCACAAATGACAGGATTTCTTTCTCTTTTAAGGCTGAATGGTATTCTGTTGTGCACTCTATTTTCCACATTTTCTTTATTAATTCATTCATCAGTGGGCACATAGTTTGATCCATATCTTGGCTATGGTGAATAATGTTTCAGTGGACCTGGGAGTGGAGATCTCTCTTTGACATGATGATTTTCTGTCCTTTGGATATACGCTCAGAAGTAAGATTGCTGGATCATATATTCTTTAAATTATTTGAGGAATCTCCATACTGTTTCTGATGATGGCTGTACTAACTTACGTGCCCACAATAACATATAGGCTTTTCTTTGCTCTACATCTTCACGAGCACTCGTTATCCTTCCTGTTATTAGTAACAGCCATTCTTTTTTTTTTTTTTTTTTGGTTGTATTTTTTTTCTTTTTTTATTACATTTTAGGTTTGGGGGTACATGTGAAGAACATGCAAGATAGTTGCATAGGTACACACGTGGCAGTGTGATTTGCCTTCCTCCCCTTCACCTATATCTGGCATTTCTCCCCATGCTATCTCTCCCCAACTCCCCACCCCCCGCTGTCCCTCCCCTATTCCCCCTAACAGACCCATTTTTGATGGCTGCATAGTATTCCATTCTATCAGGTGTGAGCTGATATCTCATCATGCTTTTGTATTGCCCTGATGATTAGTGATATTGAAGATGTTTTCATATATATTTTAGTTATTTGTATGTCTTTGGAAAAATCTTTATTCAATTTCTTTAGCCATTTTTCAATCAGGTTTTAAATTTGTTCTCTTGTTATTGGTTGTTTGGATTCTTTATATGTTTTGGATATTAATCACCTGTCAGATTTACACTTTGCAAACATTTTCTCCCATTTTGTAGGTTGTGTCTTCACTCTGTTGATTGTTTCCTTTGCTGTGCTGGAGCTTTTTCATTTGAGGTCATTCCCCTTGCCTATTTTTCCTTGTGTGGTCTGTGCCTTTAAGGGTATATTCCCCAAATCATTGCCCAAACCAACATCATGGAGCTTTTCCCTTATATTTTATCTAGTATTTCATAGTTTTAGGTCTTATGTGTAAGTCATTATTTTGAGTTGACACTTTTATGTGGTGTGAGATGAGGATCTAATTTCATTCTTCTGCATATGGATATCCAGTTTTTCTGATACCATTTATTGAAAAGACTGTCCTTTCTCCATCAACTTGAGTTGATGTTATGATGTTAACTGTGGGATTTTCATATGTGGTCTTTATTGTGTTAAGGAACATTCCTTTTATACCTAATCTGTTGAGAATTTTTATCATGAAAGGATTTCAGTTTTGTCAAATTCTTATTTTGCTTCTATTTTCTGTCTAAACCATATGACATTATCATACAGTTTTTGTCCTTCATTCTGTTGACATGGTACGTCACATTATTGCCTTGCATGTGTTGAATCATCCTTGCATGTATCCTTCCAAGGATAGATCCCACTTGATCATGTTGATTCAGTTTGAATATTTGGCCCTGCCTAAATCTCATTCGGAATTGTAATCCCCAGTGCTAGAGGTGGAGCCTGGTGGGAGGTGTTTGGATGATGAGGGTGGATCCCTCAAGGCTTGGTGCTGCCTTCGTGATAGTGAGTTCTTGTGAGATCTGGCCATTTAAAAGTGTGCCCCCTGCCACTCTGTCTCACTTGCTCCTGCTTTTACCATTTAACATGCCTGCCCACTTCACCTCCCACCATGATTGTGATTGTAAGCTTCCTGTGGCTTCCCTAGAAGCTAAGCAGATGCCAGCACCAGGCTTTCTGTAAAGCCTGCAGGACCATGAACCAATTAAACCTCTTTTCTTTATAAATTACCCAGTCTTAGATATTTCTTTATAGCAATGCAAGAATGGAATAATATACATGATGAATGATTGTTTTGATACCTTGGTGAATTAAATTGACTACTATTAATATTTTGTTGAGGATTTTGGCATCTATGTTCATCCAGGATATTGACCTACGCTTTTCTTTCTTGTAGTGCCCTTATCTGTTTTTGGTATCAGGATAGTGCTGACCTCATAAAGTGAGTTTGGAAGCATTCCCTCCTCTTCAGTTTTTTTGGAAGAGTTTGAAACTGATTAGTATTAATTCTTTAATTGGGTTGTAAAAATTCAGCCGTGAAGCCATCTGGTCCTAGATTTTCTTTGATGGAATACTTTTTACTACTAACTTAGTCTCCTGATATGTATTGGTCTGTTTCTTTTTTTGATGTATAATTGTTCACAGTGGTCTCTTAAGATCCTTCAGTGTTTCTGTGGTATCAGCCGAAATGTCTCCTCTTTCATTACTGATTTTATTTAAGTCTTTGTTTTTTTGTTTTTTGTTTTTTTTTTTTAGTCTAGTTAAGAGTTTGTCAATTTTATCTCTTCAAAAAACGGATTCTGGTTTTTTTTTTTTGACCTTTTCTATTGTTTTCTAGTCTCCATTTTACATACTTCTACTATGATCTTTGTTATTTTTTCCTTCTGCTAACTGTGGGCTTAGTTTGTTCTTCATTTTCTAGTTCCTTGATGTATAACCTTAGATTGTTTACATAATTTAATGTATGGATTTATTACTATAAACTCCTCTCTTTGAACAGTTTTGCTGTATCTCATAAGTTTTGATATGTTGTGTTTCTGGATTTTTTTGTCTCAAGATATTTTTTAGTCTCCCTTTTAATTTCTTCTTTGATCCACTGGGTGTTCAGGAGCCAATGTTGTTTGATTTCTATGTATTTGTGAATTTTCTGAAATTACTTTTTGATATGGCTTGAATCTGTGTTCCTACAAAATCTCATGTTGAATTATAAACTTCATTGTAGGAGGTGGGCACTGGTGAAATGTGATTGGATCATGGGAGTAGATTTCTTAGGAATGGTTTAGCACCATCTTCTTGGTGCTGTTTTTATGATGAGTGAGTTCTCACGAGATCTGGTTGTTCAAAAATGTGTGGTACCTCCCTCTTCTCTCTCTTGCTTCTGTTCTGGCCATGTGATAGGCTTGCTACCCCTGTGGCTTCTGCCATGATTGTAAATTTCCTGAGTCCTCTCCAGAAGCTTAGCAGATGCCAGCATGATACTTCCTGTACAGCCCACAGAACCATAAGCCAATTAAAACTCTTTTCTTTCTAAATTACCAAGTCTCAGATATTTCTTTATAGTAGTGCAAGAATGGACTAATACAGAAAATTGGAACATAGGAGTGGAGCATTGCTATAAGGATATATGAAAATGTGAAAGCATTGGAACTGGGTAACGGGCAGAGGTTGGAAGAGTTTGGAGGACTCAGAAGACAAGAAGATGAGGGAACGTTTGGAACTTTCTAGAGACTAGTTGAATGGTTGTGACCAATATGCTGACAATATTATGGATGGTGAAGGCCAGGTTGACAAGGTCTCAGATGGAAATGAGGAACTTATTGGGAATTGGAGCAAAAGTCACTTTTATTTTGACCTAGCAAAGAACTTGGCTGCATTGAGCCCTTGACCCAGGGATCTGTGGAACTCTGAACTTGAGAGTGATGCTTCAGGGTATCTAATAGGAGATATGGCCTGGCTGCTTCTAATAACTTGTAATTGTGGGCAAAGAAATGACTTAAAGTTGGAACTTATATTTAAAGGGGAAGCAGAGAATAAAAATTTGGAAAATTTGCAGCCTGGTCATGTGGTAGAGAAGTAAAGCCTATTTTCTGGGGAGGAATTCAAGCAGGCTGCAGAAATTTGCAAAAGTAAAAAGAAACAAAGTTCTATTAGCCAAGAGAATGGGGTAAAGGCCCCAAAGGCATTTCAAAAACCTTTGCAGCAGCTCCTTTCATCACAGTCCCAGAGGTCTAAGAGTATAGAATGGTTTCATGGGCCAGCCCCAGGGCCCCACTAACCTGTTCAGCTTCTAGACACTGTTCCCTGCATCCCAGCAGCTCTAGTTTCAGCCATGGCTAAAAGGGTCCCAGGTATAGCTCAAGCTGCTCCTTCAGAGGGTGCAAGCCCTAAGCCTTGGGGGCTTCCACTTGATACTAAGCCTGCAGATGCACAGAATGCAACAGTTAATGATTGGGAGCCTCCACCTAGATTTCAGAAAATATATATGGGAAATCCTGAGTGCTCAGGCAGAACCTGCTGAAGAGGCAGAACCTCTACTCTGGCAGTGCAAAGGGGAAATGTGGGATTTGAGTCCCTGTGCAGAGTCCCCACTGGAGAATTGCCTAGTGGAGCTGTGGGAAGTGGACCACCATCCTCCAGACCCCAGAGTGGTAGATCCTGGCAGCTTGTACCCTCTGCATGGAAAAGCCACAAAAACTTAATGCCAGTTTGTGAGAGCAGCCTTAGGGACTGAGCCTTGCAAAGCCACTGGGATGGAGCTAGCTGCCTAAGCCCTTGAGAGTCCACCCCTCACACCAGTGTATTCTGGATGTGAGACATGGCATTGAAGGAAATTTATTTTGGAGCTTTAAGATTTGCTTGGTTTTGGACTTGTGTGGAGCCTATAGTCTTTCTTTTGGCCAATTTTTTCCCTTTTGGGATGAGAATATTTACCCAATGCTTGTATCCCCATTGTATCCTAGAAGTAAATAACTTGTTTGTGATTTTACAGGCTTGTGGAAGATACTTGCCTTGTCTCAGATGAGACTTGGGACTTTGGACTTTTGAGTGAATGCTGGAATGATTTTGGACTCTGGGGACTATTGGGAAGGCATGATTGTATTTTACAGTGTAAGAAGGACAAGATATTTGGGGGACCAGGGGCAAAATGACATGATTTGGATTTGTATCCCCGAAAAATCCCACATCAAAATTTAATCCCCGTTGTTGGAGGTGGAGCGTGGCGAGAGGTGATTGGATCATGGGAGCAGATTTCTCATGAATGGTTTATCACCATCCCTTTGATGCAGTGCTCATGATAGTGAGTTCTCATGAGGTCTGGTTGTTTAAAAATGTGTGACACCTCCTCTCACCCTCATTCTCTTTTGCTCCTGCTCTGGCCATGAACCCCCTTTGCCTTTCACCATGATTATAAGTTTTCTGATGCCTCCCTAGAAACTAGATGCTAGCACCATGCTTCCTGTACAGCTTGCAGAACAATGAGCCAACTAAATCTCTTTTATTTATAAATTACTCGGTCTCAAGTATTTCTTTATAGCAATGGAATAATGGCCTAATATACTCCTATTATTAATTTCTAGTTTCATACCATGGTAGTAGGAAAAGATACTTGATGCAATTTCAGTCTTCTTACCTTTATTAAGTTTTGTTTTGTGGCCTAAAACAGAGAGCTAAGCCTGTCCTGGAAGACATTCTATGTGTGCTTCAGAAGAATGGATATTCTGTTGCTGCTGGATGGAATTATCTGTATATGTGTATTAGGTCCATTTGGTGTAAACTGCAATTCAAGTCTCCTATGCCTTCTATGCTGACTGTTGATATCCTAACAGTATTTGTATGTTGAAACCTCATTACTAATATGATAGTATTAAGAAGTAGGACTTTGTGGAAATTAAGACATGAAGACTTGTGAATGGGATTAGATCCCCTATGAATGGTATTAGCACCCTTATAAAAGAGATTGAAGGGTGAATGTTTGCCCCTTTCCACCATGTCAGGACACAGCACCAAGGTGCAATCTATGCGAATGGGCCCTTATCAGACACTGCATCTGCTGGCACCTGACCTTAGATTTCCCAGCCTCTAGGAGTTTAATAGGTTGGGCATGGTGGCTCATAATTGTAATTACAGCACTTTGGGAGGTTGAGGTGGGTAGATCACCTGAGGTTAGGAGTTCAAGTCCAGCCTGGCCAACATGGTGAAACCCCATCTCTACTAAAAATACAAAAATTAGCCAGGCATGGTGGTGCATGCCTGTAGTCCCAGCTACTTGGGAGATTGAGGCAGGAGAATTACTTGAACCTGGGAGGTGGAGGTTGCAGTGAGCTGAGATTACATACTACACTCCAGTTGGGTGACAGAGTGAGACTTTGGAGGAGGAGGAGGAGGAGGAGGAGTTGTTGAAGTTGAAGTTGCTTAAGAAATAAATCTGTGTGATTTACAAATTATCAAGCCTAAGGTATACAGCCTGAATAGACTAAGACAAAATTTAATTTTTTAAAAATGATCTGCCTGACTGATCTGTTCAACATTGAAAGTGGGGTATTGGCATTTGCTACTATTATTGTATTACAGTTTATTCCTGCCTTCAGATCTCTTAATTTTTGCTTTATGTATTTAGGTTCTCTGATGTTGGGTGCATATATATTTATAATTGTTAGGTCTTCTTGAGGAACTCATTCCTTTATTATCATGTAGTTATCATCTTTGTCTTTATAAAAGTTTGACTTAAAGTCTATTTAAAGTGATATAAATATAGCCGTCCCTGCTCTCTTTTGGTTTCCATTTGCATGGAATATTTTTTTCCATCCTTTTACTTTCAATCTATATGGTTTTTTAAAAGGTAAAGTGAGTCTCCTATAGGCAACATATAGTTGGGTCTTGTTTTTTGTGTTTGTTTTTAAATCCATCTAGCTAATCTATGTCTTTTGATTAGGGAATTTATTTCATTTACAGTTATGGTAATTATTGATAGACAAGGCTTTACTACTTCAATTTTGTTAATTGTTTTCTGGTTGTCTTGTAGATCCTTTGTTCCTTTCTTCCTGTCTTGCTGTCTTTATTTGTGATTATATGATTGTCTATAGTGGTATGCCTGGATTCTTTACTTGTGATGTTTATGTATAATCTACAATTTTGCTGATCATACTTCTTAGCATAAGGTGCTAAGAGTACTATAATTCATAAAATAGTCAAGTTTCTACTCAAACCTAAGGTGAGAGAGTACTGTCTCAATTCCTTTCTGTAGACTTAGGATTTAAATCTGAATTGAGCATAGCCCTGTGGGTTCTGTGGGCAGTGATAGACAACTACTCTGGGATCTGAGTAGGGATCAGTAGTGATGCAGTGAAAGATGTCGGGGGGATGTGGGCAGATGGGAGCCTCAGGGGTATGCAGGGCCAGGTGGCTCCTCACATTCCAGCCTCAATCCTCCCAAATTGCTGAACCCTGTGAATAAGGATGCTGATGCTAGGAGAGACATCTCCAGGGTCTGACATCATAGCATCCTGGGTTAAAAGCTCAGTTTCTCACACTCAAATGAAAGGAGAGTGGGTCAACTGTGGTGGTCATGTGTATGTGATATAGAGTGTATGTGTTTTTCTATGTGTGGTATGTTGTGTGTATGAGTGTGTGTGGGGGAGTGGTGTGGTGTGTGTGTGTACATCTGTGATGTGTGTATCTATATGGTATGGTGTGCATGTGTGTGCGGTGAGCACATGATGTGTGTGTGAGGTATGCAGCATGTTGTATGATGTGTGTGAATGTGTGCTGTGTATGGTTGTGTGTGTGTGTGTGAAATACATCATGTGGTGTATATGTCTGCATGTGTGGTGTGGGTGTCAGTGTGTTGAGTATGTGGTGTGTGTATGATATGTATGGTGTGTGTGTTTATGGTGTATGTGGCATGTTGTGTGATGTGTATTTAAGGTATCAAAGGCTGTATAGATGCAGAAGCTTTATAGATGCTCCACAGAGGGCTCTCTTTGCTCACCAGCACTCTTAGACCCCTGTAATCTTTCTTTTATTGTAATGTAAATTACATTGCCCACCAAGAATGTCATAATGGGCTGCCATAGGCCGTGATTCCCAGCCCTTTTGAAATTGTTACACCTACTCAATATCCCTCTCCCTCTTTGCTTATTTATCACTTTAAAATAGAATCAGATTGGACTTGGCCTCCAGCACAATAATAGCAGGAGACTTTGATACCACATTGTTAATATTCGATGGATCAATGAGATAGAAAATTAACAGGGACATTTATGATTTGATCTCAGACCTGTAACAAGTAAATTCAGTGAATATCTATAGAATTTTTCACCCGAGGTCCACAGAACATACATTTTTCTCAGTATCACATTACACCTATTTTGAAAGTGACCACATAATTGGAAGTAAATCATTTTTCAGCATTTGCATAGCATTTCACAGACTTAAATGAAATATGGGTTGGCTGTTTGTTTGTTATTTTCTTCCCTTATTTCCTTCCTAAGAAAAAATAAATAAATAAAATAGAATCAGACTGAGTTAGCTTTGTGTCTTTAGGGGAATTCCTGGTGAAGTCTGGAAATCCTGCCTATCAGGTTTTCCCACTGCTGCTTGGAGTTTCTGCTATGAAGCGCTGTTGCTCTCCGCCAAGCAGCAGGTGCATCCATAAATCACTGTGGGATGGTAACGGCTATATGCTTTCTTACTCATTACAGCCCCAGCTCCCAAACGACAAAAATGTGACCACTGGACTCCTTGCCCATCTGACACCTATGCCTACCGGTTACTCAGTGGAGGTGGCCAAAACAAGTACGCCAAAATCTGCTTTGAGGACAACCTGTAAGTACCAGTGTTTAGAAGGAAAACAAAGCTATCCCCTTCCCTGAGGCTGACCAAGCAGCAGTTCTGCCCACAGGAGAGAACCATATGTATGTCCTTGGTCTCAGGCAAAAGACTGAGAGCATCCAGGTGGAAATGAGAAAGCTCCGCTGTATTCATCAGGGAAGGAGCTGATCTCTAATGGCTGTATGTGTCGTGTGTTGAATGGTTTTACGTTTCATTTAACTGCAGTTATACTTAGGATTTAAATCTGAACTGAACACAGCCCTGTGAGTTCTCTGGGTGATGATAGGCAACTGCTCTGTGATCTGAGTAGGGATCAGTAGTGATGCAGTGAAAGGTGTGTGGGGGACGTGGTGGCATGGGAGCCTCGGGTGTGCAGGGCCAGGTGGGCTCTGAACAAAGGTAGACTGCTTTACTCTGAATATGTGACAAAGCCCTTCAAAGTCATGGGAACATGAAAATTCAGCCAATAGTTTGTTAGTTTTGTTTTATGACCCTCACCCTCCTGGATTAAAGCAGGTGTTGTTCCTCTTTGCAGTCCACACCTCATACTTTCTCAATATTTGGGGAAAATCCATAGGATTGATATTATTTCTTCTTTAAATATTTGGTGTGATTTCCCAACACAGCCATTCTAGCCTGGAGGGGTTCATTTTGAGGCTTTTAACTGCAAATTTAATTAGTATAATAAGTGTAGCACTACTTACCTGTTTCTTCTTGAGTGACCCCCTTTTGCTTTTTAGTGCTTCCTGGATTTATAGCACTGTAAGCTCAGCAGAGTCTTTCTTTGTTCCAACTGAAATCAGCCATTTCTCTAAAGAGACAGTTCTTTAATGGGACATGGTATTTGGAAACAGATCTAGACACTCATGGTCCCTGGATAATGTTCCTCCTAAGCACGTTTAGCGGACAGAAACAAGCAATGCCTTTGTTTCTGAATCACAAATTTACATTATTATTTACAATTCAAATTCAACAGTGCAGGAGTCTCATCCCCTTAAGTTTTTTGATTTTACTTTTTAACTCTTCTCTTACACTGAGAATCTTGGTTCCTAGTACTGTTAACCTTTCAAATTACAATACCAGTACTACTAACAATACAATTACTAAGTGAACTTTAAAAATGTTGTTTGCTGTTTCTTTTAGATTTAAAAATATTAAGGTTATAAAGAGTCAGATATCTATATTAATCAAAGTTCTCCAGAGAGACAGAGCCAATGGCAGTGGGAGGTAGGAAGAGAAAGGAAAGAGTGGATTTATTTATTAGGGAAATAGGCTCATCCGATTATGGAGGCCAGGAAGTCCCAGGTAAGCTGGAGACCCTGGCATGCTGGTAACATGACTCAGTCCAAGTATTAAAGCCTCAGAACCAGAGAGGCAGCTGGTGTGATTCTCAGTTTGAGAATCAACAGATAAGAGGTCTACTGGCATCACTCATGGAGTCCAAAGGCTGAAGAGCCTGGAGCTCTCATGTCCAAGGTAGGAGTAGAAGGGTATCCCAGCTCCAGCAGAAAGAGGGAGAGAGGCAAAAGGGGACTGAAGTTGTCCTTTTATAAGGAACTCACCCACTCCTGTGATAATGGCACTAATCCATTCATGAGGGGAGAGCCCTCATTGCCTGATCACCTCCTAAAGGGCCCACCTGTTAATACTGTTACAATAGCAATTAAATTTCCACGAGTTTGAAAAGTGACAAAAGTTCAACTCATAGCAATGACCAAAGTCATATGAAATAATTATTTTCCCCGTAGTTATGTTACAGTTGGGTTAATTTCCATTTGCTTTTAATTCTAGATTTGTCTGTTTTTCTTTGGGTTTCGTTTAATTTTTGCATATGTATTTATGTGGTTCAGAAATCAACATTATGTTTGAACATTTTATGTCCCAAAAAAGAGGCTCAGAGAAATCTTCCCTATATTCTTCACTTTTTCTCACATCTCCTGTTCCCATCTCGATTTTTTAATTAGTTTTTTATTTATTCTTCCAGTATTTTTTAATGGCAAAAATAAGCTATATCTATAATTAATACACACATACTTTGGAGTATATTTTTATATACATATATATTCATGTATACATGCAAATGTATGTATATGTGTGTATGAATATGTATGCATCCATGTATATATATATATATATATACACATATACACACATATGTACACATACATATATATATATGCTTTCTTACTTAAAATGTGGTAAACTCTAAACACAGTTTTGCCCTTGGCTTTCTTCACTTAATGGTTAATAGAGATTACTCCATATCAATACATAAGGCTTTTCCTCATTTCCTTTATTGATACGTGGTATTCCATAGCATGGATGTGTCATACTTTATTCAACTAGTTCTGCACTGACAGGCATTTCTGATGTTTGATATCTTTTGGTATTATCAATAAAGCTGCAGTGAACAACCTTATGGATATATCATTTTGTAATTAATTATGATAAATTGAACACTTGTGTAGCCAACATCCTTGCTAAGAAATAGACTATCTCTAGCATTCTGTAAGCCCTCTATGTGCTGCTTCCCAAATGCAACTTCCTCCTTCCTTCCTGCCCAATACACTGGTTTTTGGCTTTGATGGTGATCATTTCCTTGCTTTTCTTGGTAGTTTTACTGCCCAAGCATGCATTGCAAAATACTGTTGTTTAATTAAACACTTGTTTAATTTTGTCTGTTTTGGACTTTGTATAAACAGAATCATAAACCAAATACTCTTTTGTGTCTGGCATTTTTGCTTAACTGTTGTATGTGTGAGATTTATCCTTGATGTTGGATGTAGCTATTGTTCTTAGATGTTCATTGCTGTATCACATTGCATTGCATGAATATGCTACAGTTTATCCATTCTGTTGTTGAATGACAGCTGGGTCATTCCCAGTTTGGGGTTATTAGGACCAGTGCTGTTTATATCTCTTGGTGCACATGTGCATACATTTCTATTGAGTTTATTATTTTTTTTTTAAAGAGGAGTTCTCACAACCAGCCTCAAATTCAGTGACACTCTAGAAAAACTCCTAAGATCCAATGACAGGTTATACTTATAGGTGAGGTTTATTACAGCAAAAGATACAGAGCAAATGCTGCTACCTGGTCTGCTCATGGTGAATTCTTCCAGTTTATGTTTCTCTGAAATATCTTTATTTCATCTTCATTCCTGAAAAATACTTTTGCAGGCTGTGTTGGCCATTATTTTCTTTCAGCACATTCAAGGTACTATTCCACTGTCTTCTAGGTTCTATTTTTTTTTCTTTTGAGAAGCCAGCTGATAGTCTAATTGTTGCTACTGGGAAAGTAACTGCCTATTTCCCCCACCCCCATCACCTCTGTAATTCCTTGTCTTTGATTTTTCAGCATTTGTATCCTGATGTGTCTTTTGTTGTTTTATCTTCTTTGGAGTTTCTTGAGTTTCTTAAATATGTAGATATTGAAGTCCTTCATCAAATGTAACAAATTCTCTGCTCTTGTATCTTTTGCCCCATTCACTTTCTCCTCTTCCTCTGAGATTCTTTATGAAACATGTTAGACCTTATCACTGCTATATTCTCTGTAGCCTACAGTCTAGTTTGTATTTTCCATCTGTTTGTCTCTGCTCTTCATTGTGGACAGAGCTGTTTTCCATTCACTGATTCTCTCTTCCACTGTACCTAACCTACTGTTAAACCCATCCAATGACTAGTGATTTTAGGTTACTATATTATCTTAGTTTTAGAACTTTATTCTGGTTCTTTTTTAAGTCAGCATGTCAGCTTTGGTACTTTTCAGTTGTGAAATGTTTAATCTTGTCAACCATATTCTGGAATACATTACAGTTAAAGTCTGAGTTGCATACCTGTAGCACGTGGAGGGCCTGTGAGTCTGCCGCTGCTACCTGCTGTTTTCTGCCAGTTCTGTTGGCTCTTGTGTGCACTGACTTCTCTCCTCACAGGTTAGGCTTCATTTGATCCTGTACCTGTTTTTTTAAAAAATTGAGGCCTGGGATGATATCTTCTTCTGAGGAGTTTTCTTTGCTTCTCCCAGGGACCTGGAACCTTCAGCAGAACTGGATGACCTGAATAAATGTTAAAGATTTTCTGGGCCACCTAGTTGACTAAAAACTAGGCTGACATTTATACAAGCTCTGATTGATTTCTGGTTTCCTCTCACTTTCAGGATTCAACCCTCTGTGACCCCAGCCCAAATAAGATGTGGGAGATCCAACATGGCCCTAACCCTGGCTTCCAGCTTCTGCTCCCCCGGCTCACGTGGCTGTCAGAAGCGCTGTTCCCTTCCTTATACTCTTTTTCTGGAATCAGAAAATTGTCCTTGGTTAAAAGTAGCTTTAAATGCTGGACTCACCACCCTGAAATTTAGTCTTTTAGATCTTGGCCTGGGAAATTCTTGACTATTTTATATTGTCTCCACTCTGTACAAGCAGATCTTTAACAACAACAGCAGCTACAAAACTTGCCTCATGTTTTCTGCTTTTCTCTATGAGGGAATAGGTTCAGATGACCAGAAATTTCTTTCTGCTTCTTTTCAGGTTCTTATGGAATATTCTCTAAAACTGTCAAAAAGCACTAAGCTTAGAAAACTCATGGGGGGAGTTAGGTAAAGTTGTCAAAAGCAAAATATTAAAGTTCCATATTTGCTATTCCAAAGCATGGAAAAAGGAAGAAGACTTCCAGATTCTTTTCATAAAGCTAACATGTCATTGATTCTAAAACTTGACCAAGGGAACATGCACACACACCATTTCTGTGATCTTCAGTCATAATTACCATCTCCAGGAAAGTCATTTCCTCTCTCTTGTTTTAGGACACAGTCCTCTGAATTTGACATTTCATGTTCTCTAATTTAAAAGATTAAAAATTAAGTGACATAGCTGGGCACAGTGGCTCATGTCTGTAATCCCAGCACTTTGGGAGGCTGAGGCAGGCAGATTGCTTGAGCCCAAGAGTTCAAGACCAGCCTGAGCAGCATGCCAAAATTCTATCTCTCCAAAAAATTTTTAAAAATTACTCAGGTGTCGTGGCACACACTTGTAGTTCCAGCTACTTGGGAGGCTACGATGGGAGGATTGCTTGAGCCTGGGAGGCTGAGGTTGCAGCGAGCCAAGATCACACCACTGCATTCTAGCCTGGATGACAGAGCGAGACCCTGTCTCAATGAATAAATAAATGATAAATTAAAATTAAAGTACATCAGTGAAGAGCCTCAGCTAAATAAATGTTAGTTTCTCTTCCCCCAACCATCTGTCTAAATTTTAAGATTGAATGCAGTGTCCAGGTCCCCTGAGATTCCAGGTGCCCCAAGGGACTGAGTCTGTAGACACTGCGAATAGTTGTGTGTGGGTGGGCACGGGGGTGGTGTTCTCCGGAGCCGCACCAAGGGGTGGTGTTCTCCGGTCCGCTGGTGCGGACCTTCAGGGAAATAGTGGGGACGGCAGATGAGCCTGACATTTGGCCAGACGGAGACTTCGTGGAGCAGGGACCACTGCAGGCTTCTCGGTACTTGACTAACACTTAGTTACATTTCAGGCTCATGGGAGGAAAGCTGGGGAACGTCGGCAGAGGAATAAACATTGCCATTGTCAACTGTAAGTTGCTTAACGTTCTCTTTAAACTTCTCTAAAAGCTCTCTGGTCAGATTTTAAAAGACAGCTTGGGTTTTCCAGATTTTTGCACATGGTTTAGTCTAGCTTTATATTTTAATGCATTTTAAGATTATATTCAATATTTTTACAAGTCTCACTTCACAGATTATTTGTGGTTCTAACAACAAATAAACAACTGAAAACTAAATATAGACTAAAATACAGAGGGATAGGCCACAGGCAGGGTTAAAACCAGAAGCGCCACCAACGGGGTGCAGCCTGTGGTCCTGGACTGAGCCTCATTTGCCCCCAGAGTCCCAGAGTCTGCTCAGGGGCTGACGCCACAGGCCAGCTCATACTTCCGTGTGATCAAAGCCACAGCAGCCTCGTGGGGAAGAAAACTTGGCCTTTTTCTTAGGCCCTGAATAAAGGTCTGTCACAGTTGCTGCTGAGGGGTCCAGAGGAGAAGGAAAGGGTTTCCTACAACGTCCCTCAGAGTGAGTGGACAGCAGAGCCCCAGGACGCCAGGGCTGTGGAAGTGGAGATCAAATGCTCCTAGTCGGCCAGCCCTGAAGGAGACTGGAAAGTAGGAAGTGAATGAGCTGAGGGGCTCTCCTGTTTCTGTGAGATGTGGCACGTGGGCCTGGTTCAGGGGGCTCTCCTGTTTCTGTGAGATGTGGCACGTGGGCGTGGTTCAGGGGGCTCTCCTGTTTCTGTGAGATGTGGCACGTGGGCCTGGTTCAGGGGGCTCTGGTGTTTCTGTGAGATGTGGCAAGTGGGCCTGACTGAGGGGGCTGTGGCGTTTCTGTGGAAAGAGGCGGGTGGGCTTGGCTGAGGGGTTCCAGTGTTTCTGTGGGAAGAGGGGGGTGCGCCTGGGTGGGGGGCTCTGGTGTTTCTGTGGGAAGAGGGGGGCGAACCTGGCTGAGGGGCATCTGGTGTTTCTGTGGGATGAGGTGGGTATGCCTGGGTGAGGGGGCTCTGGTGTTTCTGTGGGAAGAAGGCCTGGGTGAAGAGTCTGGTATTTCTGTGGGACTAGGTGGGTGGGGGAGGTGTTAGTGTTCCATCAGGTGTAACCCAAAGCAAACTGGAAGAAAGTTCTAGCACAACTTCCCGCACTTTCCTCTGACCTGGTTTTGGGGACTCTCCTCAAAGGGCCAGCTCTGTCTCTGCAGGCTGGATCATTACATGAGTGGTGCTTCCCGGAGACAGACAGGGAAGAAATATGTTCTTTCCCAGGCCCTAGTGCCACCAGTGTGCCCCGGTTCTGTGAACTTTCCTTTAACATTCTACTTACTTTATTTTCAGATGTAACTGGGAATGTGACAGCAGCAAGATGTTTTGATATGTATGAAGGTGGTAAGGAAAGTTTTTCTGTTAAAATTCAGATGAATTTGAAACATAAAATTAAGATTAAAAAGCACAAAGAAAAAATGCCAACCATCTTTTATTTTGTCTACTAGAAAATTGCCAGCAGCTCTCCTGAGTAATCCAGAGTGCTCTTCTACAGATCCTCCTGAGCTCTGATCGAATTCATAGACCGTTTGAAGGCATCACCCAGAAATGTCTTTTCTTCTATTACAGTTTTCCTCAGTTTTTCTCTTTTTAGCCTTCATGATATAATAAGAAAGAGAAAAGGCCTTTTTTAAAAAATGCCAAATATATTATATGTAAAATAAGGCCGCCAGCATCCCGCCCTAAGTATCATCATCCTTTAAAAGCTGTCACAATCACTTCTGGTGACTCGGTCCTCTGCTGGGCCCAGGGCGAGCATTTCTGGAACCCACGGGTCCCCAGTCTTTCTCAATGGTCTCTCCTTTCTGGGCACCGAATCTTGACTGCAGTCATTGGTCAGGATATACTATCCTCTCTTATTTTTATTTTTACTGAGAGTTTCAAAAACAAGCTTTTTTTTAAAGATAGTGAAGACGAGGAATAGAAAATGCCTGTATCCACCGAACAGAAGGACTCAGTTGTACTCTGCAGCTAACCCAAGCAGAATTGTAAATAATGAGCCACCGTGGCCAGTAACAGGGTTTGAGCTTTACCTTTATTTTATAAGGCGTAGGTGAGTCTCTTAGCACAGACCTGCCCCTAGTCCACAACTCTTGTATTTAAGTTCTATGGCAGTCTCTCTCCTGCACACATCGGTGTGATTGCAAGGTCACTCTGCTCCACAGTCACGGTGTGGATGTGGCTGTTTGTGAGTTAACGCAGGGAACACTCCACCTGTTCCGCACAGGCTGCTGCTTGTTGAGAGTTCGGTTAATAGAATCTTTATGATCTAATTTCTAAGGAGGTTTTTTTTCCCATCAGGGGCTCCACTTCTCTTGTTTGTTGGTCATAACAGCTCCTTATCTTGACCCCCTTTCACCACCACCCTGAATACCTACTGCGAGTGTTCTGCATAGTTCTATTCCTTCTACGCTGTGCCACTCCCCCCAGAGTCCCCACGGTGCCCCTGTGAATGTTTACACATCCAGTGCTCACCCTAGAACACCATCTGCAGGGTTGAGGAGCAAGTGCTAGAAGTCCAAGGATTCAGAGTGCACACAGAGGGCGGGTGCAAGAGGAGGCCCAGAGCCCGAGGTTCAGTGAACAGCAAAGACCCTAAAACTGACTTGCATCGCTCAACAGATAACTCCGGACCGATGACAGAGTTTATTCAGAGTGCTCCTCCAAAATCTCTGCTCTTCATGGTGACGTATGACGATGGAAGCACAAGGTGAGAGGGTGTGGATTTGTCATAGCGGTGGGCAAGAGAAGCCAGCTGGGGCAGGGAATGTCAGGGTCCCTCAGTGACATCCTCTGGGGTCAGCCAGAAAGTCCAGGAGTAAAGTACTTCTCTAAAGAAAAACAATAAAAATCATGACAAAATAGATTGCATTTCTTTAAAAAATCAAATCAAATAAAATCACTGACCAGTGGAGCACCGAAGTACTAGAATCTAAATCAAAGGAGTATTTCCAGGAATCAAGACAAAGCCACTGCTGACCATAATTAGGACAGAAAACTAACCTCTGGGCAGAAATCCTAAACCCAGGGTGGCATTAATACTTACAGCAATGTGAAAGGAAATGGAAATAATTTCCCTAGAGAAAGAGGAAAATAATAAAGAAATACACACATACACATCCAATACTGTACGAGAGGTAGGTGTGGCTCAGTGCTTCTCAGAGTGTGTCCGACTAAGTGAACTTGTGTCTTTGCTGCAGAGTTTCTAAGAAGCTTCAAAGTACTTGTTGCTGTTGTGAATTTCCCAGATAGGGCTGCTGACCACAACATTTCCCAAACTTCTCTGACCTCGGGTTCCTTTCTTTATGGAGCATCTTACCAAACCCAGGTTCCTTGGAACATACTTTGAAGTGACTCACTCAGAACAATCCAAACTTCCTTGTTTTCTTTCCTCTCTCCCTCCTGTCACTTCCTGCAAATCTCACTGTTTGCAGTGGCAGTGCTGTTTGACGTTTCTTTCTCCTTTACGGTGCTGACTTTCTGGTTATGAAAAGGAGGTGGTTTGACATTTGCTTCTGTCTTTCAGCAACTCCTCTCCACCTTATTCTGTGTTCAGTAAGCAAGAGGCAGATCAGTAGCCAAAAACCGTGTTGGCTGAGTGTGAGCCTGTGATTCAACCCAAAGCACAAGGGCTTTCCAGAATTGAAAAGTAGAATTCCGTGCCCAAAATTGAGGTCTGAAGTGGCTCTGGACGTCCTGTGGTTAACTAGAAATGTGACATCTTCAACAAGCCCGTGTGCCTCTTGGCCGCCACTGTGTGTCATGCACTGCAGCAGGAGATACCTGTGTTTAGAAACCTCTGTCCAAGGATGCAGAGTGTAACACACCCAGAGCAGAGCTCCCCTCCCGTCCACGGCTCCCTGAAGTGTTCACGAACATCTCCCTGAGATGTTCACATGCTTTCCCCTTTGTCCCACAGACTGAAGGATGATGCCAAGAATACCATAGAAGCACTTGGAAGTAAAGAAATCAGGAACATGAAATTCAGGTCTTCCTGGGTATTTCTCGCAGCAAAAGGCTTTGAACTCCCTTCAGAAATTGAGAGAGAAAAGGTGAGTGGTTTTTAATTGTCCCTTCCCACCAATGGTGTGTATAGTAAGTGACAGTAAGTGCTGTGACTTGAAAATATTCCTGATGCGTTATAAATCCCTATCTTTAAACATAAGAGTTTTGTCGGTGGCTGGCAAGATGGCCAAATAGGAACAGCTCTGGTCTGCAGCTCCCAGTGAGATCAATGCAGAATGCAGGTGATTTCTGCATTTCCAACTGAAGTACCTGACTCGTCTCACTGGGACTGGCTAGACAGTGAGTAAAGTCCATGGACAGTGAGCCGAAGCAGGGTAGGGCATTGCCTCACCCGGAAAGCGCAAAACGTTGGGGAACTCCCTCCCCTAGCCAAGGGAAGATGTGAGGGACTGAGCCATGAGTAATGGTGCACTCTGGCCCAAATACTATGCTTTTCCACAGTCTTTGGAACCCACAGACCAGGAGATTCCCTCAGGTGTCTATGCCACCAGGGCCCTGGGTTTCAAGCACAAAACTGGGCGGACATTTGGGCAGACACTGAGTTAGTTGCAGGAGTTCTTGTTTTGTTTTGTTTTGTTTTACACACACACACATATAATTGCACTTTAGGTTCTGGGGTACATGTGAAGAACATGCAGGATTGTTGCATAGGTACATACATGGCAATGTGGTTTGCTGCCTCATTCCCCATCACCTATATCTGGCATTTCTCCCCATGTTATCCCTCCCCAACTCCCTACTCTTCCCTGTCCCTCCCTTAGTCCTCTCCGACAGACCTCAGTATGTGATGCTCCCCTCCCTGTGTCCATGTATTCTCATTGTTCAACACCCACCTTTGAGTGAGAACATGTGGTGTTTGATTTTCTGTTCTTGTGTCAGTTTTCTGAGAATGATGGTTTCCAGGTTCATCCATGTCCCTACGAAGGACATGAACTAATTGTTTTTTTTATGGCTGCATAGTATTCCATGGTGTATATGTGCCACATTTTCCCTGTCCAGTCTATCATCAATAGGCATGTGGGTTGGTTCCAAGTCTTTGCTGTTGTAAACAGTGCTGCAATGAACATTCGTGTGCATGTGTCCTTATAGTAGAACGATTTATAGTCCTTTGGATATATACCCAGTAATGGGATTGCTGGGTCAAATGGAATTTCTATTTCTAGGTCCTGGAGGAATCGCCACACTGTCTTCCACAATGATTGAACTAATTTATACTCCCACCAACAGTGTACAAGTGTTCCTATTTCTCCACATCCTCTCCAGCATCTGTTGTCTCCAGATTTTTTAATGATCGCCATTCTAACTGGCGTGAGATGGTATCTCAATGTAGTTTTGATTTGCATTTCTCTAATGATCAGTGATGATGAGCATTTTTTCATATGTTTGTTGGACTCATATATGTCTTCTTTTGAAAAGTGTCTGTTCATATCTTTTGCCCACGTTTGAATGGGTTTGTTTGTTTGTTTGTTTGTTTTCTTGTAAGTCTGTTTTAGTTCTTTGTAGATTCTGGATGTAAGTCGTTTGTCAGATGGGTAGATTGCAAAAAATGTTTTCCCATTCTGTTGGTTGCCAGTTCACTCTAATGATTGTTTCTTTTGCTGTGCAGAAGCTCTGGAGTTTAATTAGATCTGATTTGTCTATTTTGGCTTTTGTTGCCAATGCTTTTGGTGTTTTAGTTATGAAGCCCTTGCCTAGGCCTATGTCCTGAATGGTTTTGCCTAGGTTTTCTTCTAAGGTTTTTATGGTGTTAGGTCTTAAGTTTAAGTCTTTAATCCAGCTGGAGTTAATTTTAGTGTAAGGTGTCAGGAAGGGGTCCAGCTTCTGTTTTCTGCACATGGCTAGCCAGTTTTCCCAACACCATTTATTGAACAGGGAATCCTTTCCCCATTGCTTGTTTTTGTTAGATTTGTAAAAGATCAGATAGTTGTAGATGTGTGGTGTTGCCTTCAAGGCCTCTGTTCTGTTCCATTGGTCTATATCTCTGTTTTGGTACCAGTACCATGCTGTTTTGATTACTGTAGCCTTGTAGTATAGTTTCAAGTCTGGTATTGTGTTGCCTCCAGCTTTGTTCTTTTTGCTTAGAATTGACTTGGCTATGTGGGCTCTCTTGTGATTCCATATGAAGTTTAAAGTGTTATTTTTTCCAGTTCGGTGAAGAAGGTCATTGGTAGCTTGATGGGGATAGTGTTGAATCTATAAATTACTTTGGGCAGTATGGCCATTTTCATGATATTTATTCTTCCTAACCATGAACATGGAATGTTTCTCCATCTGTTTGTGTCCTCTCTTATTTTCTTGAGCAGTGGTTTGTAGTTCTCCTTGAAGAGGTCCTTTACATCCCTTGTTAGTTGTACTCCTAGGTATTTTATTCTCTTTGTAGCAATTGTGAAAGGCAGTTCATTCTTCATTTGGCTCTCTTTAACTCTGTTGTTGGTATATAGGAATGCTTGTGACTTTTGCATGTTGATTTTGTATCCTGAGACTTTGCTGAATTTGCTTATCAGTTTAAGGAGATTTTGGGCTGAGACAATAGGTCTTCTAAATATACAATCATATCATCAGCAAATAGAGACAATTTGACTTCCTCCTTTCCTAATTGAATACCCTTTATTTCTTTCTTGCCTGATTGCTCTGGCTAGAACTTCCAATACTACATTGAATAGGAGTGGTGAGAGAGGGTATCCTTGTCTAGTGCCAGATTTCAAAGGGAATACTTCCAGTTTTTGCCCATTCAGTATGATATTGGCTGTGGGTTTGTCATAAATAGCTTTTATTATTTTGAGATGCATTCCATCAATACCTAGTTTATTAAGGGTTTTTAGCATGCTGTTGAATTTTGTCAAAGGCCTTCTCCGCATCTATTGAGATAATCATGTGGTTTTTGTCTTTGGTTCTGTTTATGTGGTGAATTACATTTATAGACTAGCGTATGTTGAACCAGCCTTGCATCCCCAGGATGAAGCCTACTTGATTGTGATGGATAAGGTTTTCGATGTGCTGTTGCAATCAGTTTGCCAGTATTTTATTGAAGATTTTTACATCTATGTTCATTATGGATATTGGCCTGAAGTTTTCTTTTCTTGTTGAGTCTCTGCAGGGTTTTGGTATCAGGGTGATGTTGGCTCCTAAAAATGATTTGAAGAGGATTCCCTCTTTTTGGATTGTTTGGAATAGTTTTAGAAGGAGTGGTGCCAGCTCCTCTTTGTATGTCTGGTAGAGTTCGACTGTGAACCCATCAGGACCTGGGCTCTTTTTGGTTGGTAACCTATTAATTACTGCCTCAACTTCAGCCCTTCTTATTGGTCTATTCAGGGTTTCAACTTCTTCCTTGTTTAGGCTTGGGAGGGTGTAAGTGTCCAGGAATTTATCAATTTCTTCCAGGTTTACTGGTTTATGTGCATAGAGTTGTTTGTAGTAATCTCTGAAGGTGGTTTGTATTTCTGTGGAATCTGTGGTGATATCCTCTTCATCTTTTTTTATTACATCTATTTGATTATTCTCTTTTTCTTTTTTATTAATCTGGCTAGTGGTCTATTTTGTTGATATTTTAAAAAAACCAGCTCCTGGATTTATTGATTTTTTGAAGGGTTTTTTGTGTCTCTATCTCCTTTAGTTCTGTTCTGATCTTAGTTATTTCTTGTCTTCTGTTAGCTTTTTTTTTTTTTTTTATCTTGCGCCTCTAGCTCTTTCAATTTTGATGATAGGATGTCAATTTTAGATCTTTCCTTGCTTCTCATGTGGGCATTTATTACTATAAATTTTCCTCTAGATACTGCTTTAAATGTGTCCCAGAGATTCTGGTACGTTGTGTCTTCGTTCTTGTTGGTTTCGAAGAACATCTTTATTTCTGCCTTCATTTCGTTGTTTATCCAGTCAACATTCAAGAGCCAGTTGTTCCGTTTCCATGAAGTTGTGCAGTTCTGAGTTAGTTTCTGAATTCTGAGTTCTAATTTGATTGTACTGTGGTCTGAGAGACTGTTTGTTATGATTTCCATTCTTTTGCATTTGCTGAGGAGTGATTTACTTCCAATTATGTTGTCAATTTTAGAGTAGGTGTGATGTGGTGCTGAGAATAATGTATATTTTGTGGATTTAGGGTAGAGGGTTTTGTAAATGTCTTTTAGGTTTGCTTGGCCCCGGTCTGAGTTCAAGTCCTGGATATTCTTGTTAATTTTCTGTCTCATTGATCTGTCTAATATTGACAGTGGAGTGTTAAAGTCTCCCACTATTATTGTGTGGGAGTCTAAGTCTCTTTGTAGGTCATTAAGAACTTGCTTTATGTTTCTGAGTGCTCCACTATTGGGTGTGTATATATTTAGGATCATTAGCTTTTCTTGTTGCATTGGTCCTTTTACCATTATGTAATGCCCTTCTTTGTCTCTTTTAATCTTTGTTAGTTTAAAGTCTATTTTATCAGAGACTAGGATTGCAAAGTCTGCTTTTTTCTCTCTCCATTTGCCTGGTAGATCTTCCTCCCTCCCTTTATTTTGAGCCTGTGTGTATCCTTGCATGTGAGATGAGTTTTCTGGATACAGCACACCAATGGGTTTTGACTTTTTATCCAATTTGCCAGTCTGTGTCTTTTGATTGGGGCATTTAGCCCATTTACATTTAAGGTAAATATTACATGTGAATTTGATCCTGCCATTTTGATGCTAGCTGGTTGTTTTGCCCATTAGTTGATGCAGTTTTTTCATTGTGTTGACGCTCTTTACCATTTGGTACATTATTGGAGTGGCTGGTACTTGTTGTTCCTTTCTATGTTTAGTGCTTCTTTTAGGAGCTCTTGTAAAGCAGGCCTGATGGTGATGAAATTTCTGAGCAATTGCTTGTTCACAAAGGATTTTATTTCTCCTTCACTTATAAAATTTAGTTTGGCTGGATATGAAATTCTGGGTTGAAAGATCTTTTCTTTAAGAATGTTGAATTTTGGTGCCCACTCTCTTCTGGTTTGTAGGGTTTCTGCTGAGAGATCTGCTCTGTGAGTCTGATGCTATTCCTCTTGTGGGTAACCCAACCTTTCTCTCTGGCTGCCCTTAGCATTTTTTCCTTCATTTCAACCCTGATGAATCTGATGATTATGTGCCTTGGGGTTGCTCTTCTTGAGGAATATCTTTGTGGTGTTCTCTGTATTTCCTGGACTTGAATGTTGGCCTGACTTGCTAGATTGGGGAAATTCTTCTGGATAATATCCTCAAGAGTGTTTTCCAGTTTGGATTCATTCTCTCCATCACATTCAGGTACACCTGTCAAATGTAGATTGGGTCTTTTCACATAATCCCATGTTTCTTGGAGGCTTTGTTCATTTCTTTTTACTCTTTTTTCTCTAATCTTGCCTTCTCATTTTATTTCATTGCTCTGATCTTCAATCCCTGATATCCTTTCTTCTGCTTGGTCAGTTTGGCTGTTGAAACTTCTGTATGGTTTGCAACGTTCTTGTGTGTGTTTTTCAGCTCCATCAATTTATTTATATTCCTTTCTAAGCTGTTTATTCTCATTAGCATTCCATCAAACCTTTTTTTCAAGGTTCTTAGTTTCTTTGCATTGGGTTAGAACATGATCTTTTAGCTCAGAAAAGTTTGTTATTATCCACCTTCTGAAGCCTGTTTCTGTCAGTTCATCACACTTATTCTCCATCCAGCCTTGTTCCCTTGCTGATGAGGAGTTGTGATCCCTTGGAGGAGAGGCATTCTGGTTTTGGGTATTTTCATCTTTTCTGCACTGGTTTCTTCCCATCTTTGTGGATTTATCTACCTGTGGTCTTTGTGGCTAGTGACTTTCAGATGGGGTCTCTGAGTGGATGTCCTTTTTGTTACTGATGAAGTTATTTCTTTCTGTTTCTTAGTTTTCCTTCTAACAGTCAGGCCCCTCTGCTGTAGGACTGCTGGAGGTCCACTCCAGACCTTGCTTGCCTGGGGATCACCTGCAGCAGCTGCAGAACAGTAAGGGTTGCTGCCAGTTTCTTCTTCTGTTATGTTTGTCCCAGAAGGATGCCTGCCAGGTGTCAGCCTGAGCTCGCCTATATGAGGTGTCTCTGGTTATTCAGGGGTTGGGGAGCTGCTTGAGGAGACAGTCTGTCCCTTATAGTAGCTCATGTGCTGAGCTGTGAGCTCCATTGTTCTGTTCAGAGCTGCTGGGCAGGTACTTTTAAGTCTGTTGCAGCAGAACTCATGACCACCTTTTTTTCCCAGGTACTCTGTCCCAGGAAGGTGGGGCTTTATTTATAAGTTCCTGTCATTCTGCTGCCTTTTTTCAGAGATGCCCTGCCCAGCGAGGAGGTAGCCTAGTCACAGTCTGACAGCAGAGGTATTGCTGAGCTGCCATGGGCTCTGCTGAGCTGCTGTGTGAATTTCCTTGCAGTGTTATTTATAGGGGTGTAGTTAGAACTGCCTCAGTAATAATGATCTGCCTCAGTAATGGCGGACTGCCTCAGTAGTGGTGGACTGCCTCAGTAGTGGTGGACTGCCTCAATAATGGTGGACACCCTTCACCCCACAGAGCAGGACCATCCCAGCTCCAGCTGTGCTTGCTGTGAAACTCTCATTCCAGAGCGTTTTAGATTGCTGGTCTTTGTTGGAGTGGAACCAGCCAAGCCAGATCACCTGGCTCCCTGTTTCAGCCCCCTTTTTTTCAGTTGAATGGGCAACTCTGTCTCCCAGGCATTCCAGTTGCCAGTTGAAATGGTGCCCAGATTTGTGTGAGGTTTTGTGCGGAGACCTGCTGCACCAGGTGAAACAGCTGTGCTGGAGACTTATGGCACTTTTCCACCCGGGAATCTCCTGGTCTGTGGACAGTAAAAATTCGTTTGGAAATGAGGTGATCACTCTCCCTCTGCATTTTCACTGGGAACTGCACTCCAGAGCTGTTCCATTTGGGCCATCTTGGATCCTCTCCAGGAGTTTTTTTTCCATACCCCAGTGGTGCCTGGAATGCCAACAAGACAGAACTGTTCACTTCCCTGGAAAAGGGGCAGAAGCCAGAGAACTAAGTGGTCTAGCCCAGTGAATCCCACCCCCATGGAGCCTAGCAAGCTAAGATTCACTGGCTTGAAACTATTGCTGCCAGCACAGCAGTCTGAAGTTGACCTGGGACACTTGAGCTTGGTGAGGGGGCGGGGCATCCACAATTACTAAGGCTTGAGTAGGCGGTTTTCCCCTCACAGTGTAAACAAAGCCACTGGGATGTTTGAAGTGGGTGGAGCCCCCTGCAGCTTGGCAAAGCCGGTGTAGCCAGACTATCTAGATTTCTCATCTCTGGGCAGGGCATCTCTGAAAGAAAGGCACCAGCCCAGTCAGTGACTTATAGGTAAAACTTCCATCTCCCTGGGACAGAGGATCTGGGGAAAAGGGCAGCTGTGGGTGCAGATTCAGCAGACTTAAACGTTCCTGCCTGCCAGCTCTGAAGAGAGTAGTGGATCTCCCAGCACAGCGCTTGAGCTCTGCTAAGGGACAGACTGCTTCCTCAAGTGGGTCCCTGACCCCCTTGTCTCTTGACTGGGAGACACCTCCCAGCAGGGTTCGACAGACACCTCATACAGGAGAGCTCAGGCCAGCCTCTGCTGGGTGACCTTTGGGATGAAGTTTCCAGAGGAAAAAACGAGAAGTAATCTTCACTGTTCTGCAGCCTCCACTGGTGATACCCAGGCAAACAGAGTCTGGAGTGGACCTCCAGCAAACTCTAGAAGACCTGCAGCAGAGGAGCCTGACTGTTAGAAGAAAAACTAACAAATAGAAAGGAATAGCATCAACATAGACAAAAAGAACATCCACACAGAAACATCATCTGAAGGTCACCAACATCAAAGACCAAAAGTAGATAAATCCATGAAGATGAGAAAAACCAGCCAAAAGTCTGAAAACTTTAAAAGCCAGAACATCTCTTCTCCTATAAAGGATCACAACTGCTCCCCAGCAAGGGAACAAAACTGGATGGAGAATGAGTTTGACAAATTGACAGAAGTAGGCTTCAGAAGATGGGTAATAACAAACTCCTCTGAGCTAAAGGAACATGTTCTAACCCAATGCAAAGAAGCTATGAACCTTGAAAAACGGTTAGAGGAACTGCTGACTAGAATAACCAGTTTAGAGAAGAACATAAATGACCTGATGGAGCTGAAAAACACAGAAAACTTCATGAAGCATGCACAAGTATCAATAGCCAAGTCAATCAAGTGGAAGAAAAGATATCAGAGATTGAAGGTCAACTTAATGAAATAAAGTGTGAAGACAAGATTAGAGAAAAAAGAATGAAAGGAAACAAAGCCTCCAGGAAACATGGGACTATGTGAAAAGACTAAACCTACGTTTGATTGGAGTACCTGAAAGTGACGGGCAGAATGGAATCAAGTTGGAAAACACTCTTCAGGATAGTATCCAGGAGAACTTCGCAACCTAGCAAGACAGGCCAACATTAAAATTCAGGAAATACAGAGAACACCACTAAGATGTTCCACGAGAAGAACAATCCCAAGACACATCATCATCAGATTCACCAACATTGAAATGAAGGAAAAATGTTAACGGCAGCCAGAGAGAAAGGTCAGGTTACCCACAAAAAGGAAGTCTATCAGACTAACAGCAGATCTCTCTGTGGAAAAACCCTACGAGCCAGAAGAGATTGGAGACCAATATTCAACATTCTTAAAGAAAAGAATTTTCAACCCAGAGTTTCATATGCAGCCAAACTAAGCTTCATAAGTGAAGGAGAAATAAAATCCTTTACAGACAAGCAAATGCTGAGAGATTTTGTCACCACCAGGTCTGCCTTATAAGAGCTCCTGAAGGAAGCCTAAATATGGAAAGGAAAAACCAGTACCAGCCACTGCAAAAACATACCAAATTGTAAAGACTATCGACACTATGAAGAAACTGCATCAACTAATGGGCAAAGTAACCAGCTAGCATCATAATGACAGGATCATACTCACACATAACAATATTAACCTTAAATGTAAACGGGCTAAGTGCCTCAATTAAAAGACACAGACTGGTAAATTGGATAAAGAGACAAGACCCATTGGTGTTCTGTATTCAGGAGACCCATCTCACATGCAGAGAGACACATAGACTCAAAATAAAGGGATGGGTTAATATTTACCAAGCAAATGGAAAGAAGAAAAAGCAGGGTTGCAATCCTAGTCTCTGATAAAACAGAATATAAACCAACAAAGATCAAAAAAGACAAAGAAGGGCATTACATAATGGTAAAGGGATTAATACAAGAGCTAACTATCCTAAATATATATGCTCCCAATACAGGAGCACCCAGATTCATAAAGCAAATTCTTAGGGATGTACAAAGAGACTTGCACTCCTACACAATAATAGTGCTCCCAATACAGGAGCACCCAGATTCATAAAGCAAATTCTTAGGGATGTACAAAGAGACTTGCACTCCTACACATTAATAGTGGGAGACTTTAACACCACACTATCAATATTAGACAGATCAACAAGAAGAAAATTAACAAGGATATTCAGGAAAGAACTCAGCTCTGGACCAAGTGGACCTAATAGACATCTGCAGAACTTTCCATGCCAAATCAACAGAAGATACATTCTTCTCAGCACTGCATTGCACTTATTATAAAACTGACCACATAATGGAAATAAAACACTCCTCAGGAAGTCCAAAAGAATGGAAATTATGACAAACAGTGTCTCAGACCACAGTACAATCAAATTAGAACTCAGGATTAAGAAACTCACTCAGAACCACAAAACTATATGGAAACTGAACAATGTGCTCCTGAATGACTACTGTGTAAATAATGAAATTAAGGTAGAAATAAGTAAGTCCTATGAAACCAATGAGAACTAACATACAACATACCAGAATCTCTGGGACACATCTAAAGCAGTCTTTAGAGGGAAAATTATAGCACTGAATGCCCACAGGAGAAGACAGGAAAGATCTAAAAATCAACACCCTAACATCACAATTAAGAGAACTAGAGAAGCAAGAGCAAACAAATTCAAAAGATTGTGGAAGACAAAATTAACTAAGATCAGAGCAGAATTGAAGGAGATAGAGACACAAAACTCCCTTCAATAAAATCGATGAATCCAGGAGCTGGCTTTTTTGAAAAGATTAACAAAATAGATAGACTGCTAACCAGACTAATAAAGAAGGAAAGAGAGAAGAATCTAATAGACACAATAAAAAATGATAAAGGGGATTATCACCACTGATCCCACAGAAATATGAACTACCACTTGAGAATACTATAAACACTTCTACCCAAATAAACTAGAAAATCTGGAAGAAATGGATAAATTCCTGGACACATACTCCCTCCCAAGACTAAACCAAGAAGAAGTTGAATCCCTGAATAGACCAATAACAAGTTCTGAAGTTGAGGCAGCAATTAATAGCCTATCAACCAAAAAAAAAAAAACCCAGAACCAGACAGACTCACAGCCAAATTCTACCAGAAGTGCAAAGAGGAGCTGGTACCATTCCTTCTGAAATGATTCCAAACAATAAAAAAAAAGTGGTACTGCTCTCTAACTTATTTTGTGAGGCCAGCATCATCCTAACACCTAAACCTGGCAGAGACACAACAAGAAAAGAAAATTTCAGGTCAATATCCCTGATGAACTTCGATGCGAAAATCCTTGATAAAATACTGGCAAAGTGAATCCAACAGCACATCGAAAAGCTTATTCACCACAATCAAGTCGGCTCCATCTCTGGGATGCAAGGCTGGCTCAACGTACACAAATGAATAAATGTAATCCATCACTTAAACAATGAATGACAAAAACCACATGATTACCTCAATAGATGCAGAAAAGGCCTTCGATAAAATTCAACACCGCTTTATGCTAAAAACTCTCAATAAACTACATATTGATGGAACATATCTCAAAATAATAAGGACTATTTATGACAGACCCACTGCCAATATCATACTGAATGGGCAAAAGCTGGAAGCATTCCCTTTGAAAACTGACACAAGACAAGGATGCCCTCTCTGACCACTCATATTTAACATGGTATTGGAAGTTCTGGTCAAGGCAATCATGCAAGAGAAATAAATAAAGGGTATTCAAATAGGAAGAGAGGAAGTCAAATTGTCTCTGTTTGCAGATGACATGATTGTGTATTTAGAAAACCCCATCATCTCAGCCCAAAATCTCCTTAAGCTGATAAACTTCAGCAAAGTCTCAGGATACAAAATCAATGTGCAAAAACCACAAACATTCCTATACTTCAATAATAGACAGAGAGCCAAATCATGAGTGAACTCCCATTCACAATTGCTACAAAGAGAATTAAATACCTAGGAATACAACTTACAAGGGATGTGAAGGACCTCTTCAAAGGGAACTACAAACCACTGCTCAAGGAAATAAGAGAGGACACGAACAAATGGAAAAACATTCCAAGTTCATGGATAGGAAAAATCAATATTGTGAAAATGGCCATACTGCCCAAAGTAATGTATAGATTCAATGCTATCTCCATCAAGCTACCACTGACTTTCTTTGCAGAATTAGAAAAAACTACTTTAAATTTCCTATGAAACCAAAAAAGAGCTTGTATAGCCAAGACAGTCCTAAACAAAAAGAACAAAACTAAAGGCATCATGCTACCTTACTTCAAACTATACCACAAGGCTACAGTAACCAAAACAGCATGGCACTGGTACCAAAACAGATATATAGACCAATGGAATAGAACAGAGGCCTCAGAAATAACGCCACACATCTACAACTATCTGATCTTTGACAAACTTGATAAAAACAAGCAATGGGGAAAGAATTCCCTGTTTAGTAAATGATGTTGGGAAAACTGGCTAGCCATATACAGAAAACTGAAACTGGATCCCTTTGTTAATCTTATACAAAAATTAACTCAAGATGGATTAAAGACTTAAATGTAAGACCTAAAACCATAAAAGTCCTAGAAGAAAACCTAGGCAATACCATTCAGGACATAAGCATGGGTAAAGACTTCATAACCAAAACACAAAAGCAATGGCAACAAAAGCCAAAATTGACAAATGGCATTGAATTAAACTAAAGAGCTTCTGCACAGCAAAAGAAACTGTCATCAGAGTGAACAAGCAACCTACAGAATTGGAGAAATGTTTTGCAATCTATCCATCTGACAAAGGGCTAATATCCAGAATCTACAAAGAACTTGAACAAATTTACAAGAAGAAAACAACCCCATCAAAAAGTGGGCAAAGGATACAGACACTTTTCAAAAGAAGACACTTATGTGGCCAACCAATATATGAAAAAAACCTCAGTCAACCCAAATGCCCCTTAATGATAAACTGGATAAAGAAAACGTGATACATATACACCATGGAATAATATACAGCCATACAAATGAGTGAGATAATGTTCTTTGCAGGAACATGTATGGAGCTGGAGGCCATTATCCTTAGCAAACTAATGCAGGAACAGAAAACCGAGTGTCACACATTCCCCCTGATAAGTAGGAGCTAAATGATGAGAACACGTGGTCACTTAGAGGGGAACAACACATGACAAAGGACCCTATTAGAGACTGGAAGGTGGGAGGAGGGAGAAAATCAGGAAAAGTAACTAATGGATACTAGGTTTAATACCTGGGTGATGAGATAATAAATACAACAGACCCACATGGCACATGCTTACCTATGTAACAAAGCTGCACATTCTGCACATGTATCCCTTAACTTAAAAGTTAAAAAGTAAAAACTTTTGTGCTTCAAAGGACACTTTACAGAAAGTGAAAGATAAACCACAGAATGGGAGAAAATATTTGCAAATAAGGGACCTGAATCTAGAATACATAAAAAACTCTTACAACTCAATAATAAAAAGACAAGTAATTCCAATTTAAAATGGACAAAGATCTGAATAGATGTTACTTCAGAGAAAATATACAGTTGGTCAATAAGCAGGTGAAAAGACACTCAACATCATTAGTTTTCAGAAAAATACAAATCAAAACCATAATGAGATAACCCCTAACACTTACTAGGTTGGCTATAATTTTTAAAAAGACATAATAAGAAATGCTGATGAGAAGATGGAGAAATTAGAACCCTCATGCACTAGTGGAGGAAATGGAAATGTAAAATGATACAGCTACTTTGGGAAACATTCTGGGCGTTCCTCAAAAAGTTAAACATTCAGTGACCCTACGAATCAACAATTCCACTTGTAGGTATATACCTAAGGGAATGAAAACATAGGTTCACACAATAACCTGTGCATAAATGTGCATAACAACTGCTTTAGAATAGCCCAAAAATGTCTGATTAATGGGTAAGAAATGTATATATAAAACAAGGTATAGCTATACAATGGAATATATTCAAATACGTAAAGAAATAAAATTCTGATACATGGTACAATATGATGAACCTTCAAAACAGGCTAAGTGAAACAAACAAAAATAAAAGGTCACATATTGTGTGATTCTATTCATATGAAATTTCCAGAATGAGAAAATCCACAGAGGCAGAAAGTAGATTAGTGGCTGCCTAGAGCTGGGGAAAAGGAGAGTGGCTGCTAATGGGTACATGGTTTCTTGTTCGGGTGATGAAAATGTTTTAAAATTCACCATGGTGATGATTGACCACACTAAAACCACGTCATTGTACACTTTACGTTGGTGGATTTTATACTATGTGAATTATATCCCAGTAAATCTGTTAGGTAGAAAGGGATATATTACCAGAATTCCAAGGTTATTAATAAAATGCACCTTCCTTTATTTAAGCATCACGTTAAGGTGCTCTGTTATCTGTGAAAGAGTTGATACCAAGAACTGAACCCACTTTGGGATAAATACACATTTGCTGAGCAAGGAATTCCACAAGAACTCTGGGGAAAAAACATTACATAATTTTATTCCCAGAGTTGAAAACTAAACATTAGAGCTACACTGTCCAATATGGTGGCTACTAGCTAAATTTACATTTTATGCTTAAATTTATTAAAATTAAATAGAATTCAAAATTTGGTTTATCAGTTGTACTAGCCACATTTCAAGTACAGATGCTCTTCAGTTTACATCACAATAAAAGCATTGTATTTGAAAATATTGTAAATTGAAAATGCATTTAGCACATCTTCTATGTGGATCTCTGCTGGCCAGCCAGAATATCTGTTGTTCTTAGTATCAGAGCGGTTGATCTGTGCCAGGGAAAGAAGAGACACTACTTTTCTCCTCCTGAGTTCTTTAAAATGTATGATTATTAAATATAACATTGTCTGGGAGGGCTCAATGTATGTACATAGAACAACTATAATATCAAGGATTGTAAGGCTTCTTCTATGTTTTATTTTTATTTATAGGTAAAAATTAACTCGAAATAGCCTGTAAAAAGTTAGGTATGCTTAGCTTACTTTAAACATGCTCAGAACACTTACAGTACCCTCCATTTGGGCAAAATCACCTAACACAAAGCCTATTTTACAACAAAGTGTTGAGTGTTTCATGGAATCTATTGAACACTGGACTGAAAATGAAACACAGAATGGTTGTGTGGGTCCCAGGAGTATAATTTCTACTGAATGTATCGTCTCCTTTGCACCATTGTAAAGTCAAACCACTGTGAGTCAGGACCATGTGTACTCCATAATCAAGTGTGGCTGGGGCTACTCCACTTGACAGGTGGATTATGGAACATTTCCATCATTGCAGAAAGTTCTAGAGTTGCGTTAACACCTACTTCAAATATTATTAAGAAACGGGGTATAAAAACAGTTAGAAGAAATAAGACCTAGTGTTCAATAGATCATTAGGGCAACTATAGTTAAATATCATCTATTGTACATTGCAAAATAGAGGAGAATAATTTGAATGTTTCTCTCATAAAGAAAAGGTAATTTAAGGTGATGGATATCCCAGTTAACCTGATTTGATATTTACACATGATATGGATATATCACATTATCACATATATCCCCAAAATATATACATTTTTATATACTGGGGCCAGCAATCACTGCCTATTATATATCAATTTTAAAATAAATTATTAAGAAATGTATCTTAAATCAAACACCCAGCTTAGGCAGGAGCAAATCCAAATCTAGGAAGTGGTTGTGTTTGCATGATTCCTCACAGCTCACACTGATTAAATACTTTATCATTAGATTAATGAATAAATAAAATTCTTCTTTCCCTTGCACAGATCAACCACTCTGATACTAAGAACAACAGATATTCTGGCTGGCCAGCAGAGATCCAGATAGAAGGCTGCATACCCAAAGAACCAAGCTGACACTCCAGGGTCCTTAATAAATGTATTGTGTATAAAAAAGCGCAGCTGGAATCACTCAATAATCTTATTTTTCTAAATCCAACAGTCCAGATTTGATGACTATTTTGGGTTTGTTGTAAACCAATGGACATTTGCTAGTTGTATCAACTCTTTATATGCAGTATTTTCATACCAGTATTTTGTATAGTGAAGATGTCCATTAGCAGGAAACTAAAATGAATGGAAATTCTTAAAGGGAAGGATGTGATTCAAGCTGGACAGAGGGTCAGGAGAAACAGCTTGTTCAGATGAAGCCATGTTGTGATCAGATCTAAATGTGACCCCTGTGCGGTCCAGACAGCTCTGCAAAGAGGAAACCTTTATTCCATTCTCACCAAGGACATCCTGGTTTCCCAGTCATCTCCTTCTGCTGGGAGAATTAGCAGCCGCTCTGAGGGCTTAGGTAACGTGCTTGTTGAAGCTGAGTTCTTGAACTGTCCCTGCCTGTGAGTGTATTCATTCATTCCATTACTCTGGGTGCCACCCACCTCTGACAGCCGGGGTACATTAGTGAACCAGACCCAGTCTCTGCCTTCGTGCCAGGCTGTTGAGCAGGGTTGGGAGGGAGGCACTGCTCTCAGGCGGGCAACTGAACACCTCACTCTCTAGAAGATGCATAGATCCGCGAGTCCACACGTGCTGAAACGGTGGGTCAGATGCAAACCTCGGGAAGCTGGAGAGAGGCCTGGAACAGGGTCTCCCCTAGAGACTTCCGAGGCAGCACAGCCCTCTGGCACCTCGATTTGGGATTTCCAGCCTCCAGAGCTGCCAGAGCAGAGACCTCTGCTGTTTAGGCTACTCAGGTGTGGCTCTTTGTGATGGCAGCCCCACAAAACGAATATAGGCCCTTATAAGTGCTAAGCTCCTAGGAATGCATAGACATTTCTGTGTATATATTTTTAAAAAAAGGAGGAAAGCACATTTTTATTCAGGCTGAAATTGCTATATATTTGTAGCATCATTGATCTTAATTCACTATCATGGAATAGGCCTCAGGGGTACTCCTGGCTAGGCATCGCCCAGGGATCCAGCTTTGGGCAGTGAAGTTCTTGTGACAATGGCCCCTCCTACCCAGTGATGGCCCCTAGGCCCTCTGCTGCCCCTGTAGCTCACTGCTGCGTCCCCACCCAGGGCACGGGTCTATGAATTGCCATTCACATCTGCGTCCTGCTGTTTCCCCACAATGTGGTCTTCAGTGTGGAGACTGTCATTCCATCTCTGAAGGCACTGGACACTGCCAGCCCCCAGCCCAGTCACCCACTGGTGGACACCAGGCAAGGGGGCTGTCCACATAAGAATCACATTCCCTTCCCAATATGGACCCTGCTGGTCACCCCTCACATCCGCCCTGTGACAGGGTCATGATGATTTAAACCACTGGAACTGGTGTGGCACAAAGAGGCTAAAGACCAAAGAGCCAGGCCAGGCACAGTGGCTCACACCCGCATTCCCAGCACTTTGGGAGGCCAAGGTGGGCGGATCACTTGAAGTCAGGAGTTTATGACCAGCCTGGCCAACATGGTGAAACCCCATCTCTACTAAAAATACAGAAAAAAAAAAAAGAGCTGGGCATGATACCGCATGCCTGTAATCCCAGCTACTTGGAAGGCTAAGGAGGGAGGATCCCTTGAACCCGGGAGACAGAAGTTGCAGTGAGCCCAGATCTCACCACAGCACTCCAGCCTGCACAGCAGAGCAGGACTCCATCTCAAAAAAACCAAACCAAACCAAACCAAAACACACCGAAGAACCAAGGTCACACGGACAGTGAGAGGGTGGAGTTCCACTCGCAGGTGCACCCCCTGCTCCTGTGCTCTGCGGGGAGGGACGCACCCCAGGTAAGAACTCTGTCTGTAGCATTTTACCACTTCCTTCATCCTGTTAATCCAGGGAAGCATTTGCTTGATCTCCTGTGATTGGAGAGGCCGAGGGAGAGTGGGTGCACGCCGGCTCTAGATGGCTCCAGGTGCTTCCAGGTGGCCAGGGACTTCATCCACACACAGGGTCTGGCGCTTTCCATAGAGTCAGGGTGGCAGGGCAGACGGTGGGCACTGGGGCTTCTGGACCTCACCTCTTTATCGCTCTGCACACTGTAAAGCTCCCTGATGTGGAGCTGAGGGAAGAGCCCTGCCTGGCAGCTGTGACAGAGGCCTGTGCAGTGGCATCTTTTCCCTCCTCGGCCCCTGCCCTTGGATACTGTGTAGGACATTCCTTCATCCTCAGCGCTTAGTGCTCAGAACACAAGGAACCCTGGCCCTGAAGTTTTCATGTGCAGGCACCTCTGGTTCTTCCCAGGGCTGCCGGTGAGGGGCATGCAGGAGAGGGATGCTGCCTTGACAGAGGGAGGAGGGTCCCCTCAGCCGGCCTGAGCTGCTCGTGTCCCTCTGTCCGGCTTCTCTGAGGCCTTTCTTCCTTGAAGCAGTAGACTGGCCCAGGCCCTGTTGTGAAAGACATTCCTAGAGAAACCAAATGCCGTATCACCCTGCCAAGTCTGATATTGAAATTCCTCCCCTCACTTCTCAGCCTCTGTCCCCGGGCTCTCAGCAGGAGAACTGGTTCAGGGACAAGTGACCCTGTAGATTATCTCCTGGTATTAAAATTGCTAATGCCAAGGTTTTGAAAAACATTTTTGTCTCTACACATGTTCTTTAAAGCTAAGCCCTCAAGGGACGTCACTACAGTGAATTAGCAAAGAGGTGCTCAGGATTATTTTTTAAAACATGCAGTGTTGATCTTTGCTTAGGAGAGGATCATGGGTAGAAAGGAGAGCTGAGAGCCTGCTTCCTCCCTCCCAGCATCCTGGAGGGGCTTGGCCCCCTCCCCGGGGTCTGGAGGGCCCCTCCTGGAGGTTCCCAGACCTCTTGGCTCTGGTGATGGCAGTGCCTGGCCATCCTTGACTTTGGTCACAGAACAGGAGGCCTTAGGGACCACGCGGTTGTACACCTTCACTTTTACAGGTGAAGTAGCTGAGGACGTGGGGCCAAGGTCCAGAGCCTGCGTTTGTCCTGGGGCCTCCTTATCACCAATAGTAAGAAAGCCATCTTGGTTATGAGCCAGGGATCTCAAGCACGGGAGCTTGCAGAAAGCTGTGGACCCCCCTTCTTTGAGTTTTCCACACCTAACGAGGAGAGAGGTGACATTCGCTAGGTGTGGCTCAGGCATGAAGCTAAGCAGGACAGCTCAGCCCATTCAGATCATGTACCTGAGACCACGTCCCCTGGCTGTAACAGCGCTGCATCAGTGAGGTCCTACACGTGAGCCACACACAGCTATTCATTCAAATCACATGGAGTTCGAAGTCCAGTTCCTTGGTCGCAGTACTCACATTTCAGAGCACACAGGTAGTACTGGTCACTGGTCGCTGTTACGGCAGAGCCTTCCAGTGACGGAGCCACTCTGAGCTGCCCTGATGCCAGCCTCCCCCAGAATCTGTTAGCAATGCTGACTCTCAGGCCCCACCCAGACCTGGTGGATCAGATTCTCAGGGTGACGGGGGAGGGGGGGGCAGCCACCCATCTTCACAGCTCTCGCAGGATTTGGATGAAGCTCGAGTATGAAGGCCACGGTCTGAGTCATCTGGAGAGCACACATTGAAAATTCAGTTTCATTTCTGTGGCCAGATCAAGTAGTTTCATTTCTCTCCCTGTTTGTTTGTGACGGAGCAGGGGAGGGAGTGGTTCACATGCCACATAAAAATGAGGCAGAGGAAAGGGAAGAGATGATTTGCCGGGTCTCTGTCATGAGCCTGCAGCGGTAAGAGCGGGGCCAGTGCAGGGAGGGCTGCTTTGTGTTTAATGCACGGCAGATGCGCCTTTAAAACATTTCCTGAGTGACATGACATCTGCCAGGTGAACGTGGCTTGTGCTGGGAGGCAGGAGCGGTCAAGATAAGATTCTGACGCTGCCTCTGGTGTGAGACGCAGAAAGGGCCCATGCTGGCTTCAGCCCACAGCAGCCCTGTGCACAGAGAGAGGCTCTCGGGGGGAAGTGGCTGGCCCTGGGGGCAGGGTGGCCTCTATCCTGATCTGGCCAAAGGTGGTGGTTTTTAGGACAGCTTTGCTCAGTGTCCTACAAAGCCTGCGGGTTAAGGAGCTTTGTGCCCCAAAGCCGTCTCGGAGGGCTTCAGGTATTCCTTCTCTTGTGGTATTTGTGATGCTCTGACATGACTTTGGTGATGGTGATATGCTGGGAAATGGGCTGTCATGGGGAGGGGAGGGGCAGGGCAGGGGGTGGTGCCTGATTTCCAGCATTTCCGGATTCTCTGTTCTCATGGTGTGAATGTCCCCACTGTGGCCAGTTCCCAGCAATAACTCCAGCACGCTGGCCCACTGCACCCTGGATCACCCATACTCTGGGGGCTGAAGTTCATTTTATAATTGATACAGAGCAGAAATGAGACATGGTGGTATCGATGACGCCTTTTTTTTTTTTCAAGACAAGTTTTCGCTCTGTTCCCCAGGCTGGAGTGCAGTGGTGTGATCATGGCTCACTGCAGTCTCAAACTCTCAGGCTCAAGGGATCCTCCCACCTTAGCCTCCCGAGTAGCTGGGACTACAGGTGCGCGCCACCACACCTGCTTAATTTTAACTTTTTCTGTAGAAAAAAAAGCACCCAAAGCCCCGGGATTACAGACGTAAGCACCTCCTTGGCTCTGCTGACACCTTTTAAACACTGTTCTTTCTTGTTTTATGTTTATAATTTTGTCTCTAGCAGTTTACAAAGAGCTCTTTCTCCTCACACCTCTTCGCTTTCACTCAGCCCTACTTCCCACCCCCACCCACCCCCTGAAGCACCTTTGACTCCCTTTGCATGTGCAGTCTTCTTTTCTTCTGTTGTCATCGTTTTCTTTTTTGAGACAGTCTTCCTGCTCTTTTTCCCAGGCTGAATGCAATGGTACCATCATAGCTCATTTCAGCCTTAAACCTCCGGGCTCCAGTGATCCTCCTGCCTCTGCCTCCCATAGCGCTGGGATTACAGGTATGAGCCTCTGCCCCTGGCCAGGATGTATGTGAGCTTTATTCGGGTTTGGCCCCTGCCCTAGAATGCAAGCCCCCCCAAGGATCTTTGTTTGCTTGACTCAGTATGTGTCCCAAGGACTTAGTGCTCAATAAATATCTTTGAGTGGGTGAAAAACAAGTGGTCTTGAAAAGGAGGTGAGCCCTGGGAGGTAAGGTCGCGTTCAGTGCCTGCACTTGGGCAGCCAGGACCGTGCGTTGTGTGAATGAAGCTGGGGCTGGAGCAGAGGGGCACAGCAGAGTGGCCCCCAGTGCCCAAGACTGTGCACTGTGTGAGTGAAGCTGGAGCTGGAGCAGAGGGGCACAGGAGAGCGGCCCCCAGTGCCCAGGACCCTGCAGAGCTCTTGGACTGGTCCTACACCAATAATAGTGGCTGTGCCCATGTGGAGGACACAGCTTGCCTTAGACTTCAGCAGGCTCCACCACATCTGGCACAGCCATTTCCATCTTTCCCGGTGATGGTGTTTACACGATCCTGGCAGTCTCAATCCAGCCTCCAAACTCAGCAGGGAATGTATGCGCTTGTCCTCAAATCTCAGCTCTCTGCGGTGCAGTGTCTGGTGCTGCTTAGAGAGAGCGCTAGAGACCTGATTCCCAGCCCCAGGCTGGGGCCCCCACGAGGCCCCCAGCATCTCCCCATGGCCCAGTTTCCTCACCTGCAGGACAGGCTCCCTTGAGAATTTGGGGAGATGATGGACCCCAAAGCATCCTGGAGCCAAAGGCTGCTGCCCTTGTTGGGGGTGTCAGGGAGTGTCAGTCATGAATCCACCACGACTTCTGACCACCTCTGCCTGGACCCCCTCACCTCAGCGCTGCCTGGGAGCGTTAGCCGCCAGCTTCCTGGGCCTTCACCCCCCAGGGCCTTCCTCCCAGTGATGCATCTAGAGACGGAGGTTTCTCTTTGCAAAGCGCTCCATAGGGAAATTGCCTCGCCTTTGTAGTTTTAGAGTTTTCCCCACCCCTCAATAGAGATCAGTATAGTGACCAGGCTGCCCTTTCCACCATCCTCCTGGGGCCCCTGTGGACGGTGGTGGAAGATGGACTAAGCGCATCCCAGGCATTGCGGAGGCACTGGCTCCCCAAAGGTGGACAGGGACAGTGGGGTTGGGGCAGCGCTGCGGGATGCTGGGCCTCAGGCTGATTTTCTCACTGTGCTGCTTTCAGTCACTACCCACGTTACGGATTGAACTACACCCCGTATTAGGGTTCTCTAGAGGGCTAGAACTAATGGAATGTGTGTGTGTGTGTGTGTGTATGTGTGCATGTATGTGTATGTGTGTGGTGTGTGTATGTGTGCATGTATGTGTATGTGTGTGGTGTGTGTATGTGTGCATGTGTGTATGTGTGTATATGTGCATGTGTATGTGTGTGTGCATAAGTATATGTGTGTATGTGTGATTGTGTAGGTGTGTGTGTGGTTGTATGTGTATGTGTGCATGTGTGTGTGTGTAGGTGTGTGTATATGTGTGATTGTATGTGTACATGTGCGTGTGTGTATGTGTGTAGGTGTGTGTGTATGTGTGATTGTGTATGTGTGTAGGTGTGTGTGTATATGTGTGTATGTGTGCATGTGTGTGTATGTGTGCATGTGTGTGTATTTATGTGTGGGTGTGGGTGTAAGTGTGTGTGTATGTGTGTGTGTGTGTGTGTGTATAAAGGGAAGCTGGTTAAGTATTAACTTACAGAATCACAAGGTCCCACAAGAAGCCATCTCCAGGCTGATGAGCAAGGAGAGCCAGTCTGAGTCCCAAAACTGGAAAACCTTGGAGTCTGATGTTTGAGGGCAGGAAACATCCCCCATAGGAGACAGATGTAGGCTGGGAGGCTAGGCCAGTCTCTCTTTTCACATTATCCTGCCTGCTTTATATCCTAGCTGTGCTGGCAGCTGGTTAGATGGTGCTACCCAGATTAAGGGTGGGTCCGCCTCCCCAGCCCTGACTCAATTGTTCATCTCCCTTGGCAGCACCCTCACAGACACACCCAGGATCAGTGCTTTGCATCCCTCAGTCCAGTCAAGCTGACACTCAGTACCAACCATCACACTCCCCAAATGTCATGTTCACATCCTGACCTCAGGACCTGTGAGTGTGACCTTATTTGGAAGCAGGGTCTCTGTGGGTGTGATTAAAAGTGGGACCATTCTGCAGAAGGCTGAGTTCTAGTCCAGCATGACTGGTGTCCTCATCAAAAGGACAATGTGTTTGTTGGTTGGTCACTTTGTTTAACGTCTATTTTAGTTCAGGGACACATGTGCAGGTTTGTTACACGGACAGATTGTGCCGTGGGAGTCTGGTGTGCACATTATTCATCACTCAGGTAATAAGTGCGGTACCCAGTGGGGAGGTTTTTGCTCCTCTCCCTCCTCCCACCCGCTACCTTCAAGCAGCCCAGGTGTCTATTGTTCTCTTCTTTGTGTCCATGTGTATTTAATGTTTAGCTCCCACTAATGATGGCGAACATGTAGGGTTTGGTTTTCTGTTACCAGGTTAGTTTGCTGAGGATCATGGCCTCCAGCTCCATCCATGTTCCTGCAAAGGACATGATCTCGCTCTTTTTTACGGTTGCATAGTATTCCATAGTGTATATGGACCACAATTTTTAAATCCAGCCTACCACTGATGGCCATTTAGGTGGATTCCATGTCTTTGCTCTTGTGAATGGTGCTGCCATGAACATTCACGCACGTGTCTTTATGATTTCTATTATTTTGGGCATATAACACTGGGTCAATGATAATTCTGTTTAAGTTCTTTATGTTAGAATGATTTCTATTATTTTGGGCATATAACACTTGGTCAATGATAATTCTGTTTAAGTTATTTGAGGAATCACCACACAGCTTCCCACATGACTTTTCCACTCCCACCAGCAGTGCAAAAGTGTTCCCCAAAAGGAGACATCCTTTTCAGGATCAGTCACCCCACTCACCTCACACGCACACCCTCACTTTGCTTCAGGATAAGTCACCCCACTTACCTCACACACACACCCTCACTCTGCTTCAGGATCAGTCACCCCACTCACCTCACATGCATATCCTCACTTTGCTTCAGGATCAGTCACCCCACTCACCTCACACGCATATCCTCACTTTGCTTCAGGATCAGTCACCCCACTCACCTCACACGCACACCCTCACTCTGCTTCAGGATCAGTCACCCTGCTTGCCTCATAGGCACATGTGAGAAGGACCATGATGTCATATGAGAGCTAAGGGCCGCTCTGATTGACCATAGTATTTGGTGCTCAGCCTCTCATGGCCAAGGCTAAGGGAGGATAGGACAGTTGTCTCTCTCACTCTTAAACAAGAGGGAGCTCCTGGATTCACCTGGAGAGCAGATTCGACTAGCTGGGGCTTCTGCAAGGTAATCTGTTGTGACTGCATATTAAGGAGATTAATATAATCTTAATACAATTTCTTTATGTTAAGGAGATTAAATAAATTTATGGATATGTTCTTGAGTGCAATTAAACAACAACAAAAAAAGGCAGATACCTTTTCCGGGGGATCATACTTTCGGTTGACAATACTGGGAGGCAGGCAGGACCATGTTAAGTGCCTGTTTTGCAGGGAATGATTCCACCAGGGAACCAGAATCAGATGGAAGTGTCGTAGGAGAGTGTCTGATGCAGAACCCACCGCCGGGTACACCTGGACGGTGCGTGGGGGCTGCAATAAACTGAGTCCCTTTTCATTTCCCGATCAGAAGGAGGAACTTGACAAGCTTCATCCTCTGAGAAGAAAGAATCCCCTCCTATTTTCTTACTGATTTTTGATTTATCCTGAATGCATGCTCCTTAATCTTCAGACTCCTGGCCTGTTCACCCCTTGAAAATATTTGGCAGTCCCTGGTTTAACAGCTGCCTTGAAGTTGACAGCAACTCCAAATCGTGCAGCTCAGCAGTACAGAGTCATTTGTCACACGAAGAGCTGGCCATCCTGCTCAGCCGGCCTCACCTCCCTTCCGGGTCCCCTGCATCTTGTCAAGGCCTTGCTGTCCTTCCCGACCCATCACCCGCAGCCTGGCTTGCGGCCGCCCCGTCCTGGGTTCTGGCCTCACTTTGTTCCTCATCTTTGTCTTAACTCTTAACTTCAGTGTTCCCTGCACCCTGACAGCTGCCTCGTCTTCTCCTTTCTCCTCTTCTCTCACCAGCTGTCTTCTTGGTTATTCAGTTCCTCTCCCTCAAGACCTGCACTTTCTCTTCAAGTTAAGGTCCACGGCTCCCGTGCTCTGCATTTGCACCAGGCTCCAGAAGCTCCCAGGTGGGGTCAGAGCCCTGGAGAGGAAACCACAGTGCAGTGCAGTGCAGTGACTGCTGAAAGCAGAGGCCTGCATCCCCAAGCCTCCTGAGCCCCCCACTTCCATTCCCTCCTGCCTGTGTGCACAGCATGAGTCCCCCCGTCCATGTGTCACCCGGCTCTTCCGTGTGGTCTCCATCAGCCTCCAGGGGCACCAGCCAGCCCACAGGCTCCCGAGACAGTCGACTCATGCACAGGCACTATAGCCATTTCTGAAGATTGTGTAGGGAGACAGATGGTTCACCAGGCACATACCACACAACCCGAACCCTGCACTCCTTACTCAACAGGCCTGTGTCTGGAAATCCTCCCTAAACTGCAATGGGGAGGGGGCCTGAGGGGCCTCTCATCCCCTACATGTCAGCCCTCTGCTCACTCCTGCCTCTGCCCTTCACACAGCCTCACCCCTGCAGCTTCTCACCCCTTTGCTTTGCAGAGCAATCTGTGTGCAGCTCCTGTCCTCCCAAACTTGCACAATCAACTCGTGGTGTGCTTAGCAAGGCCCACCCTTCCTGAAAATGAGGGTGAGGGTGGCGACTGTTTTGCATATGCTTAAAAAAGAACGTGAAAGGAAGAATACTGGGCTTCACAAAAGGACCCTCCTTTCCTTTGTTCTCTCTGCCATGGAGGGGAGGAAGATGAGGCTGAGCTATCACCTCCCATCAGCACTCGGCTTTGTTCCTGGACCCCTCGCTTTGTCACCAAGGGTATCTGGCTCTAACTCTCAGCCTCTGAAGGATGTAGTGTCTGGGGGTTCATAGCCCCAGGCTCCGTCCCAGACACTGGTGGAATGAGGCCGCCTGAGATCTCAGCTGCTAGGGTGGGTGCCATCAGGCCCACTGGGGTGCTGGGTCCTGGCCAAGCCTTCCTGTACTCCCTGAGAAGGTCTCCACAGAGAAGGGAGCTGTTCGTGCCAACTTTAAAGGGACTCTTCTCTCAGTGAGCCCATAAAATGTTTGCCCAGCCCTTCTCCTTTAATGGATTGCACATCAGATAACTTTGTATGAACCCAGAGCTATAATGAAAACAGGAAGTGCTTTCAGCCCCGGTGGGAGGAGTAGGGTGTAGAAGGCCTGCGGAGCTGGACCTCTGGGATCGAGGCTGAAGGACAGGGGCTAAAGGCTGAGCGGCCACGGGGCTGTTGACACAGCCCTGGTCTTTTCTCCAAGTGAGTGGTGGCCCCGGGTGGGGCTGTGAGCCCAGGAGCCGCTGGCTCTGCTGGAAGATTCACCCATCTGAGGCTGCAGGGGGAGGATATAAGACTGGGTGGGAGCTCATTGGGAAAGGTTGAGACAGAGAATCCAAGTGAAGATTCCACGGCAGAGAGGGGAGTCCAGGTCAGCACAGGGGTGACATCTGGGGATGAGGCTGGGCGGGGCAGGTTTTTGAGCCCGGCAGAGTAAGCAGTCTCTGTCCCAAGGGAGGAAAGCTGCTGAGAGCTGCTGGGCCAGCAGGTGTGAGTGCTGTGCTGTCCTCAGAGTTTCTGAAAAAACGGGTCTTCCCGAGGAGTGAGGTGCCACTGTGGGACTGCGGCACCCCAAGGGCCTGCCCTGCAGGTGCTGGCTCCCAGCAGTGTTCAGTAGAAAGCAGGGCCACCCTGCATGGGGCATGATGCCGCTCCCAGCACGGAGCCTTCCAATCAGTCACGCTTCTCTCTCCACAACAGCATGTACCTCCCCCCACACCAACCCCTCCCCCACTCCCCCACCTCCCGCCCCTTGGCTGTGCAGCAAGCAGGGAGAGTCCCATCAGCACTGTCTGGGGACTTCCAGGGAGCCTGCGCCGCTCAGCTTGCCTTTAGCCAGAAAAGATTCCAAGCTCTGCTCTCTAATTTGGAAAGCCAGTGTTTGTATTTGGGGATTGTCTCGCTAGACTCTATAAAGGTAATAAAGCGAAGGAGCGTTCTCCAGAGCTCAGGCACCGACTTGCATGGCCAAAGCTGGGTGGTCGTCCATCCCACCATGGCGGGTGGGTAGAGGTTCTTTTCCTGGGCTGTGTCATTCCAGCCAGAGCAGGGGAGAAGCCTGTGATAGCCCTAAGTCAGGAACCACTACCGAAGGTCAGAGACTCTCAAGTTCATTGTTGGAAGTGTGGCTCTAACTTCCAGCAAAGCTACTTCTGTGAAAGCTGTGAAGAGTAGAGGAAATGGGACAGGAGAGGATCCGAATTCTGCGATTGTATCGCTAGGAGCCCCCAAAGTACGGTGATGGTCCTCAGGCCAACATGGAGATGCACTGGCACTGTGTAAGGAAAAGGGCACTCACATGGGGTGGGGCAGTGTGGGGGTGTTGGTAAAGTTTCCCCTGAGCTCTGTTGCAGCAAACAGCGATGACCACTTTTGTGGGAACTTAACAATCTTGCCTTCGTGCACATGGATTTTTCTTCATGTATGTTTCTCTTGCAAATGCTTCATGTTTGTGTAATGGTATTATGTGAGTAGAGAAGAGTTGGAAGCCAAATCGTGACTGTTCATGAGAAATTTAAGTATGTGGTAATATTGCCTTTAGTGAAATTGAGAGCAGGTCTGAAGGGATGCGAAGATCATCAGGGTGCTCATATAGGAGGCAGGTTTGTTCCCCTCAGGCCCCCGGTCCTGCTGGTTGTGTTTTATGGTAAGAGTGATTTTGGCAGCCTGTGTGTATCTGGGCATAAGAATACTCACTCTGTGGATCTGAAGGTAATTATGTGTTGGAAAACATATGGCCTGGAATTCAGTAAGGGAGTGCTCATGATTTGTGTGGTTCCTGGGGTTGGAAATGGGTGGCAAATCCAGCAAGAGGCCAAACCTCCAAATGGGCTGAGTCATTAGGGTGAGTTGGGAGAAAATGTGTTTTGGTCTGAAGGAGGGAGGAAGAAGACAAAAGCAAATTCATAGAATATGGTTGCAGGATTGAGATCTGATCCTGAAAAAATGAGAATAGCCACGAGTATAATGCTTAAAAATACAAAGAAATTCACTGTGGTGGAAGTCACAGTAAGTTCAATCGCTGTCTGCTCTCATCATCTCGAGTGGAAGCTGTCCACTCCCAAAGCCATCTGCTTGGTCCTTAGCTCTTGGTTTTTGCATCTGGAGGCTTTGCAGTTAGTCTTGGTTTGAGGGCATTTGTGTGAGCTGACCCTTTGCTCGAGGGTTTGTTGCCTGTTTCTACCAACTCATGAGTACTTGGGTCAACACTTTGGATCTTGACTGCCCTGGCATTTGTTAGGAGGACCTGAAATGGTTCCTTCCAGAAAGGACTGAAGAGTTTTTGCCTTGAGGTCTCTTCCAGTGGACCGAGACCAGGCTGGAGGTCAGAACAAGTTTGGATGGCATTTCCTCTTGCTGGCATCTCCTCTGGGCACAAGACTTGCTGTGTGAGGTGAATCCTTGACAGTGCTTCACTGTGTGCATGCCACGGAGCAGTCAGGCCTTGCTGGAGTTGCTCCTGGTCTCGTACGGGATCCTGTTATGATCTCGTGGGACGCTGGACTAAGTGAGCCCTCGGAGATTGTCACACCAATAGCCTGTTATATCCTCAACCTAGGCATTAAGGAGTAATCTTCTGCCTACAGATAAAGGCCAAGACTTTTTCTGTAGTCTTGGCCAGTAAAGCTGTGGCAGAGCTCAAACCTCAGAGATTGAGGGCGTTTTATAGTCAGGCAAGCTCAGCTTCAGCATGGGATTGATTCTGTATTTTTCAAATACTGAGGGTGATTCAGACAGTGAAGTGTCCGTGTTGGAATAAGGACCCCCCAGGACAGTAAGTCCCACAATCTTTTTACAGGAAAGTAGGGATTGTCCATGCTGAGAATAGAAAGTCTAGCAAGAGGTAGACTTGAATTCATGAGCCCCTGGCTCTGGACCGCCTCACCTTTACAGTCTTACTGGGTTATATTGGTTGCAGATATGACTCTACCACTTTCTGAGCCAATTCTAGAAAATGTCCTGACCTATATGCATTGTGTGTAAAACCCATTTACCTTTCCCACGATCCAAGCAATTCTGGAGTAACTTAGCTAGGAAGGATTGTGGCACTCACAAGCGGGTATCCTGAGACGACCAGATTCCACCTTTACTGAGAAAGCATTTTTGAGATTGCCAGTATTACTTGTCAGAAGTTGGCATTGATGATTATGAGTCAATTATAAGTGGATCCAATTTTCTTTCTGAAAGTTTGGTGGATAGATATCGATTACTATTTTAGAACTACAATATAGTGTTTAAAGCATTTTTTTAGCATGAAATCAATGAAGACATTGCCCTCGACTTCTGGGACGGCCTCTGAACTATAAGCTTCTATTTTAGAATCTGATATCCCCTCTGGATGTTGAGTAGCTTTTAATAAGTTATTGATCCCACTAATTTTTGATGGGGACAGTCACAGATGTCATAAATCCTCTGTGCATCTGTAGAATCCCCAAATCATGAGCAACTGCAAATGCCCATCTTATCTACTCTCTGCATAAATATTTACTTTTTTATCTCTTAATGCAGCTTGCAGTCAGGACTACAGCTTAGCCACTGGGTTGTATCTCATGTTTGGAGACAGGACACTTTGATGGGTGCATGGCAGTTTCCAATACAGGAAATGCTTTCACCATTTGTATTGTTTTTTCCTCCACAGCCTTTATTAAGCTCCTACTGTATACCAGGTACTCTGAGCTGCAGGTACAGCTGTGAAGAAAACAGGTAAAAATCCCTGCCCCACCCTGCTTGGGGGCCTTATGGCTGCTGGGGAGACAGGAGACAGGGAGAATCCATCAGGAAAGGTATCATGCAGATGGTGGGAATGCAGCTTTTGACTGTTGCCTCCCCCATCAGATCGTCAGAGCCAAAAGAGGTGGCAATGTGTCCCAGCTGGGTGTTCAGAGCCCGACACACAGAAGGCGCTCAGTAAATGATTATGGAGCGAATGAAGACTCACATTGACTCAGGAACTGTGGCTCAGAGAAGGGGAGGAACCCAATCCGGGGAGCCGTGGAGCTCAGGCAGATAAATTGGGGGTGGCAAGAGGGGTGTCTGCCAGGCCCAGGAGCCCCGGTTGTCACCAATGCACTGTGTGATTTTGGGTGAACCACACCCTCTCTGTGCCTTATTGGGAGTAGGCACTGGAGAGCAGTGGTGGGATTGGTCATTAGGATGAGGGTGTCCTGGAGGCCGAAGCCCACACCCGCCATGGCCCTCCAGGCTCCAGGCAGTCACCAGCCCGAGGCCCTCCGGAACTGTGCGGCTCCTCCTTCAGCGGCTCTGGCCACAAATCTTCCTGCTCTCCCCAACTCCTCTCTGCCCTCAGCCCCACAGCCGCAGTTAGCATACTTGTTGACCATGGCTTCAAAGCATCCAGAATCCAGCTGGCTCTCACCACCCCATGCAAACAGCCATTGTTTCTGAAAGGGCATTGCCCCTGGACTTGTCTTTTAGAGCCCCCCAGAAAAAAAGGAGGATTTTAAAGGGGTCCTCCTAAAAAGGGGTGTCTGCAGGCCAAGCAGCCCTGCCCTTCCAAGAAAGTGGGTGGTGAGAAGCCTGGCGTCCCCTCTGCAGAGACCAGCGCCACGTGACAGCATTGGCACCAGCGTCCAGCCTTTGTACCACACATGCCTGGCTTGCTGCTGAGCCTTTCTATAAGTAATTGCACTGAACCCTCCCACATCCGCAGGGGGAATGGTCAGCCCCATTTTCTAGATGTGGAAATTGACACACAAAGAGATTTCAGCACATGCCCTGGGTCCCATGGGTGGCCCTTGTGCTGGACGGCCCCAACCCTGCTTTCTAATTCTTTGTCCTGAACCCAGACTGTGGGCCTTATCTGAGGGAGATGGAGCTGCCACCCTGTGGAGGATGCGCTGCCTTGGTGTAGCCCAGCCCTGCTTCTCACTGAGTGGAGCCTCCACACAGGCTTGTGATCCCAGGCAGCTGGAGGAGGGTCCTGCTTGTGAGCAGGGATGGGGAAGGCCCCTACAGCAGACCCCATGAAAATGACTGGACTCCATCCTACGTGGACCTTCTAATGAGCCACATGGAAACATGTCCATCTGAGAGGTGGGAGAAGCGGGAGGTGGTCCGCAGGCCCCTGGGGTGGGAGGCTCCCCACTCCTCCAGGCTGCCATGCTGAAAGCCGGCAGGTGCCACAGGTAGCAGATGTGGCAGGCTGCTTGAGGGAGAAACTCTGGACACATGAGATCCAGTCGTACAGAGCCTAAGCCTGTGCCCTGGCCTAACTGTCTGTCCCAAAGCCCCAGGACTCTGGCCGTGTGTAAACCTTCCCTCTTCTTCATGCCCTCCCTGTCCCATGGCTGTGTCCTTTATTGTACCTGGTCTCCTTACCCACGTGAATGCCCAGCACACCACTCTCCAGCTCAGAACCCTCCAAAGGCCTGCCACACACCCACTCAGAATGCAAGGCCTTTGCCCACATCTTGCAAGCCTTTGTCCTCCCTCTTTTTCCCGTCACTCCATCTTCCCATTCCCTGGGCTCATTCCAACCTCAGGACCTTTGCACATGCATTTCCTCTGCAGGGGAAGCTACTCCCAATTCCTCCAAGCCTTGCTCCTCTGCCCATCCCCAGGCACACCCTCCAGTGGGCACCTAAGTTACCCTTACCCCAGAATCTCAAACCCACCTCCTGTCTTTCCCCAGACACTCCATCATTGCTTGGAGTTCCTTGTTGGTTAGTGTATTTGTTTTGGCGTTTCCCTGCTAGGATGGTGTGCCAGGAGTGAGAGCTTGGCCTGACTTGGTCACCGCTACATCCATGTGGTGGAAAGTGCCTGGCACATACAGATTCATGCCCTTGTATGAGTCTGCTCAGGCTGCCATGGTGTAAGACCACACACTGGGTGGCTTAGACAACACACATTGGTTCTCCCACAGCCCTAGAGACTGGAAGTCCCAGATCAAGGCGTCTGCAGAGCTGGTTTCTTCTGGAGGCCCCAAGGGGAATTGTGCTCTCCTCCCAGCTCCTGGTGGCTGTGGCCGGCCTTGGCATTCCCTGGCCTGGGCTGCAGCACAGCAGTCTCTGCCTCTGTCCTCACAGGCTTTTCTCCCTGTGTGTCTCTGTGTCCCAGACCTTACAGCTGGGGAGACAGAATTCATCAGGAAATGTACTGTGCAGATGGTGGGATGCAGCTTTGGACTCTCGCCTCCACCATCAGATTCTCAGCACCAAAAGTGGCAGAGTGTCCTGGCTGGGTGTCCAGAGCCCAGCACACAGCAGGTGCTCAATAAATGCCTCTGCCTGTCTCTGATAAGGACACCCGGGATAAGATTAAGGGCCCACTCTAAATCCAGGGTGATCTCATCTCCAAATCTTCACCTTAATTATATCTGCAAAGAGCCTTTTTCCTACAGCAAGTCATGTTCCCAGGTTCCAGGTGAACATAAATTTTGTGGGGGCTGTGGGGACACCATTCAGCCTCCTAGATCCACCTCACTACTAGAGGAAAGGGGGATACAGTGCAAGCCAGAGTGTGGGGGCTCCTGCCTGGATCACAGGCCCGGCTCTGAGTCCTGGCTTAGGTGTCACTGGCCCTCCGGGATGTCAGATTCTTGGCCCTGAAAATACAGATAAGGCGCAAATGTGTAGGCTTGCTGTGAAAGTTAAATGTATGTCTCAGCACGGTGCTGTCTTGGGGCCCAACACGTGCTTTTCCCACACTTCCCCAGTGCCCGGCCAAGCCTGGTGCGGGGCCAAGTCTGGCTTCCAGCAGGCCCAAGAGGTGCTGCCTCTCATCTCTGCACCTAATGGTTCTCCTGCCCGGCCTGAGCCCCAGAGGCCCGATGCCATATATGGCACAGACCATCCGAGGTGACAAAGGAGACTGGGTATGGTGGCTCGTGGTGGTATCCCCAGCACTTAAGATGCTGAGGCGGACGGATTGCTTGAGCCCAGGAGTTTGAGACCAGCCTGAGCAACATGGCAAAATCCCATCTCTACCAAAAAAAACAAACAAACACTACCTGGGTCATCGTGGTACACGCCTCTAGTCCCAAATACTCGGTAAGCTGAGGCGAGAGGATTGCTTGAGTCCAGGGAGGTTGAGGCTGCAGTAAGCCCTGATCGTACCACTGCACTCCCCACTGGGTGACAGAGTGAGACCCTGTCTCAGGAAAAAAACAAGAAAAAGAAGTAACAAAGGAGGAACATTGAGACTCTCCACTGGGAATGTGGAGTCCACTGCCCCTGTTCCCCAGTGCCAGGCCGGTAGAAATCCTGCTCATGCTCTGTCGCTGCCAAGAGCCCCTCCTGTAGTTGGGGGCCCTGCACTGGACCCCTGGACTCTGCGTCTGTGTGTAGGGGGCAGGTTGTAGGTGGGGCAAGGAGGGATTGGCAAAAGTGCCACCTCAGACAGGATTTCCTGGTGACGTGTGGGCCACTCTCCCTCTTGTGTCTTTCCAGAGCTTGTCGGGAAGATTGGACGTGCCAAGTAGCACAGAAAGCATCCCCCAGCTCTGACGGGGAGACAGCACATGTCTAAGGCCCGCAGGTCTTGGCCCTACCAGAAGAGAAATCAATTTTCTCCCCAACACTACCTGAAAAAAGAAATGAATTTCTTCCAGCAACAACCACCGGCATTCAGCATGGGGCCACGGCAAAGAATGTCTGTCCCAAATTGGCAGCAGGTGGAGAAGGATGCTGCTTTCCTCGCCAAGGACTTCAACATTCTCAATTTGAACAATCAGCCACCACCAGGCAACAGGAGCCAACTGAGGGCAAAGGTAAGCCCAGAGAAGAGACATTCGGAAAGGGGGCATTCTGGCTGCCGGTGCAGAGGGCTGTCACATAAGCCCACCACGGTCATAGAACGTGCCAGCCTGCTCCTCTGGCACAGCTAGTGTCCCAGCTCTCCTGGTCACGTCCAAGAAGTATCAGGAATGTACACAAACTCCTGTGGCAATGAGCTGCTGTGATGTGGGTCTGGGGGTTCTGCAGGCAGGGATCCCCTTCCTGGGGCTTTTCTTCCAGCCTCCTCCATAGCCATCATACCGCCAGCCCACCCACTTGCCACCCTCCCCAGCTCTGCAGCCCCCAGCCCAGCCCCTCTCCTCCCTCTGGCTGGGAGCCTCTGCCTCATGGAACTTCTTAGGGCTCCCAGCCCCTCCCCGGAAGGCATACCCTGCACACCCACAGCCAAATCCTCCCAGCAGCTGCCACAGGGAGGCCTCAACAGGAGGAGAACAGAAGGGCCTCTGCTTACAGCAGTGCCTTCCAGCCACCTTCTCACCTCCTGTCTGCACCCCAACCCGATATCAGAGCTGCACAAATGCTGCCACACTTCCCCATGACACCAGAAACCCTATCAGGGTCAAGGCAGTGGCATCTGTTCTGCCCTCCCCAGGGGCCCGAGAACAACCTGTACAGCCAGTATGAGGAGAAGGTGCGCCCCTGCATCGACCTCATCGACTCCCTGCGGGCTCTGGGTGTGGAGCAGGACCTGGCCCTGCCAGCTATCGCGGTCATCGGGGACCAGAGCTCGGGCAAGAGCTCTGTGCTCGAGGCACTGTCAGGAGTCGCCCTTCCCAGAGGCAGTGGTAAGTTCCAATGGCCCGCCTTCCCTCTAGAGCAAGCAGTGCCACCTGTAAGCCACGAAGCTTCCCTGGGCACCAAGCGGTTTCAGAGACAAGTCTCTAGGAGAGACACGCCTCTGGGACAGACACCCCTCTGGGAGAGACAGGCCACTGGGAGATAGGCCACTGGAAGAAACAGGCCACTGGGAGACAGGCCACTAGAAGAGATAGGCCACTGGGCAAGATAGACTGCTGGAAAAGATAGGCCACTGGAAGAGACAAACCACTGGGAGAGAGAAGCCACTGGGAGAGATAGGCCACTGGGAGAGACAGGCCACTGGGAGACAGACCACTGGGAGAGACAGGCCACTTGGAAACAGGCTACTGGGAGAGCCAGGCCACTGGGAGAGACAAGCCACTGGGAGAGATAGACCACTGGGAGAGACAAGCCACTAGGAGAGATAGGCCACTGGGAGAGACAAGCCACTGGGAGATACAGACCACTGGGAGATAGGCCACTGGGAGAAACAAGCCACTAGGAGAGATAGGCCACTGGGAGAGACAAGCCACTGGGAGAGACAAGCCACTTGGAGACAGACCACTGGGAGATAGGCCACTGGGAGAGACAAGCCACTGGGAGAGACAAGCCACTTGGAGACAGACCACTGGGAGATAGGCCACTGGGAGAGACAAGCCACTGGGAGATACAAGCCACTGGGAGAGACAGGTAACTGGGGGAGACACACCTCTGGGAGAGACAGGCCACTGCGAGAGCCCCAGGAGGGCAGCTCCTCAGGCTTGGTGGCAGAGGGCCAGATTCCCTATACACATTTAAATAGCTCTCACTGCCCCTGTGTCAGTCAGGGTGCGGGGCCCTTGCCATCTCTTCCTAGTGGTCTTTGTAAGAATGTAGAAGCATTTCTTTGATCAGGTTAAATCGGTAAGTTTTAGGTGACAGGTGAAGCCTTCTTAAAGAATTCTCTCAATGTTTTGAAAACCTCTTATCTAGGATCATGATATAATAAGATACCTTTTCCTTGGAAAAACAAACTTTCACACATCTATGTAGAATGTAGAAGCCGTTGTATGTTTATAATTTAACAAAATATTTATAAATAAAAATTATAAAGGCAGTACCCTCAGAGTGGGTACTGGAGAAAGTTTAGAAAGGGGTTTTTACAGTGGGGTAAGCAAGGCACGGTGAAGCCTCTAGGAAGTGGGTGGGACAGGAAGGGGAGCAGCTTCCAGAACCTGGAGAAGGAGCGGTGTGCAGGGGCAGAGGGTGGGGGGGGGGGGCGGCGCTGTACAGTGGAGAGTGCCTGGCTCCTTCTCTTCCTCCCTGGCTCCCTCTCCTGCCTCTGCTACTCATTTCTCAACCCAACCCAAACCCGAGGGCACAGAGCCACCTGCCACAACCTCAAAGCCACAGTGCCTGCTGCCTGCAGCCTGGTCCTTTACCCAGTGTGTTCTGTAAGATGCCCGTTAGCCCCAGGCACGAGGCAGGAGAGAGTAACAGTGTGGGTGTGTGACAGCCAGTCATCCTCTGTGCTCTGGGATCAGCATTTGGGGCAGGGAGACTACAGGGTGGAGAGTCTAAACGCCAGAGGGCAGGCATGGGGCCCCGGGTGAGTCACCTAGTCGGAAGACGGGCAATACCTCCCTATAGGCCACAGGACAAAGTATGTGGGTTCTCTGGGCTTCACAGCAGGAGCGTGAGGGCCCCCACCCCAGTGAGCTCAGCACTGCTCCCACCTTTCCTGGGTTCAGTGGCATTGGAGGATCCTGCCTCAAAGGGACCATCAGGATTCTCGTTACCCTTCCTTCCAGATGTCCAGCTCTTCCTCCAGGCTCCCACTCCTTGAGAGAGGTTCCATGGCCCTGGGGTGGGTCTCACTCCTCCACATTCTGGCTGGCCCCCATACCACACCTGAACCAGGGCTCCCCGACAATTGCAGGGCCTAGGGCAGACACCTGCTGACTCTAGCCACAGGAAGACAGGGGAGCCTGGATACTGCCCAAGCTCCAGCATCTGCTTCCTCACTTACAGGACAGGATGCTGAGGGCTGCAGCTGTGACAGGGGACTGCGTCTGTGGCCACTTGCTCATGTCCACTGGAGCTCAGGGTGCTCACTCAGGCGGTGAACACTTCCCAAGGACAGCAGCACCCCCAGGGACCTGTGCCTCTTTGCACGTGCTCAATCCAACCCCCTCACTTACTACCAGGTGCCAGGGAGAGCCAGAAAGCTCAGACGAGGTCCTCATGGGGCAGGTCCTAGGAGGGAAGGGCCCAGCGCCACTTCTTTGAAAGGAAACTGAGGGTGTTGGGGAACCTCTTGTTCAGGAATCGTAACCAGATGTCCGCTGGTGCTGAAACTGAAAAAGCAGCCCCATGAGGTGTGGGCCGGAAGGATCAGCTACCGGAACACTGAACTGAAGCTGCAGGAGCCCACCCAGGTGGAGAAGGAGATACACAAAGGTAGCCTACGTTGTTCTGAGGTTCAGATCTGACAGTCGCTCCTCTCTCTTCCTTACTTCTGTCTCCTCTTTCTCAAGTCACTCCCACAGTGACCACTCACCTCCCAGATAGCAAGGGGCTGCCCCCATTGCTGTCACCTCCACCATCCCTCCAGGTCCTTGTCCAGGTCCTCTCTCATTGAGCCGTCTCATGCTGGTGGCTTTCCTTAGCAGCCCACAGCCCACGTGGCTGGTCTTGCCCGTCCTCTCCCACTCCTCCCCCCGCCCCAGCTTTCTCCACTCCATGGGGAACTCACCCTCTCTTCCTTCCAGGCATCACCTCTTCACCTGCCCAATCCCCACTCCATCTTTAGATCGCTGGTCACCTGCGCCCCCTTTAGAAGTGCCTCTGCAGGACCCCTGTCTCCCCCCCACACGGCTGCCACAACCATGACTTGTCTTCCTGAGGCTCAGCTCTAATCCTAGCCAGCTACCTTTCCACTCAGCACCCCTCCAAACACAGACCCCGCTCACCCAGATGTGAAGCAAGTTTCCTGATGCTTTTTCTTGGCCTTTGCTGATCAGAAAAGGCTCAGTTGCTCCCGGAGTCCACAGCCTTGTCCCCTGAGGGGCCCTGGTGGCCAAGTCCCTTGGAGTGCACTGGAGCCTCTCACACTCCTAAAGGCTCTCCCCTGTCCCGCCTGCATGACCCATCCTGGACTCAGCCAGGAAAGATGGAAAAACTATGCTGAATATACCAAGACTCCCTGTAGGGAGGAACTCAGTCCAAGGAAGGCCTTTTGTGTTACTGAATAGCAAACACGGTGTCTGAGCGGGAGGCCTTTAGACGACCTCATGGGCTCAGCCGTTTCCCAGAGAACTCCTGTCTGCCTGGATCAAATGGCTTTCTGGAGGGATCCCTTCCTAAATAGAGAGTCCTGACCCCAATGTCAGTGTTCACCCCTCTAAAACAGGAACTGCTGGATACCCTCAATAAGCAAATTTCCTAACTTCAAATTGCAAAGATCTGTACCCCCACTGTGCCCACCACAGCCACGCCAGTGCTCCCGGTACATCTTGCAATGTTTGTTGACATCTTTCTGGAGTCTGTCCAGCCATGAGTTCTGTGGGGCAGGGCCAGGAGAGCTGTCTCGCAGACCAACAGCACACCATTGTGCAGGCTTGGTAAAGGTTTTGGGTAAGAATGAGTAGTGAGCAAACCCAAGCCAAGACATCTTTAGAATAGCATCTTATAACCCCCTCCACTGCTAGTGGGAATGTAAGTTGGTGCAACCACTCTGGAAAACCACCTGGCAATCTCCACTAAAGCAGTTGGCAGGAGGCCACACTTCCTTACCTTGGGGCTTCTCCATAGCTACTTAGTGTCCCTGTGACATGGCAGCCAGCTTCCCCAAGGGCTGGCCATCCAAAGGAATCAAGCAGGAAGCCATGATCCATTTAGGAACTGGTCATACACAGTGACCTCCACTGCATGTTTTCATTAGAAACAAGCTCCTATGTCTAGCCCATGCTCATGCCTCCACCTTTTGAAGGGAGGGATGTTGAAGTATTGGTGGACATGTTTTAAAACTACCACAGCACTCACTGGAAAATGCTGAAAAGCAGGAAGAAAGAGAACAGAACCCATCCACAGTCCCATTGCTAACATGCCAGTATGTTTTCTTCTCATCTTTTGGGAAGTGTAGGTCTGTGCACCTACATATTGAACAGCCATCTCAGTGGCTTCTGAGATCCCTATGCAGGCTTCTCTGAAATGTTTTCTAAACACCAGGGACCCACCAAAGCTCTCAGACCCTGGAAAGAAGCAGTCGTTACCTTCAGTAACTGCTTCCTCTCAGGGATCATTAAAGAGGGCTCAGAGTTTCTCCCCTCCTGACCTCCGTAGCCCAGAACATCATGGCTGGGAATGGCCTGGGCATCAGCCATGAGCTCATCACCCTGGAGATCACCTCCCCTGAGGTCGCAGATCTGACCATCATTGACCTTCCCGGCATCGCCAGGGTGGCTGTGGGCAACCAGCCCCGAGACATCGGACTGCAGGTAAGCCCTTCTGGAATTTGGGATTGGGCTCAGCTGAAGTGGGGGAGGGGTCAGAGGTCCCCAGGGTACTGGTGCACCTCCTGGAGCAAAGCTTTATATTGAGGGATAAGGAAGGAGTCTCAGGTAGGACACGCCCAGGTGGGGCCTCATGCCCAGGTTCTGACTTGGACTGGACAAGTCACAGTAAAAAGAGAAGTGGACTCCATGGCACATGGAGTGCACACCCTGCCCAGTCATTCAGGACTGTGAGCCTGGGGTGAACAGCTGTGCTGATAGTCAAAAAGAGAGCAGACATTTGGATTCTACGTGAAATCTGCCCTTTTTGGCAATATTTTTAAAAGTGAATGTTATGTCAATCAGAATATGGACTGTGGTCCTCTGGTAGGGGCAGGGGAGGCACAGAGGAGAGGGAGGATGGCCAGGCAACAGGGACACACGTAAGCCAACAACCTACCCGTCTAAACGTGAGGCCAGGCACGGTGGCTCATGCCTATAATCCCAACACTTTGGGAGGCCAAAGCAGCAGGATCACTTGAGGCCAGGAATTCTAGACCAGCCTAGGCAACATAGTGAGACCCTATCTCAGCAAAATATAAACAAAATTAGCCAGGTGCAATGGTGCATGCCTGTGGTTCCAGCCACTTGGGAGGCTAAGGTGGGAGGATCACCTGAGCCCAGGAGGTCGAGGCTGGAGTAAGCCATGGTTGTGCCACTGCACTCCAGCCTGAGTGACAGAGAGACACTCTGTCTCAAAAATAAATAAATAAATAAAACCTGAGGTTGCCTGAAAACGTAGTCCTTGCTCAGGTGCCTGAATCAAATGTTGTCCAAAAAAACCTGTGCACAGCCCCTGTTTGGGCTGGGCCGGTCCCCAGACCAGCCCTGTCATGCTTTGCCAAGCCAGCTCATGTGGAAATCAAGGAGACAGAGTGGACGCCAGGGCAGGGCAAGGCTGGGGAGACAAGGCCCTCCTATACTCAACCTAAGGCCACTTTCCTGGCTCCTTCCATTTTATGGGAGACACTGGCAGTGTTGAGAACCCAACCACAAGTAAATTAAGGGATGGTAGGTTCAAGAGCCTCCTGGGTGTGGCCTCCTCTAGCCCTGCTGTTTCGGGCAGAATCTTGGTTAGTGAGGTTATCCTTTCTTTTTCAACATCCAAATCACCATTCTCTGTCTCTCTGAGAGCAGGGTAATTAGCTCATATCCCTTGCTGAGTTAAGTGACTAATTCCATATTTCTTAGCCCTCTAGGAGGGTGGCTGATTCATCCATCAAATTGTGGGATTTCTTAGAGACTGCAACAGATCCTTGGGTGGTGATATGGTTTGGCTCTGTGTCCCCACCCAAATATCATCTCAAATTGTAATCCCCAAATGACAGGGGAGGGACCAGGTGGGAGGAGATAAGGATCATGGGGGAGTTTTCCCCCATGCCATTCTCCTAATAGTGAAGGAGTTCTCGTGAGAGCTGATTTTTTGTTTGTTTGTTTGTTTGTTTGTTTTTGAGATGGAGTTTTGTTCTTGTTGCTCAAACTGAAGTGTAATGGCCTGATTTCAGCTCACTGAAATCTCTGCCTCCCAGGTAAAAGCAATTCTCTTGCCTCAACCTCCTGAGTAACTGCAATTACAGGCACCCACCACCAGGGCTGGCTAATTTTTGTATTTTTAGTAGAGACAGTTTTTCAACACCTTTGCCAGGCTGGTCTCAAACTCCTGATCTCAGGTGACCCACTAGCCTCGGCCTCCCAGAGTGCTGGGATTACAGGCATGAGCCACCGCGCCTGGCCTAGCTGATGGTGTAAGAGTGTGGCACTTCCTTATTCTCACACACATCCCCTCCTGCCGCCTTGTGAAGAAGGTGCCTGCTCCCGCTTTGCCCTTCCCCATGATTGTGTTTCCTGAGGCCTGCGAGCCATGCTTCCTGTTGAGTCTGTGGAACTGCAAGTCAGTTAAGCCTCTTTCCTTTATACTTACCCAGTCTCAGGTAGTGTTCTTTATAGCAGTGTGAGAGCAGACTAATAGAGGTGGGGTCAGAACACACAGCTTCCTCCTGCCACTTCATCCTCTCCTCTGCAGGGGATCCATGTGATTTGGTCTGAGACAGTTTGATCTCAAACAATTTCATCAAAAGCAAATTGGTTGAGATGGCAAAAGTTTTCCATTGTTTTAAATATTGGAGGAAAGTGTGTGCAGTCTCTCTCAGCTTTTCATTTATGTTTCAGATTTCTAAAGGGCTTTGTTCCACTACATTCTTTTATTTCTAATTTTCAGCTCCTAATTACAGCCATGCACCCTATGGGGCTGGTCCGTCTGTAACAGTGAGCTATGATGCACGTTGTACAGCGTGCTTGGCTACCAAGCCTTGTCCTGGTGACCAAAAAGATCTGAAAGGGTGGCAGTATATGAAAACACTGCCAAGTGAACAAGAGAAGTGTTTTATAAAAATTAATTAGGTCCCAGCTACTCGGGAGGCTGAGGCACAAGAATTGCTTGAGCCTGGGAGGCAGAGGTTGCAGTGAGCAAAGATCGTGCCACTGGACTCCAGCCTGGGCCACAGAGTGAGAATCTGTCTCCAAAAAAAAAAAAAAAGAAAAGAAAAGAATTAAAAAAAAAAACTAGGAATAAAATGTCCTACCTTAAGTTTCTTTTGTTTATTTAATTCTTGCTTAAATCATTACAAAGGAAGGGATTTCGTTATTGAAATTGTCAAAGTAGAACACGAAGAATGTAGTTATGTTGTGCCCCATCCTTGTTAACATGGAGTATATAAACCTCCAAGTGGTGTTCTGTGTGAGTGTCTGTGCATGTGTGTGTGCACGCGTGTGTGTTTGTGGGGGTGTGTGTGGGTGTGTCCCTCTCTGTCTCACTGTCTTATCATCTGTATGTTTACTGGAGTAGCACTTCTAATTTCTTTCAAGAATTTTTCCTTTATACTCAGCACTTATCTAACTGGTTGGCACAAGACACTTAGCATTTGGCCTCCACATGCCTTCCACACTAAACTTAATCATTTCTAGCTTTTGATTTAAAGTAAGAGATGTGCAACTTTTCCTTTGAGTTGAAGGAAGGTCACAGATTTTTTGGCTGTGTCCCCACCCATATCTCATCTTGAATTGTAGCTCCCATAATCCCCACGCGTCGTGGGAGGGTCCTGGTGGGAGGCAATTGAATCATGGGGGCAGGTTTTTCCTGTGCTGTTCTCATAATAGTGAATAAGTCTCACAAGATCTGATGGTTTTATGAAGGGCAGTTCCCCTGCACATGCTCTCTTGTCTGCCGCCATGTGAGATGTGCCTTTGCTCCTCCTTGGCCTTCCACCATGCTTGTGAGGCCTCCCCAGCCGTGTGCAACTGTGAGTCCATTAGACTTCCTTTTCTTTATAAATTTCACTGTCTCTGGTATGTCTTTATGAGTAGTGTGAGAATAGACTAATACAGCCACTCTACTAAGAGGCCACTACAGAGCTATTAATTGGCCTAATTTCAATATTGCTGTGTCTCAGGGAATGAGAGAGGGAGAGAGACTGGATAACTGTCAGAACATTTACTAAGCTCTCCATCTTATATGGGCATGGTCCAAGCACCCCAAAACAGATATAATAAAAACATCCAAAATTGATGATCGCATATCACCATAACAGATATAATAATGAAAAAGTTGGAAATAGCACAAAAATTGCCAGACACAGAGGCAGAAAGTGAATATATGCTATTGAGAAAAGTGGCACCAATAGGCTTGGTCAACTCAGAGTTGCCACAAACCTTTGATTTGTTTAAAAAAAAATTTGCAAAGCACAATAAAAGGAGATCTGCCCATGCATGTTCCCTCCCCATCTGAGCCTTCCCAGGTATACGTGCCGCCTTCAAGAGAGAAAGAAAATTATGTTTTCTTAGAGCAAACTGCATGGGAGAACAGGGTCACAGGAGTTTAGGGGGAACAATGAAAATTGTCATTGTGGCTGTGAGAGGCTGGGAGGGTGAAGGAGCAGGGGGTAAGAACTGTTATGGCAGGGGGAGAATTTGGGTCAAGACCAGCCTGTAAATCCAGCCCCAAACATCTCCATCACCTTCCCACCCTCCTTGGGCCCCTCTAGTCTGTCCTAGACCTCTCTCCCATAGATCGGGCCATCCAGGTCCCACAAGCTCCCTGGAGCCCCAGGGACCTGTCCTACCCAACCTGGATGAGGCCTCCAGGTAGCCTCTCTGAGCACCAGGAAGCCACTATTGGGAATTCCTCGATTCTTTGACATTGTCCTCCTGTAGCATCCTGGGCTTGTGAAGGAACATCCTCCTCCGTGTTCCTGGAACTTCAGCTCTCGCGTGGCTCAGGAGCCTGACCTCCTCGGGACATCCAGGGTGTCCAAAGGAGAGAGCACAGTCATGGGTACTAGTTTCTGTTTGTGATTGGGCCAGTAAAGCCCCTTCCTCAGCCCTCTTTTCCACTTATTACTAGAGACAGAAACCAAAAACCACGGCTTCAGGCTGCTAAAAGCCTAAAACAAAACAGAGCAAGAAAATGAGGCAAGTTGGACGAGCTCAGTCGTAGAGTCAGAGCTTCCTGCACAATCGTGTTCCTTTCTGGAGTCCTGCCCTTTCCCATCACATTTTTTTTGTCTCTTCTCAAACTCTTCATTGTCTTTGATTTGCAGAGGCACTGCCAATGTCATAGTACTGGTCAGGTGTGCCCTGCCTTCTCCACCATTTTCCTGGAAACTCATGGAAATCTTAGCTCCCCCAGCAAGAACACATGTGTGTTTCATTTCATTGCTGCTACTCATGCCTCTCCTCCATGGGAAAGCTGATTAATGCTCACAAGGAATAAGGCAGGTTCTGTTATGGGCCTAATTTGTCTCCCCAGACTGTCCTTGTGAAAGGCCTTTCTGTATTCACAGCCTTATCGCATGGCTCCACTTTCCCAGCAATGGGCGCTTGGCAGAGTTCACCCACCAGATGTGTTCGTTTTCAAATGCAATTGATCACTCTCTCCTTGAAAGTCTTCTTCACTGGCATCTGGGCACACTGACTCTGTTCTTTCTCTCCCTCCCACTGGTCTCCTTGGCAAATTCTTACACACCTCCCTGACCTTCAAATGGGGCAGTGCCCTAGAGATCCCCCTTCCCATTGAAAACCCTCCCTTGTATCTCCCTGGACTACAGTCCAGTCTCATGACTGTAAATACCACTTCAGCCATTTCTCAATCGTTATTTCAAGCCCAACTCTCTCCCCTGAAATGAAGGCTCATGTCTCCAGCTGCTGATTCACCATCTCCCCTTGAGCATCTAATCAGCCCAGAAACTCAGTGGGTCCCAGCAATACCTGATCTTCCCCCCACATCTGCCTACCCCATAGACATCCCCATCTCAGGCAGTGGTACCTCCACCTTCACAGTGGCCCAGGCCATGACCGCTGGGGTCAGCCCTTCCTTCTCTTTTCCTCCCACACGGCACGTCCAGTACACCTACAAAGCCTCCTGGCTCTGCTTCAAATAACATGCCCTGGCCGTGTCTCTTCCCACTTCCACCAACACCCTCACCCAAGCTGCTGCCATCGTGGACCTGGGTCACCGCCTCTGCAGGCCTCCTGCTGGGTTTCTCTGCTTCTGCCCTTCTCGGCAGCACCCATCCCAAGTGTGTTCCCAACACAGCTCTTGTGTTTTAAGGGACAAGTCAGATGCTGTCACTCCTTAATGTTCCCCAGTGGCTCCCACATCAATCAGTGTAAAACTTCCAAGATCCCATGCGATTCAACCCCCCTACTTCATGGACCACATTTCCTGTCACTGCGCAGTGGCCCCTCGCTCCACAGGGGAGTCTTGAACTCCTGACCTCAAGCAATCTGCCCACCTTGGCCTCCCAAAGTGCTGGGGTTACAGGTGTGAGCCATAGTACTTGGCCTTAAGCAATCTTTCTAAACAAGTTTTAATGTTGATAATCCTTAAGTTGAAAACTCTCTTCTTGCTTGTGTGCTTATTCCCTTTGCAGCACCCATGAGGCTCTTCTGCTGATGTCTGCAGGGGAACAGACCACACAGCCCAGGGAGTTTTACACTGATTGACAAGGGCCATAGAACCCACCACAGCCGAGTTCTACAGCCCTTGGTCCCTTCGGCTCACTCTTGCCTGGACTCTTTCATGTGTACACACGGCCCAGTGCTCTGGTGCACACACTTCCATTCCCACTGCCCAGTGCTCTGCCCACCTGGCTCTCCACAGAGGGCACCCCTCATTCCTTGCAGGTTTCTGCTGCAGGGCCACCCCACCAGGGCCGTCTTTCCTGATGTGCTGTGCCCCATGCCTGGCCCTTTCCATTCCACTTGCCCTCCTGGACAGGTCTCCACTGTGAGTGTTTATTACCTGTCTCCCCTCCTGGGCTGTCAGCCCTTAGGGTGTATGCTCAGTGCTGAGTCTCTGAACCCCAGGAGAGCCCCGCACCTGGCGGGCACCACTAATGTTTGCTGCATGCACCTAACATGCCCCTTATGGCATGCCCTTCTCTAGGCAGACTATTTTGGGGAGCATTTTCACTCTCTGAGATCCTACACAAATGCACACAAGTGAGTGTGCACTAAATACGGTGATTCCCAGCCCAAAGCTGTTGCACCCCCAGGGGACACTGGCAATGTCAGGACATCTTTTTGCTTGTCACAACTCACATAAGGGATAGGGTTTGCTAGTGACTTGGATGCTACAGGCATCCAGTGGGTAAAGGCCACAGAGGCTGCTGGATAGCTTATGCCTAGGATGGCTCCCGTGGCAGAGTCATCCTTCTGAATTGTAAACAGTGCTGGAAGGAGAGCTGGAGAACCCTGTCTGCTCACCTGCAGACATCAGCCAGAGAGCCTCATGCAACAAGAGAGTTTTCAATTTAAGAATGATCAGCATTAAAACTTGTTTAGAAAGGTTGCTTAAGACCAGATGCTGTGACTCACGCCTGTAATCCCAGCACTTCAGGAGGCCAAGGTGGGCAGATCGCTTGAGGCCAGGAGTTCAAGACTAACCTGGGCAACATAGCAAGACCCTGTCGCTACAAAAATTAAAAAATTAACCAGGCATGGTGGTGCATGCCTATAGTCCCAGCTACTCGGGAGGCTGAAGCAGGAAAAACACTTGAATCCAGGAGTTTAAGACTGGGGTGAACTGTGATTGCACCACTACACTCCAGCCTGGGCAACAGAGCAAGACCCTGTCTCAATAAATAAATAAATATTAAGATTGCTTATAACTTTAGCCAGTTAAATGTTTTCACGGCCAGGGTTTCATTGGGCCTGTCTGTATTTCACGATTTTATTTTACTCCACTGCTCGATTTCTTCAGTATTGTCAGCTTGGGCTAATGTGACACATAATGGCTCATTTTTGGCTGTGCAGCTTTTTGTCTTCTGTGTACAACTTAAAATAATTATATGGGGTACTGTCTAGGGAGCTGTGTCCCTGGTGTCAGCTTTTTCCTTGTCTGACTGTATTGCTGGAGGGAAAAATCATATTAAAAGTCGGCATTTTAAGGCATATGTTGCCTACATCTCCTTTAGGCCTGTACATTCTAAGAAATGTTATTAGATTACTGTAATCTGATTGAACTAAACGAATTACAGATAAAAAGTCACTAATATTAGGAATAAACATGTGAAGATATTCTCCATAGGAAACATCTGAGTGCCCTACCTCTGGGGAACTTGTGGGGAGTAGACATTGCTCACTGAGCACCTGGTGCCTGGGGCTCCACGCTGGACTCTGCATGGGGACACCGGGACAGATAAGATGTCACTGATGGCCACAAAGGCATCTCTGGGCTTCTGAGTCAGATATACCATACATACAAGTCACTCTAATAAAAGGCAGGATCTCCAAGGTGTCTCGGGCAAGATGTAGAGAGGAGACAGGGGTTGCCCCTGGTTGCAGGACTCAGAGGTCAGGAAAGAAGACATGGCAGCCATGGGCTTTGAAGGATAAGTGGAAGATCACCAGAAAGCGGGGCAGGGCCACAAGGGCAGGCATTCTGAGGACAGGACGCGGCCCAGCAAAGCCCCAAGTCCCGCTCTGGGACAAGGTTGCCTTTGCGCCATCCTGCCCGTCTGCCTGGCCGTGTTGTTGGCTGACCAGAAGTGAGACATGTTCTCTTTCTTTGTGTGATTCTTTGGCATCAGATCAAGGCTCTCATCAAGAAGTACATCCAGAGGCAGCAGACGATCAACTTGGTGGTGGTTCCCTGTAATGTGGACATTGCCACCACGGAGGCGCTGAGCATGGCCCACGAGGTGGACCCCGAGGGCGACAGGACCATAGGTAAGAAGAAAGAACCAAGCTTCCAGGGGACAGGAAGGGAGGGAGGGATGCCCATGGCTTTGGGAGGTCCTGGAATGTGTCATCTTAGAGACGCCCTGCGTCTGTGCCGAACACAAGTGCTGTTCTGTTTGTTCCTCAGCACTGGCTTCCTGAGGGCTGAAGCAGGTAATATCATCGCCCGGTAGATGGATCTGAGCATGTCAACAAAGTTAGCACTGAAGAAAATAAAGAAAAGTGAAAAAAAAAGATCTGTTTGAATATTAACATCTCCGGAGAAATTGAGCACTACTTATTAAAAAGTGAAAAAAAGAGATCTGTTTGAATATTAACATCTCCAAGGAAATTGAGTACTACTTATTAATAGTCTTCTGGTCCTCTCACTGTCACAAACTCAGATAATCAACAGTTATCAATAAATATTTGCTATTATTCTCTTTTTTTGAGACAGAGTTTTGCTCTGTCCCTCAGGCCAGAGTGCAGTGGCGTGATCTAGGCTCACTGTAACCTCTGCCTCCCGGGTTCAAGTGATTCTTCTGCCTCAGCCTCCCAGGTAGCTGGGACTACAGGCACCTGCTACCACGCCTGACTAATTTTTGTATTTTAAGTAGAGACGGGGTTTCACCATGTTGACTGGGCTGGTCTCGAACTCCTGACCTCAGGTGATCCACATGCCTTGTGAGCCACAGCGCCCGACCAGCTATTACCATTATAAATTCAGTCAATCACTATAGTCATAGGATACACATGATCTGCTCTTAGTATAGCCCAAAACAATAGAAAATAAAGGCACATTTTCTTCTTCTGTTTTTTAACTTGGGATATTTTATTTTATTGTTAACTTTTGTTTTAGGTTCCAGGGTACATGTGCAGGAGGTACAGGTTAGTTACATAGGTAAACCTGTATCATGGGGTTTGTTGCATAGACTATTTCATGAGCCAGGTGTGAAGCCTGGGACCCAGAAGTTATTTTTCCTGACCCTCTCCCTTCTCCTCCCTCTGATAGGCCCTGGTGTCTCTTTCTGCTATGTGTTCATGAGTTCTCATCGTTTCGCTCTTACTTCAAGTGAGAACCTGTGGCATTTGTTTTTCTTTTCCTGGGTTAGTTTGCTAAGGAAAATGACCTCTAGCTTCATCCCACAGAAATGCAAATTTTCTTTGCATTCTAGGTCAAGTATAGAAATAGGGAAAAGTGTGCTGGGCTTAAAAGAGAAACAGGCCCATGTTCATAGCAGCATTACTCACAATAGCCCAAAGCGGGGAGGAACCCAAGTGTTCACAGATAAATGGATAGATAGATGGATGGATGGATGGCTGAATGGATAGATGGATAGATGGATGGCTGGCTGAATGGATGGCTGGCTGGCTGGATGGATGGAGGGATGGATGGCTGAATGGATGGCTCGATGAATGGATAGATGGATGGCTGGCTAGCTGGATGGATAGATGGATAGATGGATGGATAAAACGTGGCATATACGTAAAACAGAATACTATTTAACTTTAAAAAGGAGGGAAATTCTGAAACACACCACAACATCCTTTGGAACTTGAAGGACATTATGCTAAGTGAAATTCCAGTAAGAAAAGGACAAACACTGGACGGTTCTACCTTATTTGACATCCCCAGAGTAGTCAGGCACATGCCGACAGAAAATAGAATGGTGGCTGCCAAAGTCTGGAGGGAGGGGAAGTGGGTGGTTGTTTAATGGGTGAAGAGCTTTCGTTTGGGAAGACGAAAAAGTTCTGGAGATGGATGGTGGTGATGGTCACACAACAATGTAAATGTCCTTAATGCCACTGGCTCTAAGCTGGCTAAAAGAGGAAAATACACATTATGTATACTTTATTACCATTTTTAAAAGAAATATTTTTTTAAAAGAACAAGGTAACTGAAGACAGTAGGGGGAATATCCTATTTTTATGAGTTGAATTATTCCCTTGCAGACTTGAGTTATGTGTATTTTACAATTCTTTTAAAAAGGAAATTGAGGCCGGGTGTGGTGGCTCCCACGCCACCACACTGTAATCCCAGCACTTTGGGAGGGTAAGGTGGGCGTATCCCCTGAGGTCAAGAGTTTGAGATTAGCCTGGCCAACGTGGTGAAACCTCATCTCTACTAAAAATACAAAAAATTAGCCGGGAGTGGTGGCAGGTGCCTGTAGACCCAGCTACTCAGGAAGCGGAGGCTCGAGAATTGCTCGAACCCGAGAGACGGAGGTTGCCGTGAGCCAAGATTGAGCCACTGCACTGCAGCCTGAGCAACAGAGCGAAACTCAGTCTCTTAAAAAAAAAAAAAAAAGGAAATTGAATGACTACACAATGCTTCCAAAGGATGAGAATAGAGCAAATTTGATGATCATATAACAGTGGTTTAAAGAATATCAAGTGTCAAAAAGAACAGTGGGTCACTATTTTCGGGCCGTCACTAAGCTGGTTTCCCATCAGCCATCGCTAAATGCACATCACCTATTCACTCGGCTCCAGCTGAGCTCCTGGACCCACTCGAGACAGAGACCGCACCTGTTGAGGTCACCCACACCCTCTGCACCAAGGAGCACATGGCCACGTCTCCATCCTCACCTTTCCTTTCTCGGCAGCAGTCACCCTGCTTGCCCACTCCCTCCCCTCCTTCCTGAACCTCCCCAGTTCCTTCTCTCTCTCTCTGTCTCTCTCTCTCTCTCTCTCTCTCACACACACACACACACACACACACACACTCTCTCTCTCTCTCTCTCTCTCTCTCTCCTCTCTCACACACACACTCTCTCTCCTCTTTCTCTCTCTCTTCTCTCTCCTTCTCCTTCTCTCTCTCTCTCTCTCTCTCTCTCTCTCTCTCTCTCTCTCTCTCTCTCTCTCTCTCTCTCTCCTTCTCTCGTCACCTCTGTCACTGGCCAACTGGAGGTCACATTCTTAGACCCCTTGTCTTCTTGCCTCTTCAATTCTCAGGCCTCTAAGTACGGTTCTGGGCTCTCCTTCTATGAACAGATCATCATATTTAGTGATCTTATCTGGCAATGGTTTGGGATCCCATCTACATGCCAGTGACTCCCAACTCTGTACCTGTAACCCTCACCTTGCTACACTGGATAACTCCATTTGGCTGTCTGGCCAATGTCTCCAGTTAAACATGACCAAAACAGAATTCTTGGTTTCTACTCCATTCCAATTCTCCTCTTCCCCAAGCCTTCCCCACTTCACTCAAAGAACCCATATGCCCACCCAGTTCTAAAGCCAAATCCAACAGTCCCACTTGAGTCCTCCCTCCCCTGCCCCCAAGTCTAATGTATCTGAAGTCCTGGTGACTCTGCCTCCAAGATGGGTGCCAAATCCATCCACTCCTCTCCATCCCCACTGTCACTACCTAGGCCAAGCCACATGGTCTCCTGCCTGGACAGCTCAAACATGCTCCTGCTGTTCTAGCACTCACCTTGCCCACAGCAGTGCCCTCTCCACTGGCCTTCAAACATGTCAGTCAGATCATGCCCCTCCCTTGTTTACATTCTCTCCTCCTGCCAGCTCACATGCATATCAACTCCCGACTCCTTTATCTAGAAAGCACAGTCCCAGGTGCCCTGGCCCCACCTGCCTCTCTGATCTCATTCCAATCACTCTCTGTCTTGCTCACAGCCCTCCAGTATGGTTCTGCTGTCCCTGCTCCCTCTCACCCAGGATCGGGAGTGCTCCTTCTCCATTCCCACTAGGCTGACTCCTCCCTTCATTCAGATCTCAGCCCAAATGTTGCCTTCTGAGAGAGGCCCTCCCCGTCCAACCAATCTGAGACTGCACCACCTCTGAGACTGCATCACCCACTTCTGCCCACAGTCATTTGCCGGCACATCACTGTATGTTAACTCTCTGCATAGCTCTTATAACCATCCATTCTTCTTTTTAATTTCTTGTGTATTACTAGATTCATTTATCTGGAGAGAGAGATTCAGGAATAGTAGAGCAGAGAGCCAGACTTACCCATAAATTAAAATGAAGGACAAAATAGCAGAAGATAAACTGGGCACGGTGGCTCATGCCTGTAATCCCAGCACTTTGGGAGGTTGAGGCAGGTGGATCATGAGGTCGGGAGTTTAAGATCAGCCTGGCCAACATGGTGAAACCCTATCTCTGCTAAAAATACCAAAATTAGCTGGGTGTGGTGGCATGGACCTGTAGTCCCAACTACTCAGGAGGCTGAGGCAGGAGAAGCACTTGAACCGGAGAGGTGGAGGTTGCAGTGACTCACTGCACTCCAGCCTGGGTGACAGGCAATACTCAATCTCAGAAAAAAAAAACAATAACAGAAGGTGACATTCACCTTTTCAACACACACAAACAAGAAATGCAGCGGCAATTGACACTCAAGCAATATAAACAAAAGCACTCGAGAAGTTTTCAATCCATGCAAGCAGGAAGGAGTGGGGGCAGATGAGGGGGAGAGAAAAGTGGGGAGGAGATCAGAGGAGGTGCACAAGAGTGGGCAGAGTGAGTCTATGTAGGAAACTCTAGAGAGGGGCTCCCTTCAGTAGGGAATGAGGCATTGTTGGAAACATGGCACTTGGAGCAGTTCATTCCAACAATGCCTGCTGCCCTGGTGCTGGGCACCCAGTGGGCACCCTAGAAACATGTGTTAAGTCAACTGTCCAGGAGACTGAATGAACTAGGTGAGAGGGTGAGGAGGTGAGCCAACAGAAATGCAAAGAAGAGGGCGATGAGGGAATGAGGGTGGAATGAGGCACCGGAGGACCAAGGCTGCAGGAGACCTTCCTGGCCAAAAAAGGAGCCCAGAGTGCGGTAGGAGTGAAACCTATTTGAGGGGATCACTGACCTTTCCATTTCCCTTCTTTAACCGTCTCACAGGGATCCTGACCAAACCAGATCTAATGGACAGGGGTACCGAAAAAGGTGTCATGAATGTGGTTCGGAACCTCACATACCCCCTCAAGAAGGGCTACATGATCGTGAAGTGCCGGGGCCAGCAGGAGATCACCAATAACCTCAGCTTGGCAGAGGCAACCAAGAAAGAAATGACATTCTTTCAAACACATCCGTATTTCAGGTGAGACTCTTCTGGAAAGCCCTAGAATTAGACTCCATGGAAGCCAGCCCACCTGCCAGAGTTGGCCAAGATGATGACCAAACTGTATACACAAATTACACAAGGTAGCAGAACCTATGCTCACCTAATTTCTGTGTTAAATTTCTTGACTTATTTAGACAAACGATCGTGCCTTAGATTCTGATGGTGATACTGATTCAACACTGGAATGTGTCATGACATAAATGGAACACTTTGGTGTCCCAAAATCTTTCCACTTGCTTTCTGATTTGAGCCCTTATATTAAGAGATGCATAAGGCAGGTGAAGCTTTCCCCATTTTCATAGATATGCATAATGGGGTTGAACAAATAATGAATGGGAACAGGACTGAAAACAGAGCTCCTAACTTCCAGAAACCCGTGTTTTCCTTTGTAAATGGCACACAGGAAAACCTGCACTGAGGAACTCTCCACGTGTTTAGAGCCTGCGTACTAACTGGTTGTGTTAAATAGAAATTGTCCTATGGAGACTCTGTAATTTGTAGGATGCTGTGATTTTTCCCACTGAATGGAGCACTTTTCCCCTTCATTCAGAAACTTGCTATTCCTGAGGGTCTGGGAGCACAGAGGTCACTCCTGCTGGAAGGAGAGCTCATGGGAAATAGTGATTTTGAGCAGAGCAGGTCTGCTGCTTGCTAACTATGTGACCTGCAACATGGGCCCCTTCTCTGCATTTTGGCTTTCCCGTCTTCTCCAGGGGATCCTTCTACTGCCCTGCAAGATTGTGCTTAGGATTAAATAACCTGACTTACACAAAGGTCTTGAGCGCCAACAGGCAGACTCAGTAACCATCACCCGGTTCCTTCGTTCTTCCTCTCTGCTCCTGCTCTGAGTGGATGAAACATACTGGTTCCAATAGCACTGGCGGTCAGGAGAAAACTCTCCTCCCTGAGCTGGAGGAAGATTTCAAAACAATTAGGCCCATGGTTCTCCATGCTGAGTGAGCAGCAGACTCTCTGGAGAGTTCCTTCAAATGGCGCTAGCTCTGCCCTGCCCTGAGGTCTGGGGAGGGGCCCGAGACTTCATGCTTCTAACAGGTTCCTTCTGGTTGAGGCTGATGTTGCCAGTCCAGGGTCCTCTCCCTTTGCAAACCACTTCTCAAGGTCTTTGGGAAATCTGAAATCCTTGCATGCCACTTGCTGGGAGCCAGCCCTTGCAGTGAGAGGCACTGGCAGTGCTGGGGAAGAATCCTGTGTGCTTCTTCCTGAATTCCTGCTTTTGGCAAACATGCCGCATCCACGCTGCCTGCTGTGCGACTGCACCAAGGAAATGCAGCCAGCTGCTTCACCTCTCTGCACCTTAGCCTTTCTTGCTCTAAAGTGGTTTGTTAAATGACTAAATATGTTAATATTTATAAAGCCCTTCGATTGGTGCCTGGCACTTAGTAAGCACCATATAATAAAACTCTAATCTAGGCAAGTCACTTAATCTCCATGAGACTGGGCTTGTTTTCCTGTAGCTAAGATGACCTAACTCATGAGTTTGTGGGGATAATAGAAAGGGAGAAGGGAAGGAAGCTTTCTGGCTCATGCTTGCCTGGGTACAGGCTGGTGGCAGGTGTCTTTCTCATGAACCACCTGGTTTTTCTGATGGCACGTGTTGCCCAGGGAGCTGTGCTCACCTATCACGTACGAAGTCCGGTACTAGAAAGATGGTTACACAGGTGCTTCCTGAATGCATGAGTGGTCTGTCTCATTTCAGAGTTCTCCTGGAGGAAGGGTCAGCCACGGTACCCCGACTGGCAGAAAGACTTACCACTGAACTCATCATGCACATCCAAGTGAGCCACATGGGTGGGGTGGCAAGCGGTAAATACAGCATGCCCAAGGCACTCTCTTGGTCTGGAGTTGGCCAAGATGCCCCACGGATCTGTCCAAACAAGCAAACAAGGACCCTTTGAAAACTGTCTCGCTCACCATCACGGACTCACAGGAAGAATTTCTAAACTGGGGAAGCAACAGGTCCATAGCGTTAAAACAAAGGGTTGAACTGGTCAATGGAGGGAAAGAAAAAGAGAAGGAAACAAACCAATACCAGTTTAGCAATGTCAAAAGGAGGGACCACTGAGAGAACACTTTTTTTTTTCTATATGTTGTTAACACTTCCTGGTATAAAAAAAAATTTTCTTGCCAGGCGCAGTGGCTCATGCCTGTAATCCCAGCACTTTGGGAGGCCAAGGTGAGCGGGCCACCTGAGGTCGAGAGTTTGAAACCAGCCTGACCAACATGGAGAAACCCCCACCTCTACCAAAAATAAGCTGGGCTTGGTGTATGCCTGTAATCACAGCTACTCAGGAGGCTAAGGCAGGAGGCTTGCTTGAACCCAGGGAGGTGGAGGTTGCAGTGAGCCAAGATCACACCATTGCACTTCAGCTTGGACAACAAGAATAAAACTGTCTCCAAAAAAAAAAAGTTTTCTTCTAGCCTCAAACTTGTAAGAAATAATCAGTTTGTAGGAAATAAAACCATTTTCACAGATTCTCTAAAGCAGACAACTACAGACAAGGGCCTCGTGACAGCATCAATTATAGAAAAACATTGGTTTATTGAGAAATGGGATATTTTTGTGCTTGCCTAAACCTTCACTAATGAGGCTAAGCAACATGGGAAGATTTCAGTTTACCCTTAGAGCAAAGATGACTCTAGATCCTAGGACTTGGCTCATGCTAAATTGTGTATCAGACAAAAGCAATGACTTACTTGAGCCGGGAAGCACATACTCAAAGAATATTTGGTTGGAAGGAGCCAGTGGTTCTCCAACTTTAAGGCACACAAGAATTACCTGGAAAGTTTGTTATAATTTAGATTCCACCGGACATGGTGGCTCACATTTATAATCCCAGCATTTTGAGAGGCTGAAGCAGGCAGATCACCTGAGGTCAGGAGTTTGAGACTAGCCTAGCTAACATGGTGAAACTTTGTCTCTACTAAAAATACAAAAATTAGCCAGGCATGGTGGTATGCACCTGCAATCTCACCTACTCGGGAGGCTGAGGCAGGAGAATTGCTTGAACCTGGAAAGTGGAGGTTGCAGTGAGCTAAGATTGTACCACTGCATTCCAACCTGGGCGACAGAGCAAGACTCCATCTGAAAAAAAAAAAAAAATTAGATTCCTGGGTTCCAGCCCCAGAGTTTCTGACTTAGAAGTTCTCAGGTAAAACCCATGGATTTGCATGTCTAAGTTCCCAGGTGTTCCTGGGAACATACTTTGAGGATCACTGATTCCAGTGGGATTCACTAAGTTTGAAAAAGAGGGTTTTGAAACGTATATCCCTGTCTAATTGAAAAAAAAAAACACCTATTTTGCAAAAATAAAAACCTTGCATTTTTATAACTTTTTCAGCACAAATGCTTTAATTTAAAATTTATAATTTTTTAAAAAATCAACTCAATTATTACAATGATAATTTGAAATACCAGAATTTAATACATTTTACCTACAGGTAGAAACCATCTCCTAAAAAAGAACCTAGGAGACCTTAACAATTTCCTGGTATAAACCTGTCTTGCCTTGACATGCTGACTCACTAACCACCTCCAAGTCCCAGGGAGCTCACCCTGCCCAGGGGCTGCAGTATCCTCATCCACGAGGGCAGGAGCTGGGGCCACTGCTCCCTGACATGTCTTCATCTCAGCATTACAAGCAGGACTGGGGAGTTGGTGGGCAGGGTGTGGTTCAACACTGCTGCTCACTGGGTCTGCAAAGATAGCAAGTAATTGGATTCTCTGAGCCTTAGTTTCCTCTGTGGCAAGAAAGAGACAGTGTACTATAGGGTGGGGATTAAACGAGGTGTACAGTGTGACATCAACCACAAGACACGGGGTTTTCCAATTTATAACACTCAAACTGTCACCAAAAACCCATTTTGCTAAAGCCATGGCACATTATATTCAAGTGTCCTTGTTCTCGAAATCTAAGGCACCACACCAAATCAAACAACAACCAAAAAACAAAAGTGAAAACTCCACCACCCAATTCCTCACCACTCCCATTGTACAACAGAATGCAAAATTCCAAGCCTGGCCGTCCAGGCTGCGGGCCATGCCTGTTGCATGCAAAACTCTCTTAGGGCTCCTCGGTCAGTTTCTATCTCACTGAAACTCACAAATCAACAATTCCAGATCCTCCTGAATGCTTTAAAAGGCTCCCATCCATATACCGAAGAAATCTGTTGGCCAATCTCATTAAGCCGTAGTTTGATTGTTTGCAATTGTCTTGTTCAGAAATCGCTCCCATTGTTGGAAGAGCAAATAAGGGAGAGCCACCAGAAGGCGACGGAGGAGCTGCAGCACTGCGGGGCTGACATCCCCAGCCAGGAGGCCGACAAGATGTTCTTTCTGATTGAGGTGAGGATTTCCGCGGGACTCCACGTGGCACTTCGTGCTTCCCTGGTGGCCCCGCAGCTGCCCTTCCTCTTCATCACCCATGAGATGAGGTGGGCGGGCGGACGTCTCCTTGCAGCACCGGTCCCAGTTCTTTCAGATGATTTCAGCACCGACTATTGACTTTATATCATTTTCAGAAAATCAAGATGTTTAATCAGGACATCGAAAAGTTAGTAGAAGGAGAAGAAGTTGTAAGGGAGAATGAGACCCGTTTATACAACAAAATCAGAGAGGAGTTTAAAAACTGGGTATGCATACTTGCAGCCAATACCCAAAAAGGTGAGTTCTGGGCACGGCTCCCCACAAAACAGGGTGGTGTTTACCCAGACCAGAGGCTACTTCCAGCACATGACCATGTGCCAAGAGCTGAACACGCCCATCCAAGACCATGGGACCCTTGGTAATTAGCAACTGCCTCTCAATGACCAAGACCAGGAAATATGGGGCATTGACCTCACCAACTCAACACAGGGCAGTTCTACTGCCTCTGAGGTCCTCTTGCTTCTTGGTTTTGTTTTGCTTTGTTGAGACAGGGTCTCCCTCTGTTGCCGAGGCTGGAGTGTAATGGCGCAGTCATGGCTCACTGTAGCCTCAACCTCCTGGGCTCAAGTGATCCTCCCACCTCAGCCTCCTGAGTAGTTGGGACTACAGGCATGCACCACCACACCCAGCTGATTTTTGTACTCTTTTGTAGAGACAGGTTTTTACCACCATTGTTCAGGTTGGTCTGGAACTCCTGGGCTCAAGCAATCCACCTGCCTCAGCCTCCCAAAGTGCTGGGATTATAGTTGTGAACCACTGTGCCTGGCCTTGCTTCTCAGTTTTGAGGCTAAATGGCAGTCAATATCCACCTAAGGAATTCTCAGAGCAGTTCAAGTTACCTCAGGGCCGCTATCCTGAGTGCCTTGAGGAAGCCTGTGCCCAAAGCAGGTGTCCAGATGACCCTGGGGGCCAGCCCCACATGAAGGCTCTCCAGCCACTGTTGAGTTCACACCTGCCGGCTGGCCATGGTGCCTGTTGCGGACACAGTAGACATGCAGCCTTCATTAGTAGCAGCTAAACATCAGCCTGGTAGAAGAAAATGATGCGGATGCTTATTCATTTTGGTAATATTGAATCAGAGCTTGGCATGGGTGCCAGGGGACCAGGGGAGAGGGGAATTCACATGAAATTATTTACCATCTCCCCCTCTGGAAGGTCTAGGATGTGATGATCTAGTTTTAGCAGTAAGTAAAGACTAGATGAACTGGCAGTTATTAACTGCTAAAATGTGCCCGTCACCCAAACAATTCCACTCATTCCAATCGCCCTTCTCTTTGCTCTAATTCAAGACCAGAGAGATTCCTGGTTTGATAAGAGCCTCATGGCTTCATCTGGCAAAGTTCTAATCCCCATGTGCTCCAGCCCAGGTTCCCGTAGGGGGTGTGTGTGTGTGTGTGTGTGTGTGTGTGTGTGTGTGTGTGTGTCCATTTTCATACTGCTATAAAAAACTACCTGAGACTGGGTAATTTATAAAGAAAGGAAGTTAAATGGACTCACAGTTCCACATGGCTGGGGAGGCCTCAGAAAACGTACAATCTTAGCAGAAAGCAAAGGAGAAGCAAGCACATTCTTCACAAGGCAGCAGGAGAGAGAGCAAGGGGATAGCTGCCAAACTATTTAGAGACAGAGTTTCACTCTTATTGCCCAGGCTGGAGTGTAGTGGTATGATCTCAGCTCACCGCAGTCTCAGCCTCCCAGGTTCAAGCAATTCTCCTGGCTTAGCCTCCTGAGTAGCTGGGATTACAGTTCTATACCACCATGCCCAGCTAATTTTTGTAGGGGTTTCACCCCATCTTTACTAAAAATACACCAAGACCAGGCCCGTCTTGAACTCCTGAACTCAGGTGATCTGCCCACCTCCGCCTCCCAAAATGCTGCAATTACAGATGTGAATCACTATCAGATCCTGTGAGAACTCACTCACTATCATGAGAGCAGCACGGGAAAACCACCCCCATGATCCAGTCCCTTGATACACGGGGTTACAATTCGAGATGAGATTTGGGTGGGGACACATTGTGAGTGTGCTGCTGTGTTTTTGTTCTGGCACTTAAGAAAACCGCACTGTTCACCTCCGTGGTAAGAACTTTCCAACTTTAATCTGTGGCTGTATGCTTAGGAGGTGAGTAGTACAAGATTGTTTCCATATACCTTTAACTGATCAGATTTTTGTTTTTATTTTTGTTTTATTTTTCAGAGACAGGCTCTCACTGTCTCCCAGGCTGGAGTGCAATGGTGTGATCATGGCTAACTGCAGCCTCGAACTCCTGGATTCAAGGGATCCTCTTGCCTCAGCCTCCCAAATAGCTGGAACTAGAGGCACACACCACCATGCCTGGCTAAGCTTGTTTGTTTTTGTAGAGACGGGGTCTTGCTATGTTGCTCAGGCTGGTCTCGAACTCCTGGCCCCAAGTGATTCTCCCACCTCCACATCCCAAAGAGATGAGATTATAGGCATGAGCCAGCACACCTGGCCTCTGAGCAGATTTTTCCTACCAGTTAGAAACAGTAACTTCTCTCTTGGGGTCATGACTTTCAACTGAAACACATTTTATTTATTATTTAAATCTTTTCGTAGAATAAGATTTTTGTTTCCAAAAAGTCAATATTTCTCAAACTCCTGTTATTAGACCAAGAATATTTTTCTCATTGTGAACAAAACTCCACTTTGCAACACTGACTCTGCATACAGGGTGGAGCAAGCCTTCAAAAAACTGTTGCCAGCTTTTGACGTCTTCAGAATTGTTAGAATTTACCATGGTGGTCTGTTTGATGTTGCAGTTAAAAATATTATTCATGAAGAAGTTGAAAAATATGAAAAGCAGTATCGAGGCAGGGAGCTTCTGGGATTTGTCAACTACAGGACATTTGAGACCGTCGTGCACCAGTACATCCAGCAGCTGGTGGAGCCCGCCCTGAGCATGCTCCGGAAAGCCGTGGGTGAGGACTTCCCTGCAGCACTCCCAAACCATCACTCTCATAACTTCCATAGACCCCAATGCCTTGCAGGGAGAGATTGGAATGGAGTTACCAAACACAGCCTGCAGGCCCTGTCAGTGGTGTGCTAGATTGCTACTCAGAGTGGTCTGCGAGCCAGCAGCACTGGCAAGACCTGGGAGCTGGTCAGAGCTGCAGATTCTGACCTTCTGCGTGAGAACTTGTACCCGGGTTTCCAGGAGATGGGAAAGCACGCTGAGTGCCAGAGGCACTTTCCATCACTGTCCTTCAAACACATAGAGGAAGTGGCAAGGATGGTTTCTCTCGTCTTTGCGGGGAAGGCCTAGGGTACAGTGCCTAGGGATACAGTGTATCATACACAGCTCCCGACACAGCTGTGTAAGTCAGCGGTCCCCAACCTTTTTGGCACCAGAGACTGGTTTCATGAAAGACAATTTTTCCACAGACCGGTGAAGGGTAAGAGAGATGGTTTGGGGATGACCCATTGCATGACATGCATTGTGCACTTTATTTCTATTATGATGATATTGTAATATATAATCATACAATCATACAACTCACCGTCATGTAGAATCACTGGGAGCCCTCAGCTTGTTTTCCTACAACTCAGCGGTCCCACCTGAGGGTGATGGAGACAGTGACAGATGGTCAGGCATGAGGAGCACACAGCCCAGATCCCTCGCGTGCACAGTTCACAGTAGGGTTTGTGCTCCTATGAGACTGATGCCACTGCAGATCTGACAGGAGGGGAGCTCAGGCAGCAATGCTCCCTAGCTCACTGCACACCTCCTGCTGCTCGTCCCGATTCCTAGCAGGCCACGGACTGGTGCTGGTCCAGCCCAGGGGTTGGAGGTACCTGATGTAAGGAATAGTCAGGGTGGATGGTAACAGAGTGACAGGACCTGCCCAGGCTGATGGGGGCTGGACTGTCTTTGTCCCTGGAATGATGTCCCACCCTCTCCTGACTTGGTCTGCAGGTCTAGGGAACTCAGTCTCCTGGAATGGGTCAGTGTATCATCAGTTATCCTCCCTGTGTCTTTAACCAGTTTTATTTCTGCTTGCATTTTACTGATATTTTCTTCTTCTTCTCCTTTTTTTTTGGTCAGAAATTGTCCAGCAAGCGTTCATTAACATAGCCAAAAAGCATTTTAGCGAATTCCTCAACCTTAACCAAACAGCTCAGGTGAGTGCCCAGAGCTCACTGGCTAGTCACCTGGACCACTGGCTGTTCAGCCTTTGAGAGACGTTGGATATTCACTGTGGTTTAGAACCATGAGGCCAAGGGTGCACTGGCTGCCTGGCAGGGCTGGGGGCTGTGGGGACTGGCGGGGTTTGGGGGTCTGGTGGGGCTGGCAACTCTGGGAGCACCTGCCTGCTTGGCTTCTGCTCAAGAGTAGGTTTCACTCCTCAGAAGTGAAAGGAGGCCCGTGCCCTGCCATCTGTTCTACATGACCTCATGCAGGACATGGCGCTCCACTGAGGACTGGCTGGTAGGCTGAATCTTTTTCAAGCACAAAGCACAGCAGTGTCTACCATTCCTGCTCCCAAATGTGTATGTTTGACTCAAAGATACACACTTAACAACTCTTTCTACTTCACCCTGAGTTACCCCTCAGCAAAGCCAAGAGAGGGGATGTGCCTCGTGAGCTCCAGATAAAATTTCTCTTCTGCCCAGGCCTGGGCTGTTGGATTCAAATCTCATTCCATAGTGCAGGCAAGCAAGAAAGACAGTTTCCATCACTTTTCCGTAATGTAAATTAATTTCTTCTGTCACCCTTTTTGCCTGTTGGTGAAAATTAAATCTCAGTTCTGACTCACCCACTTTCTCAGGGGCTGTGTCTGGGTCCCGGGTGCCTACTCATGGGTTGGGTGACCTGCCTGGTCCCCTACCACCAAGATGTTCATTGTCCTTCCCAGGCCTTGGACCCCTTGGTCCCTGAGCTCCTGCCCAGCCCCGCCGGGACACAGGAAGCGCTCTGCTGCCAGCCCGACTGCTCTAGGCCACAGGAACTCTGGCGTCCACCAAGGGCCTTTGTGTCTTTCATGCCGCCCTTGGATACACACAGCCTTGCAGTAGCTCCTGGCTCCGGGCTGGCACCTGTGGGGCTCCCCAAGGCCATGGCCTGCACAGCCCCCTCAGCCACATCAGAGCCTGGGGTCTTGTTGCCCCCTGTGTCACAAATCTTGAGGAGGGAAGCACAGGCCACTTCTGCTCCTAGAGGGTCCACTGTCCATGGTTGTGTAAACCGAAAAGTAATTCAGGCAGATCCGCCTCCATCCGATGTTTATTTCACCCAGGCCAAGGACATACCTGGGAAAAAGAAATGCAAGTCCCAGTGCGATCTGAGACCTGTGCCTTTCCTAAAGAGGGTGTAGGGGAACTTCAGTATTTAAAGGGGAAGAGCGAGCAGGTGGGGAAGTAAAGAAGGAAGGAGAGTAGGCAATGAGGCAGAGGTCACACTCCTGTGAGGCTCTGACCAGCACTCAGTGAATCTACATTTATATGCAGAAAGAAAGGTGTGGAGGGAAAGTCAATCATGCATTCATCTCAAGCTCAGTAAATCTACATTTTACATGGGATAAAGTGCTCATGTGAAATCACAGCTGCTGTTTGGGAACAAAAGGAATGCAGTTATTGTGTGACCCAGTCCCCAAGCTTCACTTTCCCTTTGGCATAGTAAGTTTCGGGTCCCAAGATTCTAATTTTTTTCACAGTTGCCACATACACTCAAAAAAAAAAAAAAAAAGAGAAAAACCAGCACCTGTGAAACTTCACCTCTGAAACTCCCCCTCTTACTCTCAAGCCACCGCTTCTGCTTTCAGTTTTAAAAAGTCTGTTTGAAACTCAAAAGCGTAGGCCAGGCACGGGGGCTCACAGCTATAATCTTAGCACTTTGGGAGGCCAAGGCGGGCAGAGTTTGAGACAAGCCTGGCCAACATGGTGAAACCCCGTATCTACTAAAGATATCAAAATTAGCCAGAAATCACTTGAACCCGGGAGGCGGAGGTTGCAGTGAGCCAAGATCATGCCACTGCACTCCAGCCTGGGCAACAGAGTGAGACTCCATCTCAAGAAAAAGAAAAAGAAAAAAGAAACTCAAAGCCAAGACATGACAGCTTTAGTTCAAGCTTCTATCACAGAGTCCCACAGATTGGGGGTGCCTTATTAACAACAACAATTTGTTTCTCATGGTTCTGGAGGCTGGGAGGTCAGTGCGTGGGCCTGGCCAGGTTGCGGACAGCCACCACCTTCCTGTGTTCTCTCACGTGGTGGAAGGGGAGCTCTTGGGGCTCCTGTATAAGGGCCTTAGCCCCATCCATGAGGCTTCCCTTCATGGCTAATTGCCTCCCACCTCCCAATACCATTACCTTTCTGCTTTGGTTTCAACATGTAAATTGGGGGGTGGGGGACACAAACATTCAGTCCGTGGCAGTGACTCTTCTCTGCTACGTCACCTCTTTCTTTCCTTTTTTTTTTTTGAAATGGAATCTTGCTCTGTCACCCAGGCTGGAGTGCAGTGGTTCCATCTTGGCTCACTGCAACGTCCATCTCCCGGGTTCAAGCTATTTTCCTGCCTCAGCCTCCCAAGTAGCTGGGATTACAAGTGCCTGCCACTACACCTGGCCAATTTTTGTATTTTTAGTAGAGACGGAGTTTCACCATTTTGGCCAGGCTTGTTTCCAACTCCTGACTTCAGGTAATCCACTGCCTCAGCCTCCCGAAGTGTTGGGATTACAGGCATGAGCCACCATGTCCAGGCTTTTTGAGATGGAGTTTCGCTCTTGTTGTCCAGGCTGGAGTGCAATGGTGTGATCTTGGCTCACCGCAACCTCCACCTCCCGGGTTCAAGCCATTCTCGTGCCTCAGCCTCCCAGGTAGCTGGGATTACAGGTGTACACCACCACACCTGGCTAATTTTTGTATTTTTTAGTAGAGAAGGGGTTTCACATTGGTCAGGCTAATCTCGAACTCCTGACCTCAGGTAATCCACATGCTTGGGGGTAAGATTACAGGCATGAGCCACTGCACCCAGCCAACCTCTTTCTTCCTTGACCGTATGGGTGATTCCTGGGAAACACATATATCACACTATTACCCCAGTGTTCGTCAGCAATGGAACCATTCCAGCAGAAGCAGAGCCCCAGGAATGACCGACACCGTCCCCACAGTATGGACTAAGCCTGATCCTGCTGAGGGAGCAGAAAGCTGGTGGTGTGGGAGGGACTAGGGATGGGCAGAGAGAAAGAAAGAGCAGGAGAGAAGGCATGTTGCAGGGCAGTGAGGAGACTGGGTTGCTGAGGCCAGAAAGGGTGAAGTGGCACTTTCTAAAAATTACCGTTTCAAGTCTCAGCACTTCTTTGACCTTGGATGAGTTTTAATTCTGAGTTCAACATAATAGTACTTCTGAATTTGTGTAAGCCAACAGGAAAGAGGAAAAAGAAGTGATGTGCTTGTCCTTCTCATCTAACCAGAGCAAGATTGAAGATATAAAAATGAAACACGCAGAAAAGGCAGAGAGCATGGTCCGCCTGCAGTTCCGAATGGAGCAGATGGTGTTTTGTCAAGATCAGATTTACAGCGTTGTTCTGAAGAAGGTCCGAGAAGAGATTTTTAACCCAATGGGGAAGCCTTTGCAGAATATGAAGGGGGACTCTCATCTGTCCAGCGATGGGTCTTCAGTTTCCTCCATTACCGAAATAGGTGTCCACCTGAATGCCTACTTCTTGGTGAGTTCCTGGGGAAGGGGGCAGGAGCAGTGCTCTCTGGCATTTGCAGAGCTGAGCAGGGGCTATTCTAACCTAGAGAGGCTTTACTGAGGGACGGAGGGAGGGCCCACTTCAGTGTGTTAAGCCCTTTTGTACAATGATAAACTACTCATATATCTTCTCATTTATAATTTTACGTGAACCCTGTGAAGGTACTTTTAATTAATTTGCCCACAATCAATTTTTAAAGTGGCAGAGCATGTACTCAACATTAATTCTGACCCTGAAATTCTTTATATTTCACATACAGTACATGAATTACAAAATTGCTATGATCAGAATATAGCAAAATACAGCAAACGTCAACAATAATGGCTCTAAGTTGGCTTTCCTTGGTGTGCAGAAGGCACTAACATGTTACGCTCGCCAGCCCCACAAGCTAGGAATGAAATTTCCTTTCCCTAGATTTTGTGACCCAATGAACTTTTTGGCTTCTGGCCCTTCATCCAATATGCAAGTGTCAGGTGCCCAGGAAGGAAAAATAGCTTTTAAACTGCAAAGACCCCTCTCTCCCGAAGCCCTTTCCCCATCAGGAAAGAGAGTGGTTTTCCAGTCATGGGCATCTGGCTGTGCTGATGAAGATGGAATGAGGGGAGGATTTGAACCGGCCCTGATGCACCTCAGAAGGGAGCCAAGGGAGTCCTGGGCCAGGGGGTCTCTCTAGCAGGGAGGAGCTGTGGGGATGCCCAGAAGTGGTATGGGCTTGCTAGCCTACCAGGGGGGTTCTCGGTGCTAGAGGGGATACCTGGAAGTAAAGAGGGGTCAGTGCAGATACAGCCTTCATGGGGTTTGATGCTGACCACTGGAGTGGAGGTGGGAGGGACCACCAGGAGTTAGCAAGGCAACCACATGTGCACCCAAGAATGCCATGTTTTCCTTCCCTCCGCAACCACAGACCTTGGACTGAGACTACTCCAGCAAACCCTTCTTCCTCCCTCTTCCAGGAGACCAGCAAACGTCTCGCCAACCAGATCCCATTCATAATTCAGTATTTTATGCTCCGAGAGAATGGTGACTGGTTGCAGAAAGCCATGATGCAGATACTGCAGGAAAAAGATCGCTATTCCTGGTTGCTTCAAGAGCAGAGTGAGACGGCCACCAGGAGAAGAATCCTTAAGGAGAGAATTTACCGGCTTGCTCAGGCGCGGCACACGCTCTGTAAATTCTCCAGTGAAGGGATCCACTGAAGCGTGGCGAGGCCTGTGGTTGTCTTCCTGTGCGTACTCGTTCATTGTAAGGGGACACGGTGCAGGATGCTGCTCCTGCTTTGGGGCCAGATTCTTCTGCTGCTGTCTGTGTCCAACTTTACTGTACTCCCCCAGCACCAGAGCATATATCCGAGGTCCACACAGGCTCAGCTCTTTCCACACCCAGCTCTTCCCTGACTTTCATGAAAAGCTGTTTCTCCAGTCCTTGGGGCTGGAGCACACAGTTACAGTATCCTAAGATACTGCTACCATTCTTTGCTAATTCGTGTTTGTATTCTCTCCCCTGTACACGATTATGAGACCCCAGAGGGGGAAGGTCTGGGTCGAATATTTCTTTTGTACGTCCAGACTCTTGCACAGCACGTGCACTGCTGTAACCGCTTAATAAATGACATCTCACTAAAGGAATGAGTGCTGTGGAACGATGGAGATACCTGAGGCTATTGCTTTTAATTAATCTCTGGAGGTCAAGAGATTGAGACTGTCGTGGCCAACATGGTGAAACCCCATCTCTACTAAAAATACACAAAATTAGCTGGGTGTGGTGGAACAAATCTGTAGTCCCAGCTACTCAGGAGGCTGAGGCAGGAGAATCGCTTGAATCTGAAAGGCAGAGGTTGCAGTGAGCTGAGACTGCACCACTGCAGTCCAGCCTGGTGACAGAGCGAGACTGCATCTCAAAAAAAAAAAAAAATGTAGCCAGGTTCAGTGACTCACACCTGTAATCCTACTGACTCAGAGACTGAAGCAGAAGGATGGCTTGAGGCCAGGAGTTCAAGACCAGCCTAGGTAACATAGCAAGACCCTGTCTCTGAAAAACTGTTTGTAAGTATCCAGACATGGTGTTGCACACCTGGAGTCTCAGCTACTTAGGTGGCTGAAGCAGGAGGAACCCTTGAGCCCAGGAGTTTGAGGCTGCAGTGAGACATGACTGCACCACTGCACTACAGCCTGGGTGACAGAGCAAGACTCCGTCTCCAAATACATACAAGCATGCGTGTGCGTGCACACACACACACACACACACACACACGAGAACTTCATACCAGTGATCATAATTACAGGCAATTTTACTTTCTTCTTCTTTTCCATTTTTTCCAAACCATGACCCTATAGATTCCTTAATAAGAAGATAATAGAATAAATATTACTTATTTGTTTTAAAACCCAAGTTTGAGATGGAAAGAGTGACTCAGAAATATTCAGCTTTGTTCAGGGGTACAGTCAAGTAAGATTACATGAATTTCTTTCTTCGTTTGCTGTAAAAGATGTTGGAAAAGAAAGTTCAAGTCAAAAATCACAGCTTGAGCAGCATCCCCAAGAGGGCTCTTGCAGAGGTCTCTTTGATTTGTGTTCAAATGCTAGTGTATTCGTCTGCTATAGCAGCCATAGCAAATACCACATGCTGAGTGGCCTAAGCTACAGAATTTCATGTCCTCCCATCTCCAGAGGCTGGAAGTCTGACATCAAGGTGGTGTTGCCAGGTTTGGTTTCTCTGGAAGTTTCTCTCCTTGGCTTGCAGACAGCCATCTTCTCACCAGGCCTATGCTTGGCCTCTCTCTTTTCTCTTAAAAGGATACCAGTCCTCTTGAATCAGGGCCCCACCCTTAGGACTTCATTTAACCTTGATCACCTCTTTAAAGACCCTATCTCTAAATGCAGTCACTTGGGAGTTAAGTCCCCAACATATGAATCTGACGGGGGGCACAGAGGAGGGAGGCATAATCTGGTCCATAACGGCAAGTTAGAAAATAGGTGTGTGTACTCTGAACACAAAACTCCAGCAATGACCAAACCCTTGGAAAAATTTATCTCCAATTCAAAAGGCAGCAGGTCTGGCCTGAAGCAAGCCAAATGATCATGGAAAGGCTGACATTGATTGATTGCTTGCAATCCTTCAAACGTGGAATTTGGAGATATGTTTCAGTTATCTCCCATCACCCCAAAACTCAGTGGCTTAAAACAGCAGACGTGTTCTTTCTCTGGATTCTGTAGGAAGTCTGTGTTATTCCTCTGCTCGTCTCACCTGGGCTCGCCCATGGGTCACAGTCACACAGAAGTTAGACAAGGCTGGGAGGACCGAAGGAGCCTCACTCTCTAAACTACATTTCCATAAGGAACTCTTGGATTTCATTGGCATTGATTTCCAGAATGAAGAATGTCAACCTAAAGAGAAGAAGCTGGCTTTTATTTTTTCCAGAGGGAAAATGGCAAGTAGGAGGCAGGGCTAACATTCCCTCGTGGACAACAGCATGTGGAGACTCACATCATGAACTTTTGCCAGGAAAACCAAAAGGATTCACAGACCCTTCGAAAGAAGTGGCTTGTCACTGCAAACATTTTGAGACAGCCAAAAAGAAACGTCCAAAGTGTAAGAGGGAGAAAGCACTTCCAAACCCTCATCCTCACTAGGGAACCCAAAAATCCTGATCATGGAGGAAGGATTTAACCGTACCTAGAGCTGAAATAAATTTAGAGAGCCAAGTGAAATATGAAAGTAGTAGAAGCAGTGGGAAGAGCCCCGCAGGTACTCCCAGGCCCCAGGGAATCCCAGGGCAGCCATTTCTGACTGTATTTCACAGGGTCCCTTGCGGGAGGGCAGCCAGTGGAACCAGAGGAGGGCCAGCCACAGGGAGAAGGAGACTTCCAGCTGAACTTTGTAATAATCTGACTGATGGTGAATTTTCCTGGGCCGAATCCAGGGCAGGGGGCAGGGGAAATGGGAAGCGCAGATAGGAGCACAGAAGCCATGACAGGCTGGCAAAGTCTGAAAGCCCTGTTTGGTTTCTCAGCAGGGAGGCTTGTAGCCTGGGGCCGGATCTCAGTCCTGCCCACTAGAGGCCTGGATATAAATTTAGCTCTGTTGGATGTTGGGGGAGCACAGTGGGAGTGAGACTAGCCTTGTTAGCTGCATGGAAGCTGGGTGAGGTCTGTCACTGCCAGCTTTGCCCCACCTTCCTGGTGTCCTGTATGACACAGCAGAGGTAGCCATAATCCCTCTGGGAATGTAGCTTCATAAGCCTGAGAACCATACCCCCATCACCCACAGCAGCCATAACAAGCTCTGAGCTCAGACACACCTAACCCTGCCTCTACCTGATGGTCTTCCTCTACCTGCCCTGGTATTCAAAGTCAAAAGCCATAATCTCATGGGAGCTCTACGGCCCTACCCATCCCCTAAGAAACAGGAATACTTATCCAGGCAACCTTAGGGCAAGCTGGTATCCTCTCTATTCTATGGCAGCTGTTGCTCTCTTCGTAGTGCCACCTCAAGGCTGGAGGCCAACCAACTCAAGCCATTACAGCAACACATAACAGAACAACCCTGCCCCGAGAAAAAAAGAAAACAGCTAATTCCACTGCCTATAATATCCTGGCTAGCCAGAGGTCCCGAGTCTGTCCACATGACAACTTCATTGCTAGCATACCCAGCATTTGAGAAAACCAGCACACTAAACAAAACCTCAAGCCAGGACACTCAGAGAGTCCACTTCACTCCCCGGCTGCCTCCACAGGGCAGGTGCTGGTACCCCTGGCTGAGAGACTCAAAGAAAATCACATCACAGGACTCTTTTCAGACACTCCCCAGAACGAGCCCAGAGCCTGGTAGTTCCGCTGGGTGGGTGGCTAGACCCAGAAGAACAGTAACAATCACGGTTTCCCAGGTTTCAGGAAGTCCCTTTCCGAGGGTAAGGAGGAGATCACCATATCAAAGGACTGCCCCATGGGACAAAAGAATCTGAACAGCAGTCCTTGAGTCCCAGATTTTCCCTCTGACATAGTCTGCCCAAATGAGAAGGAACCAGAAAAACAATTCTGGTAATATGACAAAACAAGGTTATTTAACACCCTTAAAAGATCACACAAGCTCACCAGCAGTGAACACAAACCAAGAATAAATCTCTGAATTTCTAGAAAAAAAATTTAGAAGGTTGATGATTAAGCTACTCGAGGAGACACAAGAAAGGTAAATACCAATTAAAAGAAATTTATAAAATAATACAGGATATGAATGAAAAAAATCTCCAGATAATTGGCATAAGTAAAAGATAATCACAACTTCTGGAAATTAAAGATGCACTTAGAGAAATGGAAAATACACTGGAAAGTTTCAATGACTTAATGAAACAAGCAGAAGAACTTCAGATCTCAAAGACAAGGCTTTCAAATTAACCCAATCTGACAAAGACAAAGGAAAAAAATTGTAATGAAAAAAGCCTCAAAGAAGTTTGGGATTATGTTAAACAACCAAACGTAAGAATAATTGGTGTTCCTGAGCAAGAAGAAAAATATAAAAATTTAAAAAACTTATTTTTGAAAATAATTGAGAAAAAATTACCTGACATTGCTAGAGATCTAGATATCTAAAAACAAGAAGCTCAAAGAACACCTGGGAAATTTAATGCAAAAAGATCATCATCTGGGCACACAGTTACCAGGTTATCTAAAGTTAGGACAATGCAAAGAATCTTAAGAGCTATGGGGCAAAAGCATCAGGTAACCTATAAAGGAAAACCTATCAGATTAACAGCAGATTTCTCAGGAGAAATAATATAAACTAGAAGGGAATGGGGTCCTATCTTTAGCATCCTTAAACAAAATAATTATCAGCCAAGAATTTTGTATCCAGAAAAACTAAGCTTCACAAATGAAGGAGAAATAGTCTCTTTGAGACAGACAAACACTGAGAGAATTCACCACTACCAAGCCAGCACTACAAGAACCGCTAAAAGGAATTCTAAATCTTGAAACAAAACACGGAAACATAACAAAATAGAACTTCCTTAAATCATAAATCTCACATGGCCTATAAAACAGTAACACAATGAGAAAAAAAGGTATTCAGACAACAACCAACACAGTAAATAGAATAGTACCTTATATCTTAACACTAATGTTGAATGTAAATGGCCTAAATGCTCCACTTAAAAGATACAGAATGGCAGAATGGATAAGAATTCACCAACCAAGTCTCTGCTGACTTCAAGAGAAACACCTAACTCATAAGGACTCACATAAACTTGAGATAAAGGGGTGGAAAAAAAGATATTGCATGGAAACAGACACCAAAAGCAAGCAGGAGTAGCTATTTTTATATCAGACAAAACAGACTGTAAAGCAACAGTTTTTAAAAAGACAAAGAGGGACATCATATACTGATAAAAGTACTAATCCAACAGGAAAATATCATAATCCTAAATATGTATGCACCTAACACTGGTGCTCCCAAATTTATAAAACCATTGCTACTAGACCTAAGAAAGGAGATAGACAGCAACACGACAATAGTGAGGGATTTCAGTACTCTACTGACAGCACTAGCCAGGTCATCAAGACAGAAAGTCAACAAAGAAACAATGGACTTAATCTATACCCTAGAACAAATGGACTTAACAGATATTTACAGAATATTCTAACCAATAACTGCAGAATATACATTCTACTCATCAGCATATAAAACATTCTCCAAGGTAGACCAAATGATAGTCACAAAACAAGTTTCAATAAATTTAAGAAAATTGAAGTCATATCACATACTCTCTCAGACCACAGTGGAATAAAATTGGAAATCAACTCCAAAAGGAACCCTTAAAACCATGTAAACACATGTAAATTAATCTGCTCCTGAATAATTGCTGAGTGAAGCATGAAATCAAAATGGAAATTAAAAGATTCTTTGAACTGAATGATAATAATAGTGACACAACTTATCAAAACCTCTGGGATATAGCAAAAGTGGTACTAAGATTAAAGTCCATAGCATTAAATGCCTACATCAAAAATAGACAAGCACAAATATACAATCCTAAGTCACACCTTAAGGAACTAGAGAAACAAGAACAAACAAACCCAAAACCAGCAGAAGAAAAGAAATAACAAAGATCAGAGCAGAACAAAAGAAAATTGCAACAAAAATATACAAAAGATAAATGAAACAAAATGCTGGTTCTTTGAAAAGATAAATATTGATAGACCATTAGCAAGATGAACCAAGAAAAGAAGAGAGAAAATTCAAGTAAGCTCAATCAGAAACAAAATAGGAGATATTACAACCTATAGCACAGAAATACAAAAGACCATTCAAGGCTACTCTGAACACCTTATGCACACAAACTAGAAAATTTAGAGGAGATAGATAAATTCCTGGAAATATACAAGCCTCCTAGATTAAACCAGGCAGCAATAGAAACTCTGAACAGACCAATAACAAACAGTGAGATTGAACTGTTGGCAATTAAAAAAATTGAAACTATTCCAAAAAACAGAGAAAGAGGGAATCTCTGTAAATCATTCTATGAAGCAGTATCACCCTAATACCAAAACCAAGGAAAGGACATAACAACAACAACCAAAAAAAAAACTATAGAACAATATCTTTGATGAACATAGATGTAAAAATCCTCAACAAAATATTAGCTAACGAAAACCAACAGCATATCAAAAAGATAATCCACCATGGTCAAGTGGGTGTTATACCATGGCCGCACGGATGTTTTAACATGTGCAAGTCAATAAATATGATACATCACATAAAATTAAAAACAAAAATTACATAAATATCTCAATAAATGAAGAAAAAGCATTTGACAAAATCCAGTATTCCTTTATGATTAAAAACCTCTGCAAAATCAACATAGAAAGGACATACCTTAAGGTAATAAAAGCTATCCATGACATATCCACAGCCAACATTACACTGAATGCGGGAAAATGGAGCAAGATAAGGATGCCCACTTTCACTACTTCTATTCGACATCATACTGGCAGTCCTAGCCAGAGAAATCAGACAAGAGAAATAAAGGGCATCCAAATCAGCAAAGAGTAAGTCAAATTGTCACTGTTTACCAGTGATATGATTGTATATCTAGAAAACCTTAAATATTCATGCAAAAAACTCTTAGATCTGATAAATGAATTCAGTAAAGTTTCAGGATACAAAATCAATGTTCATAAATCAGTAGCACTTCTGTACACCAACAGCAACCAAGCTGACGGTCAAATCAAGAACTTTACAATAGCTGCAAAAAACAAACAAACCAAAACTTAAGAATATACTTAACCAAGGAAGTGAAAGACTTCTACAAGGAAAACTACAAAATCCTGCTGAAAGAAATCACAGATGTCACAAACAAATGGAAACATATCCCATGCTCATGGATGGACAGAATCAATATTGTGAACATGACCACACTGTCAAAAGCAATCTACAAATTTAATGCAACTCCCATGAAAATACCACCATCATTCTTCACATAACTGGAAAAAACAATCCTAATAACATTCATATGGAACCAAAAAAGAGCCCACAAAGCCAAAGCAAGACTAAGCAAAAACAATAAATCTGGAAACATCATATTACCCAACTTCAAACTATACTACAAGGCAATAGTCCCGAAAACAGCATGGCACTGGTATAAAAATAGGCACATAGACCAATGGAACAGAATAGAGAACCCAGAAATAAAGCCAAAGACTTACAGCCAACTGATCTTTGACAAAGCAAACAAAAACATAAAGTGAGGAGAGGACACCCTATTCAACACATGGTGCTGCGATAATTGCAAGCTACATGTAGAAGGATGAAACTGGATCCTCATCTCTTACCTTATACAAACATCAACTCAAAATGGATCAAAGACTTAAATCTATGACCTAAAACCATAAACATTCTAGAAGGTAACATTGGAAAACCCTTCTAGACATTGGCTTAGGCAAAGACTTCATGACCAAGAACCCAAAAGCAAATGCAACAAAAACAAATAGATGAGACTTAAGCTGAAAAGTTTCTGCACAGCAAAAGAAATAATCAGCAGAGTAAACAGACAACCCACAGAGTGGGAGACAATTTTCACAAACTATGCAGCCAGCAAAGGCCTAATATCCAGAATCCACAAGGAACTCCAACAAATCAGCAAGAAGAAAACAAACACTGCCATCACAAAGTGGGCTAAGGACATGAATAGACAATTCCCCAAAGACACACAAATGACCAACCAACATTAAAAAAAATACTCAACATCACTGATTATCAGGAAAATGCAAATCAAAACTGCAATGGGATACCGCCTCACTCCTGTAAGAATGGCCATAATAAAAAATCAAAAACAAATAGATTTTGAACTAATGTGGTTAAAGGGAACACTTTTACACTGCTGGAAGGAATGTAAACCAGTACAACCAATGGAAACAGTAGCAATTCCTTAACTAACTAAAAGTAGATCTACCATTTGATCCAACAATCCCACTAGTGGGTTTTAGTCAGTGGAAAATAAGACATTATATGAAAAATACACTTGTACACACGTTTATAGCAGTACAATTCCCCCAAATGCCCACCAGTCAACAAGTGAATAAAGAAAATGTAGTATATATATATATACACACACACACACACACACACACACACACACACACACACACCATGGAATACTACTCAACCATAAAAATATTAAATAATGGCATTCACAGCAACCTGGATGGAGCTGGAGACCATTAGTCTAAGTGAGTAACTCAGGAATAAAAAAACAAACATTGTACGTTCTCACTCATAAGTGGGAACTAAGCTATGAGGATGTAAAGGCATAGGAGGGATACAATGGACCGTGGGGACTCAGCGGGAAGGGTGAGGGTGGGTGAGGGATAAAAGACTAGACATTGAGTACAGTATAAAGTGCTTGGATAAGAACTTTTCGGGCTAGGCACGGTAGCTCGCACCTGTAATCCCAATACTTTGGGAGGCCGAGGTGGGTGGATCATCTGAGGTGAAGAGTTTGAGACCAGCCTGGCCAACATGGAGAAACCCCATCTCCGCTAAAAATACAAAAATTAGCCAAGTGTGGTTGCAGACACCTGTAATCCCAGCTACTTGAGAGGCTCAGGAGAATCTCTTGAACCCAGGAGGTAGAGATTGCAGTGAGCCAAGATTTCACCATTGTACTCCAGCCTGGGTGACAGAAGGAGACTCTGTCTCAAAAACAAAAAATTAAAAAACTTTTCAATGTAACCAAACACCACCTGTTCACCAAAAACTATTTAAGCTGAGGTTAAATTAATCTACATAGGGAGTGCATTTGGGCCAAGCTTGAGGACTGCAACCTTGGAGCACAGATTTAAGTTGCCCTGAATCTAGACTGTAATGAATGGCATTTATAAGTGGATTTTTAAAAGCAAAAAAGGGACACAGGGAGAGGGCTGATACAAAGCTATTTGTCAAGAATTCTCACTGGCTTACAGAAATAACATTGATGAGTGCCTATTAGTCCACTTTCAGGCTGCTGATAAAGACACCACCAAGACTGGGCAATTTACAAAAGCGGTTTACTAGACTTACAGTCCACATGGCTGTGGAGGCCTCACAGTCATAGTGGAAGGTCAGAAGGAGGACGTCATGTCTTACGTGGATGGCAGCAGGAAGAGAGAGAGAGCTTACACAGATATGGGTTCTAAAACCATCCAACCTTGTGAGAGCCATTCACGATCATGAGAACAATACAGCAAAGACCAGCCCCCATGATTCGATCATCTCCCACCGGCTCCCTGCCACAACACAAAGGGATTATAGGAGCTCCAAGATAAGATTCCGGTGGGAACACAGAGCCAAACCATATCAGAGTGACTGGCTATACGTTGTTAAGCTACAGGATGTGGGTTACAGTGTCCAGAGTGTGGCATTATTAGGTTAATCAATAGTTATTAATACCTGTTATCAAGAGGTTTCAAGAGATGAACACACAGCTGAAAGCAGGGATTAGAGAGTAGTATCTGCCTTATTTTAAGGTCTCTCTGGGCCTGATAATTTAAAAGTCTTGCATTCTTCCGAAACAGTTCTTTTCTTTTTTCTTTTTTTTTTTTGAGACGGAGTCTTGCTCTGTCACCAGGCTAGAGTGGTGCAATCCCGGCTCACTGCAACCTCCGCCTCCCAGGTCCAAGCAATTCTCCTGCCTCGGCCTCCTGAGTAGGTGGGACTACAGGCACATGTCACCACGCCAGGCTAATTTTTGTATTTTTAGTAGAGACGGGGTTTCACCATGTTGGCCAGGACATGGAGACAGGCCACCTGGCTACCTGTACCTGCAGCGCCTCTGATCCTGGCTGCTTGGAAGATGCCTAGGTAGACCCAATCTCTGTTGGATAAACTTCAGGGACATTCACCCATGTTAGTACTGGGGAATGATCTGACAGCAAACTTGTCCATACAGTTCCTTCACTGCTCCAGGGGTCTGGAGAGCAATAGCGGAGGCCCGGCCTCAAATACTTCTTGCACCGGCTTCTATTATGAGAGATGGCTGGCACCTGTAGGCACTTACCTTTCAGGTAGAAGGAGCAGGAATAAAGAAGAGATGGCCACAGTCTGAAATATCAGTTCTGGATCTCCCTGAGTTCAAGGCCCCACCCCTTAGCTGAGCTATGCTCTCATCCTGTGAGCCCTCATGCTCTACCTCATCTGAGAGACCCCCAACCCCGAAACATGAGCTGAGTGCCTTGCATGCACCTGGGACTGTGGGGTACAGAAATCGAGAGCACAGAGCTGAGCTTTTCAGGGCTTAGCTGTCTTCACATCTGTGATACAAACAAGGATCAGGGAAGTTTTCGTTTTTGTTATTTTATAAGTTGGGCACTTACTCCGTAGGCCAAGCTAGACTGCAGTGGTGCAAACATAGCTTGACTGCACCCTCCAACTCCCAGGCTCAGGGAATCCCCACCTTGGCCTCCAGGGTGGCTGGGAGCCGAGCTCAAGGGAAGCGTTAATGTGCTCTACTTTTCACCGTAACTCCTGCGTATCTGGAAATGGAAAACGAGCTTTCCAAGTGGCTGTTCCTCCATGACCTTCCTGAACCCTTTCCTCTCAGCCACTGCTCCCGCGACCCCCTCAAGGTCCCTCTCCAGGGCCACCAGCTTCCGGAGTAAGCCCCAAGAGTGGCACTTAGCTCCAGCTCCTAGCAGTTCCATCCTTCTATGCTCAGTCTCCTTATGGGCAGCGGCTCTGTCTTACTCATTCGCATATCCCACATATCCAGCATAGAAGCCAGCATGGGGCCCAATAAAAGTTTGCGGAGAAAGAAAGGGAAGAGATGGAGGTGAGAGGAGGGAAAGGGAGGAATGGAGGGTGAGAGGGGAGATGCTTTGTTCAGTGAACCCCTTTGTAATGGGATTTACCACAATGCACCACGTCTTTCCTGTGTGTGAATGCCAGTGGACAGCTGGCCCTATCTGGGAAAAAATGATTTGGGAAGGGTCACCAGACCTATCCCAGTATTGTAAATGCCAGTGTTGATGGGGTAGAGGCCAAGGGAAAACTCCCCCTTCGCCCTCTGAGGAGTCATGAAAAATCAACACAGAGAACAGGCACAGGGGAGAACCACGGATTGATGACCTCCACCCTCCCCCGCCATTCCCCCAATGCCCCCCCACCCCTCCAGCCACGAGGTGCACAAGCTTACACACCATCTTGAAGTTACAGAAAGAATGGTAGCTTGAAAGTAACTTAGGAACAGAAAACCAAATACTACACATACTCACTTAGAAGTGGGAGCTAAATGAGAACTCAAGAACACAAGGAAGGGAACAGCAGACACTGGGGCCACCTGAGGGCGGAGGGCGGAGGGCGGAGGGTCGGAGCGGGGAGGGGAGCAGGAATCGTAACTATTAGGTACTGAGATTTTTACCTGCTTGATGAAACAATCTGTACAACAAACTCCCGTGACACAAGTTTACCAATGTAACAAACCTTCATATGTGCCCTTGAACCTAAAATAAGTTTTTAAAAAATTCTTTAAAAAAGAAATTAAAAGAATGTGGGCTTGGATTGTGGCAAAACAGGCTAAGCAACGGGAAGAAGAGGAGGTCTGGCTGACAAAGGTGTTCTTGTTACCTAGGAGAAACCTCCCAGGGAGCAGGAAGCAGCCCTCAGAGAGAATAGATGGTGACTGCTTCTATCAGACCTTTTTTTTTTTTTTTTTTTCTGAGATGGAGTCACACACTGTCATCTGGGCTCAAGGACAATGGTATGATCTCAGCTCACTGCAACCTCTGCCTCCCAAATTCACGGGACTCTCCTGCCTCAGTCTCCAGTGTAACTGGAATTACAGACACACACCCAGATAATTTTTTGCATTTTTAGTGGAGTTGGGGTTTCACTATGTTGGCTAGACTAGTCTGGAACTCCTGACCTCATGATCCACCTGCCTCAGCCTTCTAAAGTGTTGGGATTACAGGTGTGAGCCACCGCACCTGGCCTCTATCAGAACTTTAAATGTGTTAGGCTTTCAATTCTCCTTTTCTACATCCAGACAAGGGAGTCTCCAGAAAGCCTGGCCACCTCAGTGCAGACCCCCTAAGATGCAAATCTTCCCCAGGCAAGACAGTTCTGCAGGGGTGCTTCTGTGTGCTGGCTCTCTGAGCAGCCATCTCGAAATATGCAAAAGAAATAGATTTGGGGACAAGCACAGTGGCTCACACCTGTAATCCCAGCACTTTGGGAGCTAAGGCAGGTGGATCACCTGAGGTCAGGAGTTCAGACCAGCCTGGCCAACATGGTGAAACCCTATCTCTACTAAAAATACAAAAATTAGCTGGGCATGGTGGCGCATGCCTGTAATATCAGCTACTCAGGAGACTGAGGCAGGAGAATCACTTGAACCTGGGAGGCAGAGGTTGCAGTGAGCCGAGACTGCGCCACTGCACTCCAGCCTGGGCAACAGACCAACACTGCATCTAAAAAAAAAAGAAAATAGATTTTGGGGTAAAATATTTTGCTTTTCTTCAGTGGTTGGGCCACCTGAACAAAGCCTGAACCCAGGTCCTGCAGGCCCCCTGGTCGTCTTTCCAAAGCTCACCAGTACAAAAGGATTTCAGCCTCTGCCCCTCCTGGCAAGGCTCTCTGGTGGGCCCCAGACAGACATGAAGGTAAAGTCTGGCCTTGACCTTGAGGACCAAGAGCAACCACGCCAGAAGCCAGGGCTTTCATGCCCAGTTACCAAGTGATCACCTGAGGAAAGCCCTTAAAATGCAGGTGCAGTGCAGGGGTCCTGGGGTGGCCTGGGACCCTGCATTGCTCACAAGTTCCCAGGTGAAGCCGATACTGCTCCAGGAACCATCCTTCGAGAAGTAGGGGTCTAGAACATACGCTGTAGAATCCAGGCAGAGAAGGGAAAACGAAACCAGGCAGAGGAAACCAGTTCCTGGACTTGCGCCCAGGCAGGCCAAAGCGGGAAGGGGTGGGAAGGGGGCGAGGGCGTGGGTGGGTGGGGAGAGACGGGGACGCGGGCAGGCGGATGGACTTGCAGGCATTGCAGCCGGGAGGAAGGGGAGGTAACGAATGCTCCCCCGTTCTGCGACCGCCCCCCTCCTCTGCCCAGCAGAAACCATTCCAGGCTGGGGGAGGTGAAGGTGGTGTTTGTGAGGAACACCGCCCCCTCCTCTTGGCACCACCCCCTTCTTCCCCGCCCCTTGGATTCTGAAGTCTGACGTCATGCAATTTGACTTTTCCTTTCTGAAAACCAGGGAGCAGAAATGAAACCTAAAAGGAGTTGTCTGGGAAAATTGCGATGGGGGCGGGGAGCGCAGGGAGAAAGCCCAGTGGAGAACCCTGAGGCCCGCGTTTGCAGGACCCGGCCGGCCTTCTGATTCCCCATTCATTCATTCCAGAAGCACCGAAGCTCGCTGTGCCCGGATCCCAAGTGCAGCGGCGCACAGTGTGGGCCTGAGGCTGCCGGTGCACCCGGTCCTCAGCCTGGTAGCAGAGGCCAGGCTCCACCGTGCATGGCCGCCCAGGGGCCTGTGGTGACAGGCAGGTAAGTCCACTGGACCTGGAGGACAGGTGTGCAAAAGAAAATGACATCTCAGGACCCCCAAACCCTTTCTGTCCAGGGAAACCTCAAGCCTGGGAGCTGAGTCATGTAACCCTGCCACTCTTTTCCCCAAACACAGCTCTGTTGTCAGAGGCCCATCCAGAGCAACTGCATACCAGGCACATACCAAGCAACTCCATCTTAAGTAGGAGCTGGGTAAAACCAGGCTGATACCTACTGGCCTGCATTCGCAGACAATTAAGACATTCTAAATCACAGGGTGAGATAGGAGGTCAGCACAGGGTCATAACGGTCCTAAAGACCTTGCTGATAAAACAGGTTGCAGGAAAGAAGCCGGCCATGACAGCTTACGAATGCCACGGCAATGGCAGGAAGTTACCCTACGTGATCTGAAAATGGGAGGCATGAATAATCCACTCCTTAATAATCCACTTCCATCAAGAAATAACCGTACAAATGGGCAACCAGCAGCCCTTTTTTTTTTTTTTTTTTTGAGAAGTCGTTCTTTTATTCCTTTATTTTCCTAATAAATTTGCTTTTACTTTATGGACTTGTGAAATTCTTTCTCATGCAAGACCCAAAGCCGTCTCTTGGGGTCTGGATCCAGATCCCTTTCCTGTAACATTGTGACATCACAACCCCATGCCCCAGCATTCTACATAATCCAGGCTCCCATAATGACAAAAGGCCTCCTGCCTCTGGGACAGCTGCCCTCACAAATTGCTCACAAAGAAGTTCCTTGCCAGCCCCAAGCCTTTCAGGATCCATATTGCCCCATAAAACAAGCATGTGCCCATTGTAACCTTAGGGCTGCAACTTACATTTGACTCCTAAAACTGAGTTCTGCTAAGCCCCTCGCTGACAGTGCTTACAAGATTACCTTCCAGGTGCAGAACAAGGACAAGCTGAGATCAGTCACTCTTCCACCTGGAGTTTACGGGCACTCCCTAGCGCCTCACAAGAATCTACCCATGTGCCTCACTGCTTACCTCTCTCTTTCTTCACGTGCACACCCTCTCCCTTTAAATAATGACTTCTCTGTTGGGCGTGATGGCTCATGCCTGTAATCTCAGTACTTCGGGAGGCCAAGGCAGGTGGATCACCTGAGGTCAGGAGTTTGAGACCAGCCTGGCCAACATGGTGAAACCCCATCCCTACCAGAAATACAAAAAATAGCTGGGTATGGAGTTTATATATATATTCCCCTTTGTATATATAACATATATAAAAACATATTTATATATAACATATATAAAGGGGATATAATATATATATATATATATATTATATATATATATCTAAAGAGGAGTTTATTAACTATTAACTTACATGATCACAAGTTCCCGCAACAGGCTGTCTGCAAGCTTGAGGAACAAGGAGAGCCAGTCCGAGTCTCAAAACTGAAAAACTTGGAGTCTGATGATTGAAGGCAGGAAGCATCCAGCAGGGAAGAAAGATGTGGGCTGAGAGGCTAGGCCAGTCTCGCCTTTTCACATTGTTCTGCCTGTTTATATTCACTGGCAGCTGATTAGATGGTCCCCACCAGATTAAGGATGGGTCTTAATCATCATCCTTCCCCAGCCCTGACCCGAAAGTTCATCTCCCTTGGCGGCACCCTCACAGAGACACCCAGGATCATACTTCGCATCCTTCACCCCAATCAAGTTGACATTCAGTATTAACCATCACACCCTGTTGACTGTCATCTCTCTACAGCGGAATCTCAAGCAATCCTTTAGAATAGCTAATGGTAACCAATCGAATTTCTATAAACTATATGCCAGCCTTGCATGGAGACTGCTGTAATGCTGTTCCCTCTGATTTTGCCTGTATAGACAACCGATACTTCTCCACACCTCAGAAAACTGACCCCATTTTCTGGAGTCTGCATTTCCAGGCAGCTGCCCTTAAATGTTGCACTTGAATACTCTAAATTCTGACCCCTCTTAAGTTTCATAGCCCGATACATTTTAGTAGAGGGAGGAAAAGGCAGGACCGAGCTGTGCCTGGTGGGGCCTCCAGAGGCAGAGATAACTGGGCTTTTCGACACGGTTAAATTCTGCCCACACATACTGAGCAACTGCGGGCATGCTGGACCCCGTGGCAAGCACTGGGAAGAACCAAACTCCAGGGAGGCTTAGAAGTGGGTAAAGAGAAACGGGAAAGGAGGAAGATGGTGTGGGTGTGCCCTGGACAGTGTTCGGGACAAGAGGGGCGCTGCAGCCATTGGCACACGTGCCTGGGAGTCCCTGCTGGCGCTGGGATCAGCCCACGGAGCCCTGGGCGGTAACTGCATAGACCCCCAATTGCCAATGCATCTGTTTTCAAAACCCACCGTGGGGAAGGGCATGTCCAGGAGGTCCAAGGCTATGTGCAGGCTTGGATGACTCCGGGCCTTTAGGGAGCCGCTGGAGCACCTGGATCCTAAGAAGGGCTTGATGAAACGAGGTCCTGATTCAGCAGGCCTGGGTTCGGGCCCGAGAACCTGCGTTTCCCGCGAGGTCGCGGGAGGCAGGCGCTGCTGGAGCGGGGCCGCGGAGTTTGGTTTCGTTTCTGCACCAGGAGCCGCCCCCAGCTCGGGGTCTGCGAGTTTCGTTTCTTGGCGTTGCGGGGCGGGGCCGGGCGCGGGGTAAAAGCGGCGGAGCGAAAGGGGAACCCGCACTCAGCGCTGCGCAGGGACCGGTGAGTGTCGCGTCTGGCGTCCGCGCCCCGTAACCGCGCTGCAGCGCGCGAGAAGGGCACTGGGAAGGCGGCGTTCACGGCGGATCCGAGCGCTCGGGCGCGGCGGGGCCCTCCTGGGCCGCTAGTAACTCACCACGATTATAACAACAACAAGGCCCGCTGACGGGCGGGCTCGGAGCGCGCCTGATTCTCATTCCCACCAGGCTGCGCAGGCTCCTCATTGATGACTCATCCGAAACACCTGCCGCGCCCGCGGCCACACTGCTGGAGAGGTCGTGAAGGGGCGGGGCAGGTTTCCGAGGGAGGTCTGCGGGGACTCGGGTGGGGGGACATTTTCACATCCAGGGCTGCGCGGGCCGGGAGCCACCCGAACGCCGACCACCGCTTTCAGTGGACTTCGATTTCCTGCCATCGCGCGAAAGCAAACCCAAGTCAGAATGCGGAGGTCGCTGGGGAGGGCAGGTTCAAGGAGTCCTCGCCGGTCCTGCTGAGTAAAGCGGGATCCGAGCTGGGCCGAGGCGGGACGTGCGCGGAAAGACCCCTGCCCGCTGCCTCTTTCTTCACCCTCCCGGGGGATGCGATGCCTGGGACCTCCCCGGCTGGGCGCGTGGGGCGGACGCACCCTCGGGGTTCAGCGTTGTTGGCCGGGACCGTGGAGTGGGTGCGGGGGACGAAGGAAGGCAGGACAGTCCCGGGGGTTACAGAAGAGCCCGGGCACAGCTGAGACCTGCGCCCCCACCCCGCCAACACTCCCAGCGGTGACTGCCCAGCTGGGCAATTGGGATGACCCCAGTTATTTGGTCAAATTTTAAATCACGTTTGTTATTGGAGGCAGGGTCTAGTGATGCTGACCAACCCGCTACCCGCGTCCCCGTGTCAATCCCTAATGGCTCCTAAAATGGCTGCGTCATCTTTCAGCCTTGGACCGGAGTTGCGGGCCAGGAATCGCCCCAGCGCCGCGGCGGACACGCCTCCCGCAGCCTTCCTCGCCCCCTGCCGCCCACCTGCTCGCGCAGCTCAGGGGCTTTGGTAGGTAGCAGTGCATTTGCGCTGAAGTGCAAGATCTTCTCTCTTTTATTCCTAAAACATTTAAATACTAGTGGGGTTTGTGGAAAAAAACGCTTTCAGAAGAGGTGAGTGTGAGTCCTGCAAGAGTTAATTTGAAAACTAGGCTGGGTCATGCTGGGGATGTTGGACGCTGCTGTATCTTAGGCATTTCCTAGAAGTAGGTGGTGGGCGGTCCTCATTAGGGGTTCTGGGAAAAAAAGGTGGCTGTATCCTCCCTCCCGTTCCTGCTGCTCTATGGGGTCTGAGCTGAGGTACAAGTCCTGGCCTCAATGATGCTACTTGTCTGGGTGCAGAAAGGCCGACTGAGGCAGCCATAGCCCAAAAGACTGGCACTTCTGAGAGGCAGATGCAGTGATGGTCTTTGACATTGAGCCTGGGATGCCCTGGGCACATGAGGTCTTTCCAAAGACATGGGAGTGTTAGGGAATAAATCCCAGATTGTCAGGCTCCATGTAAGTACCTTTTAAAATAGAGCCTTTTATAACCATCCCACTCCTACCTTACAAAAGAAATACATCCCTCTCTCTCTTTCCAGATCAAACAGGGATGCCTGCCCTGGAAGGGTATAAACCTGGGGAAGGGAAACAAAAAAGACAGTTTTAAGTATTGGTGTTCTTTTTTCTTTTCTTTTTTTTTTTTTTTTTTTAAGACGGAGTCTCACTCTGTCGCCCAGGCTGGAGTGCAGTGGCGCAATCTCAGATATCAGCTCACTGTAGCCTCTGCCTCCCAGATTCAAGTGATTCTCCTGCCTTAGCCTCCCAAGTAGCTGGGACTACAGGCATGTGCCACCACACTCCGCTAATATTTTGTAGTTTTAGTAGAGACGAGGTTTCACCATGTTAGCCAGGATGGTCTCAATCTTCTGAACTTGTGATCTGCCCACCTTGACCTCCTAGAGTGCTGGGATTACAGGCGTGAGCCACTGTGCCCAGCCGGGGGATGTGTTCTTTAGCCAAGGCAGCATGAACTCGAGGCAGGGCTTCCCAACCTTCCTGACTTAGGTGCTTCTGTGAACTCCAGTGTGACAGGAGAAATGGCATTGGTTCAGGTTGGGATGTGTGCAGCTAGATATGTCACAGAGCGGGGTGACAGGCAGGGGTGATGAGGGGTTTTGTTTTAACAACCTGTCCCTTCAACCCCCACAGTACTGACAAAGATCAGGTGGCTCTTGGCGGGAGGGGGGGGGGGGGGCGCAAGTCCTGCGAGGAGAAGCAGGAAGAGCATCCTCATAGATTATTGATCCAGGCAGCAGATTGGCAGCAAAGCTCTGTACTTTGTCCAGAGTTGAAATAGTCAAAACTTGGGGAAAGGATTCTGGGAAATTCGGAATCAGCTTCAAAGCACACCCCTCCTGCACCTGCACCATTCTCAGCCATGGGACTGGGTACTCTGGGTGGGTGGGTTCTCTGGGGTGTTCAGCGGATTTGGGTCTTACTTGTACACTTTTGCATGATTTCAAGGTGCAGGAGAACAGCTCTGCGATTCCATCTAACTTGTTGATATTACTTTTATTTGAAGGAACCTATATTGGAGGTAAGTTGGTCCATGCTATTTTCTATAACATTTGAGTCATAAAAGAAAGATTTTCAGTTACTTTTATCCAAAATCATTAGACACCATAAAATTTCATATTTAGGCATTTGTGGTCCTAGAACATTTTAAAAATGAGTTTCAAATACATACATGTGGATTTGTAATGCAGACGAGTATAGGATAGTTAAATGCTTTCAAGAATAAAATGAATGACATTTTATTTCCCACACTTGTTGGAGGAAAAGAATGAAAATATGAAATTGATGATCAAAAGAAAGAGTATAAAAGATTTAGAGCTCACACATTTTTTAAAACTAAAGGTTTGGGTATCAAAGTTCCATAATATTTGGATTCCCTTGGCTGTACTGGAAACAGTTCATAACAATTTTATTTTTAAATGTAAAGTTTTTGTTTCCATTTATTGTTCTTTTTGAGACGGAGTCTCACCCTGTTGCTCCGGCTAGAATGCAATGGTGCGATCTTGGCTCACTGCAACGTCCACCTCCTGGGTTCAAATGATTATCCTGCCTCAGCCTCCCAAGTAGCAGGGACTACAGGCGTGCACCACCATGACCAGCTAATTTTTGTATTTTTAGTAGAGGCAGGGTTTCACCATGTTGGCCAGGATAAGCTTCAAACTCCTGACCTCAGATGATCCACCTACCTCAGCCTCCAAAGTGCTGGCATTACAGGCGTGAGCCACCTTGCCCGGCCTTTAAATGTAAAGTCTGTGTCACAGTTGCACCAGAAATGGTATCCTTTGCAACTATTCAAATTTATACTGAAAACATTTTTTGAAGTTTAACCTAAAATGATGACAGGAGATGCCTAGTTTTAGAAACTCTTTTGGGGAACAGAGGCATACTCTTGAAGCACCTTGAGTAGGGAGGCAGGATTTGTCTTCATCTGACCTTGACTTTTGTGGGTCCCTCTGCTTCTCTTTTCATGAGTAGAGTCAGTGAGCACACACTGTCCCAGGCATTCTTCTATGTTCTGGGGACATCACCATGAACAACTAGTCAGAGTCCCTGCCCCCATGGGCCTTCCCTTGTGGTGGTGAGTTTGGTTCTGTGGCTGAATGCACCAGCTTCTTATCTGTTCAATATGCATCTGCTTCATCTTAAGCTTAACTCACAAAGAAGGAAGATGGTTCTTTCTGAAGTGGGAGTCGGAAAAGCTGATCCAGCTGCTGAATCCCACCATCTATTACTCAATGGAGATGCTAATGTGGCCAAGAAAAATCCGGCCTCGGTAAGTTGCTCTCTGAAATTCATTATCCATGTGATGTGAGCTGTGCCCGTTCGAGGCTGCCCTTTTCTACAGTGGTGCTGCTGCTGCCCAGAGATGCCTGCTCTCTCGCCTCTCCTGTGCCAGGACACAGATCCTGACCCTCTACTTGCCAACTTACAACCAAGTGTAGACTCGTTGCCTTAGCTGACTGTGGGTGCAGGTGCTGCTGGGGTTGGGGACGCTGGCTGAGCTGTTGATGGGTTCATGCAGGAATTGGCCCAGGCCCTGGGTTCAGGGAGCACTAGGTTTGTTTCTCCTGCCTACATCAAGATTCAATCTTAAACTATAAACCCTGGGGTATCATTAGGATATTATCTCTGCAGGGAAGCCACGTGGTGCAGTTTTTGCCCAGAATCAAGGCATATTTTTGGTGGGAACCAACAGTGGCACCTGGGAATCAGTCCAATCTGAGTTTAGCCCGACTCTGACCCTCTCAGCTGTGTGATCATGGGTAGTTATTCCTCCTGTTATAAGCCTGGTTGTCCATATCTAAAATGAGAGTAATAGTCTTTGCTTTATATGGCTGTTGCGAGGAGTAAGTGCAGGGAGTGTCCAGGCACCCAGAGAGTGCTCAGTTTTTTATTACCAGGGATCATTGGTCTGTTTCAGGCTGGCTTCGTTTTCCTAGGCAACGTTAAGCATTTTTTCAAACAATATTTTTAAAAGTTGAAGCATGTAGAAAATAGAGAGGACCCAACCTTCCCACCACCCGGATACCACTGTACGTTGTTCTGCGTTTCCCTCCCTTGTGCGTCTCTTGCCTGGCTGGAGGAGATGTAATTATGTCAGGGTGTGGGGCAGGAGGAACTCTCACCCACTCATAGTCGTCTGCTTTGGAAGCAGCTTGGCCTTTTCCAGTCAAGGAGAACAGAGTGTGTCTTGTGATCTAGCAGTTCCACTTCTGGGGATAGACTGTGGTTCTCAAAGTATGGTCCCCAGACCAGCCCATCGGCATCACCTGGGAAGTTGATTGAAATGCAAATGATCAGCCCCTCCTCCCACTCTCAGGCCTGGTGAATTGGACACTCTAGGGCAGGGCCCATTACCTTTTCTTTACCAGGCTCTCCAGGTGATTCTGCTGCATGCTAGAGTTTGAGAACCATTTGTAAACTCTTGCACACCCACCCCCGGGAGCCATGTGCATAGCAGCCCTGTTTATAACAACAAAACCCAGACTCTGTCCGCCATGGTGGAATGGATACTGGCGTGTGGTACGTTCATGCAGCAGAATTCTATACAGTAGTAAAAATAAATGAACTAGAGTTCCAGGCATCAAAATGTCTGCATCAAATGAGCAATGTTGAACCAAAAAATCAAGTCACACAAAAAATACACAGAATAATTCCACTTATATAAAATTCCTCAACAAGCAGCAATAAGCAATATACCATTGTGGGAAAAACATGTAAGTGGCAAAACTATAAAGAAAAGTGAGGACGTGATGACTGCAAGCCTCAGGATGGAGCGACCCTCTGGAGGTGAGGGAGTTACAGGAGGGAGGGGGTCTAGGGAGGTGTGTGCAATGTCCTAAGTACTGGAAGTGTTTGCATTCTTAACCCAAGTGCTTGGCTCATGCATATTTGCTACACTTATGATTTATACACTCTTGTAAATGGATAGTATAAAGAAATGAAAACAATTTTAAGGTGAAGTAAGACCAAAGCTACCGATTGTATTCGTGCATGCTGTAAGGCTGTGGTGCTTTCTCGGTCAAAGAGCATTTTGCTCCCTGGAACTCGTGGCCAGGTCTAGAGACATCTTAGTTGTCACAGCTCAGGGTGAATAGTGAACAGAGGCCAGGTATTTGGCTAAACTTCCTGCAGTGCATAGGGCAGCCCCAACAACAAAAATCACCTGGCCCCAAGTACAAATAGCTACGAAAAAGGTAAACAATAAAATGATTTTCTTGTGGCCGGGCGCGATGGCTCAAGCCTGTAATCCCAGCACTTTGGGAGGCCGAGGCGGGTGGATCACGAGGTCAAGAGATCGAGACCATCCTGGTCAATATGGTGAAACCCCGTCTCTACTAAAAATACAAAAAAATTAGCTGGGCACGGTGGCACGTGCCTGTAGTCCCAGCTACTCAAGAAGCTGAGGCAGGAGAATTGCCCGAACCCAGGAGGCGGAGGTTGTGGTGAGCCGAGATCGCGCCATTGCACTCCAGCCTGGGTAACAAGAGTGAAACTCCGTCTCAAAAAAAAAAAAAAAATGATTTCTTTGTATTTTCTTACTGGATCCCAATCAGCCCCCATTTGGAAAATTATACCCAGCTGCTGGTAGGAGGGTAGAACGAGTATGAACTCTTCTGCTTTCCCTGTTTTTATGCGAGTACTTCACTGCTTTGATTACTTTAGCTTTATAGTAATTATGGAAATTAGATAATGCTAGTCCTCTGACATTGTGCTTCTTTGGAAAGTCATTTTGACTAATAATAATTCAGATCATTTATATTTAATGTGATTGGTAATGCGATTAGGCTGAGAATATCATCTTGTTATTTGTTTTTGATTTGTCTCATCTGTTCTTTATTCCCCCTTTCCTCTTTTTCTGCCTTCTTTTGGATTAATCAAGTATTTTTTAATGATTCTATCTTGTCTCTTCTGTTGTCTTACTAAATATAACTTGTGTTTATAGTATATATCTTCAACTTAATAAGTCAACCTTCAAGTGATAGTCTGTCACTTCACATATAGTGTAAGAACCTCAGAACAGTGTACTTTCATCTCTCTGCTCCCAGCCTTCATACTATTTCTGTCATGCATCTTACTTTTACATACATTACAACCCCCACAGTACATTGCTATTATTTATGCTCAAACATCCAATTATCTTTTAAATAAAGATAGTAAAGTAATAGGAAAAGGTGTAGTAGTTCCCCCTTCTAGTACAGACTCTTTGTGTGTAGATCCAGATTTCCATTCAGTTTCATTTTCCTTTTTTTTTTTAATTTTTATTGCATTATAGGTTTGGGGGTACATGTGCGGAACGTGCAAGATAGTTGCATAGGTACACACATGGCAGTGTGTTTTGCTGCCTTCCTCCCCTTCATCACACTTGGCATTCATCCCCAGGCTATCCCTCCCCAGCCCCCCCCCCCCCGCTATCCCTCCCCCATTCCCCCCAATAGACCCCTTATACAAGAAGAACTTCTTTAGCATTTCCTGTAGTGCAGGTCTGCTGGTAATGAATTAGTTAAGCTTCTGAATAGCTAAAAACTTTGCTTTGCCTTCATTTTTAAAAGACATTTTTGCTGGATATAGAATTCTAGGTTGATGGTGTTTTTCAGTAATTTAAAAATACTGCTTCATTGTTTTCTCACTTACATTGTTTCTGAAAAGCTTGACAGCAGATTTCTCATCTGTGTTCCTCTGCTCATACTGTATCATTCTCTGAATACTCCTGACATTTTATCTTTATTACTGGTTTTGAGCAATTTGACCCTCTTATGGCTTGATGAGGTTTATATCTGCTGTGCTTGATATTTGTTGAGTTTCTGGGATCTTTGGGTTTATGGTTTGATTTTTTTAGACTTAATGAAGTTGGTTGTCTTTAATGGAGTGTATTGTTCCTTTCTCACATTGCTGTAAAGAACTGCCTGAAACTGGGTAATTTATAAAGAAAAGAGGTTTAATTGATAAGGCCTCAGGAAATTTACAATCATGGTAGAAGCCATCTCTTCACAGGGCAGCAGGAGAGAGAATGACTGAAGGAGGAACTTGCCAAACATTTATGAAATCATCAGATCTCATGAAAACTCACTATCACGAGGGCAGCATGGGGGAACCTCCCCCACAATCCAGTTACCTCCACCTGGTCTCTCCTTTGACATGTAGGGATTATGGGGATTACAATCCAAGATGAGATTTGGGTGGGGACACAAAGCATAACCATACCATGAGCATGATCTGCAGGATATGAAGAATCCTCCATTTTTGCTTCCTCCAGGTGACTGAGAACAACCTGTATGGCCAGTATGAGGAGAAGGTGCGCCCCTGCCTTGACCTCATTGACTCCCTGCGGGCTCTGGGTGTGGAGCAGGACCTGGCCCTGCCAGCCATCGCCGTCATCGGGGACCAGAGCTCAGGCAAGAGCTCTGTGCTGGAGGCGCTGTCGGGAGTCGCCCTTCCCAGAGGCAGCGGTAAGAAATTACATTCTATATTAGTCTGCTCAGACTGCCATAACAAAATACCACAGACAGGGTGGCTTACACAACAAAAGTTTATTTTCTCACAGTTCTGGAGACTGGAAGTCTGACATCAGGGTTTAGTTTCTCCTGAGGCCTTTTTCCATGGCTTGCAGGTGGACGCCTCCTCACTGCTCCCCACGACCTTCCTTCTGCACACAAGCATCTCTGCTGTCTCTTCCTGCTCTTCATAAGGGCATCAGTCATATTGGATTGGGGCCCAACCTAGTGACCTCATTTAACCTCAATTACCTCTTTAAAGCCCTTATCTTCAAATACAGTCCCATTAGGGATTAGGGATTCGACATAAGAATTTGGAGAGAACACCATTTTATAACACTATCTCATTACACTTTTTTTTTTTTTAACATAAGTTGTATGTAATCTACAGTTTGGGGAGGATCTGAATAAATGCATTCAGGTTCCCCAGTTCAGAACTATATCCGTGAGGGCTCAAAGAAAGAGTTCAGGCCTGGGATGGGTCTTGCACGATCTACACATCAGGCATGGTAGGTAGGATTTGGAAGGAGTTTTATTACGAGGACAGTGGTAAGTGGCCTGGTGGCAGCCAGATGCCTTCCTAATGGGGGGTAGAGTCTGTATGTTAGGGGGATAGAGGAAGATATTTGGATGAGTTTCGGGGGTTTCCCAACGTAGCTTGCCACCTGAGCTGATGGCAGAACACTGGGACGAGGCATTAAGCCAAAAGTGGTGGCTTTCAAGCATTAGTGAGCAAAAACTCACCTGGGCTACCTATTCAGGATGCATGTTCTTGAGGTCACCCAGAAACAGTGTGAGGTCCCCATATATCAGGATAGGACCAGAAGGTTTCCAGTTTTAAATGCCTCCCCAGATGATTGTATAAAAGTTTGAGAACACGGGCCTAAGGCCCTGTGCAGGTCTCTTAAGAGCACAGTGGAGCACTGATGTGGGCATGGCCTCCTAGGGATTGTGACCAGATGCCCGCTGGTGCTGAAACTGAAGAAACTTGTGAATGAAGGAGAGTGGAAAGGCAAAGTCAGTTACCAGGACTTCGAGATTGACATTTCAGATGCTTCAGAGGTAGAAAAGGAAGTTAATAAAGGTGAGTACCCCCTGTTTGGATGCCTGGTGCAGCCTTCTGACGTGCATGGGGTCTGCTTGTAACTGTTCCTCCTCCCACCTCCCTGGGCCTGTGCCGTTCCCGAGTTATCCTTCAAGATGCCTTTAGTCTCAATCACAGAAAATTGAATCTGCTCCAAATATGCTTTTATCCATGACTTGCAGAGAGTAGAAGAGGCTTTCATAGTATTCACTGCCATGAGATCCTTTAATCCTAAGATCTGTTTGTGCTTGATTCTCCCCCTCTTCTCTAGCCCAGAACTCCATTGCTGGGGAAGGAATGGGAATCAGTCATGAGCTAATCACCTTGGAGATCAGCTCCCGAGATGTCCCAGATCTGACTCTTATAGACCTTCCTGGAATAACCAGAGTGGCTGTGGGCAATCAGCCTGCTGACATCGGGCGTAAGGTCAGATTTCAGACTCTAATACCTTTACTGTATTAGAGTAGTGGTGAGTCCAGGGCTGAGTTGTGGAGAGCTGGCATTTGGAGGTATGACTGAGGAATGTAGAGAGCCCATTGGTCACGGTCTTCTCTGACGAGTTGGATGGAAGCTTCCTTGGAGACAGTGAAGCGAACAGGCACAGCTGGAAACGAGTTCTGTGTATTTGTTTTGTGTTTTATGCAGTGACTCATTTTTGGTTATAGTTACATTCTGCAGCGTATCTAAAATGCTGTGTATTAGGAAGGGGTTTTATGTGGGAAGAGAGAACATTAAAAATAAGTATAGCCAGGCACAGTGGCTCACACCTGTAATCCCAGCACTTTGGGAGGCCAAGGCAGGTGGATCACAAGGTCAAGAGATCAAGACCATCTTGGCCAACATGGTGAAACCCCATCTCTCTAAAAATATTTTAAAAATTAGCCAGGCGTGGCAGTGCGTGCCTGTGGTCCCACCCACTCGGGAGGCTGAGGCAGGACAATTGCTTGAAACCAGAAAACAGAAGTTGCAGTGAGCCGGGATCACACCACTGCACTCCAGCCTGGCAATAGAGCAAGACTCAGTCTCAAAAAATAAAAATTAAAAAATTAAAAATAAGTATAATGGGCCACACACAGTGGCTCATTCCTGTAATCCCAGCATTTTGGGAGGCTGAGGCAGGAGGATTGTTTGAGCCCAAGAGTTTGACACAAGCCTAGGCAACATAGTGAGACCCCCTTCTCTATAAAAGAAAAGTTAAAAAATTAGCCATGTATGGTGGTGTGTACCTGTAGTCTCAGCTACTGGGAGGATTGCTTGAGCCAGAGAGGCTGTGATGAGTCATGATTATGCCACTGCACTCCAGCCTGGACAGCAGAGGAAGAACCTGAAAAAAGAAAAGAAAGGAAGAAAGAGGAATGATATTTGAGTATCAGCGAATCTCACTTTACAGATTAACGATTCAGGGGTCAAGCGGGTTTTGTTGGCCATTGTTTTTCATTGTGACCACCAGACCTGGGGTCTTAGGGGATAGTAAACTGAAACCTCATAGTTTTCCCGGAGGCTAGAGCTCTGTTTCTGCTGCAGGTACTCATTTTCTCATAATTCCAGCTTGGGAGGTACTTCCAAGGTAGGGTTTATTGGTTCACTTCTCCAAAGTTACTTCTTTTGAGGGAAATACACCTGGGACTCTTAGGGCCTAAAGCAAGCACAAGGTCAGAACCTGTCTCACCTCTCGCTTTCCTTTGCCATTCTCACAAGTCACCTTCCATTTCCTTACAGATCAAGACACTCATCAAGAAGTACATCCAGAGACAGGAGACGATCAGCCTGGTGGTGGTGCCCAGTAACGTGGACATCGCCACCACGGAGGCGCTGAGCATGGCCCAGGAGGTGGACCCCGAGGGGGACAGGACCATCGGTGAGAATGGGGGAGCCTGTATGTGGTGGGTGGTCTGCCAGCAGGGAAGTGTCCCTCAAGTCTCCGTGGGCATTGCTGCATTGCTTGGTGGGGACCTGCCTCCACTAAGACCTGCTAAGGGGCAGGTTTGGTGCCCACTGAGGCCAAGTGAAATGAGCTACTTTTTGATTCTCGTTGACTCGGTTGCCTTGTAACCCTTACCTATGTGCTCAGAAAGGCACAGTGGGCTCAGAAGCAGGGCAAACTCAGGAAGCAAATGGTATTCATAAAGAATGCATTTGAAGTAGGAGCAACACAAATGTCCATGAGTAGATGGACAAACAAAATGTGGTGAAGGAGATGGAAAGGGAAGGAAAGAAGGGAAGGAAACAAAGAAGGGAAGGAAGGAAAGAAGGGAAGGAAGGAAAGAAGGGAAGGAAGGGAAGGAACGAAAGAAGGGAAGGAAGGAAAGAAGGGAAGGGAAGGAAAGAAGGGAAGGAATGAAAGAAGGGAAGGGAGGAAAGAAGGGAAGGAAGGAAAGAAGGGAAGGGAAGGAAAGAAGGGAAGGGAAGGAAAGAAGGGAAGGAAGGAAAGAAGGGAAGGAAACAAAGAAGGGAAGGAAGGAAAGAAGGGAAGGAAGGAAAGAAGGGAAGGAAGGAAAGAATGGAAGGAAGGAAAGAAGGAAATGAAGGAAAGAAGGAAATGAAGGAAAGAAGGGAAGGAAGGAACAAAGGGAAGGAAGGAAAGGAAGGGAGGAAGGAAGATATTTGAGTATCAGTGAATCTGACTTTACAGATTCAAGATTTAGGGGTCAAATGTGTTTTCACAGGGCAGGGGAGCTTGGGGAGAGCCACATGCTGTTCTGAGGGGCACCCCTGCCTTCTTGCAGCTTGCCCTGGAGTTCTTTCTTGGAGTGGGACTCCATTGGCCCCATGGATCTGCGGAGGCCATGGGCTACCCTCAAGCAAAGGGGGAGGAAACGCTGGGAGGCTGGGGCATGAGCAGTTGCTCGCTCACCTCTGCCTTGTGACTGGGCACGTTCTCTCACCAAAAACATCTGGCTTGCAGGAATCTTGACGAAGCCTGATCTGGTGGACAAAGGAACTGAAGACAAGGTTGTGGATGTGGTGCGGAATCTGGTGTTCCACCTGAAGAAGGGCTACATGATCGTCAAGTGCCGGGGCCAGCAGGAGATCCAGGACCAGCTGAGCCTGTCCGAAGCCCTGGAGAGAGAGAAGGTCTTCTTTGAGGACCACCCGTATTTCAGGTGCGCTTGCCTCGGTTTCATTACGGATCAGTGCAAGCCCAGGAAGTCAGTCCTTCCTGGGGAAAGTGGCGGCCACCCCACAGATGCATGGAGTGAGTGTGTGTGTGTGACTATCCTTGTTCCCCAGCAAGGACTCTGGAAGAATAGAAAGGGGATTACAAAATATTGGGGAAAAAAAAAAACCTAAAAACCAATCAAAACAGGGAGAGAACAATGTACAATAATTTAAATAGCATGGTGCTGGAACCATATTTTATAAAAACATAAATAGAAGAGAATAGAAAAAAGTAGAATGCCCAGAAATAGATTCCAATATGTATGTTTGACACATGATAAACACAGCATTTCAAACAAAATGATGAACTGTATCAGCTTGATTATCAATTAATAGTGTTGGGATAATAATATTATTATTATTATTATTATTTTTGAGATACAGTTTTGCTTGTTGCCTAGGCTGGAGTGCAATGACATGATCTTGGCTCACCACAACCTCTACCTCCTGGGGTTCAACTGATTCTCCTGCCTCAGCCTCCCGAGTAGCTGAGATTACAGGTGTGCACCACCATGCCTAGCTAATTTTGTATTTTTAGTAGAGATGGAGTTTCTCCATGTTGGTCAGACTGGTCTCGAACTCCCGACCTGAGGTGATCCACCCACCTTAGCCTCCCAAAGTGCTGGGATTACAGTCGTCAGCCACCACCTCTGGCGGGATAATTATTTAATATTTGGGAAAAAGTTCAAATACTGTTCTTACTTATCTCATTATACCAAAATAGTTGAAATTTAAAGTTAAATCTTACCCCATTGTGCCAAAATAGTTGAAATTTAAAGTTAAATGTTAAAAAAAAAAAAAAGCAATAAGCATCCCAGAAGAAAAGGTTGGTGAATAGCGTATAAAACCTTTCTATCCCTCCTGCCCAAAGTGAAATTTTTTAAACGGAAAAGATTGATAAATTGGTAAGATTTAAAATAATGAGACTATGTAGAATTGTAAACATTCTTGTTCTCAGTTCTCCCAGAAGCCTACAGAAAGGCATTACTCAGAGTTCTATGAATATCAAACAGAAATTTCCATGCCCTTCTGCATATTCACAATAGCCAGAAGATGAGGTGACTCGGTGTCCATGGACAGATAGGTGCAGAAAGCAATGCGGCATAAGATGGAATACCATTGAGCCTTAGAGAGGAAGGATGTTCCAGCACAGGCTATGACGCGGATGAAGCTTGGGAACATTATACTCAGTGAAGGAGCCCAGTCATAAGAGGACAGACATTGTCTGATTCCACTTGTCTGAGGTCCTTGGAGTAGTCAGATTCGTATAGACAGAAAGAATGGTGTGGGTGCCAGGGCCTGGGGGAGAGAAAATGGGGAGGTAGTGTTTACCGGGCCATTGTTTCAGTTTGGGAATATGAAAAGCTCTAAAGATTGATGGTGGTGATGGTTTCGGAATAGCGCAAATGTAGTTAAGGCCACGGAAGTGTACATTTAAAAATGGTTAAAATGGTCAATTTTATGCTATACGTATTTGACCACACACCTTTTAAAAATGGACATAGAAACTGAAGCTTAGGTCTGAGTATACTCTCACAAAGAGGCACAGAAACTCATGCTTCTCTGCTGCCCGTATCCTAAAATGTCCTGTAAAGCGTAGGCAACCTTGTAATAACTCGCCCTGTGAGCACAAATTTGGATCGAGTGACAAGATGTTTGGCTTCCATCCTCCAGGCAGCCCATGGTTTAAGTTCTTATCTCAGGCGAGGTTGCGTCTCCTCTGTTCAGTGATCCTCCACCCATGTATATAAATATGCTTCAGTGTATTCGTATGAAGACTATGCCTGTGTCCATTGTGATTACTCACACGTATTACAAATGGAAGGGGGTATGTGTTATAAAAATGTATCTATACATGTCTGTGTATTTCTGTGATGACTGATATGAGACACATTCATTATTATTTTTTTTTTTTTTTTTGAGACAGAGTTTCGATCTTGTTACCCAGTGCAATGGCGTGATCTCGGCTCACTGCAACCTCCACCTCCTGGGTTCAGGCAATTCTCCTGCCTCAGCCTCCCGAGTAGCTGGGATTACAGGCACGCACCACCGTGCCCAGCTAATTTTTTGTATTTTTAGTAGAGACGGGGTTTCACCATGTTGACCGGGATGGTCTTGATCTCTTGACCGCGAGATCCACCCACCTCGGCCTCCCAAAATGCTGGGATTACAGGCTTGAGCCACCGCGCCCAGCCGAGACACATTCATTATATCAGCTAGAAGGGCTCATTCCATATCATTGTTGAAATATCCTAGGTTGCTAAAGTTCAGCCATAATCCTATTCAGTCCAATTCTGAGTATTTGTTGGGTACCAATTACAAGATGTTCCATCCAGTGGTAAGCAACTGAAATTGGCCTTGACTTTCCCCAACAGCAGAAGGCAGACGTGCGTGTTCTGGCTACAAGGTGGAAATCGATCTTGTGTTCTCTTCTAGGGATCTGCTGGAGGAAGGAAAGGCCACAGTTCCCTGCCTGGCAGAAAAGCTCACCAGCGAGCTCATCACACACATCTGTGTAAGCACAGACAGAGCTGTGGGTTCTCTAAAAAGAACACTACGAACACAGAGCTGAACCTTGCTGGCTTCTTAAACATTACTCTACACACAGGTCTTCTGAGGATCTTAAGATGCAGATCAGATTCTGTGGGTCTGGAGTGGGGCCTAAAATTCTGCATTTCCAGCAAGCCCCCAGGTGACATGGATATTGCTTTTCAGGGGACCAGAGTCTGGGGGCTGCTGATAGACTATATCTACTGGGCCAAAACAAAAAATTAAAATCTTATACACATTATACACATGCTACCAACTCTTCCTTTCTCATTGCCAACCACTATTATACCATTTTAGTCATTGTAATGAACACCTTTTTCAACTTCTAAAAGATTTGTAAAAGCTCTCTGTAGTGGTTCTTTTTAAAATCTGCCTGAATATAGTCTCTTCCTATTTCCATTTTTTTTTTTTTTTTGAGACAGAGTCTCACTCTGTTGCCCAGGCTGCAGTACAGTGACATGATCTCAGCTCACTGCAACCTCCACCTCCTGGGTTCAAGCAACTCTCCTACCTGGGCCTCCTGAGTTCCTGGGATTACAGGCACACGCCACCACTCCTGGATAATTTTTGTGTTTTTAGTAGAGACAAGGTTTTGCCAAGTTGGCTAGGCCGGCCTTTTTCAAATATTCAACTCAGCACCAGAGTACGAGGTCTTCCACGCAGTCCCCAGGAATGCAGATGCAGAACGGGGTTGTTTCCAGTTGACAGTGATGAGCGCAGAGCTCTATGGGGTCCCACTTTATGCAGAAAGAGGATGCATCTTTGTTAGATTCTCCATGTCCAGCAAGCCCCTGGGGGTTGATTTTCTGCTTCTGTACCAGGTCAGCCTCATAGGTTCACATTCACGTTCTCTTACCTTACGGCCGGGCCAGGCTCCACTGCTGCCTTCTTCTTGAGCCCCTGCGTGGCCACCGTTACTGGGGTTGGCCTCTGAGTGCCCCTCACTATCTTGTCAGCCCACCAATACATTTAAAGGTGTGGATTTCGCATGTCAGCGGCATTTTTAGATGTTTGCCGTGGAAGGGCGAGCCAGCATGTGGCGTCAGCCGTGTTGTTAGAAACGTAAGTCTCTGATCACTTTTTATTGATTGCAAACAACGTAAAAGTTGTCGATTCTCAAATTGCTCCAAAATTTGATTTTTCAGAACTTACTAAACAGGTGAATCTCTCCAGCCTCCCTACGGAGAGTTTACCTAATATGACCACAGGAGGAACTGCTCCTCGGGTCACCCTTCCAGGACCTGGGACCCACGCACAGTGGGTGCCTCAGTGCTGCTCATGAGGCTGCAGTCACAGGAGTGGGGAAGGGGGAAGACCTGGGCAGAGAACAGTGCCCCTAGCATGTGCCCCCCCACCCCCCGGGTCTGGAAAAGCTTCCTTTCAGAGGAAGCTGGGCAGTGAAATGGCCCAGCAGCTCCTCTGCAGAGGGAGGCCCGGGACCTCCCTTTCATTCCCTGTCGATCTTTTCACATTCCCATTATTTTCTCTCCATTTTCCTCAGAAATCTCTGCCCCTGTTAGAAAATCAAATCAAGGTGAGTCACCAGAAAATAACAGAGGAGCTGCAGAAGTATGGTGTGGACATACCGGAAGATGAAAATGAAAAAATGTTCTTCCTGATAGACGTGAGTGTTGCCAGGCATCAAGCCGGAGAAGCAGATGTCGGGGTCGAAAAAGGGGCCCTGGGCCTTCCACACTTCCTTCTTTACTCCCCAAGGCCCATCCATCAGCAGCACTCGGGGAGGGCAGGGCTGAGGGAGGCAGGGCAGGGAGTGGGGTGTGGGGTGGAGTCAGCAGCATCATCCAGATCCCTAAGGCACAGACAGGTGGGATGGGACTTTCTAGTGCCAAAAGCTCTTCCTCCCCCTGATCTACAGTGGCCCATAAGGAAGCAAAGAATGACTCCCCACCTCCACACAGGCACGGCCTCCAGACGCCCCTGACACTTGTGTTGGAAGTCTCTCCACTTACACTGATGTTTTTCCTCTTGACAGAAAATCAATGCCTTTAATCAGGACATCGCTGCTTTCCTTCATGGGGAGGAAACTGTAGGGGAGGAAGACATCCGGCTGTTCACCAAACTCCGAAATGAGTTCCGTAAATGGAGTGTAGTCATCGAAAACAATTTTCAAGAAAGTGAGTATCTCAGTCCCTTCTTTGGGCCGCTGCAACCAAAGCCTGAGACTGGGTCATTTATAAACAGTAGAAACTGATGGCTCATGGCTCCAGAGGCGGGAATATCCATTCTTAAGGAGTCAGGAGATTTGGTGTCTGTGAGAGCTTGTTCTCTGCTTCAAAGATGGCTCTAGCTGTGACTTCTCTTGGGATAAGGAATGAACAAGCTTCCTCAGATCCCTTTTTTACAGGGGTACCACAGGCATACCTCAGAGATACTGTGGATTCAGTTCCAGACCATCAAAACTAATATCACAATAATGCAAGTCACATACAGTTTTTGGTTTCTGGTGCATAGAACAGTTTGTTTGTACAATAGCATTAAGCCTAAAAAAAAAGTATGTATTTTATTCTAAAACACTTTATTGCTAAAAAATTGCTGATACAGAAACATGAAGTGAGCATGCACTGCTGGAAAAAATGATGCTGGTGGATTTCCTCGACATGGGATTGCCACAAACCTACAATTTGTAAAAAAAAAAATCTATGAAGTGCAATGAAACATGGTGTGCCTGGAATTCCATTCATGAGGGCAGTGCTCATAACCCAGTCCTCCCTAAGGTTAATGTCTGGAGTAGCCTATTGACTAGTTTTTTTAGAGCCTCTGAATTACCTTCAGATTAATCTGACAGATTATTCTGGATTATAGTTTGAATCAGGTGTTAAACTGCACTTTCTGAGTAGTCTATATAGCAGCAGACCTGAAGGCTGTTTACATGTAAGTTGGTGTGCATTCTCCTGAAGTTCATCTAAGTTTAGCTTCTATTTTCTGGGCTTTAAGAAAAGCACAGTTTTAATTTCTAGTGATTCGAAGTTAGAAGAAATGGAAGAAAAATTTGAAAATGTGAGTTTGGAGACTCGTCACGTCTTCATACCATCACACTGGAGATTTAAGTTTCAATGTACGAATTTTTAGGGGACACCAGCATTTAGACCATAGCAATGAGTCAAGTAGTGTGGTAAGCCTGAGACAGATGAGGGCGGGGCAGCTGGGGAGGGTGGCCAGGATAAGGAGTTAGTGACACTAAAGCCATGTTTGCTCCCTTTCATATGACTGAACCCAAACGACCATCTACTGATGAATTGACCAACCAACTGGCATGTGTGTGGTGTGTGTGTGTGGTGTGTGTGTGTGGTGTGGTGTGTGTGGTGTGTGGTGTGTGTGTGGCGTGTGTGGTGTGTGTGTGGTGTGTGTGTGTCTTGTGTGTGTGGTGTGGGTGTGTGTGTGGTGTGTGTGGTGTGTGGTGTGTGTGTGTCTTGTGTGTGTGGTGTGTGTGTGTGTGGTGTGTGTGCGGTGTGTGTGTGTGGTGTGTGGTGTGTGTGTGGTGTGTGGTGTGTGTGTGGTGTCTGTGGTATGTGTGTGGTGTGTGTGTGGTGTGTGGTGTGTGTGTGTGGTGTGTGGTGTGTGTGTGGTGTGTGTGTGTGGTGTGTGTGGTGTGTGGTGTGTGTGGTGTGTGGTGTGTGTGGTGTGTGGTGTGTGTGGTGTGGTGTGTGTGTGGTGTGTGGTGTGTGGTGTGTGTGTGGTGTGTGTGGTGTGTGTGTGGTGTGTGTGTGGTGTGTGGTGTGTGTGTGGTGTGTGTGTGTGGTGTGTGTGTGTGGTGTGTGGTGTGTGTGTGGTGTGTGTGTGGTGTGTGTGGTGTGTGGTGTGTGTGGTGTGTGGTGTGTGGTGTGTGTGTGTGGTGTGTGTGTGTGGTGTGTGTGCGGTGTGTGGTGTGTGTGCGGTGTGTGGTGTGTGTGGTGTGTGTGTGGTGTGTGGTGTGTGTGTGTGGTTGGTGTGTGTGTGGTGTGTGGTGTGTGGTGTGTGTGTGGTGTGTGTGTGTGGTGTGTGTGTGGTGTGGTGTGTGGTGTGTGTGTGGTGTGTGGTGTGTGTGTGTGGTGTGTGGTGTGTGTGTGTGGTATGTGTGGTGTGTGGTGTGTGGTGTGTGTGGTGTGTGTGTGGTGTGTGTGTGGTTGTGTGTGTGGTTGTGTGTGTGGTGTGTGTGTGTGGTGTGTGTGTGGTGTGTGTGGTGTGTGTGTGGTGTGTGTGTGGTGTGTGGTGTGTGGTGTGTGTGGTGTGTGTGTGGTGTGTGTGTGTCTTGTGTGTGTGGTGTGTGTGTGTGGTGTGTGTGGTGTGTGTGTGGTGTGTGTGTGTGGTGTATGTGTGTGGTGTGTGTGTGGTGTGTGTGGTTGTGTGTGTGGTATGTGTGTGTGGTGTGTGTGTGTGGTGTGTGTGTGTAGCAGTTGACTCTGGCTGCTGTAACAAAGTACCACAGACTTGGGGAGGGGCTTAAACAGTAGAAATTTATTTTCTTACAATTCTGGAGGCTGGAAGTCCAAGATCAAGGTGTTGGTGGAGTTGGTTCCTTCTAAGGCCCCTCTCCTTGCCTTGCAGATGGTATCTTCTCTCTGGGTCCTCACGTGGTGGCCCCTCTGTGTGTTGCTGTGTTCTCATCTCCTCTAGAAGGACACTAGGCAGATGGGATGAGGGCCCACCCTAGTGACCTGACTTCCATGTAATTACCTCTGCCTATCTCCAAACACAGATTCTGAGTTCTGGGGGGTTAGGACTTCATCATAGGCATTTGAAGAGGACACAGCTTACTCAACCCATAACAGCAAGCCCTGGAATATTTCCAGCCACAGAAAGGCACAGAGTGCTGGCCCACGGCACCCCATGAGTGAATCTTCAAAATGCCACGCTGAGTGAAAGAAGCCAGTCACAAAGACCACATACTGCATGATTCCACTGATAGAAAATGGCTGGAACGGGCAAACCCAGACAGGCAGACAGCAGAATAGTGGCTGCCAGTGGCTGGAGACGAAAAAGTGGGACGTGGCTGCCGATGAGTGTGGGGTTTGGGAGTTACATCTGCGGATGGTTGCACAACTTTGTGAATATAAGAATGGATCTTATTTGAAGTTTCTGCACGTACAGATGTGTGGCATCATACCTGGCTCTACACTCTCCTTGAGATGACTAAGGAAAATTATCTTGAGGTCTGGTGTGTGCGTGTGTGTGTGTGCACGCGATTCCTGAATATTTTCAGTTTCCCAGTTAGATCTGATTTCGTATCACTTTTTCTTGCCATTTATATTTTCAGAAAATCTGGAATGGCATTGTGTTTAGAAAAATTATTTTTGTAAAATAATTTGAAGTCGTTTTTTTTTCCTGCTGTAGGCCGTGAAATTATAAGTAGAAAAATCCAGAAATTTGAAAATCAGTATCGTGGTAGAGAGCTGCCAGGATTTGTGAATTACAAAACATTTGAGACCATCGTAAAACAGCAAATCAAGGCGCTGGAAGAACCGGCTGTGGATATGCTACACACCGTGACGGGTGAGTGCTCAGCTCGCTCCTGGGCATTGATTTCTAAGGAAGGGAAGGTTTGGAACCAAAGCAGCCAGCCCCAGACTTCAGCACTCTCCTCCTGGGGCGGGGTACATCCCACACCGACAAGCAAATCTCTGGTTCTCCAGGTGCCAGCTTGGTGTTCAACAATTCGATTCCGACACTAACTACCCGAGTCAGTGCGGACCCCATAGCTTAAGGGCTCAGTCCCATTAGACTGTCCCCAACTACGAGTGTCAGTCACAAGTCCCAGACCTCCCGTACTTCTGACGGACTGTCTATAAGTCAAGGTTCTTCTGACCCGTTCCTTAGACCAACCAAGAACTCCGGAATACACTTTACTGACATTTACTGGTCTATTTTTATTAAATACTTTTTAACCTAAATAAGAGCTTGTTCTTGGATTTTTTTTTCATATGGATAATGTAGACATTCAAATTCCATTGATGTCTTTAAGAGTGATTTGACTTATATTGAGTTGTATTATAAAATGTTAATATTTATAATTTAACAGAAATTACATTCTTTGCAACTACTTAGGATAAAAAGTTTAAATATCAAATAACTGTATGCCAGGGGTAATTTGCTCTTAAGATTCTTCCATCAAGTTATTAAAAAGAGCATGCCTTCCTTTTTCCTGGTAAAGAGAAGGAAGGGAAGGGGGAAAGGGGAAAATTTATTTCATATTATTTTCCTCATAGTTTTTGCGTCTTAGGAAGAGCACAAATGATCCTACTAATACTGAACTACTTTTCTCTCTTTGATTAGATATGGTCCGGCTCGCTTTCACAGACATTTCGATAAAAAATTTTGAAGAATTTTTTAACCTCTACAGAACTACCAAGGTAAAAGCAACCATGAGCTATTTAAAATAATAATAATAATAAGCTTGACACTAGAAAACATAGTTCTTGGATTAGAATGATTCAACTTCATTGTATACATTTAGAGCAGCAAATAACATCACTCACTAGTGCATCTTCCCATGTTACCAGTGATCTGGTTAAAAGCAATAAAGGAGAGAGTGCTTAAACATAGAACAAGAGATCCACAGTTCGCAGAGAAGACTATCACATCTGAGGGCAATGGCTCCAAATCCAGAAATGCACTGAGAAGCTGCGTGGAAAAATAGACTCTTTCTGGCCCAGGTGGGCACAGTGAGCCTGTAATCCCAGCACTTTGGGAGTCTGAGGCCGGTGGATCACTTAAAGCCCGGAGTTTGAGACCAGCCTGGCCAACATGGCAAAACCCCGTCTCTACTAAAAATACAAAAATTAGCTGGGTGTGGTGGCGCATGCCTGTAGTCCCGGCTACTTGGAAGTCTGACACTTGCAAATCGATTGAGCCCAGGAGGCAGAGGTTGCAGTGAGCCGAGATTGCACCACTGCACTCTAGCCTAGGTAACAGAGTGACTTTGTCTCAAAAAAACAATCGAATTTTTTCTATCCGGAGTGAAGAAAGAGCCTACAGGAAATAAGCCTGGAGGGCAGTCTGGGCCAAGAGACCAGACTTAGCCACTCTTAGAAAGAGGGCCCCCAGCCCAGATGGGGAGCTTGGCCCCGTCATTCACCAGCTGCAGGCTTTGGGATGTGCTGCTTCCAGCCTGTGCCTCTGGCTTCTCATTCATAAGATGAGACTAATAAGGCCTTCCTCAGAAGGTCCAGATGGATGTGGAGGAAGATGTTTAGGATGCACCTGCCGCTGTGCACCGCGGCCCTCGTCAGGGCCTGGAGGGTCCAGGGCTGAAGTTTCTCCTCCTGGGTTTTGTCACCAAGTTTCTCTAAACCCCAGGAACATAAAACAGAATTTGTCTGACTTAAACCTGGCCCTCCTGCTCATCCCTGTGGATTTTCTGATGGTTATGACAATCCTTGCCATCAGATATAAAAGCCCCTAAAAGAGAAAAAGAAAGAAGCTGAGTTACGGGGCCTGAAAGCAGAGCTCATGCAGGTCCCCAGGCCCCGGGATGGGGGTTCGGCCCATCTGTGACTCAAGCTTCCCCAGAAGTTCTCACCCTCAGCCAGGGCTAGAAACCCACCTCAGATACACCAGGGCATGGCCCAGAGGGCTACTACTGGGTAGTAGATAAATAAATATCGGGTAAGTCGTCTGATATTTACAGACTTCTTACCTGGTTTCCTGTGACTTGGGAATTTGTGTCTTGGGGGAAACTGAGTCGTGTCTTTCTTTGACCGCAGTCCAAAATTGAAGACATTAGAGCAGAACAAGAGAGAGAAGGTGAGAAGCAGATTCGCCTCCAATTCCAGATGGAGCAGATTGTCTACTGCCAGGACCAGGTGTATAGGAATGCATTGCAGAAAGTCAGAGAGAAGGAGCTGGAAGAGCAAAAGAGTTCTAAGAAATCCTGCTTTGCCATGATTGTCGAGCACTCCTCAGCAGATTCTTCCATGGAGGAGATCTTTCAGCACCTGATGGCTTATCACCAGGTACGCCTTCTCGGGGCTCGGCGTGGCAGCTTCCATTCCGTGCCTTTTCTTCAGTCTTGCTGTCTCTGTAGACGGCATGGTCAGCTCTGTCGCTCCCTTCTTGTTAGCCTCCTGTACTAGTCCATTTTCACACTGCTGACAAAGACATACCCGAGACTGGGCAATTTACAAAAGAAAGAGGTTTAACGGACCCACAGTTTCATGTGGCTGGGGAGGCCTCACCATCGTGGCAGAGGCAAAAGGCGCTTTTTACATGGGGGCAGCGGCAAGAGAGAGAATGAGAGTCAAGCGAAATGTGTTTGCCCTTATCAGACCACCAGATCTTCTGAGACTTATTCTCTACCACAAGAACGGTATGGGAGAAACTGCCCCCAGAATTCAATTACCGCCCATAGGGTTCCTCTCACAACATGTGGGAATTATGGGAGTGCAATTCAAGATGAGATTTGGGTGGGGACACAGAGCCAAACCATATCACCTCCATCGAAGTAGTTCAACCTCAGAGAGACAGACAGGTGGTGGCTTAGGGCCACTGACATCTGGGTCTGAGCCTCAGCTTTCTTTGCAAAATGGTGTCTCCTCATAGACTCTAATGCATATTCCAGGAGATGAGTGTGGATGATATTAATGGATTGCTAATGGAAAAACCAAACTCTGCTAAAATGTTTTCAAGAGGTTTATTCTGAACCAAATATGAGGGACTATGGCACCAGGAACAGTCTCAAGAGGTCCTGAAGAAGTGTGCCTGAGGTGGGCAGGATGCAGTGTGGTTGTATACATTTCAGGGAGGGAGGAATTCTAGGTAACATCATAAATCAATACAAGGGACGGGTGCTTTTCCTCCCTAAAGAGGCAGGACACCTTGAACAAGGGGAGCTTCCCAGTCATAGGTGGGTTCAGAGACTTTTCTGGCTGGCCATTGATTGAAAGAGTTCAGCTTTGTCTACAGACTTGACATCAGTAGAAAGAAATACCTGAGTTAAGGGCAGTTTTAGAGGCCAAAGTCACATAGATGAAGACTCCAGGTAGCAGCCTTCAGAGAGAATGGATGGGAAATCTTTCTTCTCAGGCCTCAGAGGCAGCAGGCTCTCACTGAATCTCACCTAGATTCAGGGACGGTCTAGCAGGGGAGAGGTCTGACTGCATTAGTGGACATTCTCTGCAGGTGCAAACTTCCCCCAACAGCACATGGCAGGGCCATTTCAATCTGTTGGTTCTGTAACAGCCATTTTAAAATATGTCCAAAAAACATATTTTTAGGTAAAATATTTTTATTCCCTTTAGCGTCTGCTATTTGTCTTGTGATGCTATTGTTATAAGTAAAATGTTGATGCCACAAAAGAAATAGTACCTGAAGATAAGTCCTCTCAGCAAAGAGTTTACGTCTATAGAAGGTGTGGCTCATGGAGGGAGCAGTGGTGGCCACACGCTTGGACAAGGAGGGAGGGGCACTTATGCCTGATGGGGGTCACCCCTACTACTGTTCCAATTGTTTCCCTATTGGCTAGGGTTAGACCGCACAAGCTAGACTAATCCAGACGGGCTATTTTAGAGAGAGCAGGGGTTCGAGCTGGAGGGGCAGGGTGGGTGTTTTGGTGGAAAGGACTGTTATGGGCGGGTCAGAGCAGGTAGCCAGGGGTGACCTAGGTCAAAGCAGAGGACCAGAGCAGGTGACCAGGATGAGTCAGGATGGAGCCAGGGACCAGAACAGATGTGAACTACTGATTAGAACGGGTGGAGAAGTTTGTTTACTGGAATGACAAGGAAGTCAAACTTTAAAATAGAGAATTAAAGAATAACAGAGCTGAACATACTGACACAGTGATTCTTTGAAGAGAAACTTGGGGTTCACTATAACACTGTTTCAGAGCCGGGTTGGAAAATAAGCCACTTTATTCTGAGTTCATGAAATCCCACCTAAGGAGATGGTTTGTAGGGCATGTGTGACTTAACGCCTGCCTTGCATGACTTTATAATGTGGTATCTGACTGCCACAGAGTCTTTTTTTGCCAGTCTTGTGATCTCGATTTCAACCTAAACTCCAAAAGGGCCTGAAGGGCATGGCTTATCATCCTATGTTGGCCAGGAATTCAGATTTTCAGGTTTCTCTGAGGTCCGCTTGGCCAAGAGCGGGTGTTGGTTGGGAAGCAGAGGTTTTTATTTTTGGTTTATAAGTTCCTTAGTGCAGCATTGGAATGCAGTGGTAGCTGACTACACAGAAGCTATCTCAGACACACATTCGATGCTGCATGTTTCAGATAACATGAAGTACGATCTAATTCATCCTGGGGAAGGAGGCAGTGAACACAGGCACAGCTCAGGGAGAGCCCTGGGGATATGTGAACACCTGAGGAGGCAAAGCAAATTGGAAACTCATGGTTCATTGGATGTTTCCATTGCTCCACCAAATTGGAAGCTCATGGTTCATTGGATGTCTCCATTGCTCCACCAAATTGGAAGCTCATGGTTCATTGGATGTCTCCATTGCTCCACTCCTGGGACGCTTGAAAGCAGTGCTTCTCAGACTCCACCCAGCGCAGGGTCTCCTGGGGATCTTGTTGAAATGCAGATGCTGATTGCACGTGAGGCTGAGATAATGCTTTTTGTTTATTTTTATTTTTCGTCGAGACTGAGTCTCACTCTATTGCCCTGCACTTCTCAGTAGTTCTCAGGCTGAAGTACAGTGGTGCAATCTCAGCTCACTGCAACATCCGCCTCCTGGGTTCAAAACCTCTGCCTCCCGGGTTCAAGCAATTCCCTGCCTCAGCCTCCCAAGTAGCTGGGATTACAGGAGCCCACCACCATGCCCAGCTAATTTTTGTATTTTTAGTAGAGATGGGGTTTCGCCATGTTGGCCAGGCTGGTCTGGAAATGCAGTTTTTGCACTGTCTTCCTGCTTACCTTTATAGAGCATATTTTGCCCCTTACCTTCCATCAGAGGTACCCATTTAATGGTCAGGAAACGCTAGTGGGGATATGACTCATAGCCGGGACGTTCTCTGCACGGTGCCTAGTTCCTCTCTGCCCCAGCATGGAGGATATTGATGAGTTTGAAACCCTTGCCCTGGGAAGGTCTCCCTCATTGAGAATCTGAATCCCCTGATTAGCACATGTGAGGTCCGAGAGCCCTCCTCATGCTGTCCCGTGAACTGTTCTTTCCTTCCAGGAGGCCAGCAAGCGCATCTCCAGCCACATCCCTTTGATCATCCAGTTCTTTGTGCTCCAGACATACGGCCAGCAGCTTCAGAAGGCCATGCTGCAGCTCCTGCAGGACAAGGACACCTACAGCTGGCTCCTGAAGGAGCGGAGCGACACCAGCGACAAGCGCAAGTTCCTGAAGGAGCGGCTCGCGCGGCTGACGCAGGCCCGGCGCCGGCTTGCCCAGTTCCCCGGTTAACCGAGTTCTCGGTCCAGCCCGTAGACATTGCACTCACACCATCTGCCCCTGTGCGCAGGTAGCCACAGGACACTGTACCTGAGTGCTCAGTAGCCAGAGTTGATAGTCACGGTCTCTGCTTACCTCCGAGCCCATGGTGATTTAGCAAGAAGCTGTGAGAGCAGTTTGGTTTCCAGCATGAAGTCAAAGCCCCGCCCTCAGATGCACCTGAGCTGGACGGGGTGAAGGATGCTGTCTTAGTACTGGGAAAGGGATTTGCACCCTCAGAATCATTCCGCCTTGCAGCTCTCCCCTTCTCTGTATTCTTCTCAAACTTCCGCGTGCTGAGCATCACAGAAGCTTATTTTCTGTTTTCTGTAATGTCCCTTCACAAAGCCAGTGTTTTAGGAGCAGGAGTGTCATGTGCATGAGTCCTGTCGAAGCCCTGCGTCCTCCGTCTGTAATAAACTCATTTCTAGTGGACACTGCTCTGCCATGTTTTGTATTTTGGGAAGAAGCCTGAAAATAGCAGCAGGTAGAACTCAGTGGAGCAGTCAGGGCAGGTAGGAATGAGCAAAAGAACAGGGTCTGGTGATTTCCTAGAGACTGGAGGGAAATAGGGGAGCCAGCTTTAAAAAATGAAAGCAAATGTGAAGCCACTGGTGCTAACTCTTAATGTGCACTGGTCAAGTGTCCAATGTATTGAGTCACTGGGCGGGTACCTGGCACAGAGTTGAAAAACACAAGACCCAGTCAACAAGAGGTTGCCAGGCCGGGCACGGTGGCTCACACTGTACTCCCAGCACTTTGGGAGGCTGAGGTGGGTAGTGGATCACCTGAGGTCAGGATTTCAGAACTAGCCAGCCTGACCAATATGGTGAAACCCCACCTCTACTAAAAATACAAAAAATTAGCTGGGTGTGGCAGTGCGTGCCTGTAGTCCCAGCTACTCACGAGGCTGAGACACGAGAATCGCTTGAACCCAGCAGGTGGAGGTTGCAGTAAGCCCAGATCACACCATTGCACTCCAGCCTGGGTGACAGAGCAAGACTCCATCTCAAAAAAAAAAAAATTCCCCAGTGGGACTTTACATGCAGAGGTACGTGGAGGAGTGGTATATGAAGCGGAGAAGGCAGAATACTAACCACAGAGACCAGAGGGCCCTCACTGAAGTTCTTTGGTCTAGCCTGGGGGAGGGAGACTAGAACCATACCCTTACATCCTGGCTCTGAGAACCAAGGCTCCTAATCAGTGCTGCTGCCGACCTCTCTCACCATGTGACCAAGGCAGGCTCAAGGGCAGGAAATTGAACAATGGACTGCATGGATGGGGCAGGAGAGGACTGGACACTGTGTCCCTTAAAGGGAGGGTTGAAGCATCAGAATTGCCCAAGCCTGGGAAAGAGAAGGCCAACAGGCAATGAGAGAGATGAGGTGTGAGCACCAAGGTGTGACATCCTCTGGGGAGGCACATTCTAGATGATGAGTGTGGGGAATAGGGGTACTTTCTACAGAGGGGCCCCCAGGTGCCATGGCTGCCCTGAGAGCTGGGAGCTCCCAGGCAGTGGAGGCGTCAGGCCAGGCTGCACAGCTGCTTGTTTGGCGGGGTTGGGGGCTGGACCAGCAGCACCAGCCCCTCCCCTCGGGACTCCCTCATCCTGTATCTCTTCTGACTCTCTGGACTCTATAATCCTTAATTCTTCGGGAAGTTGAAGAATTCATTTCTAAGAGAGAGTGTCCGGAGAGCAGTAGGCATTTCACAAGCCCAGGTCAGCAGCTGCGGCTGGGAAGTCCTTCACAGCTCTCCCAGGTGCTGACGTGCACCTGCAGGTTGACATGGAGCTACTAAGTTAGCAGAGGCAGATCAGTTTCACTCACGCTTAAGGGAGAGACTTCACCAACACACAGAGTTTTGTAAGAATAGGGCTGGGCGGGTGCAAGCATTCCTAATTCCGTACTGGGCACTCGTTCTCGAAGTGGACATGGCACAGGTCCTCTGGCTGCACTGGTGTGTCGGACAGGCCGGCCCTTCCGTGAGGCGGGTGCCCTCTCGTGGCAACCCTGGGAAACTTCTCCACTACCAGCTGTCCCTTCCTTCCACCACCACTCAAGTCAGTCTTCCACCTCCCTTAAGGTTCTGCTGAACTGGAAACAGAGGTGTCAAAATGTTGCACAGGATTCTATTTGCCACTGTTACAATTTTGCTAGTGATAACCAGGGAGGCTGGAGGAAGAAAGTTGATGGTATGTGTCCCAGAGAACAGGAATTTCCCCAGGGCAGTGAACACCCCAAGATGCCCTCAAGGACTTTCCTTTCAGCCAAAATGAACATGTGCGGTTATCCCTCAGGTCTGTCCTCACTGGTCATCGAGAGGGGAGAGAAGAGTGACCCCAGTGGTCAGAACTCAGAGACAGCCCTGGGGACCACTTCGTGTGACTCCTTCTGCACTTAGAGGGCCCCTGGGCTCAGGAAAGTGATGAAACTGCCCCTCCCTTCCCATCCCTCCATTTCCACCCATGACGGGCAGCACTGGGATCAGAGCCTGCTCTCTGGCTTCTGTGGCCTGCTCTGTAAGTGAGGCAGCAAAATAGGGTCTGGAGGCAGGGATCATAAGGCTCATTCACACTTCAGCTATAACAGGCACTATCCTCTCCACAGGGCTACCCCGAGTAAATGAGTTTCTAACTCTACTATCTTCGTTTACATAGGGCATGCCTCAGGTAACCGGTGGAAACCTCCAGAGAATATTTAAACTCCCGAAATTCTGTAATGGGGCTCTTGTGCCCCTAGGCTTGGGCTCACTCCCACCCTGTGGCGTGTACTTTCATTCTCAATAAATCTCTGCTTTTCTTGCTTCCTTCTTTTCTTGTTTTGTTTGTGCATTTTGCCTAATTCTTTGTTCAAGACACCAAGAACCTGGACACCCACGACCAGTGATGTAAGCACCGCCCCAACGGTCCATTGGCCTGTGCAAAACAGACGGGAATATAGCAATGTCTGCTCAGGGACCTTCACTCCAGGCACGTCTGGGGCTCAGGGGACCCCAGAGGATGGGGTTGAGTTTGGAGCAGAGCAATGAGAGGGCCAGGAGCAAATTAAACAAACTGAAGTAGAAAGCCTCAGTTTTCCAGAACCCACGATCTGTCATGCTGCAGGTGCTTAATAAATGCTGTGGGAGGAGTGGAGACTTGCGGGTGCTGGGTGTGAGCCTTCTTCGAATGTCATTCAGGATTCGTGTATTAGTTTTCATGCCACTGATCAACACATACCCAAGACTGCATTAATTTATAAAGATAAACAGATAAAGAAGTTTAATGGACTCACAGTTCCACGTGGCTGGGGAGGCCTCATAATCATGGTGGAAGGCAAAAGTCACATCTTACTCGGTGGCAGGGAAGAGAGAACAAGAGCCAAGTGAAAGGAGAAACCCCTTATAAAACCATCAGATCTCGTGAGACTTACTCACTACCATGAGAACAGTATGGGGTATACCATCCCCATGAATCAATTACCTCCCACGGGGTCCTTCCCGCAACATGTGGGAATTATGGGAGCTACAATTCAAGACGAGATTTAAGTGGGGACACAGCCAGACCCTATCAACTCGTGACTATCTTCTAAGATGCTCAGGAGCACATGCCTTTCTTACTACCCTTCTCAAGCAAAAAGCAAAGACAAAAGCAACCAGTCAACTAGAAACGTCTCCCAAACAACAGTTTTTGTTTCAGGGGAAGAGAATCCAATCTGAGTGGCAAATCCTGCTCTCGGTAGCACTAAAAGCAACAAAAGGGACACAGTTCTTGGTTTCAAATGGTCAGATCCCACTTTCATTTTCATCCAAGGGAAAAAAAGATCTGGCTATTCGAGTAGTTCAGTGGGCTTTTTAGGAGATTATAAAAGCAGCCTCTTCAGTTCCAGCAAAGAAGATGACTCCAACAAGCCATTTAGCCAAATATATCCCAACAAATATCTAGCTTATTTGTGGGGCAAACACATTTAAAAGGAGTTAGCTGCTGCGTTAGTGAATTTTTTCAATGTTGCTTTAGAAGTAACATTTGTCTTAAAACAGCAGACAACAGAAATGTAAGCTGTGGCTCATGCCAGACTACTCTGATACACCATGCTCCCTTTGTGTTCATGGCAGCAGAGGGTTGTGCCTGGAGTTGAACTCCAATCAGGGGTGGGTGTGGCTCTTTACAGAGTCAGGCTCTGGGGTGATAGTCTTGGCCTGAAGGGAAAACGGGACTGGAGCTGGATTAGGTAGCCATGGGAGAACCAGAAAAAAAGAGCAGGAACACATGGAGCACCTGAGTTTAAGGCAAGACTATCCCCAACACTTCAGCCCCAGACAATGCCCACTCAGGAGTCATTCAAGGGGCTGGCTGCAGTGGCTCACACATGTAATCCCAGCACTTTGGGAGGCCAAGATTACTTGAGGCCAGGAGTTAAGAGACCAAACTGGCCAACATGGGTAAATCCCATCTCTACTAAAAATGCAAAAAATAGCTGGGCATGGTGGTATGTGCCCATAATCCAAGCTACTTGGGAGGTTGAGACATGAGAATAGCTTGAACCCAGGAGATGGAGGTTGCTGAGATTGCATCACTACACTCCAGCCTGGGCAACAGAGTGAGACTCTGTCTCAAAAAATAATAATTGATATGGTTTGGCTCTGTGTCCCCACCCAAATCTCCTCTTGTAGCTCCCATAATTCCCATGTATTGTGGGAGGGACCTTGTGGGAGAGATTGAATCACTGGAGCAGGTCTTCCCAGTGCTGTTCTCATGATAGTGAATGAGTCTCACAAGATCTTGTGGTGTTGAGCCTGCCAGTGCACAGAAGTCAAGGATTGAGGTTTAGGAACCTCTGCCTAGATTTCAGATGTATGAAAACGCATGGATGCCCAGGCAGAAGTTCGCTGCAGGGGTGGGGCCCTCATGGAGAACCTCTGCTAGGACAGTGCAAGTTTTAAAAACAGGTTTTTTTGTGCATGAGCTCTCTCTTTGCCTGCTGTCCTCCATGTGAAATGTGACTTGCTCCTCCTTGCCTTCCACCATGATTGTTAGGCCTCCCTAGCCATGTGGAACTATAAGTCCAATAAACCTCTTTCTTTAGTAAATTTCCCATTCTCAAGTATGTGTTTATCAGCAGTGCAGAAACAGACTAATACAGTAAATTGGTACCAGTAGAGTGGGTACCAAGTGTTTTCTGTGAAGATACTTGAAAATGTGGAAGCTATTTTGGAACTGGTTAACAGGAAGAGGTTGGAACAGTTTGGAGGGCTCGGAAGAAAACAGGAAAATATGGGAAAGTTTGGAAGTCCCTAGAGACTTGTTGAATGGCTTTTTAAAATTATTATTATGTTTTTTGAGATGGAATCTAACTCCATTGCCCAGGCTAGAGTGCACTGGCAGTATTCGAGCTCACTGGAAACTCCACCTCCTGGGTTCAAGAGATTCTCCTCCCTCAGCCTCCCAAGTAACTGGGATTACAGGCACCTGCCATCATGTCTGGCTAATTTTTGTATTTTTGTAGAGATGGGGTTTCACTCTGTTGACCACTCTGGTCTTGAACTCTTGACCTTAGGTGATCCATGTGCCTTGGCCTCCCAAAATGCTGGGGTTACAGGCATAAATCACCACAACCAGACTTTTGAATGGCTTTGACAAAAATGCTAATGATATGGACAATAAAATCCAGGCTGTGAGAAGAAAGAGATGAGGAACTTGTAGGGAACTGGAGCAAAGGTGACTCTTGTTATGTTTTAGCAAAGAGACTGGTGGCATTTTGCCCTTGCCCTAGATATTTGTGGAGCCTTGAACTTGAGAGAGATGATTTAGGGTATCTGACATAAGAAATTTCCGCATTCAAGAGGTGACTGGGGTGCTATTAAAGGCAGTTTCAAAAGGGAAACAGAGCATAAAAGTTTGGAAAATTTGCAGCCTGACAATGCAATAGAAAAGAAAATCCCATTTTCTGAAGAGAAATTCAAGTCAGCTGCAGAAATTTGCATAATTAATAAGGAGCTAAACATTAACTTATAAGACAGTGGGGAAAGTGTCTCCAGAACATGTCAGAGGACTTCACAGAAGCCCCTCCCATCACAGGTCCAGAGGCCTAGGAGGAAAAAGTGGTTTCATGGGCCAGGCCCAGGGTCCCCATGCTGTGTGCAGCCTAGGGACTTAGTGCCCTGCATCCTAGCCATTGCAGCCATGGCTAAAAGGGGCCAACATAGAGCTCGGGCTGTGGCTTTAGAGGGTGCGAGCCCCAAGCCTTGGCAACTTCCACATGGTGTTGAGCCTGCCACTCCATTGAAGTCAAAAATTGAGGTCTGGGAACCTCTGCCTAGATTTCAGAAGATGTATGGAAACACATGGATGCCCAGGCAGAAGTTTGCTGCAGAGGTGGGGCCCTCATGGAGAACCTCTGCTAGGGCAGTACAGAAGGGAAATGTGGGGTTGGAGTCCCTACGCAGAGTGCCTACTGGGCACTGCCTAGTGGAGCTGTGAGAAGAGGGCCACCATCCTTCAGACCCCAGAATGGTAGATTCACTGACTGCTTGCACAAAGTGTCTGGAAAAGCCACAGACACTCAATGCCAGCCCATGATGCAGGCAGGAGGGAAACTATACCCTGCAAAGCCACAGAGGTGGAAATGCCCAAGACCATGAGAACCCACCTCTTCCATCATGACCTGGATGTGGAAGATGGAAATAAAGGAGATTATTTTAGTGCTTTAAGATTTGACTGCCCTGCTGGATTTTGTGCAAGGGGACGGCAGCCCTTTGTTGTGGCCAATTTCTCTCATTTGGAATGGCTGTATTTACCCAATGCCTGTACCCTCATTGTATCTAGGAAGTAACTAGCTTGTTTTTGATTTCACAGGCTCATAGGCAGAAGGGACTTGCCTTGTGTTGGATGAGACTTTGGACTGTGGACTTTTGAGTTAGGGCTGAAATGAGTTGAGTCTTTGGGGAACTATTGGGAAAGCCTGATTTGTTTTGAAATGTAAAGATATGAGATTTGGGGGGTGTAGAGGCAGAATGATATGGTTTGGTTCTGTGTTCCCACCCAAATCTCATATTGTAGCTTCCATTATTCCCATGTGTTATGAGAGGGACCTGATAGGAGATGATTGACTCATGGTTGTGGGTCTTTCCTGTGCTGTTCTTAGGATAGTGAATGGGTCTCGTGAGATCTGATGGTTTTAAAAATGGGAATTTCTAGCCCAGCGCAGTGACTCACGCCTGTAATCCCAGCACTCTGGGAGGCCGAGGCAGTTGGATCACCTCAGGCTGGGAGTTTTAGACCAGTCTGGGCACATGGCAAAACCCTGTCTCTACTAAAAATACAAAATTATCCAGGGTGTGGTGGTGCATGCCCATGATCTCAGCTACTCTGGAGGCTGAGGCAGAAGAATGGCTTGATCCCAGGAGGTGGAGGTTGTGGTGAGCCAAAATTGTGCCAATGAACTCCAGCCTGGGCAACAAAAGTGCAACTCTGTCTCAAAAAAAGGGGGGATGGGGATTTTCTGTGCACAAGCCCTCTCTTTGTCTGCTGCCATTCACGTAACATGTGACTTGCTCCTCCTTGCCTTCTGCCATGATTGTGAGGTCTCCCCAGCCATGTGGACTATAAGTCCAGTAAATCTCTTTCTTTTGTAAATTGCACAATCTCAGGTATGTCTTTATTAGGAGCATGGAAACAGACTAATACAATAATAATGAGTAATTCGAGGGACCTCTCCAATAGGACAGGCTGCAGGAACTGAGGGCACCCACCAGAGGCGCGCCAAGCCCGGCTTTGCCTCACCTTGGTCCTTTGACCAGCAGCCTCAACATCACCCCCTTCCAAGAAAACACAGGCTGGTCCTGCTTGCCTGGCAGAACCCCAAGTAATTATTTGGAAAAAATTGCATAATTTATTTGCATGATATTCATTTTCATAATTGAACTTTACAGTTTAAAAAAGATACAAAAAAGACAAACAGCTGGTCACATAAATAAAAAGGGGCAATAAAGAAGGAAGACGTTTCCACCATTACAACGCTTTTTAGGGTGTGTCTTGGGGAACAGGCACCTACGATGCCACCTGTTTCCAAGGTCCCTGGGAATGCTGCCCTCCTCACAGGCACGTGCACAGATGGATCCTGAGGATGGACCTGCATGACCTTCCATGTCAAGATTAAGTCCTAGCAGTAGAATCATTCATTTCATTCTTGCAAACCAGCCTGCTTGGCCAAGAGGCAGAACCACGGTAGAGTCATGCTCGTGGTTACAGCACTTGGCAATGCAAGAGGGACCCTTCCCCCGGCTGGAAACCCATGGCATTGGAAGGGACCACAGAGAGTCCAAAACAAAACGCATGTTTCTCTTCACTGCAGCCACAGGCACTTTCCTTCAGCACCTTCATTGATAGAACATTAAGTCAGGAGCCAGTCATTTTGTCAAAGTAGCTCAAATAGGCCACTACTCATACTTGGCAAGGATGATACAGTTTCAAAGAGTTTAATGTAGGTGAACTGATTGGAGACATCAAACGCTAAGATTCCAGGAGCACTGAGGTAGCAATGTGTAGAAACAGCATTGAAACAGTGTACCTTAAACTGAACATCTTGGATTTCCCCCATGGACCTCAAATTCCAGTGACTAGCAGGCCTGAAGAGGCCAAGAAGGTGCCAGACTTGGCATCCTGCCAGGACCAAGGGGCATGTGCAATCTCCAGGGTGGTTGGAGCAGGGTTGGGGAGGATGAAGAGTCGCCCCACTGGATGTGCAGGTGGAGACCTGCACCAGGAGTGCTCAGGGCAAGTACCTGTGCAATTGCTTCCCTTGCACCAAGGGAAGACTCTGTCTACATTCTCACCCGGTAAGAACAGAGAGGTTTCTGTTCCCCTTACAAGTGACGACCACGTCACCACCCATGAAGGGCTGGTCCCTTTTTTTCGGGCCACCATCTGGAGCTGCTAAGGCACTAAGAACCAATCAGCATAAGTCCCTTGTGGAGAGCTAGGCTGGGGGTCGCTACCCAAGTGGCCCCAGAGGGCAGCCGCTGCAGGAGCCACCTGGCTGTTTCCCTTCCCATGTCTTTCCCTTTCCATGTCAAGCCATCCAGCAGCTGAGAGGCAACAGCCCTTGGAAAGGATTCCGAAGGAAGATCCCGACGGGGCAGACTCCACCCTCTCCTCCACAGTTGGCTGCCATGCCCACAAGCAGCTGGCCATCACCCTTGTGGACAAGGAGTTAGGGAGAGCAGGCCAGGAAGGGGAGCCCCTGCAGCCTGCACAAAACAGCAGACAGTGCCAACGTCAGACACGCTGATTGATTAATAAAACGAAGCGACCTCTGAATCATCTCGGAGAGTAAATCATGCATGGGGAAGCCAAACCAGCCTCCTTGTGTTCCTGCAGAACCACGTCGGGGACGAAGATGAGGCGGATTAGCCGTCTGCCTGTTCAAACAGGGGGAAAAAAGTGTTATTTTCTTAAGACAAACAAAGGTAGAAAATATTTTTTTCCTTTAGATTCACATGAAGTGCTTAGAAACCAAATAAGCAAGTTTGATAGCACAAAGGGATCGTGTTTCTCTCCAGTGTGGAGGTCAGAGTCAGGCTGAGCATGGCGGGGCAGGAGCTGTGGGAGGAGCGGGCAGCGCATGCGAAGGTGGTGAGAGGAGCATCTCTTCAGCAGAGTCTGGGCTTCCCCCTCTGCTCTCCTGCCACACAGCCCTCCCCTCCCCGCACAGCCATGGGACTCACCTGCATTTGCCAAATACACCCACTCATTTTCTAGCTCCAACCTGGCATAAGTCCACCCCTCAGCCTGGCTGACTTTCTCAGCCCTACCAGTTTCCCGCCTGCCCTGCTGTCCCCTGGGGTCATCTGTTTCCAGCACTGGGCCCTGTGCCCGGCGAGGCCCAGCTGGGTCCCTGGTCATGGGAAGGCCCTGAGTCCCATGTGTCACCTGAAGGAGACACAGGTCAGGCCCTAGCAGGAAATGCTCCCTGGCTCTGCTCCTCCTTCAACAGACTGGGCATCTTGGGAGACTTGAGGGGAGACAGAATAGAGCGTTTTCTTCCACTAGTAGCCCAGCCCTGGAAAGCATGGAAATCTGAGACAACCACAGGTCCCGAGGCCCCTCAGATGAGAAGATCTGGTTCTCACCCGCTATCCGGGCAATGCCCAAGGCCAGGGGCTCTGCTAAGCAGAGATGTCCATGAGGAGCACACAGAACCCCTGGGACCCTCCCTCATGCTTGAGTCCGGAGCACCAGAGAACTCTGGGTGCTCCTGACATTGGGGGTTGCCCAGGGGCCACTCAGTAGCCCCAGAAAAGGATGGGCATAGTCAGCTCTTTCCTCAGCTCTCTATAAATCAAACGTTTCATATGAGGCCAGGGTCAGTGGCTCACGCCTGTAATCCTAGCACTTTGGGAGGCCAAGGCAGGTGAATCACCTGAGGTCAGGGCTTCGAGGCCAGCCCGGCCAATATGGAGAAACACTGTCTCTACTAAAAATACAAAAACTATCTGGGCGTGGTGGCTCGTGCCTGTAATCCCAGCTATTCAGGAGTCTTCGGAAGAAGAATGACTTGAACCCGGGAGGTGAAGGTTGCAGTGAGCCAAGATTGTGCCACTGCACTCCAGCCTGGGCAACAGAGTGAGACTCCATCTCAAAAAAAAAAAAAGTTTGATGTGAGGTGGTCTGGGGGGAATAACTGAGTCAGCCGAGCCAGCAGTAAGTGTGGTCGGCAGAGCACGAAGGCATTTCACACAAGCCGAGCCCAGCACTTTTCATCCAAGCACCAGGAGAAATATGCAAGTGAAGCCAGTGAGAGGCCACGGGCGATGGGTATGTACAGGGGTGGGGACGGGGCTGTGGCTGGAGGAAGCAGGATTTGGTTCATGCCAACCAGTGGTCAGCAGTCAGCTTCTGGCGGCAGAACCATGCCTAATTTGGCTCAAGGAACTGGAGAACACAGTCAGAAGGAGGACGGGATAGTTACCCTCATTTGTTGGTAAATCCAGTCCGTGAACACCGTCACATTCCCATACACTCCTGGTCTGTAAGCCTTGGCACAGCCAGATCCCCAGCTTGTGTCCCCAATCAGCCACCAGACACTGTTCTTCAAAGTGACCAGAGGCCCTCCACTGTCACCCTGGGGGACACAGCAAGGTATGGAGAGCAGAAAATCAAGTCACAATCCACTGGACAGCACTGACCAGGCCTAGAGGAGGTGGGGGCGTGGGTCGCAGTGTGAGTTACGAGTGATTGTGTGGGCTTCGAATCCCCACCAACAAGGGTGACGGTAATAAAGATATAACCCCCAAAGAGACAACCCCATGAATTTTAACCTGTATACACTAATCTTACTAAGTAAATTGCTGTTCGGAATTTAAAATGCCCTGAATACTTGTTTCTGTTCCACTGACACTTTTGCTAACTCCGTTTTTCAGAGGGCACATGGCATGCAGGCTTCATTGGTGTACTTGCTTCTGTCACCAAAGCGTTTGCTCTGTTCATGGCCATCGCTTCCCATGGCTGCCCCAAGCTGGCTCCATGTCCCCGAGGAGGCTCTGCTGACCCCAAGAATGCCCTGTCTCTCAGGGGTTTCAGTAGGATCTGGCAAGGTGCAAAGTAGAATAAAAATGTTGAATGACCTGGCAGGAATCGACGGTCCCCTTCAGGAAGCCGGCACAGATCATGGCTGGCGTGATCAGGTTGTTGTAGACGTATCTGCTGTTGCATCTCTGCGGGTCAATGAGAGGCACCATGGCAGCATTCAGCATATCTGACGTCTTCCCTAAAGACAGGGGGACTTGGTGAGCTCCCAGTGTTGCCAGCAGCTCTCTCAGGGAGAGCACACTTCCCTCCCTGAGACCTCCATACACACTATGCAGGTGGCCACACCGCTCTCTCCAGCCCTGCCTTGTGATGATCACACCCCTCTCTCCAGCCCTGCACCCCCGTCAGCCCATCCTAGCACCAAGCCCTCTCCTGGGGAACCTGGATTCTCCTTACCACTGGCAGTGCCTGTGTTGAATGCAGCTCTGGAGTTTAGCTGCGGGGAAAGAACTTCCCAGCTCTGAAGCTACAGGGCTCCATCAGTGCCATGCAATCCTCCTCTCATTCACCTGATGGCTTGGTTCTACTGAACCACTTTCCTGCTCCTCATGGAACCCTGCCCGGGACACACAGCCTCCTGTTTCCCCTCTGCCACACACACTTTTGGAGCACACACGACCCTCCCTAGACCACCTGCTTCTCAGCTCCGTTGCATGTTAGAACTTCTCAAGACATGGCCTGCGCCTGCTGCCTCTGCATCTCCTGCTCTCGCTTTGCTGCTCCCCCCGTGGGTATCTCCTGGCACCGTGGGCCTAATGTGCCCAACCAGAACCACCCATCGTACCCTCTCCCACCCCAAATTCTCACCAATCCATATTCCAAGGCTTGGAAAAGGGCACCACCTGCCACTCTGGGGCTTCAGTCACAGAGTGGAAAGCCACGGTCCCTGACTTCTCACTCTCTGTCCCACAGACATGCAACCCATCAGCAAGTCTGGTGGCTCTACCCCAAATGCACCGTCATGTCTCCACGTCCAGCCCGCACCTGCCTTCCTGCCTCAGGAAATCACAGCAATGGCCTCGTCACCGTCATCATCTCATCCATTCATTCTCACCCTTCCCGTGACTCCCTGCACAGCTGCCAGATCACGGCACTCCCCTGCTCACGACCTCCCTACCTCAAGCAGATGAGAAGTTGATGACTTCACCACAATCCATAAGCCATGCAGTCTGGCCCCAGCCCATCTCCTTGGCCCCTTCATCACCACGCCTTAAGAAACATGGGCTAGCCTTTTCGTTCTGTACACATTTCTGCCATTTGAGTCTCAACTCAAATGCCACCTCTTCTGAGAAGCCTTCCTTGACCACCTCTTTAAAGTAGCCAGGTCCATGCAATCCTCATCCTCAGATATTTGGAAGTACCTCACTCAGTTGTTTGTCTCCCATCTGTCTGACCACACCTGCCCCTCCCCACATCCACGAGGGACTTGAAGGTCTTGACAGCAGAGATGTCTGTCCTGCTCTGTTCACTTCTGCATTCCCGGCACCTGAGTAGCACCCAGCCCACGCTAGGTGCAGGTGCACATGAATGTTTGTTGATATTCCTTCATCTTGGGTTCTATGAGGCCTTGCCCAGCCTGGGCTCCACTGCAGTAAGTTTCTGGGGATGAGGTGCCAGGATGCCCCCCACGACCTCCCCTGGCACTCCCCCCAGGTCACCCAGTCTTTGTACTTTTCCTCTTGTTTGAAAGGATTTTGTTGTCTGTCTGGTCTGGACGCTTTTGAGAAGGATATAAACAATACGTAAAATGAACCTAAGCACTCCCAGCCCTCCATAAAAACGAAGCAACTGGGCTCCCTTCATTTGAAAGACTGTCAGAGAGAAACGCAGATTGCAACTGAAGGGCGCTGAGCGGGCCCCTCTCTGTGGTTATCAGGGCAGAGGACAAGGCTTAGATGTGGCCACCACAGGTCCAGGAAGCCCATCCTCACCAAGCCCACAGTCGCTCAGCCATGAAGGCTTCAGTGGGATTTCCAGGGCGGCTCTTAACTCACAACAGGTGCAAGGCGGGAGACCCTGCACCTCTAACCTCGTGTGACCCAGATACTTCAAAAGCCCTTCCCCATGCTGCTGTATTTGGTCGTAATAAGAACACTGTGTACTAGGTAGGCTGGGCAGGATTTCTGCATTTAACAGATAGAGAAACTGAGGCACAAGGAGCGGGTCAGGGGGAATCACCCAAAGTCAACCAATCATTGAGTAGCAGAACTGGGATTAAAACCTGGACCTCCCACTCCCGAGCCCAATGCTCTATCTGTGGGCCCTGCAGACCTGCATGCGCGGGAGCCTCACCTTTCTCCTCAGTGGCCCCCCACCCGGAAATCCAGCAGGGCTGCTCCGGATCCAGATTCATGCCTGGGTTGGGCAGACACACTGGTTTCACTGCGTCTGTTTCAAGAAGAGAAAACAGTGAGCCGGGCCAGTCTCACCCAAGGCTTCAGCCTACGTCTCCACCTGGACTTCCCACATGCGGCCGCTGGGCCTGGCACCCTGACCACCCTGCCCAGAGGACCCTGTATCCCAACAAGCCTCACATTCTCACTTTCTGCCCCTGCCAGACCCCTCCTTCTGGCTGGCAAGAAGTTATGCTACTTGTAAGTGAAATTATTTTCTAGTTCTGCCTATAAGAGGAATTATTTGCTAGCTCTGCTCCTAAAAGTACACATCTCCAGGTCACCAAGATGGAAAAGACTCACAGGAGACAGTAGTCAAAATGACGATGGACCCGCTGTCTCCCCCGAGGCCCGTGCAGGACACCGCACCGCTGCTCATGCATTTGCTTTTCATATGTGAACCATTTCCCAACGTGAATGCAGACACGTATAGGGAGGGGTGAGGTTTTGCTGTTTCTGCATCCACATGGGTCTAGAACATTCCAGACCCTTGGATGGACCAGAGTCAGGCTGAATAAGCTAAGAGAAAGCATGTTTGTTCTAAATTAAGCATCTTGCTTTAAGAATGTATCTTTAAAAATCAAGGATCTTTACACATTTTAGGCCAGTCGTTCTCAACTAGAAGTGACTTTGCCTCACGGGTGAAGTTTGGCAATGCCAGCAGACAACATCGGTTGTCACAACTTGGGAGCCACTGGCCTCCGGTGGGTGGGGGCTGGGGACGCTGCTAAACATCCTACAAGGTACAAAACAGCCCCACAGCAGAGCCACCCTCGATGCCACGAGTGCTACAGTGGGGAAGCCCTGCTCTAGCCTTTTCTGTGTCTGGCTTGAGTCACTGCCACTCAGTACAGCACAGAACAGATGTAGCGGCTGCTGCCTCCCCCAGAAGGCGGCAGGTGCTCTCAGCGTCTTCAAGCCTCTCCCATGTGTCACCCGCTGCACGCCACCCTCACTGCTTCTCTCCCATTTAGCACAGCACGAGTGTCATTTCCAATCGACACCTCCTTAAGATTCGGCCAACTTGCTTGCCAAGCCCAACCCACGCGTACCGCTGAAAGTCAGAGGCGTCTGCAGCTTCATCAGCGCAATGTCATTGTTCTTGGTTTGGGAGTCGTAACTTGGATGAGAAATCACTTTTTCTACTCGGTGTCCACTTCCATAGAACATGAGAGATTGGCTCAAAATCCCCGCAAATGCCGTCCAATGCCGCGGATTGTTCAGAGGTCTGGAAGACAGGAAGACTCAGTATCTCAGAGCCACAAACAGGGAGCCCTCGGCGGGTGAACTTCCAACCTCAGAAGCTGGAGGCAAGACACCCAGAGGCAGGATGACTCACAAAAAGCCACACAGGGGGACGGTGGAGGGGGGGCTTGGCCTCCCCTGCTCCCTGACACTGCCCCCACCCGGAGTCCCTGCCTCAGCCCCCAACCTCGTCCCTCTTTCTGGCTCTTGTGTCACCTTCGAGGAATCTGCAGCACTCACAATGGGGCCGACATCCTTCCCTGGGCTTTCATGGCCATCTCCAGCAGGACTGGCCCTTATTTTTCTTTATATATCAAAGCATGTCCTGGCACAGGGTATGTGTTTAATAAATGGGTACCAATGAACAGACTTGAACTTCAATATCAATCAAACCATTTCCTTTATCTAGGTGTTTTCCTCTTAAGAGAATCCCAGCTCCTAGAGGGCCCAGAGCACCCGGGGGTGTGAAGAGGGGGAGAGAAGGGAGCACCCTTGGGTAACAGCCCTTTTTTCCTTCACACCAGCCCCAGAGGAGTAGGGCACGCCCACCTCATGGGGCAGATGCCATGGATCAGAGACATTGAGTGACATGCCTTAGGCCTTGCAGCCAGAGAGGGCTGGGCCAAGAGCCAAACCCAGTTCAGCCTCTCTTTAAGGCAGAAAAATACAATCCGAGTGAGGCCTCCTCCAAAGCAGCATGTGACCAAAATCATTATGTGTTTAAGAAAAAGGGGAGGGGGTGGTAGCTTCCACAAATTCTAACGCTAACACCACACAGGTAGTCTCACCCCTGCCTAATCCTCTGCGTGAGCTGTGCTGTGAGCCAGAGCACTTCACCCCAGGGACCTTCCAGCAGGGCAGCCTGAGGCCCCTGCACCGGTCTGAGTGTGCCGTCTCCTGGGACTAGCGTTTTGGAGAGAGGAGACCTCAGGGGCGGGGACTTCGCTCAAGGGCAGGACAGTGACTGGAAGGAAAGCGGGTCACGGCAACCTGGTGGAGAATGTCCCACCTGCACCTTCACCCCGCCTGCAGGGGACACACAGTGCATACGTGCTGAAGGATGACACAGCCGTGCACTGCCCAGCACGAGCGCACCTGGTGCCCCACAACTCTAGGAAGCAGGCACAGTACTCTCCCCATTTAAACACAAGGACCCCGAGCTGCAAGGATGGAGACCCCACTCAAGGTCACAGGGCTGCAGGAGGCAAGCCTGGAGCCCCCACCCAGCCCACACCGCCCTGGCATACTTTTCCACACAGTGGGCGGCTGTCACAATCCACTCGGGGGTGATGATGGAGCCTCCACACACGTGGACGTTCTGGACGTGCAGGCTGACCTGCCAGGGCCACGCCCCCTCGGGTGCTGTCACACCACCCACGATCCTGCTCTGGCGGCTTGAGTTCAAGGTGACCCCGCAGGCTGAGGGCGACAAACAGGAGGCCAGTGGGGTGAGACCAGCAGAAGCTACTCAGTCACCCAGCACCCTCCCCACTGAGGGTCTCCCCTGGTGCAAGGACAGGGCAGGCGGCAGGGGCACCACTGCTGATGGCGGAAACAGGGGTCTCCTGGGGGGTCTCTTCTTGCTTGGGGAAGGGAGGACACCCCTCCAGCCCACCCAGACCCAGGAGCACACATCCCTGAATACTCCTGTGACCCAACAGAGTCTCCTGGGAGCCAGGTGGGGGTGTCCTGGATAACAAGGTCTTGGGGGCTCCTAGGGTCTTGGAGGCACTGACTCCGCCAGGGGCCCCAGATTGCCACACAAAGAAAAGGAAGATGGGAGGGACAGGGCTGGGAGTGAGTGAGGGGGTGAGGAGGCCAAGGGTGAGTGAGAGGGTGAAGGGGTGACTGAGTGATGGGGTGAGGGGTGAGGGGATGACAGGGTGGGTGAGAGGGTGAAGGAGTGAGTGAGGAGGTGAGTGAGGGTGTGAGAGGGTGAGTGAGGGGGTGAGGTGGTGAGTGAGGGGGTGAGGGGTGGATGAGGAGGTGAAATGGTGAATGAGGGGTTGCAGGGCTGAGTAAGGAGGTGAGTGAGGGGGTGGGTGAGAAGGTGGGTGAGGAGGTGAGGGGGTGGGTGAGGAGGTGAGGGGGTGGGTGAGGAGGTGAGGGGGTGGGTGAGGAAGTGGGTAAGAAGGTGAGTGAGGGGGTGGGTGAGAAGGTGAGTGAGGGGGTAGGTGAGGGGTGAGTGGGGGGTGAGTGAGGATGTGAGTGAGGGTGTGAGTGAGGGGGTAAGTGATGAGGTGAGTGAGGAGGTGAGTGAGGGGGTGGGTGAGAAGGTGGGTGAAGAGGTGAGTGAGAAGGTGAGTGAGGGGGTGAGTGAGGGTGTGAGTGAGGGGGTAAGTGATGAGGTGAGTGAGGAGGTGAGTGAGGAGGTGAGGGGGTGGGTGAGGAAGTGGGTAAGAAGGTGAGTGAGAGGGTGGGTGAGAAGGTAGGTGAAGAGGTGAGTGAGAAGGTGAGTGAGAGGGTGAGTGAGGGGGTGAGTGAGGAGGTGAGTGAGAGGGTGGGTGAGAAGGTAGGTGAAGAGGTGAGTGAGAAGGTGAGTGAGGGGGTGAGTGAGGGGGTGAGTGGGGGGTGAGTGAGGGTGTGAGTGAGGGGGTGGGTGAGAAGGCGGGTGAAGAGGTGAGTGAGAAGGTGAGTGAGGGGGTGAGTGAGGGGTGAGTAGGGGGTGAGTGAGGGTGTGAGTGAGGGTGTGAGTGAGGGGGTTGGTGAGGGGATGGGTGAGTGAGGGGGTGAGTGAGGGGGTGAGTGAAGGGGTGAGTGAGGAAGTGAGGGGTAAGTGAGGCCTGCCGCCTTCCCTGCTTTTTCTGTGTGAGTGCCTTCTTCACCACGAGTTGGGTGCATGGGCAGAGGGCAGGGCGGGTGCCATGCGCACTTGGGGCTATGCTGGACCCCCATTCAGGACCTAAAGAAGACCTGAGCCCAGCCCTACAGGGAAGTGACTGTCAGCACCTTCCACCTCTTCAAATGAAAAGCTGAGCCCCAGCACCATGGCCCCAGCACTGGCCACCCCAGAGGATGAGAGCGACGGCGGCTTCCGGACTTGCAAATGGTTTAGAAACTGTAAGCACTCCAAACAGAGATGCGGACATCCAAATCTAAGCCCCCGTCCAAAATTTAGGAGAAAAGACACGAGAGCGTGCTTGATCTCCGGGCTCGTCCCTCCTCCCGGGTCCTACTGGCTGCTGAGTGCCTGGTGGCCACACCACGGTGCTGGACCGCAGCCCTGCAGATTCTCCAAGTCCACATTCCGCGGCTGCCAGGGCGCACTAATGGCACCCCCTTCACTCTCACCTGCCGAGTGTCCAGCTCATGGGTGGCACAAAGCGTAGGGCCTTGTCAGCTTCCTGAGCATGCCTGACCTCAGGGGGTGTCCCTTGGGCCCAAGACTGAAGGCATCTACAAGCCATCAAAATCCAAACCAGGAGCTCTTTGGACAGAGCTAGAGGCTGCTGGGCACATCCCAACCCCCGACCCCACCTCCTTCCCTCTCCATTCCCCAGAGACACAGGGAGTCCTGTTCTGAAGGTAGAGAGTGTGTCCTAGTTAAAGTATCAAGAGAGGGAGTCCAGACGCACTTACCTATACAGCGCAGAGAAACCACTGCTTTTGAAGAACAGGCATCGCTACAAAAGAACAGGGGACATTCAGGTCACTATATGAGTGAGGGGTCACCTGCCTCACATGCTTAGAAATCAGTCATTTCTTCCAAATTCCCTCTCCTGTCTTCTGAGACGTAGAAGGGTCTGCTACTTACAACTCCAATAAGGGAAGGAAATCCATGGAGGGACAGTGGCAAAAACTAGACACTGAGCCGAGGTACGTGGCTCACATCCCTGCTGTGTGACCTTGGGCAAGTTACTTAACCTCTCTTAAAACTATACCAACTCCTAGGGCGGTTCTGAGGGTCGGCATACAACAACACTAGTTTTCATTCTTCCTCTTGGAATTGAAAATCATCTTCTAATTTTGTAAGGAAGTCACTTGGAAACTTCTGGGCTCATATGACTGCTTTACATTTGGAGTGTTGAAAGCAATATAACCAATAATTTGCCTGGGATTAGAAGAAACGTAAGTTACTCATTTGGGAGTCAAACATCCCAGGTCATGGATGAAGAGGAAGTGACGGATGCATTCCGTCCTGCTGTGACTTTCCCGGGATCTGCTGAGAAGGAAAGAAGCAGCCCCCAACACGCAGAGCTGGCCCAGCCTTGACAGCTGGACCGTGCGCTCTGGGGAACGTGAAGAGTTTCACTGAGTACCGCATCAGACTAGGCCACTCCATGGCCCAGACGAGGCAAGACACCGGGAGCCTCCTCTGAAATGACGTCTGCACAGACGGAACAGGAACCTTGTCAGAACCACAAAGCCACGACCTGACATCCATCTCCTCCCATCCTGGCTAACTGGAGCAACGGACCTGTCTTTACCAATCACAGCTTTAGCCTAGCCTCATTCCAACCTCCTCCTAGAAAAAAGATCACAAAGCAGCCATCACAGAATTACCCCTGCTTCCCGAGAGCGTCCAATCCAAGAGCAAAGCCCTGCTTCCTCCAACTGCCCCAAACCACCTCGCAGGAGCCCCAACCTGGCACTAATAGGTCCTTCCTCGCACCCTCTTATTGAGGCTCAGCCCCCAGGTTCCCAGTGACAGCAGGTGCATTCCAGGTGGACTCTGGCTCTGGGGCACTGACATGGCCAAGCAGAGACATGTTCCCTTTAAGAGAAGACATTTGCTAAGAATCCTAAGGTCAGTAGAGACAGCCCTGTTTGGTCACAGCACCAGGGCACATGTGGTTATTCACAGAAGCCTGACAGGAAGCAAGCCAAGAACTCAGGCATCAAAGGGCAACTCCTGCCCAAAGAGAGGAAAAGAAGTGCCCCCGCCCCCACCGCCACCACGGAGACAGAAGAGTACCCAGCAGACAATGGCCTTCTCTTCTTTCTTCCAAGCCCTCCAGCTACCTTGTGAGTTCCCAGTGCTCTTGCCAAGGGATGGCGGCACCTCCTCTCCTCCCCCCGCCCCTGCCTGGCTGGACTTGGCACCCTGCGTCCATGTGTAACCCAGGAAGACAAAGACCCACTCAGCATTAACAAAGTGCCCAGGCAGCTGTGTTTAGCTTCTCCACAGAGACGAACCGCAGCCTGCCATTGTCACGGGTACACCTGGCTGTGCATGGCCCTCCCCACTGGGGTTGCCTCGCCACATTCCCCAGGACAGCAGGCTGCAGTGGAAGTCGGGCCCCCAGACACCTCTGCCAGTGGCCCCCAGGAATGCAAACCTGCCCCAGCTTCCCACTCAGAGGAAAGGTGGTGCGGGGTGATTAGTGCATCCTCCCTGAAATGCAGCACCTGGCACCTGGAGGGCAGAGAGGTGACCCCTATACACCAGGGATGAGCCCTGTGGACCTAGGAGGCAAGGAGAACCCATGGGCAAAGGATATTGTGTATCTTTCACATCAGAAAACCTTCATAACAGCAGCAATGAGCCAGACTGCAAACGTCTTACCTATGTGCACAGCAAAAGCAATAACCTAAGTCCAAGTCTTCTTCATCATCCATCACGTGACCTGAGGCTTGTCTCATGGTCACACCATGACTCATTCCCAGGTTGCCAGAATGCTGCCCACCCCTGGCAGAGCACCCTCTGACACTGCTGTCCCAGGGCTAAGGGCGCCAGCCAGCCCCGCTGCCTGGAACAGAGCAGGACTTTCTCGCTGAAGCCGGTGAAGTCCCTGGCAAACTGGGATGAGTCAGTCACCCTAGCTGGGACACTGAGATATTATCCTGGATTCCTAGAACCACACCCTGACACAATAGGTATATCTCTAAATGTCTGAAGAGCGAAGGGAAATAGAGTTGAATGTCAATGTGGCCATGTTATCCGCTACCAACGAGGGCAGATGGAAGAGGCTGAAAATTAAATAGCAGAGAAACCTCAGCCATTTTCTACCAGTCCTGGTCAGACTTGAATGTCCTCTCCATGCAAAACCCATCCAGAAGGAGTACCGCAGCTTAGATAAATCAGACTCAGGACAGTGGTTCCCCATGGTGTCTTCTAGTCGATTTCATCCCAAAATTTTTCAAAGAAGAGATCACGTCATACCTGTGGTAGAGTTTTTTGTAGATATCAACATTGCCAGCACTCAGGTTCAGTTTCATAAAGCTCGTGGCCCCGCTGTCATCCACTATTGCTTGACTAGAGTAAAAACTATTCCTAAAAGAGACAGAAAACCTTATCTATGGTAATGGTTAAGGAATAAAGAAATACAAATCCTATATTATGTCATAATACTTCTCCTATACCCTTCAGAATAAGAGGGAAAAACCTTAGCATTTTGGGGGAAAAAAAATCACAAGTTCTAACCAAGTACTACAATATTGTAACAATTTTTCGATTTAATAACCTGAGTGTCAGGTGCGATTCCTCTACTGATTGTGTTTCTAATCCAGGTGAGGGCCAAGAAACAATGAGAAGGTCATAGGAATATGCAGTTGTACACACATTTAATATAATACAAGGTACTGGTGTTAATACGTCCCCAACTACCAATTCCACAGGTTCCTGGGCTACGATAGGGACTTTGCGGTGTCATTCACCCCTGCTATTTCGGCATAGCATAGCTAAGACACCAACTTTCTCATCAAGTGGTAATTCATTCTGAAAACTGACATGTTGAATACCCTAAAATTGCATGGAAATCACCTGGGGACCTTCCCGTAGGAAACAAAGTGGCAGTAGAATTCTGCCAGCCTGTCCCCCAATGCCTGAGGCCTGCCCAGCCTCCCCAGGCAGTGCTGATAAGTGATAACCACCACCCTCCGCCCCAGCTAGGAACCACTGACAGAGGACATAGGTCACCTGAAGGCTTCCCACTTTCCCTCAGGGCTACAAGCAGGAATGACACTTTTAAAGTATACATCTGCTTGATGGATTCTCTCCCCAGCTCAAAAGCCTTCCATGGCTCCCGAATGCAGTGAAACTGGCACAGGATTCATCTCTGCTGCTCTCCCCAGCCCAACCCTGCTTGCCGGCTGCCCTGGCCCAACGTCTGCCCAGGGAGGTGAATGGACCCTGGCTGAGAGGCACCTTGGAAAAAGAGGCACCTCATACCCTCAGCCTGCACCCCTGACCCAGTGACCATAGCACCAAACACTCCCGAGCAACCAGAGGCCAAGGAGGAGGCAGGGCAGGGCGGCAGTGAGCCGAGGGTCCTGTGCTGGGCACAGTCCTAGCTGGATAAGTTCCACCTGCCGGTTAAAGGGCTCAGCTTTCGGAAGGTGACAACTGTCCCCAGCACTCATGTGCTGGCACTTCCACAGGGAGGCAGAGAGAGGGTGTTCTCGTGTTTCTGCTGTCTGCCCCTGTCACTGGCGATGCCGGCCGGTACTCACTTGTAGCCCATGTCCCTGCAGGCCGCCCGCCCGTAGTTCTCGTTCCAGTCGTCTTGGCACACAGGGTGCCAGGACCTCCTCTGGGATGAGTACACCTGAAGGATGAAGTTTGGTCCATAGAGGCGAACTGCACGAGAAGGAGGAGACTCCATGATTCAAACAGTTGTCCCAACTCGGTCCTAGCTGCCACCCAAGCCCCGTGGCCCCCCACGGCTCTGGGGGTGGCAGCACAGAGTTTGTTCCTCTCAAGGTACTGACTGCACACAAAGGGAGACCACGGATCTAGTCTTTTTCTACTAAAAAGTGCTCTCTACACAGAAGAATTGAAAACAGGCATTGGATTAAAAACTTGTACAAATGTTCACTGCAGGCCTCTTAAAACAGCTTAAAAAGGCAAAAACACTCCAAGCACCCACCAACGGCTGCGTGAGCGGAATATGATATGTCCAAGTATACAATGGAATACGATCCAGCCAGAAGAGGGAATGACATTCACACACAGGCTGCCCACGAGTCCTGAAGCCACTACGCTCAGTGAAAGGAGCCAGACACATGCATGGTCCCGGCCACACGGAATCCCGTTCATGCTGCAGGAGTCCACGTCCCACATGATCCCGGCCACACAGAATCCCGTTCATGCTGCAGGAGTCCACGTCCCACATGATCCCAGCCACACGGAATACCACTCATGCTGCAGGAGCCCACGTCCCGCATGATTCCGGCCACACGGAATCCCACTCATGCTGCAGGAGTCCACATCCCACATGATCCCAGCCACACGGAATACCACTCATGCTGCAGGAGCCCACGTCCCGCATGATTCCGGCCACACAGAATCCCACTCATGCTACAGGAGCCCACATCCTGCACGATCCCGGCCACACAGAATCCCACTCATGCTGCAGGAGTCCACGTCCTGCATGATCCCAGCCACACGGAATCCCACTCATGCTGCAGGAGTCCACGTCCTGCATGATCCCGGCCACACGGAATCCCACTCATGCTTCAGGAGTCCACGTCCTGCATGATCCCAGAGCAGGAAATGGAATGCCTAGAGTAGGAAATCTAAAGACACAAAGTAGATGAGTGGATGCTTAGGAGGGATGGGCTGGGAGGAGGGATATGGGTGACAGTTCAAGGGTCCAGGGTTTCTTTATGAGCTGATGAAAATATGCTAAAATTGGCTGTGGTGATAGTTGCATGTATTTGTGACTATATAAAAGCCAGTGAATTGTATATTTAAATTTTATGATACATAAATTACATTTTAATAAGCTGTTTTATATGAAAAATTGTATCTCAATAAGCTATTATATATATGTTTTATAGATAAAAAGCACTGAATTATATACTTGAATTTTATGGCACATTAATTATATCTCAATAAACTGTTTTTTAAAATAAATAAGATAGGTAAGGCGTGGTGGCTCACACCTGTAATCCCAGCGCTTTGGGAGGCCGAGGTGGGTGGATCACCTGAAGTCAGGAGTGGGCAAATCACCAGCCTGCCCAACATGGTGAAACCCCATTTCTACTAAAATGGAACAATTACCCCCATGTGTTGGTGCACACCTGTAATCCCAGCTACTGAAGAGGCTGAGGCAGGAGAACTGCTCGAACCTGGGAGGTGGAGGTTACAGTGAGCTGAGACTGCATCACTGCACTCCAGCCTGGGTGACAGAGCAAAACTCTGTCTCACCTTGGGGATAGATTTCCTTATCTGCCTTGGAGATAGAAAAAAAAAAAAACAACTCTGTCTCAATAAATGAATGAATAAATAAATAATCAATAAGATAAAAGGTTTTTTAAAAGTGTTCTTTAAGAGACCACTTTGAGCAACAAATTGTCCAGGAGACTCAAAATTAATCAATATTCTGCTAAAATGATCTCAGCTCTTTTATTTCAAGAAACAGAACATTATAAACACAATCGAAGCCACTCCCTATTCCCAATCCCTTCTCTCCCTCCCTAGAAGTAACCACCATCCAGAGTTTTAGGGAACTTCTGGCTGGGCAGGATAATACATGGGGTGGATGTATCCACAGAACAGAATCCCATGCAGCTCAGGCATCACGCACAGGAAGACGCTTGGACACGAGCTGCAGGAAAGAGAGCAAGTGCTCAATGATGCGTTCCGTGTGACGTTATTCAGGCAAAGCAGAAAAGCATGGAAACAAGGCTGTGTGGTGTGGGAGAAACATACAAGGGCTTAAAGTATAAAATGAGGACGTGGCTATGCTCTGGCCTCTCTTCTTACTTCCTGCTGGCAGTCTGACTCACTGGACAGTCTGGTACCTGTGGGCTTGCTCCCCCATGAAATGACTTGGGTCTGATTATTTTCTAATGCCTCGGTGTTGAGTGATTCCACATCCTACCTGTGAGTTGGTCACAGGTTACACGAATGGATAAACATGGTGCTACATCTGGACAATGGAATATTATTCAGTGCTAAAAAGAAAGGAGCTATTGGCTGGGCACGGTGGCTCATGCCTGTAATCCCAGCACTTTAAGAAGCCTAGGCGGGAGGATCACAAGGTCAGGAGTTCAAGACCAGCCTGGCTAATATGGTGAAACTCAGTCTCTACTAATAATACAAAAAAAAAAAAAATTAGCCAGGCATGGTAGCATATGCTTGCAATCCCAGCTACCCAGGAGGCTGAGGCAGGAGAATTGCTTGAACCCAGGAAGTGGAGGTTGCAGTGAGCCGAGATCACGCCATTGCACTCCAGCCTGGGCGACAAAGTGAGACTCCATCTCAAAAAATTAAAGGAAAAAGAAATGAGCTTTCAAGCCATGAAAAGCCATAGAGGAAGCTTGAGTGCATATTACTAAGTGAAGGAACGTGTGTGCAGTGAGGCTGCATACTCCATGGTTCCAACACGACAGCCTTCTGAGGAGGCCAGAACTCTGGAGGCACTAACAAGATCAGTGATAGCGGGGGCGAGTGGCGAGAGAGAAACAGGTGCAATGCAAGAGATGTGAGGGCAGGAGAACTACTCTGGATGTTACTATCAGGGTGGCTGTACAGCATCATGCATTTGTCAAATCCCACAGAACTGTGCGAGAGAAAGGGTGAAGTCCATGACTGTGGTTCATCATGATGTACACGTCTGGCTCATCAGTGTTAATGAACGCTCTGTGCTGATGTGAGATGTCAATCACAGGGCAACTGTGTGCTGGGGAGGAGTACGCAGAGCTCACCACACTGTCTGCTTCATTTCCTGTCAACCTAAAACTGCCCTAAAAAATAGTCTGTTCGCTTTTTTAAAAGTAACTGAAATGAAATACACTTCTATGCTTAAAAACAAAACTGCCACTGTGGCTCAGTAAAGAGTAAGGGATTTGAGCTTTTTTGATCTTGCTCCTCTAGCTCTTTCAATTTTGACGATAGGGTGTCAATTTTGGATCTCTCCACTCTTCTCATGTGGGCACTTATTGCTATATATTTTCCTCTACAGACTGCTTTAAATGTGTCCCAGAGATTCTGGTACGTTGTGTCTTCATTCTCATTGGTTTCAAAGAACTTCTTTATTTCTGCCTTCATTTCATTGTTTATCCAATCAACATTCAAGAGCCAATTGTTCAGTTTCCATGAAGCTGTGCGGTTCTGAGTTATTTTCTGAATTCTGAGTTCCAACTTGATTGCACTATGGTCTGAGAGACTGTTTGTTATGATTTCAGTTGTTTTGCATTTGCTGAGGAGTGCTTTACTTCCAATTATGTGGTCAATTTTGGAGTAGGTGTGATGTGGTGCTGAGAAGAATGTATATTCTGTGGATTTGGGGTGGAGAGTTCTGTAAATGTCTATCAGGTTTGCTTGTTCCAGGTCTGAGTTCAAGTCCTGGATATCCTTGTTAATTTTCTGTCTGGTTGATCTGTCTGCTATTGACAGTGGAGTGTTAAAGTCTCCCACTATTATTGTGTGGGAGTCTAAGTCCCTTTGTAAGTCATTAAGAACTTGCCTTATATATCTGGGTGCTCCTACATTGGGTCCATATATATTTAGAATCGTTATCTCTTCTTGTTGTATCGATCCTTTTACCATTATGTAATGACCTTCTTTGTCCCTTTTGATCTTTGTTACTTTAAAGTCTATTTTATCAGAGATGAGAATTGCAACTCCTGCTTTTTTTTGCTCTCCATTTGCTTGGTAAATCTTCCTCCATCCCTTTATTTTGAGCCTTTGTGTATCTTTGCATGTGAGGTGGGTTTCCTGGATACAGCACACCGATGGGTTTTGGTTTTTTATCCAATTTGCCAGTCTGTGTCTTTTGATTGGTGCATTTAGCCCATTTACATTCAGGGTTAATATTGTTATGTGTGAATTTGATACTGCCATTTTGATGCTAGCTGGCTGTTTTGCCTGTTGGTTCATGTACATTCTTCATTTTGTTGATGGTCTTTAGCATTTGGTATGCTTTTAGGATGGCTGGAACTGGTTGTTTCTTTCTATGTGTAGTGCCTCTTTCAGGAGTTCTTGTAAAGCAGGCCTAGTGGTGACAAAATCTCTGAGTACTTGCTTGTTCGTGAAGGATTTTATTTTTCCTTCACTTATGAAGCTCAGTTTGGCTGGATATGAAATTCTGGGTTGAAAGCTCTTTTCTTTAAGGATGTTGAATATTGGCCCCCACTCTCTTCTGGCTTGTAGAGTCTCTGCTGAGAGATCTGCTGTGAGTCTGATGACAAGAAATAACTAAGATCAGAGCAGAACTGAAGGAGATAGAGACAAGAAAAACCCTTCATAAAATCAATAAATCTAAGAGCTGGTTTTTCGAAAAGATCAACAAAATAGACAGACCACTAGCCAGACTGATAAAAAAGAAGAGAGAGAACAACCAAATAGATGCAATAAAAAACGATAAAGGGGAAATCACCACAGATTCCACAGAAATTCAAACCATCATCAGAGAATACTACAAACAACTCTATGCACATAAACCAGTAAATCAGGAAGAAATGGATAAATTCCTGGATGCCTGTGTCCTCCCAAGCCTAAACCAGGAGGAAGCCGAAACTATGAATAGACCAATAACAAGGTCTGAAGTTGAGGCAGCAATTAAGAGCCTACCACACAAAAAAAGCCCAGGTCCAGATGGGTTCACAGCCGAATTCTACCAGACACACAAAGAGGATCTGGTACCATTCCTTCTGAAACTATTCCAAATAATCCAAAAAGAGGGAACCCTTCCCAAATCATTTTATGAGACCAACATCATCCTGATACCAAAACCTGGCAGAGACTCAACAAGAAAAGAAAACTTCAGGCCAATATCCATGATGAACATAGATGCAAAAATCTTCAATAAAATACTGGCAAACCGATTGCAACAGCACATTAAAAAACTTATCCATCATGATCAAGTAGGATTTATCCCGGGGATGCAAGGCTGGTTCAACATACGCAAGTCTATAAATGTAATTCACCACATAAACAGAAGCAAAAACAAAAACCACATGATTATCTCAATTGATGCAGAGAAGGCATTTGACAAAATTCAACAGCCCTTTATGCTAAAAACCCTCAATAAACTTGGTATTGATGGAACATATCTCAAAGTAATAAAAGCCATTTATGACAAACCAACAGCCAATATCATACTTAATGGGCAAAAACTGGAAGCATTCCCTTTGAAATCTGGCACTAGACAAGGATGCCCTCTCTCACCACTTCTATTCAACATAGTACTGGAAGTTCTAGCCAGAGCAATCAGGCAAGAAAAAGAAATAAAGGGTATTCAAATAGGAAAGGTGGAAGCCAAATTGTCTCTATTTGCAGACGACATGATAGTATACCTAGAAGACCCCATCACCTCAGCCCAAAAGCTCCTGCAACTGATAAGCAACTTCAGCAAAGTCTCAGGATATAAAATCAATGTGCAAAAATCACAAGCATTCCTATACACCAATAACAGACTTAAAGAGAACCAAATCAAGAACGAACTGCCATTCACAATTGCTACAAAGAAAATAAAATACCTAGGAATACAACTCACTAGGAATGTAAGGGACCTCTTTAAGGAAAACTACAAACAACTGCTCAATGAAATAAGAGAGGACACAAACAGATGGAGAAACATTCCATGTTCGTGGTTAGGAAGAATCAATATCGTGAAAATGGCTATACTGCCCAAAGTAATTTACACAATCAATGCTATCCCCATCAAACTACCATTGAATTTCTTCACAGAACTGGAAAAAACCACCATGAATTTCATATGGAACCAAAAAAGAGCCCGCATAGCCAGGTCAATTCTAAGCAAAAAGAACACAGCGGGAGGCATCACGCTACCAGACTTCAAACTATACTACAAGGCTACAGTAATCAAAACAGCATGGTACTGGTACCAAAACAGAGATATAGACCAATGGAACAGAACAGAGGCATCGGAGGCAACACAACACATCTACAACCATATTATCTTTGATAAACCAGACAAAAACAGGCAATGGGGAAAGGATTCCCTATTTAATAAATGGTGTTGGGAAAACTGGCTAGCCATGTGCAGAAAGCAGAAATTGGACCCCTTCCTGACACCTTACACTAAAATTAACTCCAGATGGATTAAAGACTTAAACGTAAGACCCGACACCATAAAAACCCTAGAAGAAAATCTAGGCAAAACCATTCAGGACATAGGAGTAGGCAAGGACTTCATGAACAAAACTCCCAAAGCATTGGCAACAAAAGCCAAAATAGACAAATGGGACCTAATCAAACTCCACAGCTTCTGCACAGCAAAACAAACAGTCACTAGAGTGAATCGGCAACCATCAGAATGGGAAAAAATCTTTGCAGTTTACGCATCCGACAAAGGGCTGATATCCAGAATTTACAAAGAACTCAAACAGATTTACAGGAAAAAAACAAACAAGCCCATTCAAAAATGGGCAAAGGATATGAACAGAAACTTTACGAAAGCAGACATACATGAGGCCAGCAAACATATGAAAAAGTGCTCATCGTCATTGGTCATTAGAGAGATGCAAATCAAAACCACATTGAGATACCATCTCACACCAGTTAGAATGGCGATCATTAAAAAATCTGGAGACAGCAGGTGCTGGAGAGGATGTGGAGAAATAGGAACACTCTTACACTGTTGGTGGGAGTGTAAATTAGTTCAACCATTGTGGAAGACAGTGTGGCGATTCCTCAGGGACCTAGAAATAGAAATTCCATTTGACCCAGCAATCCCATTACTGGGTATCTATCCAAAGGATTATAAATCGTTCTACTATAAGGACACATGCACACGAATGTTCATTGCAGCACTGTTTACAATAGCAAAGACCTGGAACCAACCCAAATGCCCAACGATGATAGACTGGACTGGGAAAATGTGGCACATATACACCATGGAATATTATGCAGCAATCAAAAATGATGAGTTTGTGTCCTTTGTAGGGACATGGATGAATCTGGAGAACATCATTCTCAGCAAACTGACACAAGAACAGAAAAAGAAATACCGCATATACTCGCTCATAGGTGGGTGAGAAAAATGAGAACATGTGGACACAGAGAGGCAGTCTACTATACACTGGGGACTGTTGGGGGGAATGGGGGAGGGACAGCAGGGGGGGGCTGGGGGGGATAGCCTGGGGATGAATACCAAGTGTGGGTGAAGGGGAGGAAAGCAGCAAAGCACACTGCCATGTGTGTACCTATGCAACTATCTTGCTCGTTCTGCACATGTACCCCCAAACCTATAATGCAATAAAAAAAAAAAAATAAATAAAATAAAATAAAACCAAATACCATAAAAAAAAAAAATAAATAAAAATAAAAAAATAAAAAAAAAAAAAAAAAAAAAAAAAAAAAAGAGTAAGGGAGACACTTCCTTCTTGGTTTGTGGGTGATTTTAGGGACTGTCTTTCCCTTCCAGCTATCTGCATTCAAATGCTGTCAGGAAGAGATGGCAGCTGATAAGCCAGAGAGCTGGAAAATGTCTCAAGCTGGTCCTTTCCTGGTGCCGTGGCTGATGCCTGTCATCTCAGCATTTTGGAAAGGGGAGGCAGTAGGATCACTTGAGCTCAGAGTTCGAGACCAGCCTGGGCAACATGGCAAAACCCCATCTCTACCAAAAAAAAAAAAAAAAAAAAAATTTGCCTGGTATGGTGGTACACACCTGTAAGCCCCAGCTTTTCAGGAGGCTGAGGGTAAAGGATGGATTGAGCCCAGGAGGGTGAGGCTGCAATGAGCCATGATTGAGCCACTGCACTCCAGACTGGGCAACAGGAGATCTTGTCTCAGACAAAACCAATTGTGCATGTTTTAGGCCTACAGTGTGATGATTTGATATCTGCTGTGAAATTCTCACCATAATAAAGCTCATTAACGTATCCAACACCTCACATAATTACCATTTTCTTTTGTCTTTTATGGTGAGAATGCCTAAAATCTGCCCTTCTAGCAATTTCCAAGTATATCGGGCAGTATTGTTAACTAGATTGAACTACTTAGTTTTTGTTCTGAGATTGAGAAAGATTCACAGAAAGGATAGCATCAGAAGTAGAAAGTGAATTAACGTTAAAATGTGCACACACACCCCCTCGGGAAGAAAGCGCTACACACAATTTTGAATGTTTTCCATGGAATGGGTAGTATTCTTCAGTCTCCTAAGGTGCGCATCTCAGCAAAAACAATGTCTACTGTACAAAATGGGCAAATCAAAAGCACACTGTATGCCTGTTCTGATATAGAATACATGCACAAACTTATGTTCGTCTGTTTCACTTTGTGTGAATAATCGACAGGGAAACTGGACAAAAGCAAACTGAAGAGGGTCCCGGTCTGTCAAGTCACAGATCCACACACCCTCTGACCCAGCAATTCTACTCCTGGAAGCATCTCCTACAGCTAAGCTCACACCGTTGGAGCAGTGCATGTTGTAGCAAAAGGTGGAAAAGACATAAGGTCCAAAAGAAGAGACGGGGGCAATAACGGCGTGTCCATGCAAAGGACCAACTAGGCCACGGTGGGAAAACACAGGGGCTCATTTCCCTAAGAAATGCCGTCCAGGATGGTATGCAGTGCAGGAGAGTGAGCTGGCTGGGAACCACTAGGAAATAGAACCATGACAACGCAGACGTACGTGTGCTTCTTTACGCAAAAACTCTCTGGGAAGAGAAGCAACTCATATGAGGTATGATAGGAGTCGCCCCAAGAAATGTGATTGGCTGGTAAACAGGTGGGCATGTGTGCGAGCGTGTGTGTGTCTGTGTGTGTGCGTGTGTGTGTATCTGGGGTGTGTGGCAGGGGTGTGTATGTGTGTGCGTGTGTGTCTGTGTGTGTGTATCTGGGGTATGTGGCAGGGGTGTGTATATGTGTGTGCGTGTGTGTGTATCTGGGGTGTGTGGCAGGGATGTGTATGTGTGTGCATGTGTGTCTGTGTGTGTATCTGGGGTGTGTGGCAGGGGTGTGTATGTGTGTGTGTGTATCTGGGGTGTGTGGCAGGGGTGTGTATGTGTGTGTGTGTGTGTCTGTGTGTGTGTCTATCTGGGGTGTGTGGCAGGGGTGTGTATGTGTGTGCATGTGTGTCTGTGTGTGTGTATCTGGGGTGTGTGGCAGGGGTGTGTATGTGTGTGTGCGTGTGTATCTGGGGTGTGTGGCAGGGGTGTGTATGTGTGTGCATGTGTGTCTGTGTGTGTGTATCTGGGGTGTGTGGCAGGGGTGTGTATGTGTGTGTGCGTGTGTGTGTATCTGGGGTGTGTGGCAGGGGTGTGTATGTGTGTGCGTGTGTGTCTGTGTGTGTGTCTATCTGGGGTGTGTGGCAGGGGTGTGTATGTGTGTGCGTGTGTGTCTGTGTGTGTCTATCTGGGGTGTGTGGCAGGGGTGTGTATGTGTGTGCGTGTGTGTGACTGTGTGTGTGTATCTGGGGTGTGTGGCAGGGATGTGTATGTGTGTGCGTGTGTGTCTGTGTGTGTGTGTATCTGGGGTGTGTGGCAGGAGTGGGGGATAGGTAAGTAAGCAGAGCAAGGAAGATGAGATTTTTCACCACATACCCATTTGTACTTCCTTGATTTTGACCTATCTGGGTGTATAACTATTAAAGTATTTAAATAAATACAACTTAAATATTAAGAAGAGAGAGACTGTTCAGATAACATGAAGACTTTGCTGGTGTTTATTCACCCACATGTGCACATAGACCATCAAAAGCCATTCCAGGCCAGGTGCAGTGGCTCACACCTGTAATCCCAGCAGTTTGGGAGGCTGAGGCAGGAGGACTGCTTGAGGTCAGGAGTTCGAGAAGCCTGGGCAACACCAAAGAAACCCCCTTTTCTACAAAAAATACAAAAATTAGCCAGGCATGGTGGCGAGCACCTGTAGTCCCAGCTACTTGGGGGGCTGAGGCTGGGAGGTTGCTTGAGCCCAGAAGGTTGAAGTTTCATGATCATATCACTGCCCTCCAGCTTAAGCAAGATCATACCAAGAAGCCATGATCATACCACTGCCCTCCAGCTTAAGCAAGAGTGAAACTCTGTGTCCCCTCCTCCTGCCAGAAAAAAATGAAGCCATGCATGTGCTATCTTAACCAGGCACTACTCAACCTCAAAAACTTCCCACTTTATTTAAGAAACTAAATAAAGCACAAGGACTGTTTGATCAGCAAATGCGTCATTTTCACGTGCAGGCCCTCTCCTGGGAGGCAAGGCCGTGCTTAAAGGCATCGAGAAAACGGAAGACTGGAGCCGGCTCAAGGTGGGCACGAGGGTGGAGCTCCACGGGCCAAGTGCTCCTCACCAGGAAACTCCACAGCCAGGATCAGGCGGCCAGGACTGACAGTGAGGGCCTAACGGGAAACCTGTCCCCACCAAGGATGGCCGTTAGGAGAGAGGGAATTACTTTAACACGGAAAACTGTTTTTCTAGAATTCTCGGCCAGCTCTGAGGCTCATGGTTTCTACAGAAAACCCCAGGAGGTTAGGAGATCACTTGAGGGAGGGAAGAACTGTCTGAGATTTCTGGTGAGTCCTCTGACTCTACAGTTCTAAAATTTCCATTTCTAGAAAAAAAAACAGTTCTAGTGTAAACATGTCAGAGCGTGCTGAGCGGGAAGTGAGATGTGATCTGCGGGCCTGGAGTACATGGCTGTGGTTGGGAAATGAGGTTTGTTGTTGTTGTTGCTTTTCTGTTTATGTTTTCTTTTTGCTTTTTTTTTTGAGATGGAGTCTCATTCTGTTCCCCAGGCTGGAGTGCAGTGGCTCGATCTCGGCTCACCGCAACCTCTGTCTCCTGGGTTCAAGCAATTCTCCTGTCTCAGCCTCCTGAGTAGTTGGGATTACAGGTGCGTGCCACCACGCCCAGCTAATTTTTGTATTTTTAGTAGAGATGGGGTTTTGCCATGTTGGTCAGGCTGGTCTCGAACACCTGACCTTGTGATCCCAAAGTGCTGGGATTACAGAAGTGAGTCACTGCACCTGGCTGGGAAATAAGTCTTAAAGGAAAAAGAAAAAAGTAAAAGGCAGCTCTTGAGGAGAAACAAGCCAGTTCCATGCCAACTGTGGAGCCCAGTTCCATGCAAACTGTGGAGCCAGCTTCATGCCAACTGTGGAGCCCAGTTCCGTGCCAACTGTGGAGCCAGCTTCGTGCCAACTGTGGAGCCCAGTTCCATGCCAACTGTGGAGCCAGCTCCATGCCAACTGTGGAGCCCAGTTCCATGCCAACTGTGGAGCCAGTTCCATGCCAACTGTGGAGCCAGCTCCATGCCAACTGTGGAGCCCAGTTCCATGCCAACTGTGGAGCCAGCTCCATGCCAACTGTGGAGCCCAGCTCCATGCCAACTGTGGAGCCAGTTCCATGCCAACTGTGGAGCCCAGCTTCATGCCAACTGTGGAGCCCAGTTCCATGCCAACTGTGGAGCCAGTTCCATGCCAACTGTGGAGCCCAGCTCCATGCCAACTGTGGAGCCCAGTTCCATGCCAACTGTGGAGCCAGCTCCATGCCAACTGTGGAGCCCAGTTCCGTACAGAGCATACAGAGCGGGCGGGATGGGGATGATTAGCACAACCCTTATCTTCAGCCACCGTTTCCCTGTTACAGCCACTAACTACACCTTGAAATCACCCTCAAATATTAATGAAAAATAGAAACAAAAATGCCAATGAAAACCACAATGAGGTATCCTGTCATACTTCTTAGAATGGCTACCATCAAAAAGATGGAAACTAACAGGTGTTGGTGAGGCGGTAGATGGAGCAATAGAACCCTTGTGCCCTCGGGGTAGGAGTGGACATTGGTCTGGCCATTATGGAAAACAATATGGAGTTTCCTCTGAAAATTAGAAACAGAACTGTCAGATGATCCAGCAATCCCACTTCTGGGTTTATATGCAAAGGAAAGGAAATCCGCATTGAAGAGAGGCCTGCACTCCCATGCCCACTGCAGCACTGTTCACAACAGCCAAGAAATGACATCGACCTCAGGGTCTGTCAGTGAACGAAAGGAGAAGGGAAACGTGGTGTATGTGCACAGTGCAATACTACTCAGCCACAAGAAAGAAGGAAATCCTGACATTTGATGACAAACGAAACTGGAGGACATCGCTCTAAGTGAACAAGCCAGAGACAGAAACATGAACACCGCATGAGATCACTAACATGTGTAATGTAAAAACATCAAACTCTCAGAAGCAGAGAGTAGAATGGCAGCTACCAGAGGAGGGGGTGACAACATGGTCAGAGGTCACAAACCCTTAATTAAACAGGAGGAATAAGTTCGAGAGATCCATTTAACATCACAGTGGCTACAGTTAATAACTATACATTGCATATTTGAAAATCACTACGAGAGCAGGTTTTATGTGTTCTTAATAAGAGGTGTATATGAGCTAATGCCCATGTTCTAGCTTGACGTAGCCACACCACAGGCATACGCGTATCGAAACGTGGTACGCCATAAATATGTGCAATGCTTCCTTGATCGTTAAAATAAACAGATAAAACACAGAAAATAAATAGGCGAGCACACTCTGTAACAAGAGATAGACCTTTAAAGGCAGCTGATTATGAAAACAACATAACGCTTCTCCAACTCTACTTTTATTTCGTTTATTTATTTTTGAGACAGAATCTGGCTCTGTCACCCAGGCTGGAGTGCAGTGGTACAATCTCAGCTCACTGAAACCTCCGCCTCCCAGGATCAAGTGATTCTCCTGCCTCAGCCTCCAGAGTAGGCCAGGATTACCACCATCTGGCTAATCTTTTTTTTTTTTTTTTTTTTTTTTTTTTGTATTTTTAGTAGAGACGGGGTTTCATCATGTTGGCCAGGCTGGTCAGGTGATCCACCTGCCTTGGCCTCTCAAAGTGCCGGGATTACAGGCATAAGCCACCGTGTCCGGCCTGCATCTTCTACTTTATAAACAGTTTGCTCATCTTAACTGACATGGCTCCAATGACACAGTCCTCAGGGACCCTGTTCTCTCCCTCCCACCTGCTGTGTGAGGTTGGGCTGGAAACACAATCTCTCTGAGCCTCAGGGCTCAGCCTGGAACAGGGATTCAATGACATCATGTGTCAGCATGCTGGACGCAGGCCAGGCCCAGTCACCCAAAGGGCCCCAGACCAGGCTGCTGTCTCTAAGGTAAGCAGAGCAGTTCCTTCCCAAGGCCAAGACTGACTCACCACACCGGTTCTCGTCCTCCCCACTGGGGCAGTGTGACACGCCGTCGCACCAGTTAGAGGGGCTGACGCAGGTGCCTGAGGAGCCGCACTCTATCCCAGAGATGGAGCACTTGCTCTCCACTTGCAGAGAAAACAGAAGGGAAGTGGCCGTCAGGTTGAGGAACCAAATCAGCCTCACAGAGTGAGGAGCATGGCGGCATGATTGCAGCTCTCTGCCACCTCCAACTTCTGGCCCCACTCTTTTTTTTTTTTTTTTGAGACAACATCTCACTCTGTCACCCAGGCTGGAGTACAGGGGCACGATCTTGGCTCACTGCAACCTCCACCTCCTGAGTTCAGGTGATTCTCCTGCCTCAGTCTCCCAAGTAGCTGGAATTACAGGCGTGCGCCACCATGCCTGGCTAAGTTTTTGTATTTTTAGTAGAGATGGAGTTTTGATATGTTGGCCAGGCTGATCTCGAACTCCTGACCTCAGGTGGTCCACCTGCCTTGGCCTCTTAAAGTGCTGGGATTACAGGCATGAGCCACCGTACCCAGCCAATACCCCACTTTAATCAGGAGGAGAAGTGACCTCGCCACCAGCAAGTATAAGCAAAATTGGCAGTGCGGCACCTTAGTTTCATGGGGCCAGTGGGAAAGACCCTCTCCGTGTGTGGGTTTGGACGGCACTCACACGTCCTCTCTGCCACACTTCAAGGTAACTTCAAGGACCACAGTGATGCATGCGTCTGCACCACCCCAGGCTAATGGGAAAGGCTCAGGCTGCAGCTGCAGGAGGTGGGACGGGGAGGGGCAGGCCTGGCCCCCAACAGCCACTGCTATGCAGTGAGATACAGGTAACTGGGTGTGGCCCCAAGGTAGAAGAACCTGTGCTCACAGTGCTGGGAGGCACCAAGCACCCCAAAGCACTGGGCACATTCTACATGCTTCTCCCATGATGTGTCAATACCATAGCTAGAGAAGGGAAGAGAGGCAGCCTCGTTATATAAGAGAGAAACCTCACTGCGGGCCTTGGGAGATCTCAGCCCAGAGAGCAGGGTCTGGCTCAGCGCACCGGGGATTGACAGAGCACATGGTGGAATCCAGGCTCCTTGCACTTACTGAACTTCCAGACCAGGCCAGCGGCCAGCGCAGCTCCTGCGAGGACGGTCCCCAGGGCCAAGGTGATACACAGCGCTTTCTTAGTCTCTGGAAGAAGGAGGAGAGTGCACCATTCAGACCAGAGTTGTTTAGAAGTCATGCTCTCAAATGTTTTCCATTATTTTTATAGAACACCATATTAAGAAATAATTATTTCATATGCACTTAAAAATGTGGCTTTTAATTTTAAGAAATATCATTGACAATCCTACTTCTCCCGTAACACTACACCTTACCTTATGCTTTTTGAAGACCAACAGGAGGAAGCTGTGATCTTCAGCAAAGTACATGGAGGTTAGCCCTTTCCAAAAGTCAGGTACGCCTGCCAGGCGTGGTGACTCACATCTGTAACCCTAACGCTTTGGGAGGCCTAGGTGGGTGGATCACCTGAGGTCAAGAGTTCGAGACCAGCTTGGCCAACATGGTGAAACCCTGTCTCTACTAAAAATACAAAAACTAGCCAGGCATAGTGGTGGGTGCTTATAATCCCAGCTACTTGGGAGGCTGAGGTAGGAGAATCACTTGAACCAAGGTGAAAGAGGTCTCAATGAGCCGAGATGACACCATTGCACTCCAGCCTGGGCAACAGAGCAAAAACTCTGTCTCAAAAAAAAAAAAGTATGGTATGCTAAAAGAGGGTCTTAAAATAGGCAGATGATTGGTGTTAAAAAAAGGGGGGGGACTAAGACATCATCTTGGTAATTACAGGCATAAGCAAAATGATAATACTGTCGCCAAAACTATCATCACTCTGTCAGTGGTACTCGAAGCAGAATAAATTGTCTTGCCCTAGGCTGTTTAGTGAATAGATGCTATAAACAAGCCCACAGTGTCCCAATCAGACAGCTGGCAGCTGCATGTGGCTATTTAATTAACGTTCCATGAAATTAAGTAAAATGACGTAAATTCAGGTGCTCAGCCATCACATGTGGCCAGTGGTTACCATGTTGGAGAGTGCAGCTGCAGAACCGTCCCGTGGCTGCCCTAAGTCCTGCTGGACAGCGCCAGCACAGCCCTTTGGTCCAAGGGCAGAAATATCAAACTCAGAGGAAAGGCACAATTCAGAAAAAAATTAAGGAATTTGGGAAAGGTCACCGATTGTCTCTAGCCAGACATAGCATTGTCGGTCCAAGGGTAAGCCAAAAGTCACACAGAGTTCAGAAGACAGCTATAGGCGCCACAGAGGCATGGCAGAGTCAGACGCTGCACTCAGCCAGCTCATGGGCTAGGAGCAAGGGCATCCATCCCTATCACCCCAGTGATGCCCAGCAGCCCCAGGTCCAGGAGCTCCCAGGAGCTTTCCCTGAAGAAAGGTGGAGAGGTGGAGGAGAGGGGAGGGGAAGGGGTTTGAACAGACCCTCCCAGGCTGGAAAGGTGGCATGACAGCCGGGAACTCCCTACCTGACCACACCTGTGCCTCTGGAGGTCGGCCAGGGTGAGAAGCTCAGAGCTGACCCATCTGCTGAGGGCTCAATGCTGCACCTCTCACTTGGTGACAACATTCTGCTAATTCTACAATCACTCTCAAACCGTTACAGGCTTAAAAATTACCTGGGGAATGTGGTGGTTTGCATCACCAAAGATTCTATTTCAGTTGGGGTCAGGCATGAATCTGCATTGCTCCTGTTTTCTTTCTTTCTTTTCTTTTCTTTTTTGAGACAGAGTGTTGCTTGTTGCCCAGGCTGGAGTGCAGTGGCACGATCATGGCTCACTGTGGCCTCCAACTCCTACACTCAAGCCATCCTCTCACTTCAGCCTCTCGAGTAGCTGGGACCACAAATGTGCACCACTATGCCTGGCTAATTTTTGGTAGATGAGGTTTCACCATGTTGCCCAGGCTGGTCTCAAACTCCTAGGCTCAAGTGATCCACTCCCCTCAGCCTCTGGGATTACAGGTGTGAGCCACCATGCCTGATCTGAATCTGAATTTCCAACAGGCTCACAGATGAGGCCAGCACCACTGGTCTGAGGGCCATGCCCAGGCATGCAGTGCTCTCATAACTCAGTTGCAATGATTATATGTGATGAAGGCAGCCAAGGTTGTTCATGGGAGAAATTCCAGACGGCTTCTCTGAGGCCAAGGACATTTCCTCTGTAGATGACTTCCCGAGTGCCATTTTATCCAAGATAAAATAACTAGTCTGCTGAGTTGAGGGCTATTCCATTAGGTATCCTGAACCTCACACGGAGCATGTGGTGATCTGCAGGGTTCTCACCAGGAGCATCTGCAAAGCAGGAAGCCCCCAAGTTTATTTTGCCGGACAGGCATTTGGAGCCAATGCAGGGTCAGTACAAACATCACTGGGTCCTGGCTGATCACGGCTGCTGCTGCAGAGTTTAATTACAACTCACCGGCCAGGCATGGTGGCTCATGTCTGTAATCCCAGCACTTTGGGAGGCCAAGGAGGATGGATCACCTGAGGTCAGGATTTCAAGACCAGCCTGGCCAAGATGACAAAAACCCCATCTCTACTAAAAATACAAAAATTTGCTGGACATGGTGGTGCACCTGTAGTTCCAACTATTTGGGATGCTGAGGCAGGAGAATCACTTGAACCAGAGAGGCAGAGGTTACAGTGAGCCAAGATAGCACCACTGCACTCCAGCCTGGGTGACAGAGCAAAACTCCATATCTCCATATCAAATACACATGCACACAGAACTCAGTACTATTTCCCTCCATCATGACCAACTTACAGCGGTCAACTCAGCCCTGTGGTCACCCGTGTCCACTGTTTGCTTCACGTGCACATTTGAAGAACTATTGACCTTCGATCCTCCAGAACCTAAGCTTTCAGCTGTGTATTCGCTCCTATTTAATCAATAACCTTCTATGGCTTTTGCTAAAGCGAGTAAATACATTAGGTCTAGAGAAAGTTCCTTGTGCTCCTGATGGGTGCCTCCAAATCTGTGCTACTGAATAACTGGTAGAAGAGCTTCAAAGCCAAACATTACACTCCAAATGTATACGTTTCTGTATATTAGATGCCAAATGTGTTCTTAAAAAGAATACCAAAGTAAGTTCAATTAAATTACTAAACTGTTTTGAGTTTATGAGTTTTATAATGCAAAATCATACACGCAGGTTCGTATCCTTCCCTTATAAAAGCAACTGAGAAGGGACTCATCTATCCCTGTCCGATGCTCTGTTATCATCTAGTCTTTCCCAGGAGAAGTGGAAATGTGTCCTTCAGGTGGGCCAGGGGTTCCTTTGCCCTCCTGGGTTTGGCTGTCACCAGCAGGAGCACCCCCATCTAGAGGTGCTGGCTTCAGGAGAGGACTTTCAGTGCCGTTTCTTTGGGAGGTAGCTCACACACAGGTCCTTAACCCTTTCACCCTGCCTTCCTTCCATCTCCACAATGGGCAAAGACCAGGAGTTTGCAATCTTGACTCTAAGTGATATTTTGCCTGGAGGATTCTTTGCTGTGGGGGCGGGGTGAGGAAGCTGTCTTGTGCACTGCAGGGGGTTGGGCAGTATCCCTAGTGCCTACCTGTGAGCAGCACCTCCTCCCCACCTGCAACCACCCACACTGTCTCCAGACACTGCCGATTGTCTCTGGGGGTCCAAATTGTCCTGACCGAGTACCACTGGCCTTGACCTACCCAACCACCGCCAGAAGAACATCAGTGCAAGCACAAGTATCTGTTTAGTGGGGAACATCGGAAGGAGGGAAAGAGAAACAGAGAAGGGAGAGGAGGAGGGATGATTAGGAAGGAAGGCCATGAAGGAGTAGAAAACTCAGAGAGAGGAAGTGGCAGGAGAGGAACAGGGCAGAAAAGCCATTTGTGAAGGATGAGTGGGTGAGAGGAGGGACAGAAACTCAAGAGCAACAGCACTTTCCCTGAGTGGAAGAGAGGTGGGGGCAGACAGACAGGGTTTCACAGAGCACTGGCATTAACCACGTCAGTGACTGACTATGTGACTTGGACACAGGGAAATTCACATTCTGACGAATCTCTAACTGTACAAATTGTATAGACAGAATACACAGTTTGCAAAATAAAATAAAAACACTATCAATTAAAGGATCAATTTAAAAGACCTTTGGCATAACCACTGCTGTGTGAGTTCCACCTGGGTGATTCTTAGCACTGAAACCAGCCTGAATTCAAAGCTGGGAGGCAGTGCAAGAGGGAGCAGTCTGGAAAGACATGACACCACATGAAATGGCAAAGAAAGGAGATGAATAGGAGGGTGAGGAAGAAGAAGGACTGAAGTGACAGCAGAGAAAATTTAACCTGTAGTCCTCCCAGGCTCACTCCGGCCACCCGCAGGACCGTGAAGCCCGATGGGACAGCACAGACACCTCTGTGCTGCAAACACACCAGCCAGGGCACTTACTGAACACGAAGTAACACGGAGCACCTTAAACATGACCTGTCACATTCAGGGGACAAAGAAAGGCAAGGTCGTTGATTTCTGCTCTTGGAAGCTTACCATTTATTCAAGAGAATACATCCATAAACCACACAGCCAAGAAGCCCAGAAAAGGTGATCACGAAAGCCTATGCCAAGTGGAACAGGCAGAGCTGTACAGGAGAGTTACGGAAGACAGAGGTCTCTGCAGGCCCTGGGCAAGAGGACAGACCTGGCAGCAACAGCTTTGCCCAGCAGGAAGAGAGTGGAAAGGCGTGAAGACAGACTGGCTCCGGCAGATGGAGGAGCAGGGTCAGACCAGGAGAGCTGGTGACAGAGCTGGTGGGAGCAGAGGGCCCACTGGGGAGGCAGACCCAGGACCTCGGGTTTGTTATAGGAAATAAACACAAAGAGAATCCTACTTGAGGTGCACACCCTCCCCGATGGGGATTTGGGCTGCGCGCTGACGACGGGGTTGGAAGCCTGCGTCGGGACCCTCGGGGCATACTGGGGTATCGGGGACGGGTAGTACTGAGCCGGATACACCATGTAGACATTGGGACCCACAGTGGGCTGTGCAGGATAGGGGTTTTCCGGTTGGTATCCATGGTTTTCATAGTAAGGTCCAACGCCTGGCGGTGACCCCTAAACAATTGAAAAAAAGACGAATAAGATAAAACCCTTATTGGCACTAAATGGTTAAATATAAAATATCACATCATCTCACAGCAATACCAATGACCTTTTAATTGATAATGTTTTTATTTTATTTTGTGAAATATGCATCCTAACATTGATCTTATTTAGAATAAAAACTAACCAAAACTTTCAATTACCAAAGTTTTTTGTTTTGTTTTGTTTTTTCCTATTCATTCTTTTTTTCTTACATGTCCATTTATTAAACAGGAGTTCCTTCATGACAATTTAATACAATATTTATTAACAATTAAAGCCGATATATACAAAAATACAGATTTGACTGGGTGCAGTGGCTCATGCCTGTAATCCCGGCACTTTGGGAGGCCGAGGCGGGTGATCACCCGAGGGCAGGAGTTCGAGATCAGCCTGGCCAACATGGTGAAGCCCCATCTCTATTAAAAATACAAAAATAACCAGGCATGGTGACACCTGCCTGTAGTTCCAGCTATTTGGGAGGCTGAGGTGGGAGAATCACTTGAACCCAGGACGCAGAGATTGTAGTGAGCAGAGATCATGCCACTACACCCCAGCCTGGGTGACAAGAGAGAAACTCCTTCTCAAAAAAAAAAAATACAGATTTGAATACTATAAAAACAATCAGGACAAGTACCATGTTAAATCTGTCCTTCAAAAGAAAGAGGGAAAATTGAGGTCAATGAGAGGCTTGTCTGCTGTGGGGGAAAAATCAACAGCAGCAAAGCTCTGGGGCCCCTGACCCACTCCAGATGTACAGACCCAAATCCGAGAGCCACCCAAGCCAGGAAGACCCACCCTGGGGCTTCTGTGTCCACTGAAAAGCCAAACACACAAACTCAAGTTTGCACAATGGGCTATTTATTCTTTGAAATAATTTTTAAAAAGTGGCTGACATTGGGATTTAGTAAAAGATAGTAATAATTTTAAAAAGTTGTGTAGAGGTCTGGGGTTAGAATCCATTAAGCCAATATCCTATACTTTTCATTCCTCCCTTCTTCTCCTTGAAGATTGATATACAAAATTGTGAACTAGCAATATCAGAATTAGAAAGAGAAGAATAATAGCTTAACATCGGAAAACTCACCAGCCGCCAGGCCCCTGTACTTATTATAATCTCCTTCAACACTGACCACAACCCCTCCCCCTGCCAGCAAGACTGGCACAGGCACGAATTAACACAACGGTTCTGCCAGGAAAAGACTGAGTTAAGAAATCTGCCTAAAGGAGCAAACTCCCCGTGTTCCCTGCCAATACCTCTTCCACGTCCTCTTCTCCTATGGAAGGAATGTATCATCACTCACTCACCATCTCCTATTAGTGGACATTTAAGTAGCTCACAATGTGTGCTATTAGCAGCTCTCCTGCAATAAACATCTTTGCACAGCACATGCATTTTTGTGCAGAGGATGGAAAGGTGTAGCTACATCCCATTAAATGAAATTTCTGGGTCAGAGTGTAGCCATCGTCAATGTGAAAAGAACTGCCTGGACATAGCATTTTATTCTCTGCTCTATCCTTCGGCTGCTGCCTCTCTTCTTAGAATGCCTGTCTCTCCTTCCTCAGCCTACTTCAAAATTGCCTTCCCAAGGCCTGCCCTGTCAAGACCCGCCCCGAACAGACCACTCTGGGCCCCACCAGCTCATATCTTCCCTTCTTCCGGCTCTGCCCAGTTGCCTGTTGGCTCGGCCACTCTGGGAGGCCAGATTTTTCCTCCTATCTGTATCTAAGGATCCCCATGCCAAACTTTTTCCCATTCATTCATCTCTGCCCCTTGTCTCTTATTGACCTCAGAGAACAACAGCAAGTTTGTGCTCGTTGGACAGGTGTTCTGAGCAGAGGCAGCACAGCCCTTAGAACCGCAAATGGGGCCTCCCGGGAAGTTGATTATAACCTATGAGCCAAAAAAGGCTTCCAGGGTTCCCCTCCACTTACTAACTCACTAATGCTCTCAAAAGTCCGAAGACTACAACTCTGAACCAGAACCGTGCACAGAGGAAAACACAGGTAATCTCTCATCTAAATGGGGGAGCCAGAGGCTGCAATCTCGGTCATCAAAGACCTTACCGTCCACCAGCCAGGCTGCAGTAGCAAGGCGGTTTGGCCCTGAAAATTCCTGAGCAGTGGACTTGAAATTAAACGCAGACCCAGTAAAAAATGAATATCAGTAACAAATCAAGGGGAAAACACCGTCTATTTTCCAGATATAGAATCTAAGAAGTGTTTTAAACTCTTTACTAAATGCATTTATATTCGGTGCAAGGCAAATTGATCAGTTACAATGGGAAGCAGAGATTAACCACATTTGTCTCCAAAGGGAGTGGGCTCCAGGGAGAGGGCAGGCCCCCAGTGCTTCATGCAGTTGTGACTTTTCCCAGTTTCTCAGTTGGGCACCAATGGGACCCCACAGGGGTCTCTTCCCTGTAGCGAAGAGACATACCCCTGTTATCGCCATCCTGCCTCACCTGTTCCCACACCTCATCCCTGTCCCCTGTCCCGCAAAGCAGAAAAGGACGGGGTCAAGGTGAAGATGTACATCACCCACATCTACCTGACAGCCATGGCATTTGCGACTCACCTGGACAGCTGTGTGGCTGCACCCCTGACTCACTCTTTCTAGAGGATGCCTTGAACAGCATCAGCCTGTCCCACCCTTCCCTACAAATAGCCCTTGCAATTACTGACCCACAAACACTGTTGGGAATAGCAGAAGGGACAAGGGAACAAAGAAAAGGCCAGGAAGGTAATAATTAACCACTTACTGAGTTCAAAGCCATCCTGATTTTATCAACGGCATCGAGTAATGATAGGTATCTGGAACGTTCAATCTGACCTAGGAGAAAGAAGTACAGGACTGTAATATCTCCATACCAGTTAGTTTTTAGAAGATAAATCTGGAAAGAACTAGAAGAATCTCTGGGTGAAGGTTAGCTAGAACAAGCAGTAGCATTTCCTGCTGACCTTTGGCCTGCATCTTCACCACCACTTCCCCACATCCTTCCATATTTAAGGACTTTGGGACCCACTCATCCCTCAGAGGTTACAGCAGAAGCACTCTCCTCTGGGATCAGAGTGGGTAGGAGGATGGGGCGAAATTGCAAGTGCTGCAGCCAGGACAGCCTGACCAGAGAGAGGAAGGAACAGACTCAATGGCTCAGACATCCATCGGAAAGGGCTCTCAAGGGACTGCCTGGGGCTTATGGCCACTCACACCTCCACTGCTATCAAGCCCAGGCATCCTGCTGGACTTAACCTGGTTCTCACTAGGCAGCTGGGATCTCCTCTTTACAGAACATCTCCCCAAGGGAGACTCCATGGGATAAAAACACCGAAGAAATGACAAGGACACTAAACCTATCAAGGTCGGCAGAGGTTAAGGACAGGATGGGCCCAGGAGGCAAAGACCTGGGCCAGTTCCTGGCAGGACAGCTCCCTGGAAGTGTCAATGGGTGAGTTACTCAACCTTGCTGAAATATCAGGGTCCTCATGGGAAAACAGATAGAGCAATCACCACCGTTGTGTTAAGCTGAGGGTTCCAGGAGAGTGCAGAAGGAGTGCCTTGCGGTGCCAGGAACTGAGAAACAGCAGGTGCAATCACAGCAGGTGCAATCACAGCAGGTGCAATCAGACCATCTCTCCCCAAACGTCCACAGGTGCTGCTGGAACCCCACACCGCCCAGCAGGTGGTCCAGAGCTCAGCGCCAGAAATATATAGCTCACAGTTGACTTTTTTAAGTAGGCCATGTGGGCCCTCCCCATTTTTAATAGATACATATATTTAACAATTCATAAAACACATCGACGACCACTCTGTTTACGACCCCAAACCCAAAAGAGAAAGAAATTCAGAGCCAACCAATTTGACCATTTCTAAGATTAGCAGTAATAAAAAGAAGGCTGTGGGCCATTTCCTTTATTGCCATTTGTGAACAGTTAACGATAATAGCTAGATGCCAACAACGTAAAATGCTTTATAGTAAAGCCACATTCTGACATAACTCCCCATGGACAAAGGTTCTTTGCTTGATCAAACTTAGGCTCCTGAAGCTTCTAGGTCATCTGTGCATTTCCTTGTAAAATCCAGTTTTAACAAAAAATCTTGCTCAGTCAGTTTAGCCAGAAACCCCCACCCTTGGTATCTGATTACTTCCAATACCTGATCGGGTTCCTCAGCCTCCACCGTGCCACAGGTGATGCCTGATTGCCCAGCCTGTCTTCAGCAAGAATCGTTCGGTTGGTTTAGGCAGAATCCCCCTTACCCTCGATGTTTTCTCTTAGTGATTTTTCCACCCACACCAACCCCACCCTGAGCCTTGGTTACAAATTAACTCCCACTTGCCCATGCTGTAATAAGTGGATCCCAATCTCTCTCTCGCACTGTAAAATCTGCTGGCTTTGGTCCCTGTATCTGTCTCCATGGTACTGAATAAACTCTGCCTCACCATCTTTAACAAGTGTCATTGAATGATTTTTTTCTTTGACATGCACTTCGTGAGCTAATAAAGGGCTTTTTTCCACCCCTTCTTACTTGGCTTTAAATGACCAAAGAATATTGTAGGAAACAGTGTTCAAGATTATCCATCCAGGAGACCACATTCCCAATGAGGGAACAAGAGCTTAGAGGAGGCTCTGGGCTTTGGGGCTGGCCAGACCAGGATCTGCTGCCTGTGACAAACCCAGAGAAGAATATATCCCATCTGCTGGTACACAGCAGATACTCAAAGCACAGCGGGCAGCACTAGGCAGGGGTTCGGCCCCCGACCTCTGTGAATAGACTCTGGATCCAAACTCAGGCTCAGCTACTCACTATCCATGACCTGGAGGAAGCTATCCACTCTTCTGTGCCTCAGTTTCCCCATCTGTAAATGCAGAAAATAGGAACACCTACCTCCAGGGTATTAAGTGAGTTAATCCTAATGAAGTGCTTTGTGCTTAGCATAAAATGAGTGCTACATAAATTTTCATTAAATAAGGGGAATTATAAAGCTGATGCACATTTAACAACCTGCTGAAGGAAAAGACGGCTGTCTTGTGACATTTGCAGATTTGCATTCGGTTAAGTACTCCCAGGCGACCAGCATAAAGCCCACCACGGAGCCACGTACAGTGGGGCCAGCATCAGCACACCATTGCTTTCCCATGTCCTCGGCAGAACTAGTTCCTGAACCACTAAACTGAAAAACCCCAGCAACCTGCCCTGAATGAAAACAAGGATGCTTTTTAGTCCTGAGCAACCTCACCAAACAGGTTGCAAGAAACACGCACATCATTTATTTACTCTTCACGTACAGATAAAACTATAAGAACCAGGTCATGTCGTAGCTTTGACTTTTTTTAGGATTAAAACTAAAGTTCACACCTTCCTGGGTATGAGGAAAGAAAAGTGACTAATATGCAGGTGGGAAAGATCACCATTGAAAATGTATAGAAAACACTTAAGCCTTGGAGTCATATCACATAATAGACCTTGCCTACGTCTGCTCTGTGAAGACAGAGGATCCTCAGGCCTGACCAACACAATAAATCCCGCATTCTTGTCTCATAAGCAGGAAGGAACTCAGTACCGTCCTAAGATTGCTTTCAAAGAGTCCTGCCTAACCAAACACATTCTCACGCCTCTGGTTTCTCGGCTCTCCTATCTCCCCAGTTATAGGTTTGGTTGAAGTTTCAGGAAGTGAAAATTCGATCCCATTGGCGGCTCTCCCAGCTCAGAAGCCCTCTGAAAGGAATAATGAATCAATGCTCAAAACCCACGTTTGCTATTCATTCACGGTCCCTAACAAGGAAGCCAGGGAAGAAACACCGGGAGCTACTGCTGTGAATTGTCAAATAAAAGCCACGGGACCCAGAGGCAGTCCCAGGAGAATCCTCTCTTTCAGCAACCCCGCAACCCACACAACACGATAAACAAAAACATTAAGTGTGCCCAAATCAGCTACCATGGACTTTGGAATGGAAGACCAATCACATTCTCCAGTTGAGCCGGGTACGGTGGCTCACGCCTGTAATCCCAGCACTTTGGGAGGCCAAGGCAAGCAGATCACATGAGGTCAGGAGTTCAAGACCAGCCTGGCCAACATGGTGAAACCTTGTTTCTACTGAAAATACAAAAATTAGCCGGGTGTGGTGGCGGGCGCCTGTAGTCCCAGCTACTTGGGAGGCTGAGGCAGGAGAATCACTTGAGCCCGGGAGGCAGAGGATGCAGTGAGCCAAGATCAGGCCACTGCACTCCAGCCTGGGTGACAGAGAGAGACTCTGTCTCAAAAAAGAAAGAAAAAAAAGAAAAACCATTATCCAGCTGAGAAGAAAAGAAGGCAGGAAATACCCCTTCCTGGCATTAGATCTGAAAGGGGAAGCACAACTGTCCCCAGGAGACCAGGACATCACACTTAGTCCTGTTCATCTTCAAAACAGGGCTTTCCTCACCCTCACAAGCTTGTACTTCTGGTTAACTGGTCTCTGAAAGGAGCAAGAGGAAGAGATGAGGAGAGACAAGGCTGTGTAGCAAACGTTCTCCTGTCATTCAAACCAGGACGATGGTTCTCAGTTCCGGAAAGCCAGCCACCATGAGCACTTTGGGAGATTGTCCTTTAAGTACAGAAGCACAACAGTGGGTGGCACTCAGGCCCCACTCCTGGCTGGCAGGAAGCGCTTTCTTCAGTACAGTGTCAGCCACTTGAATCTCCTCAGCTGTTCTCGTGCTGTTTGGGTCCATCCTGGACTGAGAGCTGAGTCAGCCCGTGAGTCACCTGCCTGGCCATCACACAGCAGGACGATGCTGTGGCATCATATCAGCATCTCCTGACATGATGAAGTTACTGCCAAAACAAGAATCATTTCTCCAAGCTTCTCTCCTCTGGAGATCTCAGGACACGTTAGCCAGAGACTTACTTTCCAAACAACCAAGCCAATGCAAATGAGGTCAGGCTCATAGACACTGACTCCCACCCAAGAGCCAGGGGCGTTCTCTTCAATGAAGAGAAGACACTGACTTCACTGCCCACCACCGTGCATGGACCTGCTCCTTCTCAAAGCCCCCACGTATGACCGGTACTGTTCGAGGTGCTGGAGGTGCTGGAGGAAACAGGCCAGGCTCAGACCCAGCACCTCTTCTTCAAACTCCTGACAACACTACCACCCTCCACCGTCACTCCCAGTCAATGACCAAATGATCAAAAAGAGCCCCTCACACCAACATAACTGCACCAACATCACATTACACAACGAGATGTTCTGTCCTCTCAAGGAAAGAAATGCGACTAAATGAGCGTTAGCCGATAGTGGATTTACGCGGCGGTTCAGCAGACACTCATTTATGTATAATCAGGTAAATTGCACACACAGTGATTGGCACAAGGGTTCTGCTGAGAGAGAGAGGTTGAGTGAGAAGCAGAGAGATCACCTCAGGAGGGGATTGCCTGCATCATCCAAGTTTCCTTTTCTGTGAATGACTCATTGTCCCCAAGAGATTACAAACTTTTTAGGGCAGAAATCAGGTCTGATTCAGTCTCTCTCTCTCTCTCTCCCTCTCTCTCTCTCTCTCTCTCTCTCTCTCTCTCTCTCTCTCTGTTTTTCTAAATCTAGCTTTGTAGCTTACAAAGACAGTATTTAAATGTTTTTCGAGTTCCTACCACCCGCCCAAATCTATTGTGTTTTTATATACCAACAGTAGATCATTGGAAATGTAAATTTGAAATACAATTCACAGAAAAAAATTTTTTTTTAGTTCCACAGGCCAAATGAGTGAGATGAAATTTAGCAGAGAGAGATGAGATTCCCATACCTAGATAACACCAGCACCCCAAGTCAGGACAGTGAGTGACCTCCCGGGGTCCAAGTGCACAAAGCTGAGTGCAGCCTGACATGACAGGGAGCAGCAGAGGCCCCCAGGTCACTCCAGGAGGAGACTTCACCACACACAAGACACTGGCTAAGCTGTAAAGAACTTGTCCAAGTCAATCTGTAAAATGGGAAGAAACAGAAGCAGGGTTGTCACAGGGACCCTGAGTGAGAAAACAAGCCCCCAGCTCAGAGCCCAACCCACTTGATAATATAATGATGGCAGATAAGATTTATCTTCCAACACCTAAGAGCTGGCTACATGGAAAGAGAATTCAATTTATTCTGCGTACATTCAAGGGACAATACCAGGGTCACGATCAGAATTGTCAGAAGGGCAGGCTTGGATTCCATCTGGGGAAACCAAGATTCCAACAATGAAAAAGTTCAAACATGGCCTGGAGCTACCTTAGAAAGTACCACATTCCTCAAACCTAAAAACGTGTGTTTCAAGACTGGAAGATTGTTTCCCCAACATATTCCCAAACAGGATCAGGCTTGAGCATCGAGATCAGACATGGTGATCTTTCAACACTGCTCCCAACTTCTTATAAATGCATCATCAACAGTGAACTTGAAAATGTCAGTGAATTCTCTGTTATCAGAATCTCGCAGAAAGAACTCCAAATGCATCGTCCCTAGAAAGCATGGTCTCCCGTGCCCCCTGGGCTGTGCTGCAGTGGGGTCAGGCTGAGTGCCCTGCCAGCACAGCCCCTTGGAAAGTGATGGCCTTAAACGGAATTTGACACTGCACTGTGCACCTTGTACAAACAAGCAATTATAAAAAGCCTCAGCTTAGCTCCAGCTGCCAAAGTACTTTTCTAACAAATCCAATCATCACAGCCTCTCTTCTGAGTTCCACTTGAGAGCCCCAAGTTTTCTGCCTAGTCTGCCCTTGAGCAAACTTCCAGACTTCAGCTGCCACGACCACAAACCAAGGTGCCCTTCAAACACTTCCTGCTTTCTTATCACAAGTCTGTGCCATCAGCCCCTCCTTCCATGGATGCCCGATGGCTCAGCGCTGTCCACATACAGATGTCTACGCCCTCGCCTCCTTCTCCGGACCTCACCTCCAGGAGGATAAAAAGTGTGTCTTAGAGTTGCCTGCCTTCTAAACTCCACTCTGTTTAGAGTGGCGGAAAATCAGCCTTGACTCCCAACCAGCACATCTTCCATGCATCCAGTTCCTCTCTCCGGACCACTGCTCAGCCGCCAGTAATAATCAAGTCCCAGGTCAGGCTCTGCCTTCTCCTGGAGCCCAGCCTCTGTTCTAGGTCATCCTGAATAGCTGCCTGTGTGCTCAACCAAGCTGCTGCCCTGCCGCAGGTTCCCCATTTGCTCCTCCCTGGGTGTCCACAAGCTAGGTGGGAGCAGGATGGTCAATGGCCATGGGGACATCATAAGCTGCTCCTTCACACCCAGTCCCATACCCCTGCTGCTTGCAAGTCAGGGCTTCCCAAATCAGCCTTAGGGCAAGAAGGCGCCCCACAAAGGCTGACACCATACAGACCTCAGCTCTCAGGTACATAATGCTCCTACACCCCAATCCTGAGGCCACCCAAGGCATCCAGTATTGGGGGACCCCTGGCAGGTGTCCTGGAAAGTAGGGAGGGAGCAGGAAGAGCAGCAAAGGCCTGGTGACTATGGGATGATGGATACCCAGGAAGTGCAGAGCAGGAAGGACCAGAGAGCACAAACGCACCTGAGCCTTCAACGCCCCTGCGCTCTCTGGCTCCCTGCAGGGAGCTCTCTCTGGCCTCTCTCTGGCCCCACCAGCAAGGCCACTTTCCAAGTCTTCAGCAAGCAAAACTGAACAACCACTCCACTGAGCACTCACCTTTTCTTTCTGCCTCAGAGCCCAAGGCTTAGTTCTGATCAGTGCTTCCCAAACCCAGAATTTTCAAGAGGGCTTAGAAAATAATCATGGTAATAAGATGCCGGGGCCCCATTCTCAGAGTCGGATGCAGCAATTGGAACCAAAGCAATGACCCATATTATTACAAAGCTCCCCTAGGGAATCCTGCCACAGATTCAGGTGGAAAAGAGTAAGACTTTTACCAGCCAGACTTCTAGTTTACACTTCCTGGTAGGGCCCTCACCCTTAGGTTGGGCCCAGAGTAGGCGACAACACACTCACATGATGGTGGTGGTGGTTACTGGCATGATGTACTGCGTGCATCTACCTTTTCACCTACAGGACATTTGCACCAGTGTCTTTTCACTCAATGCCCCCAAGGCCCAGGAGGTCAGCCCTCCACAGTCCCCCTTTTGGAGTTCCAAGCCCTCTGGCCTTGTCATACTGCTAGAGGGGGAGCCCAGGTGGGACTGTGGGCAGGGGCTGGGCTCTGTCTCGTCGGGGAGAATCGGAGCCTGGCCCAGGAACAAGCCCTTTCCAGTCAGGATTCCAGGCACCTGGTTTTCAGCTTCCTTCCCTCCTTTCCTTCACTTGCTGGTAACATTCCAACCTCCCGAAAGGAGGACCCAGGGAAGGAGCAAAAGGAATCGATACTGTGACGATGGTCACCAAAGTCCCTTCCAAGCATCATGTGTCTCCAACTCAGAACCCAACACTGGAAGCACTAACCTATGGAGCCAGACAGGCCGTGTTTATCCCCAGTTCTGCCCCTTACAGGTTACAAGACCTTAGACAAGCTACCCGACCTCTCTTCCCCAGTGTCCTTACAATTGAGTTACGTATGTTATAAAGGGTTTGCAATGATGCCTGGCTGAGAAAAGAAAGTGCCACATCAACATCTGTGGTTATTCTTATGACAAAAGTGCAGCCAGATGCACTCCTATGACCAAGGTGACTAAGCTGAAGATAGAGTGGCCAACGGTGATAGGCGGACCGCAGCAACCTGGGAGGCTCTGCCCGCAGCTCCAGCAACAGCACAGGCTTGCTGTTAGAAGGTCGTCCTTGGTGGGTGTGAATCAGGGCAGTTGCTGGGGACCAAGCAAATGTCCAAGCAGAGAACAAAGGCCCAGCCGGCTCACCAGTTGATGATTAAAAGTAAGCAGAGGCCAAAGTGGGCGACTCCCCAGGCAGAGGTCTCAGCCCACGGGAGACACCCCTGCAACCCTCCAGCCTAGTGCATTCTTACTCGAGGTGTTACTAGGTTTCATTCTAACCTCATCTGTCCAGTAGTTCTGCAGGGGGAGTGGGGCAGATCCCACTTCCTCAAAAGAACTCAGTAAAGGTGAAGACATCATGAGCAACCTCCAGTGACTTCTGGGGGAGTTCCTGACTACCTGACCCACCAGGCCCTCCCTTCAGAGCAGCAGCTAAGGAGCCAGGACTGACTTAGCTCCCCGTGTCCCCAAGTCCCTTTACCCTGGAAAACTCTCCTTGCCACACTCCCAGCCCCCAGCCTTCCTGCAGGGGAGGCTGGCTCCATTCCCACTTCCTGGAGTACCTTCCCAGACCTCCCAGCGCAGGTCAACAGCCCTAGTCTCACTTTAGGTTTTCCAAACACCTTGTAACTGGGCTGCCTAGTTTTGGTAATTTTCCATTATTTGGGGGGTTCTTGTGGCTGGGAGCTCCATGAGGTCAGGCATCGCCTAGAGCGCGATGTGCTAACCTTTCCCACGGGACCACCGCACAGGTTCGAACTGAGGGGAGGGCTGCGGGGCCTCAAAGCCGAACCCTGGGTGCCCCCTGCCCACCAGGCGCACCTCGGGCCGCCCGCTATCCTTTCCTTCCCAAACAAGCCACCAGGATTCCTCGTGACCAGGCCTGCCACCTGGGCGTTCTGAACAGGATTCGGTGCCACCGCGCTGTGTCCTGAGGCGGCGGGGCTGGCAGGGCTCGACGCACAAACTTTCTGGCCATCGGGCAGTTTTTCAGTTGGGCCCATGCTCGAGCAGAGCGCCCACTGCCAGGCTGGAGCACTTGACCACTCAGGATGCCACGGTCCCGAGCCCGGCTGGACAGGATGAGGTGGACCGAAGCGCCCAGGTGCCGGGCCTTTCCCGCAACCCAACAAGGAGCGCGATCCCAGCGGCCAGACCCGCTCCTCCCGGATGGGTTCCTGCGGGTGCCGGGTGCCCAGGCGGCCCTGGCCCTGATCGCCGCCAGCGGGTCGCCGCCACGGGGCCTGAGTCGCGAGCAGTCCCTCCCCGGGACTGACGGGCCGTTCGCGCCTCGCCCGGGGGCCCTCTCGTAGCCTGGCCCCGCGGTCCCTGCCGCGCCCGCCGTATCGTTCCCGACATCTCAGAGAGTTTCCAGTTTCTTCCTACCTCAGTAGGGAACCAAGAAGCAGAAGGAGTTCAGGTAACACTGCGGGACTGCAGAGATTTCCCCCAAACAAAGAAGCCGACCGACAGTGCTCCGGGTCCTCGCCCCAAAGAGCAAAGACGCACCGGTGCTCCCAGGTGGGGGCCGCAGAGGGCAGGGGGACCAGGAGCCCGCTCCGGAAGACCCCGCCCCGAGGGACCCCGGGTGCCCTCTCCCACCAACAGGGGCGCCCAGGGGTGCCGGCCGCTTGCCAGAGGTCCCAGGCGCCCAGAACTCTCCCAGCACCCCCGAAGGCACCCTGCCCGGCTTGCCCCAGCGCTTGGCCCTCGGGCGCACTCACCTGCGGCGCCGCGCTCCCCACAGCGGCTTTCACCTCCGGGCGGGGGCGGGGCAGGGGCCCCGGCGGGTCCCAGGCTCCCGGGTTCCCCTGCCCAGCCCGACCCCGCGCAGGGACCCCGGCACGCGCGCCGCTCACCTGCCGCGCTCCCGGCGGTGCTCCCCGCCCCTCGTCTTCCTTCTCCGCCTCCCGCTTGGCTCGCGCCTTCTCGGCCCGGCGCCCGGTCCCGGACCTGCCCTGGCTGTCGCTTAAATCTCAGGAGGCGGCGTCCCAGGGCCCAGGGCGACACCCCCAAGCGCAGGTCCCCGGTTACCCCGGGAGGGCGGGGGCGGGCGCGGCGGGAGGAGGCGTTTCCCCGGGGAAGCCCGGGACTCGGCTCCAGGCCCGGCCCAACCCCGACTGCGGCGGGACCCAGGTGCGACTCTGGGGCACTTCCCGGGCCAGCCCAGCGGCCAGCCTGCCCCTCTCGGGTCGAGGGCGCAGCTCTACCCGAGGGCTCGAGTTTGGGTTAAGGAGGAGGATTCCTGGGAGCGCTCCTCCAGTCCTGGGTGAGCCCCCGGAGTTGCCACTTCCCGAGCTCCTGCAGGCTGCCGGTCCTGGCCTCAGGGGAACCACTGTGGCCTCTGGGCAAGGACCCAGGAGTCGGCCTTTTGGGGCCGCGGACCGGAGCACGAGTGGTGGGGACGCAGCGCCGTGCGCCAAAGACCCTCCTCAGACCTCCTAGACTGTCTTTTCTTGGTCCCGCCAGCGTCCCTTGGAAAGGGGTCCCCAGGAGATTCCCAGGTCTCCCTGCACGACTGGCCAGGGTGGGAATGAGGAATAGTGGAATACACCTCAGCCCGAGGACTTGGCTGTTTGCGGGCGCTTCAGACGTTCTTTCCAGTGTCTGCAACTGTGGGGGCTCGGAATTCACCGGAATTTAATAGGACCAGAGGAGACCAGAACTCGCCACCCCAAGTAAGCTTGGAGGAGACCAGAATCCGCCACCTCCAAACAGCCCTCTCTGGCATATTGATGATTTGGAACTGGTTATGTTGAGAAACTGCAGGCACAGGGTTACCTCTGAGAAACCACTTTTGTAAAGGAAATTTGCACCTATAAAGGAAATGGTCATTAGTCAACACATCTGAACTAGGAAGAGAGCTGTTCCTGGACACTTTTATCACTTGGGAAACTTTTATCTGCCTCTCACGGCAACCTGTGTCACCAGACACCTCCTCCCCTCACTCTCCCCTCACTCCTCCATAGATCTCCAGAAGCCTCAAACCCCCATTCCTTTCTGTCGCTGGAAGTAACACATAAGCCTCAATCATCTGGCTGCTGTTTCTTTTTTTTTCAGAAGGAGTCTCACTCTCTTGTCTAGGCTGGAGTGCAGTGGCTCAGTCATGTCTTATCGCAGCTTTGCCCTCCCAGGCACAAGTAATCCTCCCACCTCACTCTCCCTAGCAGCTGGGACTAGAGGCATGTGCTACCACGCCCAGTTAATTTAATGTTTTGTAGAGATGGGGGTCTCCCTGTGTTGCCCAGGCTGGTCTCGAACCTCTGCGCTCAAGCAATCCACCTGCCTTGGCCTCTCAAAGTGCTGGGATTACAGGTGTGAGCCCGCTCACTAGACATGTCACTCATCTAAGTCTCATATTCTTGTGAGATTCCCATCTGTGAGTACATACATTAAAACAGCTTTTCTCTTGTTCATCTGTTTGATGTCAATTTAATTTGTAACTGAAGAATCTAGAAGGGTAGAGGGGCAGCATGTGTTCTCCTCCCCTGCATAATATACAAATCAACAGGATTTGCTTTAAAATGAGGTGGAAGCAGAAGAAAGCCCCATTCGGTTCCATCCCAGGCTGCCTCGGCGCAGTGCTCCCTTCCTGGGAAGCTCTCCCGGAGCCTCCTGACTGATAGGACTTTCCTAGTAAGGCCTTCCCTCCCACCCCTCTTTTGGCTCCTTTTGAGGTCTGCTGGTAGTCCCGGCGCTCCTCAACTCCTACACTGCCCTCCAGCCCCAGTGGGAGACTCTGAAAGACCCTCCCAGCACACAGGTCTGGCCTTTCTCGGTGGCAACCCTCTTATTTCTGCTTTGGCAGTGTGTTTGATGCCTACTAATTCCACCCAGAAACCAGGGAGTATGTGCGACCGTGGACTCAGCCCTCTTGTCGTGGTTGTTCATTCACCATTTATTTTTCCTTTTATATTAATAGTCAGGGTTCTCCAGAGAAACAGAAACAATAGGAGATATGCAAATATATACACACATATATATGTGCATATGCATGTATATACACACATCTAGATTTCTATGCATTATTTATAAATATTATAAGCATATTAGAGATTATATTATACATAAATAATACATACACAAACATGCATATTTATATGCATAATATAATGCAGATAGGATATCTATTATATATAATTTATATGTAATAAACAATATTTATCATATATATAAAGATTTATTATGAAAAATTGGCTCATACAATTATGGAGACTGAGAAGCTCTCCAATCTGTCATCTATGGACTAGAGACCCGGGAAAGCTGGTGCCATAGCTTTCAAAGTCCTGAGAGCCAGAGAGCTAGAGAATCGATGGAACAGATTCCAGTCCAGGTCTGAAGGCCTGAGAACCGCGAGTGCTGAGGGCGGAAGAGGATCAGAGTCCAGCTGACAGTCAGGCAGAGAGCAAATTCAACCTTCCTCCTCTTTGTTACATTCAGGCTTTCAACAGATTGCCGAAATTGAGGGCAATCAGCGTTACACAGTCCATCTATTCAAACATTAATCTCTTCCAAAAAAACACCCTCACGCACACCCAAAAATAATGTTTAACCAGTTACCTGGGCATTCCATGGCCAGGTCAGCTTGACACATAAAATTAACCAAGGCTGGGTGCATTGGCTCCCACCTGTAATCCCAGCACTTAGAAGACTGAGGTGGGAGGATCTCTTGAGCCCAGGAGTTTGAGACTAGCCTGGAGAATATAGCAAGATCTTGTCTCTACAGATATTTTTTTAAAAATTAGCCAAGTGTGGTGGTGCGCACCTGTAGCCCCAGCTACTTGGGAGGCTCAAGTGAGAGGATCAGTTCAGTGCAGGAGTTTGAGGCTGTAGTGAGCTTTGATTGTGCCACTGCACTCCAGTCCAGAGGACAGAATGAGACCTTAATTTTATCTGAGTGTGAAAATATATATATATGTAGCCATAAGTTGACCCCTTGTCAGCTTTGCACCCACACATCTCCTTATACCATACTTCATCTCTAAAGACACTAGCAAAGTAATAACCTGCCTATTGTGATACACCTCTTCTGCAACAACCAAAAAAAGTGCTAAGCCCTTCCCCAAAAGTGGATGTAAAATTCTCAAGTGTTTACACTTCTCCTTGGTATTTCATAACCTAAATACTGTAATGTAAAATTAACAATACTTAATACAATGATATAAAGTCAATACACCTTAAATTATATAATCATGGATGTCAGAGAAAATAAAACAAAGATAGATAATCCTGTATATACAAATACGTGCACAAAGGTATTCAGAAAAAAGTAATGAGAAAATACTTGTGACTACCGAAGTCTTTATAGCAGGCTGCATGGGCAGTCGCTGGTGTGTATAACTGTCTTCGTCCACTCCCCACTCTTCACTCCCTCTGCCTTCGGTGAGCATGGCAGCTGGTCATCGTTGTTAGACTGATACACTGACCCTTCATTCCTCAAGGGTCTGAGCCATTAGTAACCCTGCCTGGATCATGCTGTAGTTTTCCATTGACCTTCAACACAAGCATGGTAACATGAAAAGATTCCCTAAAGAATTGCTGTACTCCAGACACACTCTTCCTTACCTTCCTGGTGGAGGAGTAGTCTCGTTTCTCCTTGGTAGTCCAGATCGGTCTCCCCAGCCAATACCATAACTCTCTCTTTGCCTGTTGATTCAGAGGCATGTGGAGCCCGAAGTGGCCAGGTGGCAGTCGTAAATTCTAGTTTAATGGGATCACTGTTGTGTCTTCTGGTGGCAGCATTCCTCCCTCTGGAGCTAAGACCTCTAGGTCAGCAGAACATAAGGTCACAGAAACAGGAAGCAAAACTGTTGCAAGTGGGTCACTGGGAGGAATAGTGTGTGGTGCCACTCCCATTTCTACCCCTTGATTCCTGCACCTGTGGATCCTGGCTGTGGGAGAAACAGCACCACATATTGGGTGCTGATTCAAAGCATGCACAGCCTTCTGGAGAAACTTGCCCCAGCCTGCAAAGCCTTATCACCTAGCTGGCACTATCACTGCATCTTCAAAAGGCGATTCCACCATTCTATCAAATCAGCTGCTTCAGGGTGATAGGGAACACGGAACATCAGTGGATTCCGTGAACACAAGCCTATTGCCATGCTTCCTTGGGAAGTCAGTTCCTTGGTCAAAAGCAATGCTGTGTGTGGAATTGGAATTGGAATCCACCGTGATGGTGGATAAAGCACTCTGTGAGTTCCAGCAGAAGCACTAAGTGCAGAGAAGACAAAGCTGATCAGCCAGGTACCTGCCCGATCACCCTGGAAACTGTGCCATATCAGAGCCTTGGTGCTAGTCTCTGCTGCTGGCAGATGGGCACTCAGCTATGGCTATACCAGTTCGGCCTTGGTCAATGGGAGTCCATGTTGCTGAGCCCATGCACAGTCTCCATCCCTTCCACCAAGGCCACTTTGTCCATGAGCCCATTGGGTGATAAGAGGAGTGGCTGGGGAAAGGCTGACTGGTATCTACAGAATGGGTCATCCTATCCACTTGATTTTTTTTTCAGAAGGAGTCTCATTCTGTTGCCCAGGCTGGAGTGCAATGGCACATCTTGACTCACTCACAAGCAGGTGCACTGCCCTAAGTTCTACCCACTGGGAAGATTTCCCTTTGCCATGATCCTTCAGGGGTGTCCCAGAAACAGGCTGTCATGCTGCAGCTGTGCAGTGCTGGGTGATGCCTGCATATGGTGCAGAATCATCTGTAAACCAGGCCTGGGTTTTCTCTTCCTCTGTAACCTGATCATAGGGAACTTCCCATGTGGCGAGGGTGCAAACTGGGGGAGAGAAGGCAGTGTAGCAGGAGTGGAGACCCTGAACATCAGGTCACTTTTTTATACAGTCTACTTAAGCTTTCACGACCTGATCAGGCCTGACCACATGTAGACCACTTCCATTTGATGATGGAGTGCTGCTGGGCATCCTCAGACTTATGGTGTGGTGGGGCAAATAACACCCAGTCCATGACGGGAGCTCAGGTAACTTGGTAACTTGTGGGCCCATGGTCAAGTCTTTGGCCTCTACTAAGGCCTGGTAGCTGTGAAAGAGCTGTTTCTCAAAAGGAACGTATTTATCTGTGGAGGATGGCAAGGCTTTGCTTCAAATCCTAAGGGCCTGTGCTGCAATTGACCCCCAGGGCCAGCCAACAGCTCCATATCACATCTCTCACTGTCACTGAAACTTCAAATGCCACTGGATCTGCTGAGTCCTGTGGCCCAGGTGTCAGAGCAGCTTGCACAGAAGCCTGGCCTGCTGTCAAGCCTTCTCCTGTTCTGGGGCCCGCTCAAAACTAGCATCTTTTCGGGTGACTCAGCAAGTGGGCCAGAGTAAAACATGCAACTGTGTTGCCTCCAAAATCCAAAGATGCCCACTAAGCCCTGTGCCTCTGTTTCAGTGGAAGGAGGGGACAGATGCAGCAACTTTTCCTTCACCTTAGAAAAGGCAACTCAATAGGCCCCACACCACTGGACCCCTAGATATTTCACTCAGGTAGAAGGCCCCTAAAATCTTTCAGATTTACTTCCCACCCTCTGACATGCAATCATCTCACCAATAAATCTAGAGCAGTTGCTACTTCTCTCTCACGAGTGCCAGTCAGCCTAATGCATCAGTGTAATGCACTATTGCAAAATCTTGTGGAAAAGAAATGCAGTCAAGTTTCCTGTGAACAAAATCATGGCATAGGACTGGAGAGAGGACAGACCCCTGAGGCAGGACAGTGAAGGTGTATTGCCAGCCTTGCCAGCTGAAAGCAAACTGCTTCTGGTGTGTCTCATGGTATTGGCCAGGTGAACAGCTGCATCTGGGTACCAGGAGATGAGTTAATTGGCTCAAGCTGATGCAGCAGCTGCAATTGGAGTTGGCACCTGGTTAAGCCTACAGCATCCACTATACTTTTCCAGAATCTGTCTATCTTCTGCGCAGGCTAAACAGGAGAGTTGAGTGGGGATGTGGTGGGAATCACCACACCTGTGTCTTTCAAGTTCTTGATGCTGGCACTAATCTCTGAAATCCCTGCAGGGGTGCAATATTGGTTTTGATTTACTATTTTTCTAGGTAGATGCAATTCTAGTGACTTCTACTAGGTGTTTCCCTCATTCCACGAGTCAAGGACCCAAGTGGGGATTCTGTCAGCTGCTGTGTATGTCTATTCCAACGAGGCATCTGGAACCAGGAAATCACCATAGGATGAGTTTGGGAACCAATGGACCCGCTGTAAGTTGGAGATGAGCTGAGACTCCATGAATCACCTGGCCTCCATAAGACCCTACTCTGATTGAAGGGCCACACGGACATTTTTTAGTCTCCTGGAATTAATGCTAGTTCAGAGGCAATGTCCAGCAGTCCCCAGAAGTTCTGATTACTTCCTTTTCTGTGATGCACAGTCACTCTGGTAAAAGGCCAGAGATCTCTCTGGGAGAGGACGCAAGAAAGACTAACAGTATACATGTTCAGTAGTCGTGGGATGCTTTCTCAAGGGGATTCAGTCTGCCCTTCACTCAAAGGGTTCTGGGTTGTAAACTGGCTCAAGCCTGGGGATTAACTGAGGGGCAGGAATCTCTGCTTTCGTGGTTCGGATTAGGCTTGTTCATTTGCCCTAGAACTTTCTTCTTATGCAAATCAAGTCAAGGTTTAGTAGGATTCCCATCTGTTTCCTACCTCGGAACACAGTGAATAGTCACTGCCATGGATCCCAGGAGTCGGACTCTTCTGATTTTTGCTTTCTATCCGCTGTCCATTATGGTGACCACGCCCATCTTGTCTTTGGCAGTTGAGTGCGTCCACGTGGCTCCCTCACCTTGGGATCCAACTCCTCTTACTGCATTTAGGTTTCCCAATTCAGTGATGGCATTTCTCACTGTAAAGTCTGGCCTCACAGAGCTCCTTAACGATGCTGAGGCTCCTCTTACAAACTTATTTCTCAAAGCACTGGTGAAAATAAGATATGCTGGCCCCTCCCAGTGTGGGTAGGTAGATCTTAAATCACAAATCTACCCGTACATTTCAATCTTCCTAAGTATTTGGATTCCTTTCTCTATATTAAACCAAGACAAGTCCAGCATTTCCAGTGCACCGGCTGTGGGTCACCTTTTGATCCATGTTTTACCCACCCTACCAAACTGTTGGATCCCTCTCTAACTCCCTGAGCCCCAACATTAAATGCAGAGTCCCTGCTTAGCAAGTCCATTTCAAGGAATTCTGCTTGGTCCAATGTTGTGTTCCTTCCACCATTATCCCACCCCTTTGCTATCCATTTCCACACATGCTCCCTGGGTTTCTGTTTATACAAAGTAGAAAACTCAAGTAGTTCTATTGGAATGCAGCACACTTCTGTATGGGTCACACTCACCTGCAGGAGCCTGTTATAACTTGAGTTAAGTTACAGGTCTAGAGCAAAGGGTGGTAGGATGGGTCCTCTGGGGAATCAGGATTGTTTAAAATTACCTGGCAGAATTGCAGAGAAAAAAACTAAATGAGCTTCTAGAAATAGAAAGCTAAAAGTTTTCAATAGCTGAAGAGGGAATCAGTGGCATGGAATATAGACCTGAAGAAATTATTCAAATTTTTTCAATTTTGAATAAAATTTGGAAGATAAAGTTTTGTTTTGTTTTGTTATTTATATGAGAAAGAGCTAAGTGGTGTGGAAGACAGAGTAAAAAGATCTAAAATATGTCTGATTAGTTTTTTTGGAAAGTAATCTTTGAGAGAATAAGGAGAATCAATATTTAAAATAATAAATGATCAGACATTTTCCAAAACTGATAAAAGTCAGAAAGTTTTAGATTACTGAAGCACAGCAAATCTCAGGTAGAAGAGGAACCTGTAGAAATACATCCTAGTGAAATCACAGAATGCCTGAAGCGAAGAAAAGAACTAAAAAGCATTCTGGGTCCAGTGCAGTAGCACACACCTGTAATCCCAGCCACTCAGGAGTCTGAGGCATGAGAATCCCTCAAACCCTGGAGGCAGAGGCTGCAGTGAGCTGAGATCATGCCATTGCACTCCAACTTGGGCAACAGGGTGAGACTCCATCTCAAAAAAAATTATAATAATAAGTAGAAATAAAAAGCGTTATAAAACAAAAAACTTGACAACATTCAAATGAAAGCTAGAATATAGTAGAATGAAATATTTAAAGTCTTGGGGAAAAGTGGCTGTCAACATACTTTTTTTTTTTTTTTTTTTTGAGACAATCTCACTCTGTCACTCAGGCTCCAGTGCAGTGGCTCAATCTTGGCTCACTGCAGCCTTTGCCTCCCAGGTTCAAGGAATTCTCCTGCCTCAGCCTCCTTAGTAGCTGGGATTATAGGTAATTTTTGTATTTTTAGTAGCAGGGTTCCACCATATTGGCCAGGGTGGTCACAAACTCCTGACCTCTAGTAATCTGCATGCCTAAACCTCCCAAAGTGTTGAGTTTACAGGCATGAGCCACCACACCAGGCTACATAGAATTTTATATCCTGCGAAATATCCTTCAAGCTAGGGAAAAGACATTTATAGGCAAAACAAAACAGTGTTGACCACAAAAAAAAAAACTTCTAAAGGATATAGCTCAAGAAGAAGGAACATAATCCCAGGAGAAAGTCTGACATGCAAGAGAAAATGGTAAACCATGAAAATCCTGCAAATGTGGGTAAATCTAAGCTAATATTTACGGTGTAGAGCAACTCCAGCAATAATGTTTAATTTGTAAGAGCAACAACACAAAGATAGAACTGAAGTGTTAGAAAATCATGCCTGAAAGCCAGTAGTGAAATGAACACCATTAAAGCGAATACAATTAAAGCCTTTTAACGATTGTATTCTTCTGGTGGAAAAAAAGATTTACTCTTATATTTAGGCTTTGTTGAGTATGCTTACTAAAAGCATAATTACAAAAGAACAAAAATAGGCAGGCGTGGTGACTCTCACCAGTAATTCCAGCTATTTGGGAGGCTGAGGTACAATCACTTGAGGCCAGGAGTTTGAGATCAGCCTGGGCAACAAAGCAAAACTTTGTCTCTAAAATAATAAATAATAATAATCATCATGTGATTAGTATCCAAACCCAAATAATTAAAAAAGGGGATGAGAGGAGTGGGGAGGAGATGACTCAGTGAAACCAAGCAAAATAAAGCAAAGAATGCCTAAACCTACAACTGCTCTACCTTCCCCCAGATCTTTCCTCAGTTGTCGATTCCAGGGCCAGGTGTGTATGTTCAACATGATGAGCCCTCGCCCAGCCCCAGCTTGACCCTCTTGTCACTGTCATAGGCAGTGATCTGGCCTTGCGGGCTCCAGTTCATGCTCATTGGTTCCAGCTTGTCCCTCTTCTTCCTCATTTTATAACATCCTTTCCTTCCCGAACGCTTGCATTGTGGACTTCAAGTCCCAGCATCAGATGCAAAGACGAGCCGTTGAGAGATGGCTTAGGCATACTCAACAAAGCTTAAAGGTAATGAGTAAGTCTTTCTTCCACCAGAAGAATGCAGTCATTAAAAGGTTTTAATTGTGTTCATTGCACTATTGGCTTTCATGGTATGATTTTCCGATACTTCGGTTCTATCTTCGTGTGGTTGTTGTGGCTGCTCTTTTGCATGCTGTAATGTTGAAGATCCCACAGTTTGACCAGAAGGCTAAATCCTCTAGGCAATCCCTTTTAAACACACACACACACACACACACACACACACACACACACACTCTCTCTCTCTCTCTCTCTCTCTCTCTCTCTCTCTCTCTGACACACACCACATCCTTCTAGCAAGTGGAACGCAAAACCAAATGAATGCTCAACATGGAGGAACCTTGAGGACACTATGCTCATTGAAATATGCCAGCCACAAAAAGACAAGTGCTGTATGATCCCACTGATAGGAGGTCCCTAGAGGAGTCCAAAGTAGTCATAAAGACAGAAAGTAGAATGACAGGGGCCAGGGGCTAAGGTGTGGAGGTGGAAGGTTGGGAGTTAGTGCTTAATGGGGAGAGAATTTCAGTTAGGGAAGATGAGAGAGTTCTGGGAATACATCATGGTAATGATTGCATGACAGTGTTATGTCAGTTAATGCCACTGACCTGTACACTGAAAAATAGTTATAGCATAAATTTTATCTTATGTATATATATTGCCACAATTTTAGAATGAGTTACCATTTTATACACACCACACTGGCAAAAATTAAAACTGCTCAATATTATGTATGGCCCAAACTGGGAATCTGCGGGGGACAGAGGGAATGAGAGCAGCATATAAACTGGTACGACCACTTTGAAATCCTTTTCGGCATCATGCTGTAATGTTGAAGATATGAAAATCTTTCACCTGGAAATTCTGCTGCTAAGTATGTGCCCTCAAGAAACTCTTGCAACATACCACAAACCTTTACATGTTCAAGAAGCACTATTTCTACTGTAAAACCTGAAGAAAAAGAAAACAAACACGGATAGGAAATTCTGTCAGTTTCCACTGATAGGAAGAAAGATAAATGTGCAGTGGTGTATGTGTGCGATGCAATGCCCTGCAACAGTAACAATGTGAACTGCCATTGTATCTGCTACGGATAACTCTCAGAAGCAAATACTAGGCAAGAAAACCAGTTGCAGATTTCATTTTCATAAAGTTCATAAACAACCAAAGCTAAATTTTGTACAGTTAGAAATATATATCTATATACTAAATCTGTATAAAAGGGAAAGAAATTGGTAAACTCGAAATTCAGTAGGGTGATTTCCCCTAGTGGGAATGAATGGCTATTCAGTGGGCAAAGGGGTTAAGGGTACAAACTGGGGAACTCGTCAAGGTAGTACTGGCAATAACCTGCTTCTTAACTAGATGAGAAACTAGGTAAATACATGAGTGTTCACTTCATTTTTTCTATATTCCTTTTTTTGCATTATATCTATCTTCTTGTATGTATGAAATATTTCCTAATTTGAAAAGTGACATTTGATTCATCATTAATGGCTTTTAAAATGTGTATACCTGAAAAGAAATAATGCAGCTATTCATGATCTACTAGCAATAAAACAATATTTGTCCCAGTTTTGATAATATGGAGACGATAATTCTGTACTTTAGTTTTGATGTGAACCAGCTCTAAGATTCCTGCAGGTATTTATAGTCAGAAGGTGACACAGAGAATTAATGAGTTCCTTATAAAGGCAGGATGTGTAGAATGCTGTAGCTGGGGTGAACAGAACTTTTAAGAGCCAGGTGAAGCAAATCTCTGGTGTGCTGAGGACCTTTGGCCACGTTCTCAAGGAATGAATGAGGTCCCTTGTTTAGAAAAAAATAAAGACTGTCTTAGTCTGTTTTGTGCTGCTGTTACAGAATACCACAGACTGGGTGATTTATAAACAATAGAAGTTTGTTTAGCTCATGATTCTCGAGGCTGGGAAGTCCAAGATCAAGGGGCTGCATCTGGCGAGGGTCTTCATGCTGCATCATAACATGGCAGAAGGCATCCCATGGGGAGACAGCAAGAGCTGGAACACACAGACTCAAACCCTCAAACCTTCTAAAGGATCATTAATCCATTCCTAACGGTTAAGCCTCGTGACCTAAACACCTCCCATTAGGCCCTACCCACCAATACTGTTGCATCAGGGATTCAGTTTCCAATACATGCTTTTGGGGAGAGGCATTCATAACACAGCAGAGACTTTCATGGCTCTCTTCATACAACCACCATGCTTCCAGCAGATTCTTCAGATGAATTCCCGATGCCAGTTGTTCAAACAAGGAAAAGGTTGTTTATTTGTTGTTTGTCATGGCTGAAGCAAGTTATAAGGCTCAGCCCCAAGGCTCACTGTGTATGCTGTAAAAACAGCAATTACCTTTTACTGAATATTTGCTGTGCCAGTCACCAAGTTTACATTACCTCAGTGCAAGATGGGTACACTGATTTCCCCATTTTATAGCTGAGAATGCAGGGGTTCAGAGAGGGCACATGACTTGGCTGTACCACTCAGCCCCTAGGAGATGGACATCTGAGTTGGAATCAGGGGCTGGGGTTCCTGGGGACAGGGTTTGGGAAGGGACCCCTGTTGGTGGGGCTGTTCTGTTCCCATCTGTCCCCAGGGGCCCCAAGTCCTGTAGGCTGTCTTAGCTCCAGAACCCAAAGGGAGGCAGTTACAGGGGGAAGGGTGTTTGGGAGAGTGTGGGGAGGGTGGCAGCAGCAGCTGAGGGTGGGAAGACACCTGGTCTGCTCCCCTTTCCTCTCGTCTCCTGCCTTCCTCTTTGTGGGTCTCCTTCTCCTCCTACGTCACTGCTGTCACCTCCAAGGGGAAACCCCTGTGTCCGGGATGGGTCACCAGCTGCTGAGAAGTCCTCTCACTGGGCAGGCAGGTCTTTATTGGGCAGCTCTGCAGCCTCGGTCATTACTCTAACTGGTCCCAACTCAGCCCATTTACAATGATGGGGGGACACAGGATCATTGTGATGAGAACTTCCCTCACAAAAAAGGTGAGGAGGCTTATATGTCACTCTGAGTGACAGAAAGGAATGGGGGTTTGAGACCTCTGGGGAGCCCCTTCTGGTCTCCTCCAATCCTATTAAATCCTGGTGAATTTTGGTCTCCTACAGTCCTATTAAATCCTGGAAAATTCTGAGACCTCACAATCGCAAACATTGAAAAGAGCCTGTGAAGTGCTCGGGAAAAACCATGTCTTCCGGGCCAAGGTGGTCTCACCACTTCCTCACCCTCACCCTAATCAGTGATGCAGGGAGACCTGGGCCCCGAATGGAGTGCACTATCCTTTTACTTCGTGAAAAACGTTTTCATCATCCATGACCAACATCTTCATTACGTTTTTCAATGTCAACATTTTTAAAAAACAAATGGCAGCCTGGTGAAGTGCAGATGCTAATCAGATAAGAGTACCTGCCATACCCTTTAAAGCTTTTAATAGACGCAGCACTAGCTCCAACAATAAGAGTTTATGATTAAACAAACTTCATTAAAGGTCAGCTTCCAGATTACATTTCAAGCTCACATGCTGGGCTTTTTGAAAAGCACCCTTTTGAATGAAAGGCTATATATGTCAAGGATGGGTGAAGTATTACAATGATTTTTTTAAAAGGGCCTCCAAGGTAAAATCACTGTCCCAAATCCTTTCCAGAAAGGCAGCACCTACTTTCTGAGGTTTAAAAAGTTATTCAAAGACCCTTGTTAAAGATGGGAAGGCAGACTATCCAGGACCATGGCAATAGGTATAGGCATCATGGCAATAGGATTTTGTAGGCTGGGAGAGATTGGGCTCCACTCTGAATACAGCACAGGCAATTGGGAATTGAGAGCCCAGGAGCAGAGTGGAGTTTGTGGATGCAAAATCACTATGAGGAAACATCAGGGTGAGGGAAATCCTGGCTAAACTGACCTTGCTGAGGACAGGACAGGGTGATCAGACATCACCTGGGGGACGGTAGAGAATGAGGAACCTCATCAGGTACCGAGGCTGGAGTTCTCACCAAACGAACTCAGCAGGGTTCTTTACTGGAGCTGGATTTTAGAAGAAAGTGCACCTATGGGTCCTAAAGAAAGCTCAGGAGCTTGACTAAAGTTCCATCAAGCAGAGAATCTCTTTTTTTATTTACATTTTTAAGTTCCGGGGTACCTGTGCAGGATGTGCAGGTGTGTTACAAGGGCAAACGTGTGCCATGGTGGTTTGCTGCAGCTATCAACCCATCACCTAGGTGTTAAGCCCAGCATGCATTAGCTGTTTTTCCTGATGCTCTCTCTCCCCACACTCCACCCGACAACAGGCCCCAGCTGGTGTTGTTTCCCTCCCTGTGTCCATGTGTTCTCATTGTTCAGCCCCCATTTATAAGTGAGAATATGCGGTATTTGGTTTTCTGTTCCTGCATTAGTTTGCTAAGGATAATCGCTTCTAGCTCCATCCACGTCCCTGCAAATAACATGATCTTGTTTCTTTTTATAACTGAATAGTATTCCATGGTGTGTATGTACCACATTTTCTTTATCCAGTCTATCATTGATGAGCATTTGGGTTGATTCCATGTCTTTGCTATTGTGAATAGTGCTGCAGTCAACATACACGTGAATATATCTTTGTAAAAGAATGACTGATAATCCTTTGGGTATATACCCAGTAATGGGATTGCTGGGTCAAAGCAAGCACAGCATCTTTGACATCATCTTGTCCATTGGGAATTCTCCCCAGTCTGGGAGTTCCTTGAGCTAGGAAGGGACGAGGGAAGGCAGCCCGGGGCTCCAGTGTGGGGCAGAGGGAGCTTGGAGGAACTGCTTCTCCCTCCCCAGGACAGGAACCCTGGTACCTTGCTCTGCCTGCAGCAAGGGGCAAGGCAGTCCCACAGCAGTGGGGAGTGGATGCCCAGGGTAGAGGCCAAGGGAGGGCAGGCACCAGCAGTCTGAACACCCTCTCTTATCCACCTCAGCTGGGGCCCATTTTGCAGAGGGTGTGCAAGATTTCATCTACAGAATGGAGGCTGCTGCTTTCAAAGATTTGAAACTCACTGCTTTTGGAGGAGGAGGCAGGGATTTGTGAGATTCTGGTGGCATCGCAGACTCATTTAAAGAGCTGAGTTCCACCTCAGTGCGAGGGCATCCTTGAAGGATTCAAGAGGGAAGTGACAAGTGACTTCTTTCATCAGTGTATGGACATTGAACGTGCACCTCTGATTTCCCCCGCCCCCTCCCACCTGCTGCCCACCCCAGCCAGGTCCCGAGTAGGCAGGGGCACCTGCCTGTGTTGTGGGGGCCAAGATGTCCGTGTGCTTGGAAGCCCAGGAAACAAGTTTTAAAGCTTCATTTGCATAGAAAATAACCTAGTTTTCCTATATTTTTAACATTTTACTAAAACTTGTTTCTAAATGCATAGTACACTTTTTATCTGTTTCAGAACACGTTACCTATGGTCTGTCAAGAGAAAATAAAGTGTATTCATTGCCAAATGCAATTTTATTTCTGGAAAGGTCGCTCTGATAGAATGGACTTCACTGAACCGTCCCCTAGGCCCCGGCCTTTGCCCTCCTCCACTTCCACCCAATGAGGAGGAGTCTTTTCAGGGGTGTCAGTAATATGGGTCATAATTTTTTTCATTCCTTTGAAAGGAAGAAAAATGAAAAACACTATTCCACTTGTAATACATTTTTAAAGACCTAAAATTCATGATTTTTTTCTCAAGTCTTTATCCTCATAAAATATGCTTTTTGATCCTTGTACATTTCTGTTTTCTAGCTAAAATGCATGTAAGTAACTTTTTAAAAATAAGTTAAGCTGACCTGGCAATCCTGCAGATGCTCCCGGGGTGCTTACTCTTAAAAACACCTTTGAGGCTCCGGGTTGCTTTGGGGCTCCCAAAGACAGCCAGGCACTGCTCCTGCTGCTGCAGACCTCCGTCCCACCCATCTCCTCCCAGTCCCAAAACCCCACTGCCCAGTCAGGGAGTCCACTTAGGGAACTGCACCTGTTCCGTTTTGCTTTTTCCTAAACATAGCTGGCCCACAGGAAGGTTTATAGAACCCTTGAATCTCTATGTTTGCAGAGAAACAAATACAAAATGTAGCTAAAGAGAGACTGAGTAGTGTCCATGGACCCACAGATCTGTAGGGATGGGGGCAACGGGCTTCCGCACTGGACAGGAGCGACCCTAGGGCACTCCTCTTTCATTTCTACAGCAACAAAGCAGCCCTGCACTGTGAGCATGCTGGGGTCACTACTCCCAATGTCTGTCAGGAATCAGACCAACTGATCAATGAGCAACATACTTCATCCTACCTGAGCACCTCCAGTTCCAGATTTGGGGATATATAACATGCCGAGAACAACTTCATTATCTGTGTACATATATGTGTCTCTGTGTATACATGTGGATACACATATGTGTACAAACAGCATATAAAGACTGTGTATATATAAATATAAATATATAGTTAAAGATCTACTTACATTTATAAATATCTAAAGATTCAAATGCACAAGTGCCCATTTTTCCCACTGGTTTTTAGAAGCCGTAGCTACTATAGAGAATCTGTTATTTAAGAAACAGGAACCTTGGCCAGCTGCAGTGGCTCACACCTATAATCCCAGCACTTAGGGAGGCCAAAGTGGATGGTTGACTTGAGGTCAGGAGCTTGAAACCAGCCTGGCCAATATGGTGAAACCCTGTTTCTACTAAAAATACAAAAATTAACCAAGCATGGTGGTACACACCTGTAATCCCAGCTACTTGGGAGGCTGAAACAGGAGAATCTTTAAACCCTGGAGGCGTAGGTTGCAGTGAGCCAAGATTGCGTCACTGCACTCCAGCCTGGGCAACAGAGTGAGACTCCAACTCAAAAAAAAAAAAAGAGAACTTAAACCACCTGTGCCCCACGCCCCAAACAGCTCCCTGTGTAATTAAGGGGAGACTGCTCTTCCACTGTTTCTGTTCATGTGACTGGCAAAGTCATTCCAGGAGGCAAATTGCTCATGGAAACCTCTGGAAAGGCATCAGCTCCTCAATGAGAAGCAGCAACTTTGTGCCCTAAGATTCTTTGAATCTCTCACCTTAAACCCCTTGCCTGGCTGTTCCCACCAAGCCTGGGCTGGTGTAACACGGTCCACACCCACTCCTCATCAACCCATCAACTCCCTGTCTAGGGAGACAGGAAAGTCCCACCTTATCCCAGCTCCAGCCTTCAGGGGGTTCCGGCCTTGCCCTCCTGCCTCCCAGGCACTGTGGGGCTTCCGTATCACTGTAATAAACTGGGTTTGCCTTGTTAGGGATCTGGAAAACCTGTGTCTGACAATAAGCAATGTCATACGTAAATATGCAGTGATAAACTACTCAATGAAACTAACAAAGAAAATACAACAGTGGCTATGTTCCTGGTTGTGAAAGTCTTCCAATCATGGGAACAAAATGTCTGCTATAAAACAGTAAAGAATTCTGCTATAAAAAGAAAGGTGGAGTGGGGGAGCTACTTCTTTCTTTACCAACTATGTCCTTCAAAAATCATCTGCAATCCCTTAGGCTAATGGCAGTTTGAAAAGTGTTGTTTTAATATCTGAGATCCTAAAAAAAAAAAGGTCAGGAATTTCCAGATTCCTGCACAAGGTGAGTTAGACCCTTTAGGTGATAAGGTTGTCACAGGTGACAAGAGGTCACAGGCATGTGACTATGTCCTCCTCCTGGGTGTCACCCAGCCCTGTGTATGAGATGCTCATGGGCGGTGAAAGCATCTGTGCCCAGTGCCTGTGAGCCAGCTCAGCCAGACATTTAACTGCTCGCTGGAACACGGGTTCCCAGTCACCCCAGGCAGCACACTGGGAGGGACTGGAGCTCAGCTCCAGGGTGGCCTCTGGGTGCTGGGGTAGGGGGTGAGGATACCTACCCACCGGCCCAAAGGATAAGGAAGATGCGCCAAGTCCTGCAGGGTGGAGCATCTCAGCTTCACGGACCCCTTAGGTCGGAGTGCAGACTTGCCCTTCACGGTACCTGGAACTCCTCCTGTAATCTCATAGACAAATTGCTCAGTTTCCCTGAGAATTACTTCCTTTATTTATAAAATAGGCATAATAACCTATTTCTGAGTTGTGGGGGATTCAATTAACCAAAGAATAGGAAGAGACTTGTGAACTACAGAGAGCCAGGCAAATGCAAGGTGTATTTTCCCAGAAGCAGAGAATTGAGACAAATTGCAAAGCAGTCTAGGGCTGAAATGGGCTGGACAGAGACATCCACACCTAGGGTTGCCATGTGTAGTTGTTCAGGATGTATACCGTACAAATGTAGAGACGACTTTCACATTTGCAATCATGAGGCATATGTGTATTTAACATGACATCTTTCCTGCAGATGCCTTAAAATGTCTTATGGAGAGGATAATGTATTCTAATTCATAAGAAAATGTCGAACAAGTTCATGGTGAGGTGATGAGTCCATGCCCTGTTTTGTAAGATGAAAGAAATTAAAAGGCTGAACTCTCATCTACATGGATTGTAACACTGAATTGCAGTCTTGTATCTTATTTGTTTTTTGACTTACCTATGTGGCTGGAGGTTAGATATAAAGGTATCAACTTTTTTAAATGCGTCAATCAACTTTAGATTGATCCAGCAAAGCCGTCAGTTGATTGTACTGAGCCAAACCAGGTACGACGTGTCTTACTAGAAACACAAACGTTTACAAACATTCAAACTGATGTTTTAAAAGTAGGAGACTTCACATAAAATTCAGCTTTCTGGCTTCTCTTTAAAACGTGGAAGATCTGGCTCGCTGGGCCACATTTTAGAGGAGTGGGGAGGAGCTCCCCAGCCCCGCTGGCACCTGAGTGGCAGCCCTGCAGGAATTCCACTATTCTAAGCTGTTCCAGGAGGCGCTGGGGTCTTGTCAACTCCTGATGCCCGGCAGTGAGTTCCAGAGACCCTGTCTCCCTGCAGGTTGGAGGTCAGAAGCTGCCGTCAAGCAAATGAAACATCCTGGCTTCCCCCTGTGCACCCTCTTCGCTTCCTAACTTCCCCAGCTTAGAAACAGTGAGAAAAACGATGGGGGCCCCACACCTGCACCCCTGCATCTGCTCTGCAGGCGACTACAAACACTGCCCACCTGTGCCCGGAAGTTCAAAGGGCAGAACGTGCAGCTCCCTGCAGCTCCTGTCCCACCAGGAAAGGCAGCAGCAAACAAATAATGAATGTGTAGTGGCAGCCCTTAAAAAAACATAAAACAGTAAAGCCAGGATAAGGGACCTGCCTGACCATCAGAGGGGCTCCATCTCTGCAGGAGTCGGGGAGGGTGCCCGCGTGGCAGGAGAAGCAGCAGGTGCCTCTGCTTGGAGAAAGAGCTTCCAGGTGGGTGGTGAGAGTGCTTTATGGAAGGCCCGGAAGACTGCAGGTAGGATTCGGAATTGTACTCTGGATAACTGGGAGCAGATAAATTACGTACCCTGGTTGACCCTTCAGAAGAAACAGCCTGCTCTCTGCTGTGTTACAAAAGAAGTACCGTACTGGCAGCAGTGCCAAGGCGGGGAGGTCCCAGCAGAAGGCTCGTTCAATAATACCCAAGACATCCCAGAGCCGGGATGGGAGTGGAGGACTAGCAAACGCAGTGTGGGGGAACTGGGCAGTCAGAGGTGACCCCGGGGAGTGGGGAGTTTAGTCTGAACAGCGGGAGGGATGGAGCCGTCACTGACGGAGACGGGAAAAGTGGATGTGCAGGATGAAACCAAGAACTTGGCCTTGGACATGTTCAGCCTGAGGTGCCAGTTAAACCTTGAAGGGCAGGTGGTGGCAGGCAGTCAGAGCTCAGGGGACGGAGACATGAAGTTGGGGGCTGCCAGCAGGGAGGTGCTACTTAGAGCCAGGGAGAGAGGTTTGGCCCAGGGACAGAGCTCTGGGGCTGTCCGTGAGTGGCAGAATGGGGATTCGAGGAAGGATATGGATGAGCAGGAAGCCGTGAAAATGGTTTACATCCACCTGGGAAAGTGTTCAGTACAGACACAAAAGGAATGAGATCGGTATTAAAGTATCAAAATCTCGCGTACTTAAGACAGTTACAATAAACAGAAACAAGCCCAGTGTTGCCAGGGGTGTGAGAAATAGAACATTATTTCTTTTGCAGAAGGGGCACTAAAAACAGGTTTAACCTTGTTGGGGAGCAATGACACGGCAAGAGTCACCACATTCTATCCCCAGAAACGTTCTCTAAGGGGGAGGTGGAAACCTCTGAAAGAAACGAATGGCAGCAGCCTTCTCAAAGCTCTGAAGCAGTGCTTTCACACTGGGCAGAGGCGGGCCTCCCTCAGTGCCCTGCAGCAGGGGACCCCTGTGCAGGCAGAGGCTGGCTCTCACCAGGTGGGCATCTCCGTCTGCAGGTGCAGGAGAGCCAGTGGCCTTCTGTCCCACAGCTCAACACAACTCTGACTCCAAGCCCCCATGCCACCCAGCTGGCCAAGGAAAAGCCAGAAAGACCCACGGGTCACTGTCTCCTGCTGCCACCTCCTTCTCCTGAGAAATAAAGTCAGCAGCCAGCTCCAGTCTGCCTGAGGGAAAGAAAAGGGAAAAATAAAAGAAAAAGATGTAAATTAATATCCAAAAGTAACTGGGCACATACAAAACCATGAATAATGTCATAGCATAGGACCGGATGTGATCATAGGACATGATCTTGCCTATAGCATGAGATTAAGCAAAATAAAAGAATAATAATGATAGTGGATGGGTGCGGTAGCTCACACCTGGAATCCCAGCATTTTGGGAGGCCAAGGCAGGCAGATCACCTGAGGTCAGGAGTCCAAGACCAGCCTGACCAACATGGAGAAAGCCCTCTCTACTAAAAATACAAAATTAGCCAGATGTGGTGGCACATGCCTGTAATCTCAGCTACTCGGGAGGCTGAAGGAGGAGAATCTCTTGAACCCAGGAGGCAGAGGTTGTGGTGAGCTTTGATCATGCCATTGCACTCCAGCCTGGGCAACAAGAGCGAAACTCCATGTCAATTAAAAAAAAAAAGAATTAGTAATAATAGTATTCGTTGTTCTAGATGAAGTGACACAGATGTTGCTCCTAAAGCTGAAAGTTGGCTTTCCAACAGTAAAACTGCAAAGAAACTCACACAGGATCAGAGCTCAGGTACTCAAGGTCATGTTTAAAGGAAAAAAATAGCTTAATGCCGGCGAGATCTTATCTTCATGGATCGAAAGTACGCATACAACTGAACACACAAACAAACTAGAATGTGCCCCCGACAAGCAGGCTTGGCTGCCCAGGGAAGGTTAGAAAATGCCATCACAGAGGTCACTGCTGGCCCAGCCAGCTGTCAGCGAGGGAGAGGAGACCCAGATGGGAAGCAGGGGTCCTCTGGCCAGGACAGCTGTGACTGAAGACAGAAGCACCTCATATAAAAGACAGAATGCTCAATGTTCTGGTCAGAACATTCACATGCGCGTGTGTATGCATGTGTGTGCACACGCACGTGTGTCAGGGTGTATATGTAATATCTCCAGTGATTCTCAAATTTAATTTAATTCCATATAAGAGTTATTGAGAAAGCCAAACTATTAAAAAACACAAGTTTCCAGGCCTCGCCTTTAGCCAGGCAGGTGTTACTGGGGATTAAGGTGAAGCTAAGTCCAGAGTCCAGACCCCACTCGCTCCCCCTCCCAGTGGCCTCCAGGCTTGGGGACCCTGAGGCTGTCCTCTTTTTGCCTCTGGTGGGCTGAGAAGTCAGATCTAGGCCTGGAAGGGTGAGGACCAGCTCTGCCCTGTGATTTCTGGGGGGTCCCCCTGTCCTCTAGGAAAGCCTCACCTGGGCAGCGGACCCAGACCTAGGTGCCTCTGCCTGCAGGTCACCCAGTGTGAGATGGCCTGTGAACCCCCTGCACCTACTTCTTTTGCTTCTATGGTTGATCAATATAAAAAAAGTGAAACATTATAAAATATTTGAAGAGATTTATTCTGAGCCAAATCTGAGAGAACTTGGCCGGTGACACAGCCCTTGGGAGTTTCTGAGAGCAGGTGCCCAGTGTTTTGGGGTGCAGCTTGGTTTTATGTATTTTAGGGAGGCAGGAGACATCAATCAAATACATTTATGAAATACATTAGTTTGGTCCAGAAAGGCGGGACAACTCAAAGCTGGAAGGAGGGGGAAGGTGGTGCTTCCGGACTATGGGTGAATTTAAACATTTTCCAGTCGACAATTGGTTGTTTGTCTAAAGACCTGGGATCCATAGAAAGGAAATGTTCAAGTTAAGATAAAAAATTGTGGAGGCCAAGTTTCTTTTGCAATCTTATAGTAGGTGCCCTTAGAGACAATCAATGACAAATGTCTTCTATTCAGACTTTCAAAAGGTACTAGACCCTTAGTTAATCTCTTCAGGATTGGGAGGGCCTGGAAAAAATAAGTTCCAGCTATGCAAATTTTCTCCCACAAAGGACATCTTTGCGGGGCATTTCAAATATGCCAAAGAAACATGTTTTGGGGTAAAATTATTTTCTTCTTTGTCACATAATGTTATGCCAGAGTCAGATTGGAAAGGGGTTAAATAAAACCCATCTAATGAAAATTTTTGGTTTGTAGGAAGTAACTTCCCAGACCCCTTAGATAGGAATTTGGGCAAGATAAAAAATTAGAGTTCAGTCCTTAGCGCACCAAAGATGAAGAGTTTATAACTTAATGTTACCTTTCCTTTTTAAAGTCGTCTGAGTTAATCGGCTATAAAGGTAACCTTACACCACTGGCTATTGGCTCCTTCTTAGACCTGGACACAGTGCCCCATGTCCAAGGCTGAAATGGGTTAGAAACACGACTTTAAGGAAAGACAGGGACTCCAGTGACAGCTACTGAGTCCACGGAAATGCAGGGAGGGGTCCTGGGTGAGAGAGAATGGAACCAGCTGGAAGAATTAAAATGCCGAGGATCAGTACTCGGGAGAAGAGCCTGTGGCTTGATCCTGAACATTTTCTATTTTTTTCCCCTAAACTTTTGAGGGTCTTTTTGTTTGTTTGTTTGTTTGCGTGTTTGTTTTGAGATGGAGTTTTGCTCTTGTTGCCCTGGCTGGAGAGCAATGGCACAATCTCGGCTCACTGCAACCTCTGCCTCCCGGATTCAAGCGATTCTCCTGCCTCAGCCTCTCAAGTAGCTGGGATGACAGGCACCTGCTACCACATCCTGCTAGGTTTTTGTATTTCCAGTAGAGACGGGGTTTCGCCATGTTGGCCAGGCTGGTCTCAAACTCCTCACCTCAGGTGATCCTCCCACCTCAGCCTCCTGAGTAGCTGGGACCATAGGCATGTTCCACCACACCCAGCTAGGTTTTTCCAAATTATTTTTTGTAGAGACAGGATCTTGATATGTTACTCAGGCTGGTCTTGAACTCCTGGGCTCAAATAATCCTCCTGCCTTGGCTTCCTAAAGGGCTGGGATTACAGGTGTCAGCCACTGTACCCAGCCCTATTTCTAAATTTTAAATTCATTGGCTGGACACAGTGGCTCATGCCTGTAATCCCAGGCATGAGAGGCCAAGGTGGGTGGATCACTTGAGATCAGAAGTTCAAGACAAGCCTGGCCAACATTACAATAAATACTCAAATTCAAAATTTTAATCATTCATAATAGAACTGTAGTCAAATAGGTTTGATTTTTAAGTGATATGTCATGGGTCCAGTATTTTGACAAATGCTTCCTGAATATTCTCTCATTCCATCCTTGGAATAACACTAGGAGGTGCAGTTGGTAGCCCTGTTTTCCAGATGAAGCACAGTCTCTGAGTGTGTTGTTCAATGCTGCCTGGTATTCAGGGGCTGGGCCAGATTTGGAAACGGGAGGGGACGGGCTGTGTCTACCTTCAATATAGTCAGGCTGGATACTGTGGAGCCAGGAACTGTGCAGTCAAAGTGGGTAGGATGCGGAGAAGGCACCAGCCAGGCCAGTGCCACCCTAAGTGGGTGTCAGCAGACTTGTGTCCCAGCATGAGCCCTAGGGACAATCCACCTGCACCCAGACAACCCAGCATGGTGGGATGGGCGTCCCCAAAACTCCAGCTTTATTTTTGTGTCCAGGAGGAAGCACCGGCCAGGGGTAAGGCTATAGGAAGAGCACCCCCCTCCCATGTGGGAGTTGTATTGGTAGCCAGGGGCGAGCTGAGAAGCTGGGAAAGCTGGCAGGAAAAGGGGACTCAGCGAGGAAGTGGCGGAACAGAGACCGAAGTGAGTCCTGACCCGTCCTCTGCCCGCGCCTGCGTGCTGTGCATCCACTGCCCTGGGGATCCAGGTGATGGCCCTACCAGCCCCAGGATCAGCTTCTGTCATTCCATCAGTGGGGATTGCAGGGTTTGTCCACTTGTTGAGAGATTCAGCATTGTTTTCTTCTTCTTTTCTCACTACCTGCCTGAAAACACTTCTCTTCCGCGGTCAGCCTGCGGTCACTCAGGGGCTTGGCTTGCTGGTTTTTCCAGTTGGGCCGGATGCACCTACGGGAGCTACATCAGCCGCTGGGTCTGGAGGAGGGAATGTTTCCTTAGGCACATCTTGGCTGCCACTGGAAATGCCAGCCTCGCCAGGAGTTACATGGACACATGTGCACATCCAGGCAAGGACCAGAGCCCAGGACATTTGCATTCAGGCTCCAGGCCCCCAGTTTCCAGATGGCGGCATGTCAGCCACCAAGCCCTGGGCCTCAGCCTCTACCTCTGTAATGTGGGGATTTGGTGACCTGCCCAGCCAGTGTCCACATGAAATAATAGATCTGAGAATGCTTTGAAGAGAGAGAGAGAGCACCAAATTAGTCCACAGCTGACTGGGAGGCCTGGGTTTTCTCTGGTCTTGGCTCATTCAGGCTCATTCTCTGTGTCAACACTGGCAAGACACACCCCTCTGCACAAACTCTGGGCACTCAGAGCTGCTGGAGGGAGGATGAGGCATATTTGCAAGAAGCCTGCAAAGGGCCCAGCCAGGTTTTGTAGGGGATGAAGTTTAAACGATGTGGGGGACCTTCCCTAAGAAATAGTAGACAAAGGCCAGGCGCAGTGGCTCACGCCTGTCATTCCAGCACTTTGGGAGGCCGAGGCGGGTGGATCACGAGATCAAGAGATCGAGACCATCCCGGTCAACATGGTGAAACCCCATCTCTACTAAAAATGGAAAAAAATTAGGTGGCGCGTGCCTGTAATCCCAGCTACTCAGGAGGCTGAGGCAGGAGAATTGCCTGAACCCAGGAGGCGGAGGTTGCGGTGAGCCAAGATTGCACCATTGCGCTATTGCACTCCAGCCTGGGTAACAAGAGTGAAACTCCATCTCAAAAAAAAAAAAGAAAGAAAGAAATAGTATATAAACTTATAAATACAACACCCCATCCAAAGCATATCATAGTTATTTAAAATGAGGAAAAAAATATAAGAATGAACAGTTCTCTAAAGCTAACACTATCACAATATCACAAATACACAACAATAATATAATCATTTTATTAATTCTATAATTCCTTTTAAACTACAGTTTTGAGGTGCATGCTCTTTGTTTACTTCTTATGACAATAATTATAAAAGCAGCAACCCTGCTGAGTGCTTCGAAGGATCCTTCAGCCTTTCCTTGACATGGGAGCCTTAGCTCTGTAATTCTAAAACCCTCCTCTCTACTCCACTTCACAAAGGCTTAAAGTGCGGGGCACTGTGGGGAATACCGCGCCTCTGTGGTGGGGAGACGCCTGGCGCTGCGCTCCACCACCCAGCAGACACTGCGTGTGTTACCTGTATCCTGGAAGCCCTTCCCATGGCTCAGAGTTATCCACAAATCCCTGCACATGACTGCAGACAACACAAGAACCTCACTGGTCCCAACTTCAGGGCACCCCCACTCCCTCAGCACCGCGTGTGCCTGAGGCCACCGCACTACGTCCAGGACACCCAGAGAGGAGAGACAGCATCAGCAGAAGCAGACAGCCGTCCTCAGGATTTCAGTGAAAATAGCTTCTATCGGGCAGTGCTTATCTAGGCAATGGAAGTAAAACTAGTAAGTTTAACGAAGAGTTAGTAAGATGTTCCCAGTGGACCGATCGCTAGCAAGGTAGCAGACAGAAAACCCGGTGAGGAATTGTCTATTGTCATGTCCACAGCAAATGAGAAACTGCGTGCGAAGTGCCTAGGTAACATCCAGATCTGTTTCGAGCCTGTGTCTTCTTGTCTTCTCTTTATATAGTGTATCTGTCATTCCTGTGTGTTTTGAGACAAAGGAAAAATGAAGCACCAACCCCTCTACCAGGTTTTAAACTATTTCCAAACATATCTGCTCCGTTATTATCAGAAAACAATTCAGGGCCGGGCACGGTGGCTCAAGCACTTTGGGAGGCCGAGGTGGGTGGATCACGAGGTCAAGAGATCGAGACCATCCTGGTCAATATGGTGAAACCCCGTCTCTACTAAAAATACAAAAAATTAGCTGGGCATGGTGGCGCGTGCCTGTAATCCCAGCTACTCAGGAGGCTGAGGCAGGAGAATTGCCTGAACCCAGGAGGCAGAGGTTGCGGTGAGCCAAGATCGTGCCATTGCACTCCAGCCTGGGTAACAAGAGTGAAACTCTGTCTCAAAAAAAGAAAGAAAGAAAACAATTCAGAACGCTCATAGGGAGGAAGGGACATTCCCAAGGGACTTGACCCCTAACAGCAGTGGCCACCTGGACACAGCCCCCCTCCTCTTCCACCTCCTGACCTCACCCATCCCCCCTTTTCCAAAGTGGGATGGGTGATTGGGGTGTGGAGATAGTGAGCACCCCCATGACTGGGTATCAATCCTGCAAACCAGCAAGTTTCCAGTTCTTGGCTTTAAGCAGGGCAGATGAAAGCCCTAAGTGAGTTTCCCCCTGAGAGACCATTAAAATCACATTGATCACTATTGACCGTGGGACCCAGGAATCCTCCCCATCCCATAAGGCAGACATTGCTGGATGACAGATGGGGAAACTGAGGCACAGGAGGCTGTAATAGCCTGTCCGAGGTTGCACACCTAGTAAATGATGGAGTAAGGCCGGCTGGGAACCGAGACGTGTGGCTTTCATCATGAATTCTGGAGTGTAAACTGGGAAGACTTCACAGAGTGAGCGGGATGGCTGTGCAAAGCCCCGTGTTCCCATCCACTTGTCCAAGGCAAGCTGTTTACTCAGCTCTTCCATTGATACATCAAACAGAGGCCAAATTGGTGTTGAGCTGCCTCGTTCACCCACAGATGCACAACAAAATGGAAACCTTAGAGCAGCCTGTCCAGTGGATTTCTACACCTGCAGGTGGGGAAGTAGCTGCCCATGCTCAGGCTGAGCCCAGCCAGCACCCAGCCCTCTGGAGCACATGGAGTGTTTCTGAAGGGGGAAGAGAAATTGGAATCTATGATCAATTTGAAGGGTGGCCTGAGGCAGGACATTCACTGCCTGGCAGGGGAAGGCGGACATGATTAGAATCTGGCTCAGGTCTTCAGAGGATTGGTGGGAACAGCCAGAAGAGGATTTTGAAGTGAGGCGTTTGGAAGAACCTTAGCATTGTCCGTTGACACCTTCCATGGCAGCGTTGACAGGTCTTTCAGGGAGTCACTGTAATCAAACCATTTGTCAGGGCACAGCGCAGGCGCCTGGAATCATCAAGGAAATGTGACGAGGACAACAGGATGGTGAAGTCACCTCAGACTGAGAGCTGTGCCTGTCCGTGTCTGTGTCTGTGTGTGTCTGTGTGGAGGGTTGTGAGTTCTCAAATCCTGCCACCTCACGAACAGATCCTTTTCTAGTAAATGCTGTTAAACACAGAAGATACAATTGTAACAATATTTATGCTGTGTACTTACTGTTGTCACAAACTGTGCGTTAGTCATTGAGATGATCATGCCAGTCCAGGAGTTATCAGTGCCCTGTGTCTCAGATACTTTTACATTTACATGTTCTTCTAGGGGAGTATGACAAGTTAATCCAAAAAAAGACATAAATATATATTGTTGAATAAATCTGGACTTAGGAGAAACTTTATTGGATAAGATACTCAAACAGAAAGGGACTATGTCAATGCGGGGAGGGGGACTATTGCAATGGGAGAGGAGAACTATTGCAATGGGGGAGAGGACTATTGCAATAGGGGAGAGGACTATTGCAATGGGGGAGGAAGACTATTGCAATGGGGGAGAGGACTATTGCAATGGGAGAGGAGGACTATTGCAGTGGGGGAGAAGGCTATTGCAATGGGGGAGGAGGACTATTGCAGTGGGGGAGAAGACTATTGCAATAGGGGAGAGGACTATTGCAATGGGAGAGAAGGACTATTGCAATGGGAGAGGAAGACTCTTGCAATGGGGAAGAGGACTATTGCAATGGGAGAGGAGGACTATTGCAGTGGGGGAGGAGGCTATTGCAATGGGGGATAGGACTATTGAATGCGGGGGGAGAGCCCATTGCAATGGAGGAGGGAAGTTATTTCAATTGGGTAAGGTATTGTTACAAAGAGGGAAGGAAACTATTATAATTGAGAATTGCAATTGGGAATTGGAGTCATGAGACCTGCAAGCATCTGAAGCGTAGGCAGAAAGGGATTATTTTTTGTAGAGAGGAGTAATCAAAACCAGAAAGAGCAGAGTCTGGGGCAGTGGGCTGGATGGGAGGCTAGTGGTCAAAGTGGGTTTGATCCAAGGCCAGCCTCTTCTCAGGAGGCGCCTGCAGGCTCAGGCTGAGGGCAGTCAAGTTCAGGAGCCCAGGGAAGGAAAGAAGCGTCACTGAAGTTTGGTTAACGAGGCTATTGTTCCGATTGATCAGTGGGCAGAGCAACTCAGCTAATCACTGATGGCCAAAGAATGGCAACCTGGTAGGCCTGGCACTGGCCTTGTCTTAAGTCAACATGAAACATGGTGCTGCATCTGCATCACACGGGAAGGCCGTTCCCTGCAGTCGGCCATTTTCCGGAACCCAAAAGGATAAGAGGATTTCTTAACCTTCAGGTGAAGTTTAACATTGTCAATATTTAATGTATTCCACTTAGATAAAATCAGTAGAGGCCATAGACTAGAAATGCAGGTTCAGGGAGAGAGGCATTCACATAAATTTCTGACTGTCAGAAAGCTGGTTTTCATGCTTTTTAAACAGCAAGTGGCTGATGTCAGATCGCTGTGCTATTTAGATTCCATTGGATACATTTTTAAAGATGATGTGCATTTCATCTAAAATGTCAGTATTCAAAATGTGCTGATACCCTTCTTGACTAATTAAATGTATGACAGAAGTGTTTAGATGTCAGCTTTAAAAGTACAAAAGGGCCGTGGCCTTTCGAAACACTTTAGAAATCCTGTAAGATCTGAAAACTGCTGCCCCAGGAGTGGGTGCAAGTGTGTCCTCAAGGTGATTCTCAAAGGCTGCCTTAGCCACGAGTGGTTGCACGTGATCCCATCGGCAGCCCAGTCCAGGCAGAACTGGAGGACAAGAGGCACCCCTCAGCCTGGTGATCAGCCCTCTGGCCTGGAGGCTGCAGGTGACTCCTGTGGACTGACAGGCTTAGTACCCACGCCTCTGCCCCTCCTGTTAATGCAGGTGCCTGCCGCTCAGGTCCCAATCCCTGGGTGGGGGACTATTGCAGTGGGGGAGGAGGACTATTGTAATGGGGGAGGAGGGCTGTTGGGGGATCCAGGCCTCAGGAGGATTTTCCTCTCCAGGTGATTCCCAGGCAAGCCAAGGTTGAAAGCCTCCACTGGTAAAAAGGCCCAGTGCACCAATGAGCAAAGTGTTTTGCTTCTTTATTTTGTTTTTGGTTTTGACTTTTATTTTAGGTTCAGGGATACATGCGTAGGCTTGTTACATAGGTAAATTGCATGTGACCAGGGTTTGATGTGCAAATTATTTCACCACCCAGGTAACAGGCATAGTATCTGACAGTTTTTCAGTCCTCATTCTCTTCCTTTCCTCCACCCTCAGGTAGACTCTGCTGCCCATTTTTCCCTTCTTTGCGTCTGTGTGTACTCCATGTCCAGCTCCCACTTATAAGTGAGAACATGTGGTATTTGGCTCTCTGTTCCTGTGTTAATTCTCATAGAACTATGGCCTCCAGCCCTACACATGTTGCTGCAAAGGATACAACCTTGTTCTTTTTTCCTGGCTACATAATATTCCGTGGTGTATATGTATAACATTTTCTTTATCCAATCTACCGTTGATAGGCATTTAGATTGATTAATAGACACTGTTCAAAAGGAGACACACATATGGCCAACAAGCATATGAAGAAGTGTTCAGCATCACCAATCATTAGAGAAATGCAAATCAATACCACAGTGAGATACCATCTCACACCAGTCAGAATGGCTATTATTAAAAAGTCAAAAACAATAACAGATGCTGGTAAGCTTCCAGAGAAAAGGGAACGTAAATTAGTTCCATAAATTGGTTGTGGAAAGCAGTTTGGCAGATTCTCAAAGAACTTAAAGCAGAATTACCGTTTGACCCAACAGTCCCATTATTGGGCATATACCCAAAGAAAGTAAATCATACACCCAGAGGAACATGAATCACAAGCGTGGTGTTTGTTCATCACAGCACAATTCACAGAAGTGTTTCATTTTGCGTTGTTTTTGCCACACTGTAGACGGTCGGCCTGAGATGAAAAGAGGTGTCACTTTCCGTTACCAAGTGAACCCAAGCTCTCAGTTGCCTCAAGTTTCCCATTTTCCTACTTTTCTTTTTTAAGATGGAGTTTCACTCTTGTTGCCCAGGCTGGAGTACAATGGAGTGATCTCAGCTCACCGCAACCTCTGCCTCCCGGGTTCAAGAGATTCTCCTGCCTCAGCCTCCCTAGTAGCTGGGATTGCAGGCGCCTGCCACCACACCCAGCTATTTTTTTTTTTTTTTTTTTTTTTAGTAGAGACGGGGTTTCTCCATTGTTGGTCAGGCTGGTCTCGAACTCCTGACCTCAGGTGATTCGCCTGCTTCAGCCTCCCAAAGTGCTGGGATTACAGACATGAGCCATGGCATCAGGCCTCATTTCCTACTTTTCTCAGGTAATTTCTCTCCTTTAGCTCATTCTGTCCCGAGAGTAACGCCACTCCCCAGATGTTGACCCATCTGTAGCAGGAATTCTCCAAGTGTGGCCCCTCGCTGGCCTGCCGGCACAGGTCTGGGAGAAAGCCTGCAGGAAGAACCAGCCTGCTTTGGGTTTTCACCTGAAAAAGAGGCAGAGTTATTTTGATTTTAGTTTGTGTAAAGCAATGAGCTATGTGCCTATAGCCTGTGAAATAAATTATTAAAGATTACTATGAATGCTATGTATTCCCTAGCTAAAATGAGCAACCTTCCACTCTACAAAAAATTCCCAAAAAATGCCCTGCCAATGCCCCAAAGTGCTTCCCACTTCCCCTGTGTTCATGGAGCTGCCTCACATCCTTGGAACTTGGCCACACTGGCCTTTAAAGACACTGTCCTGTGAGAAAATCCACAGACAACGTAACAATGCGGATTAGTCCAATCTTTACTTAAAATATAAAATGCATTCATTCCATGACACACATTAAAAAGGTCAGATGCCACATGTGCATATAAATTCCAATTTGCCGCATTGTTGACATTGTTCTTTTCCCCAAGTTCTCACCTGATGAAGCCATTCCATTCTAACTCTCCTTCTTTCTATGGCGTACAGTCTCCCTGTCACAGGCGTCCCTTTTGAGCTAATCTTTTCCCAGAGAACATTATAAGGTCTTCAGTTTCCTCCAATTTCTTTGAGTTCTGCTGACTCCAAGACACCGTCACTGGAAACTTTACCCCCAGCCGTAAGTCCTGTTTATATAACATAGAACGTTGTTTCTTTTTCATTCACACAACATAGACAAACTATTGCTCTTAATGTGGTCTTTACGTGGCTTTTTTTTTTTTTTTTTTTTTGAGATGGAGTCTCACTCTGCCATGGAGGCCGGAGTGCAGTGGTGCAATCTCAGCTCACTGCAGCCTCCAACAAGGCTTGTTTGTAACACCCTACACCTCTGAATATGAGGTCATACCTCCTGGAATAATTCAGTCCGTGTTAAATAGCTTTCCTTCTTTATCTGCTGGGAGTGATTCACCCCCCGGCCACTCTGAATGTCCCCAGCAAGTGCAAATTGGGGTCAATCCAGGCTACTGTGCCTCCTGAAAAAAGAAACTGGCTTTTTCTTTTTAAATTGATGTTATGTTTCACAATAAAAACATTAGTTTAAAGAGCAACTGTAAGAATGCCTCATGAAAAACTTCATGAGAATTTAAGTGGAAAGCAGCCTAATCTCCGGAAACGCTGTTGTTTTCAGTGAGGGAGGATATTTAGGAACATATTCAGTGATTGCGATTGTTGAAGGTTTTGAATTCGTGATATCATTAGTGTGGTTTTGAGTTGGCTGTGGTTTTCCGTTGCTGCTTCATGCTTTCTGCTTATAAATTACTCTTAATATCAGCCTTAGTATCGTCAATTTGATTTTACTCTTGGGTTAATGAATTACTAATCAACTTGTGTTGTTTGGTTAACTCAAGAGTAATATGTCAATAGAATTGTCTAGGATTTTCCAGTAACTAAACCTGAAGCCTTGTATCATTGCAGATCACATGTGCTACCCAAACTCTCTCTGCCAGATTAACGTGTGGATGCCGCCTAATCCCACAGACCTTACTGAGGCATGAACAAAGGCTACCTGTAAATCTGCAAAGATGAAACTATTTGCAACATTTTCTCACAATAAGTATATTAAAATTATCAGATTATTCATAATTCAAGAATTATATATAAGTCGATATTCTCTTCTAAAAGAAAGCACAAATAAGCCATTCATATACATTTCTAGGGAAAGTTGAATATTTCCTTGCCTCCATTTTGTTATCACCAAATTATTATTCTGATGCATCGCGGGCAGATGTTGGCAGACCTCTAGGCCTTTTGCTCTAAGTTCAGAGTAGGTGATTAGAACTTCTTTGAAACTTGTTCTTTTTTATGGCTGCATAATATTCCATAGCATATATGTACAACATTTTCTGTATCCAATCTACTGTTGATAGCCAGTTAGTTGATTAACAGACACTATTCAAAAGAAGACATACACGTGGCCAATAAGCAAAGAAGATGCTGCATGAGTTGACCTCTAAATTTATGTCTAGTTTTGATTTCTAGGCACTCAGGGGATGTATGCAGTGGGGTGTGTGCAACTGTGCACTCCCATGCACACAAGCTCACACACTCAAGTCACATGCATACATGTCAATCAGGAAGTCACAAGTACACACATGTACACATAGACACACACTTTCATAAAGCACCCCTGTCATCCTTTGTTTTCTTCTCAAAAATTTCATTCTCCAGGTCAAGCTTCACCTAGAGAGAGTGAGGACACTTCAGTCTCTACTGATGGTAGAAGGGAAGGAAGAAAGAAGAAAAGGGGGTGAAGAATCATTGCAAGTTTCATGTGCTCCATTAAATAATCATGTTATTGTCGTTTTGTAATCATAGACTGATCTGAAATGGTTTATACAATCTCTCATTTCTCTTCTCAGGAGATGAAAATGACTTAATAATGAAGTCTGAAATAAAAAGTGTCTGAGATGGGCTCATGCCTGTAATCCCAACCCTTTGGGAAGCTGAAGCAGGCAGATCATTTGAGGTCAGGAATTCAAGACCAGTCTGGCCAGCATGGTGAAATTCCCTCCTACTAAAAACACAAAAATTAGCTGGGTATGGTGGCATGTGCCTGTAGTCTCAGGTACTCGGGAGGCTGAGGTGGGAGAATTGCTTGAACCCAGGAAGTGTTGCAATGAGCAGAGATCGTGCCACTGCACTTCAGCCTGGGTGATGGAAGGGAGACTCAATCTCAAAAAAACAAACAAAAAACACATCTGAGAGCCACATTGCACAGAAAGCAGAAAGGGAGAGGGTGTGGTACATGACCCTCAGTTGACCCTCAGGTGGCATCTGACCCATCCTGAGCAATCCCCCAGCCTTCACAATGGCCCTCTGGAGTGTGGTCAGACTTTGGCTCATGGACAAAGCAGGTTGGGAGGAGCTGGTCACAGAGCTGTGTGTTCCTAAACCAGGCCAGCCGCCTCCCCACTTGGGGTGAATGACACACGATCTCATGTAATGCTCCGTCTTTTAGTGCTGGTTCAGGTAAGGGATCTGAGGGCATTTTGGGTCTGGATAATTGTCTTGGGTCTGGAGACCGACGAAGGTTTTAGGGGCCGTTACTTTCAAATAACAAGTGCCTTCTGAATTGTAATAAGTGCCTTCTGAATTTCTGCAGACTGCCAAGCAACACAGCAAAGGGAAATGCACAGCAATCATCAAATATACCCTCAGGTTCACCACTTCATCCTCTGTCCTCCCAAACTTAGCCGAAATGACAAGGTCTTCCTAAAGGATGCATCTCAGCACCAGCGAATTTAAACCAACCATTGAAATTCCAGCTTCCTTGAAGGTAATTGGTCAGAGGCCCCAGGTCTAAGACAATCAACACAAGGCATTTCTCTGGTAGCTAGGAATAGACTCAAAAATGGACAGGTGACCAGTTAAAGCCAATGAAACATCAGGGAGGTTGGCTGGAAGCTGCTGGAAAAAAAAAAATCCCTTGCTCTGTAAAGGGATGGCATCTTTCTCTGTCACTGAATATTACCATGTGTATCCCCCCATTACTACTGCGGCATCTGTCAACCAACCACTTCTTGGATGAAGCTTAGAGACACAAAAAAAATAGCTTGATATTTGGTGGCCTTTTAAATTAATCAAAGTCCCAGTAAATGGCACATTGAGATTGGGAAAAGTTTAATAAAGTGACTACTTTAAAAGGTGTAAAACAGATAAGGGCAGTACTTGCTTGAAATCAGTGACTGTGGGAAGAGATGTCCACATCCTGTTTTCTACTACAAAGTTCTGAACGAGAGGTTGGGAGGTGCCTTCCCAGAACCTGGAGACTGAGAGCCTCATGGATAGGCCTTCTGGGAGGAGGCTGCACCAGCCTAGTGGTGGGGTGCCTGCAAGGAGACAGCTGGGGAAATAAATACCCAACCTCACTTTGCTTTCTGCTGTGATCACCTGCTGATGTTCCCCATTTGCCGAATTCAAATGGAATTCACCAGCTTGCTGGTGTGGAAATTAGAAGAGTTCCTTTTTAAAATTTCCTTTCTCATTAAAGAATAAGTGTGGTAATAACTTTGTGAAGCCCTATCCTATGTAGCTGTTAGACATGCCATGCTTACAGGCACGTAGTACATTATATGTCCTTGTACATTAACCAAGATATCTGTGCTAGATATGCTCACAGGCATGTCCCAGCTCTCCATTGCTTTCACCTGTTTAGAAAAGTTTTAAGTCGTTAGCCAGTAAGGTTTTCGTTTAGATTGTGAGGTCTGGCTCCAGCCAATGGAGATCAGACACAGCAGTGAGGACAGCCCCAATTATGTAAGAAATAGATTTGTGCGTGTGCCTTTGTGGCAAGATGGCTACTGAGGGTACCCTTCCTGCGGTCCAGGAAGTAAAAATTGCGTTGCTGGAAGATCCTTTGTCTCAGTGTTGATTTTTCTTTGCAGCACCGAGCATCTATTTCCAACACTGGGACAGAGAGGGCTGCAGAGGCAGCTGGAAGGATGAGTGCCAGCTAGGTGCACCGCCTCTTAGAGAGGCCGCACATGGCTGGATGTGCAGCTGCATGACACCATCGATTGCTTTATTTTAAAGCCACTTTGAATTGCAATGTCTTTCTTGCACTCAATAGTATCCTACTGTGCATATGGAAAACATTCTAGGCCGGGCGCGGTGGCTCACGCCTGTAATCCCAGCACTTTGGGAGGCCAAGGCGGGTGGATCACCAGGTCAAGAGATCGAGACCATCCTGGTCAACATGGTGAAAGCCCGTCTCTACTAAAAATACAAAAATTAGCTGGGTGTGGTGGTGAGTGCCTGTAGTCCCAGCTACTCAGGAGGCTGAGGCAGGAGAATTGCTTGAACCTGGGAGGCGGAAGTTGCAGTGAGCCAAGATTGTGCCACTGCACCCCAGGCCTGGCAACAGAGTGAGACTCTGTCTCAAAAAAAAAAAAAAAAAGAAAGAAAGTAAGAAAGAAAGAAAACATTCTAATACGAAGCCATCCTAAAAATAAAAAATGTTACAGGCTAGGAAGGGAATGGATATGCACAGAAGGGGCAGACAGAACCCACAGGACTATTGGTCTCCAGACGTAGAAATGGGCAGAGCCACCAGGATTCCCGCTTCTGAATGGGAAGGGGCACCCTTGCGTGTGCTTCAGGAGCCTGGAGTCAACCTCCTTAGGAAACAAAGATGGGAAGTGGGACTTTGCTCCCGGGAGTAAAACGCCAGGTCCCTTTGATAAGGACTGCTTGTCTGACCTTGGAAGGGGATCAGGTTAGAGGTGGAGTTAAACACAGGCCTGCCAGCCACGGGGAGGTGAGAGGAGGAGAGCTAAACAAACGAAGCACTGGGAACTTACCAAATAGCATTTCAAAGCCGGGGAAAATAAACAGCCTGAAAAAATTTACAATAAATGTGACAAGTTCAAGAACGCTTCTGAGGAAATCTAAATAATAGACTAATCATCAGAGGATTTATTTAACTGTGTGTGATCTTCAAAAAGGCAAAGGAAGGGGACAAGCGTAGGAAAAACAAACAATCGGGTGCTGTGAGGAGCTCGAGCAGCCGTCAGTACGAAGACGTGGCTAAGGTCAATGAGAAACTGGAGGTCCAGAGAATACAAGACTGTACATGTTGAGATTAACAATGAGCAAATGCTACAAAACTATACATGTTGAGTTAACAATCAATGAGCAAACACAGTTAAAGAGAGAAAGAGCAGATCGCACCAAGGAATTAATGCTCACGGGACAGAGAGACAAAGAAGTGAAAACATGTGAAAGAGACTGGAAAATAAGATGAGACTCCAGAACTAGAGAATACGGGAAATGCTGGAGGAAATATCCAAATTATACTATCTGACTGTTTTCCAAAATTGAAGAAAGACATGATTTTTCAAATAGAAAGATAACACTGAGAAGCAAGCAGAATAAATGACGATAAATTCGTAGTCAGATGCAGTGCATTCAAAATGCAGGACATCAAGGAAAAGGAGAAAATCTAAAGGCTACGAGGGCATAAAAGATTTAAAAAAAAAAAAAAAAAACCTACACAAAGCCAGGGAGATTAGACTGAGAGCTCACATCTCAACATTACGAATGGAAGGTGTCTCTTCAGGAGGCTGAGGCAAGAGGATGGCTGAGTCCCAGGAGCTCAAGTCCAGCCTGGGAACACAGTGAAACTGTGTCTTAAGAAAAAAAAGAGGAAGGTGGTGAGCGAAAACATTCAAAAAGTCAGAGGAAAATGACTTTCAACCCAGATTTCCGTAAACCACCACATTTTTATTACGATTGAATTCAGAATAAAGACTTCAGACTGAAAAACACTGAAGAGTTTACCATACGGACTTTTGATAAAAACTGTAAGTCAGTTGCTCTCAACCTTGTGTGCCCATTAAAACCACCAAGAACATCAAAAACTTCCAGTGCCCAGACCACAGCTAGATGCAGGTGGTAGAGCCTTTTAATCTTCCCAGGTGATTCCAAGGTTCAGCCGGGGTTGGTATCACTGCTTCACCTAATTCCTCCGGAAGAAGGAAACTGAATTCAGGAGAGGCACCTAGATCAGCCACCTGCCCGTTAACAAGGAGCTCTTCTCTGGGGGCGGGAATCCTCTGTGTAACAACTTCATTGCTTGGTGTGAGAGTTTTTGAACAATTTGAATTTCATTTGTCTTATTCTTTCCCAAGTGAGTTTTTCCCATTCGTCTTTCAAATCACTTACATTTGCTTTGGGGAGAAGGGCTGGTTGGTGGCCTAATGTTCACATCCGTGGACTGCAGTCTCGCTGCACACTGGAAACTCCTGGGGAAGTTTTTTAAACTACTAATCCCTGGGGCTCAGTCCCTGTGGTTCTACTTTAATCTGTAAGCAATGAGGCTCACCTGCAGGGTGAGCCTGGGGCAGCTGAGTTTGAGAACCACCGAATTCGTTCTCTGAGTCAAGGACACCAGGAGAAGTAAGGAGGAGGGGAAGCATTGAGTGTACCGTGCTGCTGGGGAGACGGCTCAGAAAGAACAGCGCTGAGTCCTTTAGAAGGTACAGATTTGCTCATTTTCACAACTGTCTGAGATGAGGAATCCATGCATTAAACAAATGAGTGTTTTCTGAACAAATTGGCAATATCAAGAGTGTGTTGGTAATTTAGAAAATTGCTTATCTTTATTTCTTCTTGGCCTATTTCTACTCCTCACATCTGGAATGGTCAGCTCATGGGAGGGTGTTGGTGGTTCAGAAATCTAGTCTCAGCCAGGCTTTTACTGGGGGGACTTTGGACAAGTCAGTTTATAGTTTGGTGGGGTTACTTCCTTAACGGTGGTGAGGAAACCCAACCAATCTCGTACGTATGTGTGTTTTACGATTTGATACCTCGCTCTGGGCAAGGCACTGGGCGGTTATTGGAAGATAAGGTAATTGCATGGGGCCTCCTTGAAAGCCTAGTGACCTTCATTCAAGTATTTCATTTTTGTTAATTTCAACAAACATTACCTGGAGCAGCTGTTACACGTTCGCCCGGAAGCCCAGGATGAGTCAGACACCATCCCTACCCCGAAACTTGAAATCTGTCTTAAATAATTATTCTTGGAACAGGAGTTGCAAATGTAAAACCCTAGGGAACAAGGTGGTGATGCCCTAACTCCAGAAGGCAGTGAACAGGAAGAGAGTGATTTATGTGAGCACAAAAAACCAGGCGTTCGTTAAGCCACCTGTCTAAACAAGGCCATCTCAAGTCCACTTGGTGAGATCTTATCACTAAGATAAAAGCTGGCCAGCTTTGGAGGAATTAAAGTATTCCCTTCTATAAGCAAACTGCTGCCCAGCCCCTCAGGGTTTTCCACACTTTCATATGCATGAAACCCACTGGCATGCTTGGTGTAAAATGCAGATTCTCTGGTCCTAGCCACACAGATGCTGTGTCAGTGGGTCTGAGGCAGGGCCTGGGCATCAGCATTTTAAATCAGCTCCCAGGAAAACTGTTGCAGGGGTGAGGTCACACGTTGTTAAACCTGGCGGGTGTGGGCACTTCTTCCTGCAGCTCCTTCCTCTAACCGCCGGGTGTGTCTGCGGGGTCCCTTCTGGCCCACCTCCTCCGGGCAAAAGTCACTTCTCTACTGACCTGAAGTCCACTGCACAGCTCAGGAATGGCTCTGAGAAATGGGGAATTCTCATCCATTGTTTCGGTGTGATCATCAGTGAGTTGTCACCGGGAGGGCTCACCCTGTCGTGAGGCAGGAAGCCTCCCCGGCCGTCAGCAGAGGCTCAGGGACCCATTTAGCGGTGACCTGCTGGCAGGGCCCGGTGACTAGTGACCTGCAGAGTGTCTAGGTAGGTGGGCTTTAGAGGGCCTCTGGTTTGATTCTCTCATTTTACATGTGGGGAAACAGAGGCTGTAGAAGGGCCATGTGCTTCCCAGGGTCCCAGCACTGAGGCAGAACCAGGCTCCACTCAGGCTTCCTGCTCCCCTCCTCTCTGCTTCATCCCGCTCCAGCCCCTTTATTCTCTCGCTTTACCAGATTCTGCCACGTTTGGGGGTGTTTGAGGAGTGCCACCTTTTGGAGGCTTCTCTGTCGCCGCAGAATTCCTTTGTGTGTGGTCTCAGGACAGCTCCTCTGCCCAGTGCTTTGCACCTCGATGCTCAGCTCCCTAAGAATAAGAGAGCCCTGTCAGGCTGAGCATCGAGGTGCAATGCTCCTCAGTGCTCCCCAGCTCTGCCATGGCCCGGGGACATCCCCAGGATGGAGCTGCGGCCACTGGTCCCCTTTGGCCTGGAGTTAGCCCAGCTTGGGGCAGCACTGGGTAAATGGCCTGGAACCTGAATGTCCAGAGGCCTCACTCAGCTGTACTTCCTCCTCTCATGTGGTCTCTCTAAGGAGTGAATTACGAAGTCATCCTCACTCCGGCTCCTCCACCACCCCAGCTCCTAAAGGGCTGGCTTGGTCAAGCTGCCTGGGAGGGTCACCAGACAGGGGATATGACACCTACAGGTGGCAGGCACTGCCCTGGAGCCCCACCATTCCATCCACTCTGACTCTGTCTCACACAGTCTCCTTCCTCCCTTTCCTGGCTAAACTTCTCAAAATAGCACCTGCTGCTGAGAGCGTCCTACTGCCTCCTCATCTGCAGTGTCCTGAAGGCTGGAATCCACCTAGAACCCTGCAGCCACTGCTCTAAGAAGGCCCACGCCCTCCCGTTTTTGCCACTGGCCCTGGTGTTGTTCTCACCTTCAGATTTGGCAGCGCATACCCCTTCTTCAGATCGTTGCCTCTTTTGCCTTCTTTTCCGCAGGGACACTCATTCCCCCTCCATGCCCCCAAGTGCAGGCACCTGAGAAGTTTCCAGCTCTTTGTTCCTCATCTCCTCCCCCTGGGCACTCTGTGTGCTGCTGTCTGCCCCTCTGAGGTGTCTGGATGAGTGACGCTCCATCCACCCTCTCTCCTAAGCTCCATCTAGCCACCTTGGGACCGGGAAGTTTGTCCTGCTGGATCTTTTGCTGAGTTGCTGGGGCACCCTGGAGAAAAACGAGATGGCACGGGGGCCAGCAGCAGCAGCACAGCCCAGTCTTCAGGTGACGGTGCTGAATAGGGATCTCAGGGGAGCTGGAAGAAAGGCCAACCAGAGGGGGCCTGCCTCTACCTCCTCTTCTTCATCCTCCTCTTGGCTTCTTGGCCTGCCTAAAAAAGACCCCCAGGTCTATGGCCCCTGGGTCTGGACAGCTGGGACTCTGGCTGCCCTAGCAGGAAGCTTGTGGCCCTGGAGCCCGAAGAGTCCAGACTGGAAGATGTTTACCCTCCAGCTGTCAAGCACCCTGGGTGTGTCCAGGTGGCGGAGGAGGAACTGGCTCTTGAAGGAAGATGTCCTTCCAGTCTCTTCCATCCCTAGCAATTTCCACTGAGTTCTAGTAGACACCAGATGGCAAGACACAGAGTACAGGGGGGCAGTGATAAGCTGCAGGTGGCAGATGTGATTCCGAGCAGTTAGACAGGGAAAGGTAGAAAGAGGCCCTACAAGGACTGGAGGGAGCCATGAGTATGTGAAGGGTGTGCAGAGAGATCGAAGGGGATGGGTAATAGAAGAGCCTGGAGGACAGAGAGTCCAGCAGGTCCCGGGTGCTTCCCCCACAATCCGAGCGAGAGCCACGGAGGGGCTGCGGCCGCGGCTCAGGGTCGTGTTTAAAATTAGCTGGCAGAGGACACTGAAAACCCCTCTCTACTGAAAATACAAAAAATTAGCCAGGCATGGTGATGCACACCTGAAATCCCAGGTACTCGGGAGGCTGGGGCAGGAGAATTGCTTGAACCGGGGAGGCGGAGGTTGCAGTGAGCCAAGATTGCACCACTGCACTCCAGCCTGGGCGACAGAGTGAGACTCCATTTAAAAAATACACTTAGCTGGCAGAGTTCGCTGCTGGGCACTGGGATGTCCTGCAAGCGGCTCGTGATGCAGGATGCGGAGGCTTTTCCACAGCACTGTTTGGAGCCGTGTGCCTCTCTCCCTCCTGAAATGAAAGATTAGGGAAAAGTGACAATGCGAATTTTCTTCTTCCTCTCTAGATATTGTTTCTCCTACATTTGATGGAGCTTCCAGGACAAAGTAGACAGTGTCTAATATTCTCTTTGATTTCAGCTTGAGGATCCTGGTTTCTCTGTGTAAGTAAAACGTGGCTGGGCACAGTAGCTCATGCTTATAACCCCAGCACTTTGGGAGGCTGAGGTGGGCAGATTGCCTGAGCTCAGGAGTTTGAGACCAGCCTGACCAACATCTAAGTTGGCCATTTTTACTAAAACTACAAAAATTAGTTGGGCATTGTGGCAGGTGCCTATAATCCCAGCTACTTGGGAGGCTGAGGCAGGAGAATTGCTTGAACCTGGGAGGTTGAGGTTTCGGTGAGCCAAGATGGCACCAGTGCACCCCAGCCTGGGCAACAGAGTGAGACTCTGTTGCAAAAAATAAGATAAAATAAATAAATAAAACACGTTAAAAAGTGCACTTAGGTGTACCGGGGAATGGTTCACAGTTGCCCTTTAGAAAGCAGCAGGCAGAAAGGCATATGGAGTTTGCAGTCAGATGGACCAAACTGGGTTTGAACTAGGGGTCTGGTCGTTACCCAGAGGTAACCCCATTGCCTTAATTTCTCTGAGTCTCAGTTTCTTCCTGAGCACCATTAATCTTTCCAGGTTGGGCATAGTGGCTCATGCCTGTATTCCCAGCACTTTGGGAGGCCACAGCAGAAAGATCACTTGAGCCCAGGAATTCAAGTCCAGCCTGGGTAATAGAGAAACCCCATCTCTACAAAAATATATAAAAAAAAATTAGCTGGGCATTGTGGTGCAGCAGTAGTCCCAGCTACTCAGGAGGCTGCGGTGGGAGAACTGCCTGAGCCTGGGTGGGCGGAGGCTGCAGTGAGCCTTGATCCCACCACTGCACTCCAGCCTGGGCGACAGAGTGGGACCTCTCTCAAAATAATAATGATTGTTCCCATAGTACAGGAACTGCCTAGAATCGCACTTGCCCCGTCGGTAACACCTTCCTGCATTCCCGCTGCGTTTAGCAAAAGGCTCGGTTTCCAGTGAAGCTTGTGAGTCACTTTTTCCTGAAAACTAGAGCAAAGCGTTACTCCCATATGCTTGGTTGTTTCCTTGTTGCTAAATTTCTTTTTTGTGTGTTTTGGTTTTTTACATCTTTCTTCTCAAACAATGTCTGGAGTAAATTGAGGGCTGCATACACTTCTGCAGGCTGCCCCTCTGTTCTCCTGCCCCACTCATCTCTTGTGATCTATCACCTGACAAGCTACTGGGATTTCCTAGTGTTCCAGAGTTCCCTTCAACCAACACATACCACGTGCCCACATAGAATCTTCACCTGGTGTTCATTTCTTCCATTACAGGAAATCTTATTATCCTTCTGTCCCCAAAACTTTGCTGTAAAGTCCCCTGACATTCTATTCGAATGTCATTCATGAGACTGCTAGCTTTCACAAGACTGTGTGAGTCCCCCGAAAAAAATCAAACCGAATTGTATTATATGAGATCTCCTATAGTCCTTCAAGCAATTGCCAATGTATCTTTTCAGCTATTAACCATAACTGAAAAGTTATTAAAGCTATTAAACCACAACCAAAGGTTGTATTTAAAATTAGCTGGCAGGATTCACTGCTGGGCATTGGGATGTCCCGCAAATGACTCAAGATTCAGTGTTGTTTAAAGTATATGTGTTCTGCATCATTCTCAGCAAACTGACACTAGAACAGAAAAAGAAATACCGCATATACTCACTCATAGGCGGGTGAGAAAAATGAGAACACATGGACACAGAGAGGCGGTCTACTATACACTGGGGTCTATTGGGGGGAATGGGGGAGGGGCAGCGGGGGGGCTGGGGAGGGATAGCCTGGGGATGAATGCCAAGTGTGGGTGAAGGGGAGGAAGGCAGCAAAACACACTGCCACGTGTGTACCTATGCAACTATCTTGCACGTTCTGCACATGTACCCCAAAACCTATAATGCAATAAAAATTAAAAAAAAAAAAAAAAGAAAGCACAGATGATATAAATACTCTAAAAAAAAAAAAAAAGTATATGTGTTCTGGAGTGGGAGTCACTTTGTCTACTTGAACTTTAGAAGTTATTTGCTAACGTTGCCGTGTGATAAAAGTGATGACAATCTAGGCTGGATACAGTCCCAGGTCTTTGGGAGGCCGAGGTGGGAGGATCGCCTGGGCTCAGGAGTTTGAGACCTCCCTAGGTGATGTGATGAAACACCATCTCTACTAAACTACAAAAAAAAAAAAAAATTAGTAGGGCTTGGTGGCGCCTGCCTGTAGTCCCAGCTACTCGGGAGGCTGAAGCACAAGAATCTCTTGAGCACAGGAGCCAGGACTGTGCCTCTGCACTTCAGCGTGGGTTACAGAGTGAGACTCTGTCTCAAAAAAAAAAAAAAAAAAAATCACAATCTAATGAAAATATCTGGGAAAATCTCGATTTTAGGTTGATTTTTAGATTTAAAGAGGGAAGACAGCAGTGTGGGGGGAATGAATGAACTCTGACATCTGAACAAGTCTCCTTGTTAAAGCTCAACAGTGGTTAGGAATGGGATAAAGCCCCTGCCTTTAGTACATGCCTGGGCTCACCCAGCTCTCCCTCACTCTGCCTCCTCCCTGGGGAACGTGGCACACCTGTTCCTTTTACCTGGATGCTTTTGCCTCCTCTTTGCCTGGTTAATGCTGCCAAATCCCCCTCAACTCCAACCTCAAAGTTCTCCTTCCTCCATGGAGTTTTCCCTGACCTCTCTGATGGGCTCACATCCCAGGGCTCATGCTTTATAGCACCCCACATCCCTGCAGTTGCTCTGGGGGAACGAGCTGATGTCTGCCTGGTACCTCCAGGAGCCTGTCTCAGTGCCTGCTCTGTCTGCCTGCTCCTGCCCAGGTGACCCAGGCGTGGGTTGTGCCAAGTGAAGGACTTGCCATCCTAAGCGCTTTGCAAGTGTATCACCGTGAGTTTACATGACTAGCCTGCAGAGGAGGCGCCACCACCATCTCATTTTATGGAATGAGGAAATTAAAGCTTACGGAGCTTAAATATGTTGTCCAAAGGCCAGTGGCTGATAAAGGATAGGTTTATCATCAAGCTAAATATTTTTTAATATTTCCAGAGAATTGTCTCAGACTTGACTTCCCTGGGGGCAGCTTGAACCCTAATTTGTAATCCAAAGGGCAAAGGGGCCACAGAGTCCTCCAGGGAAGCTCCTGGAGATGAGGAGCCCAAGAGCTGACTTCCCGTTTCCTCCTCAGTCACCTGGGTGGGGCTTGGCTGGGGGAGTTGGAGAATAGCAATCAGGTCCCCCCGCCACCAGGAAGCCTTGCAGAGGGTAGGGCAATGGAGAGACCCGTCCCACTCAGAGGGAAAGCGTGGCCTGTGGCCTGCACAGGAAGGCAGCAGCTGATGGCCAGGAAAGGAGAGGGAGTTTCCTTTGCTTCTCCAGCCAAACAGAATAAATGAATGAATTATGAATGAATGGGTGGATTCTATCAGCCTTGCCAGTCATGCCTTGAGTGCCACTTTTAGAGACTGGTTTCCATGTTCACCGGGGCTCTCTCATGAGTTACTACACTCCTTGTCAGTCTTTCGCGCTTGAGTGACGTGGGTGTCAGCTCACCCCTGTCTTGACTGCTAAGACAGTTATATAGAAAGAAGGGTCTTTACCAGCTGAGGGCTTAAAGTGCCAGGACAGAGCAGAAGAGCCCTGCAGACAACCTGTGTCCAGAGTCTAAACTTTTCTCTGTCAGCCCTGCCCCAGTTGCAAGCTTAAGAGCAGCAACCTGGGAGAGCAGAGCCATAAAGAGGAGGGGCTCCTAGAAGGGACCGAGCCTGGCCTCAGGATCAACTCCTCTGCTGGGGCAGACAGTGGCAGCGGCTGAGGTCCTAGCGCATGAACGTGGGTGTGTGTGAGAGGTCCTCCTGGGGACCCAGAGGGGCTTTGTGAATGCCTGAGCTCTGCCCCTCTCTGAGGTCTCTTCCTGGAGGGAGAAGGACACACCTGCAGTTTGTCGCCCCAGGCCAGGCTGGTTCTGTCGGCCTTGCCCCCGTCCCGCTTCCTCATGACGGAGTACCAAAGGCATGGGCCACTTGTGCCATCAGCAGTTGTTTACATGCCAGGCACTGTCTGGGCAGCAGGATGTTGCCATGAGCCCGCAGGTAGTACCCTGCCCTCTCTGAACAGCTTCCGAGGATGTGCGGTGCCCTCATCCTCTCAGTGGCTCAGTGGTGGGTCCACTCCTTCCAGCCCTCACCATCATCCCCACCACAGATTCTGCCTCCTGACACCTTTGCCTTGCCCAGGAGGCTGTGAGGCTTGGCATAGATGCTGTCACCCACCCACATCCTCCTAATGTGACTGTACATTGCCTGAAGCAAAGCTTTAAGAGCACACACCCTCTTTGGTTCTTGGACTAAATACTTCCTCACTTGGTCCGGATTTTGGATATGAACTCTTTGGTTTTGAACATTCTGGGACCACAAGCCCGTTGTAAATGCTGATGACAGCCAGAAAGACCCCAAACAGGAGGAACAGAAAGAACAAGAGAGGGCAGAGCGGGGCTGTCCCAGAGGGAAGAAGTGGCAGGCGGCTGGCAGGCCCTCCAGGCAAGGCTGGACAGAGCGCTGCACGGGCGCTGCAGGTGTGGAGCAGAGCCAAGACCTGGGAAGGGACAGGAGGGACCGGAGCCGTTTGGGAGAAGTGGAAGCAGTTCGGCATCGCTGGCATTTTCTGGGTATCTCGAGATGAGATGCAAGCTGACATAAGACAGCATTTGAATTGTAGCTTGGAGTTCAGATATTTTAGGATGCTTTAAAATTCTAGCTTTGTTTCACAATGTGCCTACAAGCAGACAGGGAGCACTATTTTCATTTTATACACTGAGCCAAGCACGCAACCAGCTCACTCCCAGTCACGTAGCGTTAGAGAATCAGCAGAGACGCAAACTCCGCAGCTGCTGCTTCCCGGCATTGGCAAAATTCACAGGATGGGCTCTTCTAGCCTGGGCCCTTGGGTTGTCCCATCCTCCTCTCCAGACCCCACCCCGCCCTTGGGTCCCCTAGGATGCGAGGGGTATGAGCAGAGGGGCCCAAGGAAGTGGGCGACACAGCTAAACAAGAGGAGCTAACAGAGCTGATGGAGGCGGGAGAGGAAAAGGCTCAGCCTTAGCCCAGGAAGCATTGGAGGCTTCCAGACTGCAGGGACAACATCTTCCAGGTCACTCTCGATGGCCACCGCCCCTCAGGTGCACCTCCCTGCCACTGATATGAAGCTGGAACAAACAGATATCCATATATTCCACATAAGAAGATACACGAAAAAAATGAGACTCCCCTCCCTTATACCAGATATGAAATTTAAGCAAGTGAATTATTGACTTAAATGTAATAATGAAAACTATAAACGCCTACATTTGCACAGGCAGCACAGAGAAAGCACTAGACTTCATCAAATAAAAATTAAGAAAATTAGACCGGGTGTGGTGGCTCGTGTCCCCAGCACATTGGGAGGCCAAGGCAGGAAGATTGCTTGAGGCCAGTGTTTGAGACCAGCCTGGGCAAGATGGTAAGATCCTGACTCTACAGAATTGTTTTTTTTTAGCCAAACACAGCAGTGCACTCCTTTAGTCTCAGTTACTTGGGAGACTGAGGCAGGAGGATCCCTTGAACTCAGGATTGTACTACTGTACTCTACCCTGGGCAACAAAGAGGGATCCTGCCTCTAAAAAAGAGAAAAAAGCAGCCAAGCGCGGTGACTTATGCCTGTAATCCCAACATTTTGGGAGGCCAGGAGTTCGAGACCAGCCTGGCCAACAGGGCAAAACCCTGTCTCTACTAAAAATACAAAAAAAAATAGCTGGGTATGGTAGCAGGTGCCTGTAATCCCAGCTACTTGGGAGACTGAGGCATGAGAATTGCTTGAACCTAGGAGGCAGAGGCTGCAGTGAGCCAAAATTGCACCATTGCACTCCAGCTTGGGCAGCAGGAGCAAAACTCCATCTCAAAAAAAAAAAAAAAAGAAGAAGAAGAAAGAAAAAGAGAAAATTAACAGGCAACACAGAGACTGGGAGAAAACATGTGCAATACATATGGCTGACAAAAGAATTATATCCAGAATATGTAAAACACTGCTACAACTCAAAAATAAACAAAATAACACAAAATTTAAAAACACAAGTGAAACTATGAGCCACAGGACAGCAGTCCACATAAAAAGAATTGTATCCAGAATGTGTAACACACTGCTACAACTCAAAAATAAACAAAATAACATAAAATCTAAAAACACAGGTGACCCCATGAAACTATGGGCCACAGGACAGCATTCCACATAAAAAGATACACAAATGGTCAATATGTGAAAAAGCAGCCTTGGAAGAACGATTTAGTCTTTCCAAGCTTCAGTTTTCATATCTCCAAAATGAAGATAAAAATAACCACATCGTTCAGCTTGTAGTTTTTGTTTGCTTGCTTGTTTGAGATGGAGTCTCAGTCTGTTGCCCAGGCTGGAGTGCAGTGGCACGATCTCAGCTCACTGCAACCTCCACTTCCCAGGTTCAAGCAATTCTCCTGCCTCTGCCCCCCTAGTAGCTGGGATTACAGGCGCCCACCACTGTGCCCGGCTAATTTTTGTGTTTTTATTTTGTTATTTAGGAGTTTGATACCAGCCTGGCCAAGGTGGTGAAATCCATCTTCACCAGGCTGGTCTCCTCTTGACCAGGCTGGTCTCAAACTCCTGACCTTGTGACCTGCCTCGGTCTCCTAAAGTGCTAGGATTACAGGCGTGACCCACCACACCTGGACAGTTTGTTTTTTTTTTAATTGTGGTACTAAACACACAACATAAAATGTACCATCTTAATCATTTTTAGATGCACACTTTGATAGTGTTAGCTCCATCACATTGTTCACATTGTTGTACAATAGATCTCTAGAACTTAATCATTTTGCGAACTGGAACTCCACATTAAACGTGGACTCCTCACTTCCCCTCTCCATTCTACTTCTGTTTCTGTGGGTTTGGCTACTTTAGATCCTTCATGTAAGCAGAATCGTAACAGTATTTGTCCTCCTGTGGCTGGGTTATTTCACTTAGCATCATGCACCCAAGGTTCATCCATGCCGTAGCATGGGACATGATTCCCTTTTTAAGACTGAATAGTATTCTCTCATATGCATATGTTACATTTTGTCTATCCATTTATCTCTGCACAGACAAATGGGTTGCTTCACCTTTTACTGTTGTGAGTAATGACAGGATGGATGTGCATGGGCAAATATCTCTTCGGGACCCTGATTTCAGTTCTTCTGGGTAGAATCCCAGAGGCAGAATTGCTGGATCCTATGGTAATTCTGTTTTTTAAGTTTTGAAGGAAACTCCATACTCATTTTAGTAGTTTCATCATTTTACATTCCCAAGAGGGCACAAGGGCTCCAATTTCTCCACATCCTCACCGACATTTGTTATTTTCTGTCATTTTGATAGTAACCATTCCAATGAGTGTGAGGTAACACCTCATTATGGTTTTTGATTTTTATTTCACTTGATAAGTAATGTTAAGTATCTTTTCATATGCTTCTTGGCCATTGGTATATATTCTTTGAAGACGTGTCTATTGAAGTCCTTTGCTCATTTTTAAATCAAGTTATTTGGGGCTTTTTTGTTGTTGTTGAGTTGTAGCAATTCTTTATATGTTCTGGATCTTAACCACTTATCATATATGTGATTTGCAAATATTTTCTCCCATTCCACAGGTTACCTTTCACTCTGTTGATTTTACCTCATGGGATTTTTTTAAATGACTGTATTGAGGTATTATCAACTTACAGTAAACTGTGCACATCAGAAGCACACAGTTTTGTAAGTTTTGACATATGCACGTTTCGACATAAAGGTTATTTTGATGACAGGACACAACCCAGTGACACTCAGACAGATGAAAGCAGCAATCTTTGCAACTTCCAAATGAGAGAAGCCTGTTAGGCAGTGCCACATAGAGGGTTGCCTGGGGACAGGGTAACAGCAAGCTGGAGCTGTGGGGGCAGTTTCCGTATTACATCAAAGTGGGAGTAGATGGTGTTAAAAGAAAACCTTCAGACAAATTAAACATAGCAGAATTATGTGAGCAAAGAACAATTCATGAATTGGGCAGCACTCAGAACCAGAGGGGGTTCACAGGGCTCTGCCCAGCAGTGTGAGCAGCAAGATTCTATCAGCTGAGCTTTTATAGGCTGAACATGGAAGTAAAGTAAGGAAATCACCTGATTGGCTACAGCCAGGCATCTACCTTTTGCAGCAGATGACATGGACAAGTCTCAAAGCAATTGTGGTGAGTGAAAGGAGCCAGCCAGGTCTCAGGAGGTCCTGAGACCTCCTGCGCATGGTCTCAGGAGTTGGCTGCCCATGATTGGCTGAGCCTCAGCTGTTATACTCCTAAGTTAGGTTTCAGTTTGTTTACGTAGTAAGTTAGGTTGTAATACATTATGCAAGAACTCTAAGTATGAAACAGCCTCAGGCAATGGCCTCCTACTTATGTAATTTCACACTAGGGTTTGGGTGCTCCTTGTGGACTGGCTAATTTGAACAGTTCTGCAGACTCTAAGGCACAGGGGCTCTCCCCAGTTGTCTGGTACCTGGCTCTGGGGTGATAAGGGCAGATATATAGCAGGACCTGAGGGTGAGAGCCTAATCAGTTGCTTAAGAAGGGGAACTGACTGGCCTCTGGCCAGAGCCTCAAAACTGGAGCAAGACAGCATTTTTACAAACACATGCATATATGTTATATGAAATATATATCAATGTATTTATATGTAAAACTCTCACTGTAGTCAAGATAATGAGCATATCCACCAACCCCAGCAGCTTCTTGTGCCCCTTTGTGATGCTCCCCTGCCAGCTCACACTTTCTCGTCCCTCATCCACTTCCTGTCACTGCAGTTGAGTTTGCATTCCCTATCATCTTGTGCACATGAAACCAGACAGTAGGTGCTCTCTTTCTGCTGGCTCCTTTCACTCACCACAGTTGCTCTGAGACTTGTCCATGTCGTCTGCTGCATCAGGGATTCATTTCTTTCCATTGCTGAATAGATTTCACTGAATGGAGACACCACGTTTTTATTCACTTGTTTAAGAACATTATAGTTTGCCTACAAGACTTTGCATGAACGTGTGCTTTCACTTCTCTTGGATAGATACCCGGAGTGGAGTGGCCGGATCATATGGTTGGAGTATGTTTATTTTTACATGGTACGGTCTCTAGATATGAAGTATGTTTTTATTTTTAAGTTACTATACAGTAACATTGAATTTGGGGGGTGACGTACACCCCTACACATATTAACAGCTGTATAGATTCATGTCACTACCACCCTGTTCAGGATATAGAAAATTGCCATCATTCCAAAAACTCCCAAATCATCCCCCTCTGATAGTCACATTTTTTCCTATCCCCAAACTCTGTCAGCCACTGATATGTTCTCCATCACTATCTTTTTGTCTTTTTAAGAATTTCTTTCTAAATTTTTTCTCCCGTGATCAGAAGGCAGAGAATTTTATTTAAAGGTAATTGGGATCATGTGTGGTGGCTCCCACCTGTATTCCAACACTTTGGGAGGCCGAGGTGGGCGGATCACCTAAGGTCAGGAGTTTGAGACCAGCCTGATCCAACATGGTGAAACCCTGTGTCTACTAAAAATACAAAAATTAGCTAGGCATGGTGGTGCATGCCTGTAATCCCAACTATATAAAAAAGCTGCACCTGTACTCCTAAATCTAAAATAAAAGTAAAAATAAAACACACACACAGTTTCTTATCAGCTTTGCTTAAAAATTAGCTCTTAAATTAGCTGGGTGTGGTGGCAGGTGCCTGCAATCCCTGCTACTCTGAAGGTTGAGGCAGAAGAATTGCTTGAACCTGGGAGGCAGAGGTTGCAGTGAGCCAAGATTGTGCCATTGCACTCCAGCCTGGGCAACAGAGCAACATTCCATCTCATAAATAAATAAATAAATAAAAATGCAGGGAATTGGGCCGCATGCAGCATTTAACAGGCTTATTTCACTAATTCTTTGACATTCAGCTTGGTTGTTGGGTGCACCAATAGTTTGTTCTTTTTTATTGCTGGGTAGTATTTCACAGTATGGATAGACCACAGATTGTTTGGGTTGGTCCAGTTTTTAGCAATTGTGAATAGAGCTGCTATAATAAACTTTCCTGTTCAGGCTTTTGTGTGAACAGAAGTTTTTAATTTTATGGGGTAAATTTCAGCAGTGAGGTTGCTGGATCATAAAGGATGTGTATGTTTAACTTTTTTAACAGACTTTATTTTTTGGACAGATTTAGGTTCACAGCAAAATTGAGCAGAAAGTACAGAGACTTACTGTATACTCTCTCCCCATCTCCCTGACATGCACAGCCTCCCCCACTATCAATGTCCTGTGGCAGAGCATGCATTGTCACCATCTATGGCCTACATTTATACTTCATCATCATCCAAAGTCCATAGTTTAGGGTTCACACTTGCTATTTGTATTTTATGAGTTTTGACAAGTGGATCATGATGTGTCCACCTGGACACCATTACACATTCACTGCCCTAAAATCCTCTGTACTTCACTGATTCATCCCTCCCTCCCCACTCTTGGCAAACATCAAGCTTTTTACTGTCTCTGTAGTTTTGCCTTTCCCAGAACATCATGAAGTTGGAATCATACAGTAAACTGCCTTTCAGACTGCCTTCTTTCACTGAGTAATATGCATTTAAGTTTCTTCCATGTCTTTTTATGGCTTGATAGCTCATTTCTTTTTAGTGCTGAATAATATTTCATCGTATGGATGTACCACAGTTTATTTATCATTTACCACCAAAGGACATCCTGGTTTCTTTCAAGTTTTAGCAATTAGGAATAAAGCTGCTATAAATGTCTGCATGAAAGGTTTTATGTGATCATAACTTTTTTTATTTTTGAGATGGATTCTCACTCTGTTGCCCTCACTGGAGTGCAATGGCATGATCTTGGCTCATTGCAACCTTCACCTCCTGGGTTCAAGTGATTCTCCTGCCTCAGCCTCCAGAGTAGCAGGGATTACAGGCACACGCCACCACACCCAGCTAATTTTTGTATTTTAGAAGAGATGGGGTTCAAGGCCAGGCTGGTCTCAAACTCCTTCTCTCAAGTAATCTGTCCACCTAGGCCTCCCAAAGTGCTTGGATTACAGATGTGAGCCACCATGCCCAGGTCATCATAAATTTTTAACTCATTTGGGTAAATACCAAGGTAAATGCCATGAATGTTGGATTGCATGGTAAGAGTATGCTTAGTTTTAGAAGAAATTGCCAATCTTTTTCCAAATTGGTTGTAGCATTTTGCATTCCCACCTCCTCATCAGTGTTTTGTGGCATTGGTGTTTCAGATTTTGGACATTCTAATACATTTGTAATAACATCTCATTTTGTTGTAATGTCTGACTCTTTAAGGAACTGTGAAACTGTCTTCCAGAGTGGTGATACCACAAGCAATGCCCAAGAGCTGCAGGTGCACCATACCCTTGCCAATATCTTGTGTGGTTACTCTTTTTAAATTAGTTTCTGTCCATTTGACCCAGCAACCCCATTACTGGGTATATACGCAAAAGAATATAAATTATTCTACCATAAATATACATGCACATGTTATGTCCATTGCAGCTCTAGTCACAATAACAAAGACATGGAATCAACCTAAATGTTCATAAATGATAGAGTAGATAAAGAAACTGTGGTACATATACACCAGGGAATACTATGCAGCCATAAAAAAGAACAAGACTGTGTCTTTTGCAGGAACGTGGATGGAGGCCATTATTCTTAACAAGTTAATGCAGGAACAGAAAACCCAATGCCTCACATTCTCACTTATAAGTGGGAGATAAATAATGAGAACATATGGACACATAGAGGGGAATGACAGACATTAGAACCTACCTGATGGTGGAGGGTGGGAGACGGTAGAGGATTAAAGAATAACTATTGAGTACTGAGTTTTTGTACCTGGGTGACTAAATAACCTGTACAATAAACCCTGGGACATGAGTTTACCTATATAAAAAACCTGCACATGTACTCCTGAACCTAAAATAAAAGTTAAAAAATGAAAAAGAAACAGTTTCTTATCAGCTTTTTAATGCTTAAATAATAAATAGAGCTCAGGCATGTTTCACTGAGTCTTCTGCTTGGGTCTCAGCCAGCTGTAATCCAGGTGTCTGCTGGCTAAGTTCTCAGCAAGCTTTAGTCAGAGAGAAGATCTACTTCCAAGCTCATCCATCTTGTGGGCAAGAGTCAGTTGTTTGCAGTTGTTGGACTGAAGTCTTCAATTTCCTGTGGGCCAGAGGCCACCTCAGCACCTCTTATAAACTCCCCATAAAATAAAGAAAATACATAAATTATTTTCTCAGCTGCTAGCCCCTCAAGTATTGCTTCTATCCATTTTCTTTCTTCTCTCCTTCTGAAACACTGGTCCTTTCACCATGTCTTCAGAGTCTAATATTTTCTCTTGTCTTTCTCATCTTTAGTCTCTGCTTGCCTCAATCTAGCTATTTTCCTGTGGTCAATCTTCCAGTTTAATAATCTTCTCTTCAGCTGTTTCCATTCTACTGTAAAACATGGTCCTTGTGTTTTTAATTTGTTATTGTATTTTTCAGTTCTGAATTTTTTTTCCCCAAGCTGCCGTAATTTTCACAGATGAATGTGTTTGGTATTGTAATGATATTTTAAACCTTGTTTTTCATATTCTTGAACCCATAAATACAGTTATTTTAGGGACCATGTCTGATAATTCTTTTATTTAGAGTGCTTATGTGCCAGTTCTTTCTGCTAGTTCTAAGTTAGATTGTCATGTCACCTCTGCTTCTGGCTATCTATGATAAAATGCCAAACAAATATTTAAGAGATTGCTCAGAAATAATTTGAGGCCTGGTAGGATGTTGTTTTCTCCAAAGATAATTTTCTTTTACTTCAGTCAGGAGCCTGAAGATACCATCAATCTGGGATTGCCTTAACACAATTTCAGTGGTGATGTTTCTTAGGGCCACTCGGGTGACTTGAAGCTGAAACGAGTATACGTGAGAACAGGTTAACTTTTTGTTCCTCCTTACTCCTCACTCAAAGGAGTTGGGCTCCCAACTCAGTTTCAGGGTGTCATGAAGGCCTTGATCTTGGCAAGACTTCGACTCCTGCCGTTGACCTCCTGCCTCATGAGGCAGCCAAAAGTGTTTCTCAGCTTCCCATTCCAAATCTCAGCTTGAAATGGCCCCTCCGGCGTTGGAGGTGGGCCTCCTGAGAGGTGCCCGGATCATGGTGGCAAATCCCTCATGAATGCTTGGTGTGTGCCTCCTCTTCCTGAAAGAGCAGAAACGCCCTGGATGCAGTCAGCGCCTGGTGCCAGCTGCACTTCTCTAGATTTCTTTCTTTTCTCAGATCTTCATCCAGACAGTTTTACCACCTTGTTATGGCTCTGATCCCTTTAAAAACTTTTAAAAGACAATTTATCCAGCTTTAGAGTTGTTTACATTGGGATTATTGATCCAAATTACCTATTCAGTCCAAATAACTAGAGGTGGAAATCATTTTAAACTCTGATGAATAAAGATGAGTTATCAGATGTCCTTTTTCCATGAATATATTTCTCCCAAGTCTCAGTTTTAAAACGTTCCATACTTTAGGCTGGGCGCAGTGGCTCACGCCTGTAATCCCAGCACTTTGGGAGGCCGAGGAGGGCAGATCACAGGGTCAAGAGATTGAGACCATCCTGGCCAACATGGTGAAACTCTGTCTCTACTTAAAAATATTAAAATTAGCTGGGCGTAGTGGCATGTGCCTGTAGTCCCAGCTACTCGGCAGGCTGAGACAGGAGAATTGCTTGAACCCAGGAGGGGGAGATTGCAGTGAGCTGAGATTGCACCACTGCACTCCAGCCTGGTGTCTGGTGACAGAGCAAGACTCTGTCTCAAAAAAAAAAAATCCATACTTTAAATATGTACACTTCCATTTACGATCTATAACCATCCACTTTAATAAGCTCAAAGTCCGAAGTGTTAATTAGGACTCACGCCACAGCAGTTGTTCTTCTAATTTCATTCTTTGCCATTCATTCAACATTATTGCCTATAACCTGCATGTCCTCAAACAAGAAATGAGGTTCATTCCAAACCAGGAAAACACTGAGATGGATAAACAGTTGTGTCTATTCAGCTGGGACACAGCTCAGAGTTTTAAAGGAGGGTCTGTAACGTAAATACACCCATGCACAGCTCTGCTGTTAGATGTGAGTTGTGTAGAACCACGAGGAGGTCTCTGGCTTTTAGCATGGCATGGGTAGTCTTTACCAGGTATGGGGAGTGGGGAAAAGAGGGCTTGAAGTGGATGTATCTGATGGTAAGAGACAGTCTCAGGCCATGCTTCTCCCTCTTGTCTCTCTTCTCTGCTCACAGAAAACCCATGCCTGCTCCATGAACCCAGCTTTTCTTCCCCAGCCATTGGCAGCGCGAATTCATGACATGCAAAGCTAAAGGCGGTCAAAGGTTGGAACTGAGGTCTGGGGTGGGGTACGATAAAGGGGTCTGGCTGCCAGAGTGAATGCTCTTCCGAAGTGGTGAACTGACATATGAGGAGGCGGTCTGTTTCTGCGATGTCCGGAGAGGAGCTTTAGCAGCTGTGATTGTGCAGTCAAAGCGAGGAGAGAGTCCTGTATTCAATAGCATTTCATTGTGCAACAGTAAGGTGTGGGTCCCTAAAGGGAAAATATAAAAATGTGGGATTCCCATTCAATTCAAGGGTCTTTAGAACTAGTGCCAAAGCAAAGCCCCATCTAGTCAAAGAAGCGCAGTGCAGGTGGAGACTCAGACTTCTACAAGTTGGAGAAATCAATGAACAAGTCTCTTTCCTGAGGACTCTGGCTGATGACTTGCCCTTTGCGTGACTTTTGGGATCCATGACACGGTGCCTCCGTGAAGAGGTTTAGAGGAAGGCCAGCATGGCCAGCAGCTGCGGCAGGGCCAGGGGGGATTTCAGGGAGTCTTCAAGCCAGGTACTGAGAGGGAGGAAGAAAATGAGGATTTTAAGTAGTTTTTCTGTGTGCTGTGGGATACTTGTTGTTTTATGAGAATGTACAAGGACATGTACAAAGACATACGGAGTGTCTTCCTTTCTTCCTATTTACTTTCAGTCATCTGCCAGTGTCTTCTGAATACCAAGCCTTGTGTAGATGAGTGTAAGGAAAGGACTAGGAAGGTCCTGATTTGGAATTTTGACATTATCGTAAAAGCCCTGGATGCTGCAAATGAGTCCCCTGGAGGGTACTGTGTAAAGACCTCAGGACTGCAGCAGACAAATAGATCGTAAAAGTCAAGACCTGCGAGAGGAAAATGATTGAAAGGCCATCATAGCAGTCTAGAAAGAGGTGACAAGCTTGGATGTGGCAGGGCAGGAGGGGTGCAGGGGGAGACAATGTGAGAGTCCGTAGGAAGATGCCTTCTAATTGCAAAGGTGCTTGGCTGTGGGCATGAGGGACAGAAAGGGGTCGAGCCTGTCATTGAGATCCTCGGTTTTAGCATGGTGGCTTTATTTATGCAAGAACATGAAAGAGGCGCGGGTTTGGGGGATGATAAGAAGCCCCATTGTGGAAATCCTGGATCTGAGGAGTGCCTGGTCTTCAGCTGGTGCTGCCCAGGAGAGCACTGGAAGAGCAGACATGGCCTCTGAGAGATGCTGGACCAGGGCTGAGGACACTTCCAGTAGCAGGGCAGAGCTCTGCTGCACTCAGGGTTTTCTAGTGACTACACATGACATTGGGGCCCATCACCCCATCTTTAACTCCCATCGTGTCAGCTAAGTTTGCTTGTAGATGAGTGAGAGATAGTCAGAGCAGGGCAGGCTCCAGAGAGCAGGTGCACATGTGCCGTGAGCTCCCCTTGGCGTGCAGGGCCCTGCAGTCCACAGTCTGCCATTTCCCTATGACCTCCGAAACTCACCTGTGACACTGCTCAAAGTACTATTTGCAATTCCTTTCCTTATAGAAAATGTTTACAGTTCATATGTTTTCATAGCTCGTGTCACTGCAGTGTTCAAAACCTAAAAAATTGGTTCACTCTTTCATATAGAGTCACTTGTTCTTCAAGAACGTGCCCAGGCTCACGTCCTCCACTGTGTTGAGATGAATTCTTGGTGGAACCACCCCAGCTGGGGAGCCCAAGTCCCTCTGGAGTGGGAGCCCCATATGGCAGGGAAGTACCTTTTTTTTCCAAGTTACTGTCGCTGTCTCGAGGGTGGGAACAAGGCTCAGCACTTGCAGCCTTTGCAGAATTCTGGAACAGAGGCCAGCCACACCCCAGGTCTGTTCACGGGTAGCTTCTCTGGGACAGGGGTGGCAGAAGCCAGAGGGACTTGGGCTGTGGGGGCCTCTGGGGATCGAGGTCTAGGAGCAGCTGCTCCCCAGTTGCTGCCTTTCCCCAAGGACATGATTCGGGGAAGAGGCTGGGTCATTCCTCCTGCAGTTGTGCCAGTTGGGCTCAGCAAACCCCACCATAAAATCTTGGCCTGAGTCCAGATGATACTACTTGGACATGTTTAGCCTCCAGATCTCATGCTGAAATGCCCTCTCCGGTGTTGGAGGTGGGCCTCCTGAGAGGTGCCTGGATCATGGTGGCGAATCCCTCATGAATGCTTGGTGTGTCTTGTTGTAATGAGTGAATTCTTGCTCTGAGCTCACACAAGATCTGGTTCCTTAAAGAGTCTGGGCTGGGCACGGTGGTTCATGCCTGTGATCCCAGCACTGGGAGGTTGAAGCAGGCAGATCACTTGAGGTCAATTGTTCAAGACCAGCCTGGCCAACATGGTGAAACTCCATCTCTATCAAAAATATAAAAATTAGCTGGGCTTGGTGGTACACGCCTGTAGTCCCAGCTACTTGGAAGGCTGAGGAAGGAGAATCACTTGAACCCAGGAAGTGGAGGCTGTAGTGAACCAAGATTGTGTCACTGCACTACAGCCTCGACGACAGAGCGAGACCATGCCACACACATACATACACACACATACACACACACATACATATACACATATACACAAACGCATATACACACATGCATATATACACACACATACACACATACATATACACATACACATATACACACAAGCACACGTACATACACATACACACATATACACATACACACAAACATACACACACATACACGTATACACACAAACATGCACATGCATACACTCAAACTCACATACACACAAAAAAACACATACACACAAATACACACATACACACACACACAAAGACAAAAAACAAAGTCTGGGACTGCCTCCCCCTCTTGCTCCCGCTCTAACCCTGTGCCGTGCCCGCTCCCGCTCTCACCCTATGCCATGCCCACTCCCACTCTAACCCTGTGCCGTGCCCGCTCTCGCTCTCACCCTGTGCTGTGCCCGCTCCCACTCTAACCCTGTGCTGTGCCCGCTCTCGCTTTGCCTTCTGCCATGATTGTTGGCTTCCTGAGGCCTCCCTAAAGCCAAGCAGATGCTGGCACCTGCTTCCCGTACAGCCCACAGAACCATGAGTCGAGGAGACCTCTTTCCTTATAGATTACCCAGCCTCAGGTATTCCATTACAGCAAGGAAAGAACAGACTAAGACATCAGGTTGGTGACTTCTGAGGCTCCCCTTCCTGCTCTCTGCGGGGACCGGTCCCTGCTCCGACCACCTGCAGAAATTCATCCTAAGCACTGCTCTGGCACCAGCGGGTTGCCACCACAGGGGCTGGGGTTTTTGGTTTTCTTGAGTGCACACTAGCAGGCTCTGTGGGCCACGGGACACCAGAGGACCCTCTTTTAGGAAGGAGCTGTGCAGAACAGCTTGGGCCACCACCAGCCAGGACGTCCCCCTTAGGAACTGGGCTGAGCACGGCAGGCATGAGATGTGCAGGGAAGGGGCCCCTCCCACCAGGTCAGAGGAGAGGCAGGGAGGCCAGCCCCACCAAAGCCGGGCCTCCATTTATTTGTAAAGTGAGAGCTGGAACTTCACAATCAAAAAAGGTTTTTCCCAAGAACCAAAAGGATGTAGTTTCTAACAGTTCTCCTCCCTCTCCTTTGTGGCTGACAATGAATGACCTAATCCGCTTCCTTTCTGAGTAATTCTCCTGCCTAGTGACTCACCCAGGTGCAGCTGAGACACACGGCACAGGGCTGCCACCTGCGAAGTACAGAAACGATGGAGCAGATGGGTCCAAAAGCCTTCGGCATCCCAAATGAATCAGGAGGGACATGCAGGGTGCGTGACGTCTGCCCCGGAACCAGGAAAGTGTGGCTGCTTCCTCCACACCCCGTCCGCCGCCCTGGACCCAGGGTCCTTCTCAAAAGTGAGCAATGTGTGGTTCTTTTGGTTAATTTTATATGAAGGCACATCATGCTCTAAGAAGAGTCACCGGACTTTCTGTTCTCTAATGGAGCCTCCCCACACCCCACATCCAGCACACACTGTGGCTGTTTCCCAAGACACAGCAGGAGGCAAATGACCACTGGGAGCCAGGGAGTCACAGGGACAGGATGCAGATGCTTCTTGTCCTGGAATTCCATGGGAGCCATTTGAAATCATCAGGAAGTGACACCCAAGAGTCTATAAGGGTCCGGGGAGCAGGGGCTGGATGAGAGCGGGTGAGCAGCCGCGAAACAAGATGGCGAAGGCCGGAGGCCAAGGCGGCTGGGGTAGCACTCGGCCACCAGGAAAAAGCAAGCGCGCTCCCTCCCTTCCTCCCTCTCTCTCTTTCTCTCTGTCTGTGTGTTTTTGTCTCTCAATCTCTGTTCTCTCTCTCTCTCTCTCTCTCTCTCTCTCTCTCTCTGTCTCCATCTCCCTCTCCATTCACACCCTCTGACAGTGGTTGAGTTTTCCCATGGACTGGGTTACAAAGCCAGCGAGCCTGAACTGAAGGTCCAGGTAAGGCAGGGGGAAGCGAGGCAAGGCCTGGAACATACCAGGCAAGGGCCTCAGGAGGACCGCACAGGTGTGGCGCACTCAGCAGACCAACTGCAGACACCCTCCCATGCGAGGGGGCCCACCGCTCTGCGCAAACATGCCCCCACTTGACATTCTCAATTCTTTGAGACTAAAATTTTATTAGCAATCCCTGAAAAGTGGGAGAGCTTACCAACAAGACTCTATCATTTTTGCAAGACACAAAGAAAGTGTGGCTGGATGGCATGTGCCCGCTCCCTCGCCACACTGGGCACTTTTACTCACATCTCACCCTGCAGAGAGATGCAAGTCTCCTTACCCACCCACTGGGGCAGACATTATTAGTTGCCAATGCAACAACCATTTCCCCATGTCCTAACTAATAGAACCCCAATTGTGTCCAGGCAGGTGACGTGCCCAGCTAAAAGTGCTCACCTTTTCAGACTCCCTTGAAACTAGCAGTGGCCACATGATACTTCCAACAGAGAAGACATATACAGAGATCTTCTGGGGCTTCTGGGAAAACTTTTACTTCCCTGAAACAGGTACCACCTTCCTTCTCCCATTCTTTCTCCTGCTTTGAACTGTAGAAGCAATGCCTGGAGCTGCAGCAGTCATTTTGTGATTGTGAAGCCATGAACTGGGGAATGAAGACCAGCATCAAAGATGGCAAAACAGAGAGAGGTAAAGAGCAGTCACTCCCTGATGGCATGACTGGGCCACTGCCCCAACCCTGTGAGGCCACGTGACTCCTTATTACATGAGCCCAGGTTAGTCAAAATTTGTGTTATCTGCAGGTGAATGCTCAGAGATTGTACAAAAGTTTATAGGTGAGGCTTTGGAATGCAATAGAAATAGACCTGGGTTAAAGTCAGGAGGATCTTCTGGCTCTCGCTGGCATCGTTGCTGATAAGGACACATGAGGCCACCACTAATAGGGCCTCCAGAGCAGAGCCACGTTGGGAGTTTTCGCTTGTCCAGAGCCTACGCTTGTGGCTGCCACAATCACGAATGAGAGATGGTCATGGAGATCTCTGGGGTTTGCTGATGAGTAGGGCGCCACGAAGGCAGAATCTCAGCTTCTCTGGACCCCAGCTGTCATCCGCTTGATGTTCTTTTGTTTTTACTAAACATTAGGCTGTCTTCCACATCTAAACTTCTCTACACCCAGTTCCGGGTGGCACAGTGGCCTGGAGATGGAGTTGGAACCAGGAAGAGATACTCCACCGGAAAACTTTTTCTGACTCTGATGAGATGACCTTGTATCATTGGGGTTGTGGGGAGGGCTTCCACATACACAGAACACTATTTTGATCAGAGAAGTGTTTTGTTTTTCTTCCTGTTTTACAAGAACACACACCAAGTATATCTGGTATTTGTATGGACTCAGTCGCCCTGAACCCAAATATTGACATTCCAGGTGAATTAGTCCTACACTTGGGTCTGCTGGCTCACCTCAGGTGCCAGCATGTTTTCGGGAAAGAGTGCCAGGCCCAGGCAGAGAGGCCCAGGGCTCCTGTGGATGGCTGCACAATGCCTGACCCTGCCCGGTGGGGCCCTGGAGAAATTCCTGGTGATTCTGTTCGTGGTCCTCGCTCTGCCAGCACTCAGCCCTGCGCCAGCCCCACCGCTGCATTCCAGCTGATGGAACCGCAGGACACGCAGCCACGGCTCGCCTGGACAGCCGTGGCTGCTCTCATGGTCCTGCTGTGGGGCAGGAGACAGGGCAGAGAGACTGGGGTTTGCACCTCTAATGACAGAGAACCAGACTGGCTGTGTTTCACCCCGGGTCTAGCTCAGCCCTGCCGGGTTGTCCACTCTGAGGAGGTCGGAGCTGAAGTGTTAATTTTGTATGTCTGGCTAGAGGCACAGTGCCTGCATACAGTAAGTGCTCAGGGTTTGTTTTATTGAGATATTTTTTACTATTTGAAACATGTACACAGTTTTGTCTTTGAAGAAAAGGGTTCTTTTTGTTAATGAAATGCAGACAGATACCTGGTGAGGTTAAAGCATTTAGGCACTTGGTTTAACGTCAGGCTTTTAAACTGTTCACATCAACCGGTGTCCGGTGTTCACGGTGCGCACATTTGCAGCAGAGTCTGATACACACAACACACACATACCACACAAAACACATACCACACACACATATACACACACCACACACCACACACCACACACATACACACACACACAACACATACCACACACATATATACACCACACACATATACACACACCACACACCACATATATACCACATACCACATATACCACACATATATACACACACCACATATCACACACACACCCCACACACATATACATGCACCCCATACCACACGCTCACATGTATATACACCACAAACCACACACATCACACACTCACATGTCTATACACCACAAGCCACACACATCACACATGTACACATATACCACACACCACACAGATACACCACACACACACATACACATACCCCACACCACACATACACACACACACCACATATCACACACATACACCCCACACACACACACTCCACACCACACACACACCACACAAGCCACACACATGCCATAAACACAGCCCCCACAACACACACACCACACACTCCAGACACTCCTCACATACATACACACACACACCCACATGTCACACACAAACACATATACTGCACATAAACCAGATAACCCATATGCACACCCACACACCCAACCATACACAAACATACACATGCCACACACACCAGACAGACACACACAAACACCACACATACAAACCACACACACGCCATACACACAACCCACAGGCACATACAGACACACCACACACTCACACATCACATACCCAACACACACAAACACCATGTAAACTACACTCACATACCCAAAACATATTACATATAAACACAGCACACACATATCACACATGCAGATACCACACACACATCATATACAGCACATATGACACACATGTACTCACCACACACACATCACATGTAGCACATGCAACATACACACACACCACACGCCCAACACACAAAAACACCACATACACTACATGGACATACCCCAAACACACATACACACACCATGTGCACATGTGCTCCCCACACACACACAACAAACACAACACACACACAACATACACAACACACACATCCTCACATACACCATACAAACATACATGCCACACACACCCATGCATACACACATTACACTTGTGTGCCACACCCACATACACACCCCATACACACAAACATATGATATGTACATATACCGCACAAACCTTACACACACACCGCACACACGCATGTGAGACAGGCCACACATGACCAAGACTGACGTCGTGCATGGTCAGATCTCCATTATTTGATGCACCTCTCAGCAAAAATGGCAGCCGCCAGCTGAGCTACTGTACATTCTTACTTAGAAGATGTAGCCCAGGGGCTGGGCTCAGTGGCTCCGCCCATAATCCCAACACTTTGAGAGGCCAAGGCGGGCGGATTGCTTGACCCCATGAGTTCCATACCAGCCTTGACAACATGGGGAAACCCCTTTTTTACCAAAAACACAAAAAATTAGCTGGGCGTGGTGGCACACCTGTAATCCCAACTACTCAGAAGTCTGAGGCGGGAGGAGCTCTTGAGCCGAGGAGGTAGAGATTGCCGTGAGCCAAGATTATATCGCCGCCCTCCAGACTGGGCAACAAAGTGAGACCCTGTCTCAAAATAAAAATAAATAAATAGAAGATGTATTCCAGTTTCAGACATGTTAAAATACAACCTTGAGTCAATGAAATATGGTATTTGTTTATCTTGCATTGATGGGTGATGTCATTTTGGAGAGATTAGATTTATACACTGAAATACGTTTTAAAACCCAGGCGATTCATAGCAATGAACTGCATGGTTTGGTGTGGGCGATACATGTCACAGGAATTCTGGAGGGAGAAAGGTCAGCTGGTGCTAAGAAGGCTCAGGGAGGTTTTCAAACAAAGATGATCTTACCAGAGTCCTGAAGATGAAGTTCTGGACGAGAGGAGAGCAAGGAAATGGCAGCAAGGAAAATATCCTGAAGGATGTTTCGTGGGGGCGACCTGGGAGGCACCATGCTCCTGGGCGTGCTGCTCACCTGGACAGGTCGCCTGGCAGGTGGGCAGCTCTGCACACACCTCATCCCACCCCTCCCGCCGCAGGCCTGGAGTGAGTCGGATTTCCCAGAGGCAGACCTGAGATGGGGATTCATGGACAAGTGGTACATTCAGGAAGTGCTTCCAGGGAAAAGCCGTAAAGGAGCAGATGCACAGGCCAGGGAAGAGGCCAGGTCAGGGGTGACTTGGGGCCAAGTCCTGGCCTCAGCCTGATCCCACAGGGGAAACTGGAGTATAAGTGATGCATCGGAGTAAGAAGCCGGGCGCGCACCTGTCAAGCTTGCACCTGTCAGCACAACTGAGGCTACCATGAGGTTGCAGGGGTGTGAATTCCCAGGCACTTCGGACTCCTGGAGATATCTGGCCAAATGGCCCCAGTAGCCTGAGAGCTGTCCCCCAAAGGGAGCAGTGGGTAAAGGCTGTCAGAAGCAAACACACGCAGAAGCTGGGCAGGCGTGCAGATCTGGGAAAGGGGATCGGTGTGGAGCCCCACAGGGTCAGCCACTACCCTGTGATAACCCCTTTACAGGTGAAGTATCTGAAATACACGGAGAGTAATTAATGTCCCTAAGGGGGTACACTGTTAGGAATCAGAGACGGGCTCTCTGACTCTGAAGAAAGAAAGCAGTTCATGCATTTATCCATTCAGTGAATAATTACCAATTTTCCTTCTCACTCTTCCTTATATCCAACTGCTGAGAAAAGGTTTTGATTGCACAATAAAGAAACATGAATTAAAATGGGAAAAGCAGAATCATCCATGAGCTGTCAAATTTCTCAGCACCCTTTCATTCCCTTTTTTCTACATTTAAAACACACACACACACACACCCTGGGCGTGATGGCCCACACCGGTAATCCCTGAGCTTTGGGAGGCTGAAGCAGGAGGATTGGTTGAGCCCAGGATTTCAAGACCAGCCTGATAAACACAGCAAGACTCTTGTCTCTACAAAATGTAAAAGCTCAGCCAGTCATGGTGGTGTGTGCCCTTAGTCCCAGCTACTCCAGAGGCTGAGGCAGGAGGATCCAGAGACTGAGCCCAGGAATTCAAGGCTGCAGTGAGCTGTGATTATGCCACTGAACTCTAGCCTGGGTGACAGAGTGAGACCCTGTCAAACGCTCATGCCATCCTACCATGATTTCTTATTTTATTTTACAGAATTTTTAACAATTTCTTATACATTGAACTATTTTTGTTTGTTTGTTTAAATTTTTTAAATTTCAGTAGGATTTGGGGGAGCAGGTGATGTTTGGTTACATGAATAAGTAATTTAGTGGCGATTTCTGAGGATTTGGTGCACCCATCACCTGAGCAGTGTACACTGTACCCAATGTGTAGTCTGTTCTCCCTCACCACCCCCAACCCTCCCCGCAAGTACCCAGAAGCCCATGTCTCATTCTTAGGCCTTCACATCCTCATAATTAGCTCCTGTATACGAGTGAGAACATACCATGTTTGGTTTTCTGCTCCTGAGTCACTTCATTTAGAATAATAGCTCCCAACTCCATCCAGTTTGCTGGGAATGCCATTATTTTGTTCCTTTTGTGGCTGAATATAGTATATTGTGTGTGTGTGTGTGTGTGTGTGTATCACATGTTCTTTACCCACCCATTGGTTGATGGGCATTTGGGCTGGTTCCATATTTTTGCAATTGCAAATTGTGCTGCTATAAACAAGCCTGTGCAAGTATCTTTTTCATAGAATGACTTCTTTTCCTCTAGATAGATACCTAGTAGTGGGATTGCTGGATCAAGTGGTAGATCTACTTTTAGTTCTTTAAGGAACTTCTGCACTGTTTTCCATAGTGGTTTTACTAGTTTGCATTCCCACCAACAGTGTAAAAGTCTTTCCTTTTCACTGCATCTACGTCAACGTCTATTTTTTTTAAATTATGGCCATTATTGCAGGAATGAGGCGGTATGGCACTGTGGTTCTGATTTGCATTTCCCTGATAGTGAGTCATGCCGAGCGTTTTTCCATATGCTTGTCGGCCATCGGCACATCTTCTTTTGAGAACTGTCTATTCATATCCTTAGCACACTTTTTGATGTGATTGATTTTTCTTGCTAATTTGTTTGAGTTCCTTGTAGATCCTGGATATTAGTCCTTTGTCAGATACATGGATTGTGAAGATTTTCTCCCACTCTGTGGGTTGTCTGTTAACTCTGCTGATTATTTCTTTTGCTGTGCAGAAGCTTTTCAGTTTAAGTCCTTTCTATTTATCTTCGTTTTTGTTGTGCTTACTTTTGGGCTCTTGGTCATGAAGTCTTTGCCTAAGCCAATGTCTAGAAGGGTTTTTCCTATACAATCTCCTAGAATCTTTGTGGGTTTAGGTCTTAGATTTAAGTCTTTGGTCCATCTTGAGTTGATTTTTGTATAAGATGGAAGACGAGGATCCAGTTTTGTTCTCTACATGTGGCTTAGCCAGTTATCCCAGCACCATGTGTTGAATAGGGTGTCCTTTCCTTACTTCATGTTTTTGTTTGCTTTGTCAGTGATCAGTTGGCTGTAAGTCTTTGATTTATTTCTGGGTTCTCCATTCTGTTCTGTTGTCTATGTGCCTATTTTTATACCAGTGCCATGCTGCTTTAGTGACTATGGCCTTATAGTGTAGTTCAAAGTCACGTAATGTGATGCCTCTAGATTCGTTCTTTTTGCTTAATCTTGCTTTGACTATACGGGCTCTTTTTCAGTCCCATATGAATTTTAGAATTGTTTTTTTCTAGTTCTGTGAAGAATGATGGTGGTATTTTGATGAAATTGCATTGAATTTGTAGATTGCTTTTGGCAGTGTGGCTATGTTCACAATATTGATTCTACCCGTCCATAAGCATGGGATGTGTTTCCATTTGTTTATGTCATGTTCTTTAGTTTTCCTTGTAGAGGTCTTTCATGTCCTTGGTTAGGTATAGTCCTAAGTATTGTATTGTATTGTATTGTGTTGTATTGTATTGTATTGTATTGTATTATTTCTTTGCAGCTATTGTGAAGGGTTGTGTTCTTGATTTGATTCTCTGCTTGGTCGCTGTGGTGTAAAGCAGATCTATTGATTTGTGTACATTAATTTTGTATCTTGAAACTTCGTTGAATTCATTTACTAGTTCTAGGAGCTTTTTGAATGAGCCTATGGTTTTCTCAATATACAATCATATCCTCAGCAAACAGCGACAGTTTGACTTCCTCCTTACACATTTGGATGCCCTTTATTTCATTCTCTTGTATGATTTCTCTGGCTAGGACTTCCAGTACTATGTTGAATAGAAGTGGTGAAAATGAGCATCCTTGAGGCCGGGCGTGGTGGCTCAAGCCTGTAATCCCAACACTTTGGGATGCCGAGGCGGGTGGATCACAAGGTCAAGAGATTGAGACCATCCTGGTCAACATGGTGAAACCCCGTCTCCACTAAAAATACAAAAAATTAGCTGGGCATGGTGGTGCGTGCCTATAATCCCAGCTACTCAGGAGGCTGAGGCAGGAGAATTGGCTGAACCCAGGAGGTGGAGGTTGCGGTGAGCCAAGATCACGCTATTGCACTCCAGCCTGGGTAACAAGAACGAAACTCCATCTCAAAAAAAAAATGAGCATCCTTTAATGTTTTCAACTTTTGCCTATTCAGTATAACATTGGCTGTGGATTTATTGTGCCTTAAGGTATGTTCCTTCTATGCTGGATTTTGCTGAGGGTTTTAATCATAAAGAGATGCTGGATTTCCTCAAATGCTTTTTCTGAATCTATTGAGATGATCATGTGATTCTTGTTTTTAATTCTGTTTATGTGGTGTATCATGTTTATTGACCTATGTATATTAAACCATCCCTGCCTCTCTGGTATGAAACTCACTTGGTCATGGTAGATTATCTTTTTGATATGATGTTGGGTTCAGTTTGCTAGTGGTTTGTTGAGGATTTTTGTGTCCAGGTTCATCAGGGATATTGTTCTGTAGTTTTGTTTTCTTGTTATGTCCTTTCTTGGTTTGGGGATTAGCATGATACTGGCTTCACAGAGTGATTTAGGGAGGATTCCCTCATTCTCCATCTTTTGGAATAGTGTCAATAGAATTGGTATCAATTCTTCTTTGAATGTCTGATAGAATTCAGCTATGAATCTGTCTGGTCCTGGATTTCTATTTGTTGGCAATTTTTAAATTGCCATTTCAATCATGCTACTTATTATTACTTATTATTGGTCTGTCCAGAGATTCTATATCTTCCTGGTTTAATACAGAAGGGTTGTATATTTCCAGGGATATACCCATCTCCTCTAGGTTTTCTAGTTTGTGCACATGAAGGTGTTCATAGTAACCTTGAATGATCAGTTGTATTTCTGTGGTTTCAGTTATATCTTTCATTTCATTTCTAATTGAGTGTATTTTGTTCTTCTCTCTTCTTTTCTTTATCTTTCTGATGGTCTATCAATTTGATTCATCTTTTCAAAGACCAAGCTTTTTGTTTCATTTATCTTTTATATTATTTTTTCCTGTTTCGATGTCATTTAATTCTGCTCTGATCTTTGTTATTTGTTTTCTTCTGCTGGGTTTGGGTTTGGGTTTGGATTGTTCTTGTTTCTCCCGTTCCATGAGGTGTGAATTTAGATTGTCTGTTTGTGCTCTTTCAGATTGTTTTACGCAGGCACTTAATGCTACAAACTTCGCTCTTAGCACCACTTTGCTGTATCTCAGAGGATTTGACAGGCTGTGTCACTATTATTGTTCAGTTCAAATAATTTTTTAACGTCTGTCTTCACTTCATTCTTGACTCAATGATCATTAAGGAGCAGGTTATTTAATTTGCATGTATTTGCACGGTTTTGAGGGTTCCTTTTGGAGTCGATTTCCAATTTTATTCCACTGTGGTCTGAGAGAGTGGCTGATATAATTTTGATTTCCTTAAATTTACTGAGACTTGTTTTGAGGCCTACCACATGTTTTATCTGGAGAATGTCCCATGTGCTGATGCAGAGAATGCATATGCTACAGTTGTTGAGTAGCATGTTCTCCAAAGCTCTGTAAGATCCGTTGTTGCAGGGTAGTTTGAGTCCATTGTTTCTTTGTTGACTTTCCGTCTTGATGACCTGTCTAGTGCTGTCAGTGCAGTGCTAAATTGCCCCCTTATTACTGTGTTGCTGTCTGTCTCACTTCTTAGGTTTAGTGGTAACTGTTTTATAAATTTGGGAGCTCCGGTGTTAGGTGCATATGTATTTAGAATTGTGATATTTTTCTGTTGGACTAGTCCTTTTATCATTATGTAATGTCCCTCTTTGTCTTTTCTAACTGCTGTTGCCTTAAAGTGTGTTTTATCTGATGTAAAAATAGCTTACTCCTGCTCATTTTAGATGTCCATTTGCATGGAATATCTTTTTCAAACCCTTAACTTAAGTTTATGTGAGTCCTTATGTGTTAGGTCTCCTGAAGACAGGAGATAGTTGGTTGGTGAGTTCTTATCCATGCTGCCATTCTGTATCTTTTAAGTGGAGTATTTAGACCATTTACATTCAGTGTTACTATTGAGGTGTGAGGTGCTGTTCTATTCATCATGCTGTTTGTTGCCTGAATACCTTGGTTTTCTTCCACTGGTTTATTGTCATATAGGTTCTGTGAGATTTATATTTTAAGGAGGCTCTATTTTAGTGTATTTTGAGGATTTGTTTCAAGAATTAGAGCTCCTTTTAGCAGTTTTTGTAGTGCTAGCTTAGTAGTGGCAGATTATCTCATCATTTGTTTGTCTGGAGAAGACTGTACCTTTCCTCCATTTATGAAGCTTAGTTTCACTCGATACAAAATTCTTGGCTGATAACTTTTTGGTTGAAGGAGGCTAAAAATAGGACTCCAATCTCTTCTAGTTTATAGAGTTTCTGCTGAGAAATCTGCTGTTAATCTGATAGGTTTCCCTTTATAAGTTATCTGATGCTTTTGCCTCACAGCTCTTAAAGTTCTTTCCTTCATCTTGACTTTAAATAACCTAATGATTATATGCCTAGGTGATGATCTTTTTGCAATGTATTTCCCAGGTGTCATTTGAGCTTCTTGTATTGGAATGTCTAGATCTCTAGCAAGGCCAGGAAGGTTTTCCTCTTATTATTCCCTCAAATGTGTGTTCCAAACTTTTAGATTTCTCTTCTTCCTTGGGAACACCAATTATTCTTAGGTTTGGACAATTATCACAGTCTCAAACCTCTTGGAGGCTTTATTCACTTTTTTCAATCTTTCTTTCTTTGTCTTTGACAAATTGGGTAAATTCAAAAGCCTTGTCTTAAAGCTCTGCGGCTCTTTCTTCTGCATGTTCAATTCTATTGCTGAGAATTTCCACTGCATTTTGCACTTATCTAAGTGTGTCCTTGATTTCCACCAGTCGTGAGTTTTTGATTTATGCTGTCTATCTCACTGAAGAATCTTCCTTTCGCGGCCTGTATCACGTTTTCAATTTCTTCATGTTACACTTCACTTTTCCGTGGTGCCTCCTTGATTAGCTTATCATCGACCTTGTGAATTCCTTTTCTGGCAATTCAGAGATTTCTTCTTGGTTTGAATCCATTGTTGGTGCGCTGGTATAGTCTTTTAAGGGTGTTAAATAACCTTGTTTTGTCATATTACCAGAATTGTTTTTCTGGTTCCTTCTCATTTGGGTCGACTGTGTCAGAGGGAAGATCAGGATTCAAGGGCTGCTGCTCATCATTCTGTCCCACGAGATGCTCCCTTGAGGTGGTGTTTTCCTCTTCCCCTAGGAATGGGGAGAGTTAAACTATAGCGATTATTATTGCTCTTCTGGGATTAGCCACACAGCAGAGCTACCAGGCTCCAGGCTGGTACTGAGGAGTGTCTGCAAAGAATCCTGTGATGTGGTCCATCCTCAGGTCTTGCAGCTGTAGATACCAGCCACTGCCCTGGTGGAGACAGCAGGGGAATGAAGTGGACTCCATGAGAGTCCTTGGTTGTGTTTTCGTTTTGGGTGCTTGTTTTGTGTTAGTTGACCTCCAGCTGGAAGGTGGTACTTTCAAGAGTGCATCAGCTGCAGTCCTATAGGGAGGATACAAAATAGCCCTAGGGACACCTGGCTATCCCTAAGTATTCAGGTTTCTCAGGTGGTGGACAGGGCCATAGAGCTCCCAAGAGATTATGATCTTTGTCTTCAGCTACCAGGGTGGATAGAGAAAGACCACCCGGTGGAGGCAGGGATAGGCATGTCTGAGCCCAGCCTCTCCTTGGGCAGGACTGTGGCTGCTGTGGGGGATGGGGGTGTGGTTCCCAGGCTAATGGAGTTATATTCCCAGGGGGATTATGGCTGCCCCTGCTGAGTCATACAGGTCACCAGGGAAGATGGAGAAAGCTAGCAGTCACAGGCGTCACCCTGCTCCCATGTAGCCCACAGTCCTAAAGGCTGGTCTCACTCCCTCCCTGCCCTCCCAATAGCACTGAATCTATTTCCACACAGCTGGTGACCAGGGCTAAGAACTTGCCCCAGACCAAGAGCCTCCCCACTGAGAAAGCAGGCTGACTCACCATTTTTCCGTGTCCCATGGAGCCTGCAGCATTGATTCCAAGGATCTGTGGATTCTCTCAGCTTTCCTAGTATGTTCCTGTGGTAGTTCTTGGAGCAAAAGTTGATGATGTGAGTCTCCACATGCTGCCCTGTCTGTCGAGTGAGAGCTGCGGGCTAGTCTTGTCTCCTCCCCAGCATCTGAATCCCCTCTATATTGCGGAGTCCCAAAACCTCAGAAATAGAGAAGCCAACAGGGTAGCCTCCAGTCTGGCTGAAGACCCAAGCCCCTGGCAAACCACTGGTGTAGGTCCAAAAGTCCAAAAGTCTGACGTTCGAGGGCAGGAAGCACCCAGCACGGGAGAAAGATGGAGGCCAGAAGAGTCAGCAAGTCCAGTCCTTCCACGTTCCTCTGTGTGCTTTTATCCTGGACCTGTTGGCAGCTGATTAGATGGTGCCCACCCAGATTGAGGGTGGGTCCGCCTCTCCCAGCCCACTCACTCAAATGCTAATCTCCTTCCGAAACACCCTCACAGACACGCCCAGGAACAATATTTTACATCCTTTAATCCAATCAAATTGAACTCATTATCAACCCTCACAATAGCAGATATATAATTGTATATGCTTGTGTATATAACTGGAAATCTTTAGAGGTTACTAGAGCTACAAATTATTTTCAGAAAATTTATAAAAGGGGCAGAATAAATCAAATGTTTGGCCTTTCCTATAAAAATAGTGATTCAGGGCTGGGTGCAGTGGCTCATGCCTGTAATCCCAGCACTTTGGGAAGCTGAGGTAGGCAGATTACCTGAGATCAGGAGTTTGAGACCAGCCTGGCCAACATGATGAAACCCTGTCTCTACAAAAAATAAAAATAAAAAATTAGCCAGTTGTGGTGGCATGTGCCTGTAGTCCCAGCTACTCAGGAGGCTGACTCAGGAGAATTGCTTGAACCTGGGAGGCAGAGGTTGCAGTGAGCCAAGATCGCGCCACTGCACTCTAGCCTGGGCAACAGAGAGAGACTCCATCTCAAAAACAAAACAAAAAAAATACCGATTCAGGCAAAGAAAATAGATATTGAAGAAAAGTTTTTCTTTATAGAAGAATTACAGCTAATAAATATAGAAGGAACAAGAGTTAGAAAATCGCTTTTTTGCAATGCCCAGTGGAATAGAGGATCTAAGCCATGGTTCTCATTGGCTGCTAAACTGAGAGCCAAAAAAGCCGATGGGGCAGGCCAGCACACCTGAGTTGGGGTCACATGAACATCCCCATGAGGGAGGCGCCCAACGCCTCCTGGGACATCTTCTTGTCCAAAGGATTAAACCTGCATTTCAGCCCATCTGTGGATCCTCCCATTTTACAGAAAATATAGACCGTAGAGGGAAATGTTACACAACACCTAACAAACACAGTCGGGCTAGTCCAGAATGCAAGAAGCCCCTTAGTACAAAGCTTTTGTAGAGACAGGATCTTGCCATGTTGCCCAGGCTGGTCTCTAACTCCTGGGCTCAAGTGATCTTCCCACCTTAGCCTCCCAAAGTGCTGGAATTACAGGCATGGGCCAACGCACCTGGCCCTGTCTGTGTGTTTGTCTTTGAGACAGGTTTGCTTTTGTCACCCAGGCTGGAGTGCAAAGGCACAATCTCAGCTCACCACAACTTCTGCCTCCCGGGTTCAAGCAATTCTCCTGCCTCAGCCTCCTGAGTGGCTGGTACTACAGGCATGCACCACCACACCCTGCTAATTTTGTAGTTTTAGTAGAGACAGGGTTTCTCCATGTTGGTCAGGCTGGTCTCAAACTCCTAACCTCAGGTGATCTGCCCGCCTTGGCCTCTCAAGGCCCTGTGTTATTTCAAACAAGCAAAACCAGTTGAACATAGTGTAGGTATTAGAGAAGCACTGTTCATGGTTATATGTTGTTAGAGTTTCACACCTGTATAAACCCTGATAGTACATACATCACATAAGTGTGATAGGCACATGTCTCTCCACACACAGAATTTTTTTTTTTTTTTTTGAGACGGAGTTTCGCTCTTGTTACCCAGGCTGGAGTGCAATGGCACGATCTCAGCTCACTACATCCTCCGCCTCCTTGATTCAGGCAATTCTCCTGCCTCAGCCTCCTGAGTAGCTGGGATTACAGGCACGCGCCACCATGCCCAGCTAATTTTTCGTATTTTTAGTAGAGACGGGGTTTCACCATGTTGACCAGGATGGTCTCGATCTCTTGACCTCATGATCCACCCGCCTCAGCCTCCCAAAGGGTTGGGATTACAGGCGTGAGCCACTGTGCCCGGCCCCACACACATATTTTTATAATGTGCTCATACCTCATCAATTTGCCCATGTTATAAAATACCTTGCCTTCTGCTCGTGTTCACACACAGTTCTGCCTCTATCTTGTTAATGCCCACATATTATTTCACCACACGGATATGGCACAATAATATCATTCCTCTGTGACTGACCTTCTTCTTGTTTTGTTTTGTTGTGGTTGTGGCTATTACAAAGAACCTCATCATAAACACTCTTTTTTCATGTATTTGTGTGCGAGCACTTCTGTGGGCTGATTCCTGGGAGAAAATACACACGTACTTTTCAAAAGAAGAAGAAATCGGGTCTCTGAATGCTTGACATGTCCAAAGTTGCACAATCAGTAAATAGTTGCAGAGCCAGGTCTGTGTGGTGCTGAAAGCTCTCACACTACCTTGGCACTGAAATCTCTTTCAGACACTGCCATGCATTGCCCTCAAAGGCCTTGGGAGGGGCTGCAGCACCCCACTTCACTGACTGCAGATAGCCAAAAACTTCAATCGCTGAATCTGGGGATGATGAGCCTCTCCTATGGTTGAGTGATTTTTTTAAGTTGGCATCCAGTACACTGATGGAGCCCATAAACCCTCACTCGGCATCTAAACCAGGTCCCCGGCAGTCGGTCACGAGGTGGCAGCTGCATGAGAGACAGTGGATGGCAGCAGAATTGCTCTCCAGGGATTGCGCTTGGTAACACACACCAGCCACACCTGGGGGCTTCACTGGGATTCCATTGAATCAAGGACTCTGGAGAAGAGAGGACAATGATGCCACTTGAGTAGATGGCCCCCAGAGAGGCTCGCCTGTCCTGTCCCCTCCAAGGGGCAGTGGGACTGACCTGAAATCAGATGCCTTCCTTTCGGTATCTCCGCTGACCTGTTTTGTCCGGCTCAGGTGAAGGAGGTGTTGCCTTGCAACTGGGGAAGGGCAATGATGTCCTTGGCATATTCTGTTCCCGCCACTGCCATACTTACCCTGGTTGATCATTAGCACAAAGACTGAGGAGGCAGCAATCACCTTGCAGAAAAACGAGCTCTATAAAGTCACCACGAGACCAAGAGGGGACTTCTAGTGTGGCTTTGGGAAGGGGTCTAGCTGGCACCAGATTTTTCAGTTCTCAGAAAGAACCTTTCTGCCTAAGTCGGCAACATTCCTTGGTCAAGTGCACAATCGCCATTAAGAAACTCTTTGAAATGTGAGCCGTGCCATTTACTTTCTAATCTGTAAAACTGCAATGCAAATGTGATATTTGCTGGCATGTCTCCCTAGACATTTAGCCTTTATACTTTGTAAGTATATTAAGCAACAGCAAATAATATCTGTAGGTCCTATGATATAGCACTAATGGGCTTCCTGTGTCCTTTTCCATAGAATGTGTTAATCATTCACATTTTAACTAAAGGTTACTGCTGACACAGTGAAAGACTTCTCAAAGGGCCATTTCTATTACTGGGTAAACAATCCTAGATAAGCCTTGGCTCACCCTGAGACTCAAGTGGCTTAGAAACTTTAAGGTATGCCCTTTGGAAAGTTAGCTTGGCTTACCTCCTCCCAGACGAAACCGGCAAAAATAAAAAAGCGCTTGCTCACACAAAAGAGACTCAGGGTGCCTTCAAAGGGCTCAAAAGCTCTTGGTTCTAGGTCTGAGATGGAGCAAGAGTTGTCTTTGCTCAGTGCTGCAGGACAAGCCACAAGGATCTCATCCACGCTACAAGTCACGATCTCTATAAAAAGTGAAGGAAAAGAAGTTACACACATGACCGCTCCCGAGAGAGCCGCTGTTGAGACGTTGGTGCGATTTCTGTAAATCCTTTTTCTGTAGTGTGTGTGTTCCTGAGTGTTGGGGTAGGGGGAAAAAACTTGCTTATTCTTTCCATAAATTTGTGGCCGTGTTGTCGGTACAACTTGGCATCCTGCTTTTTCATATACGAGCCTTGTTTGTGATATAGACCTCTTTGCAAAACAAATTGCAAGAGCGGCAATGATAGGGGAGAGAAAGGAACATCTTCCTCTCCCATTGCCAGGTTCATGGCTGTCACCCCATAACAAAAGATAGATTAACAAGAGAAAAGCATAACAAAGGTATTTAACCAAAGTTTCACACAACACAGGAGTCTTCAGATATAGAGACATGAAAACACAAGGAAATCTGTATTTTTGTGCTTAGATTCAATGAAGAAGGGACAGTCATGCAAACGTGTGATTGGACTAAGAGAAGGCATGATTTTCTTTTTCTTTTTCTTTTTTTTTTTTTTTTTGAGTAGGAGTTGCTCTGTCACCCAGGCTGGAGTGGAATGGCGCAATCTCAGCTCACTGCAACCTTTGCCTCCTGGGTTCAAGCAATTCTTCTGTCTCAGCCTCTGTAGTAGCCGGGATTACAGGTGCCCACCACCATGATCAGTCAATTTTTGTATTTTTAGTAGAGATGGGGTTTCACCATGTTGGCCAGGCTGGTCTTTTGGCCGGGTTGGTCTCGAACTCCTAACCTAATGATCCACCTGCCTAGGCCTCCCAAAGTACTGGGATTACAGATGTGAGCCACACCGTGCCGGCAGTATGATTTCATCATAATGAGCTGGGGGAACTTAGCAAGGCCTGTTTGTTCAGACTCATCCCTGGGTCTCTGGGTCTTCATCCCTTTCCTCTGGATGCAGGGCAGGACACTTAGGACATGAAGGTCTTCGAGAGAGAAGGAGGGAGAAGTTCACGGAGAGAACTTTCCATTTCTGTGGTTTTCCAGTTTCCTACAGCTTAAAACACTCAGCATGCTGGGTGCTGTACTTTTTTAAATTACTATGATGCTTTAAGTTCTGGAGTGCACGTGCAGATCTTGCAGAATTGTTGCATAAGTACACACATGCCATGGTGGCTTGCTGCCTCCATCCCCCCATCACCTACATCAGGCATTTCTCCCAACCTCCCCACCCCTGCTGTCCCTCCCCTAGCCCCCAACACCCCAACAGACCCCAGTGTGTGATGCTCCCCTCCCTGTGTCCATGTGTTCTCATTGTTTAACACCCACCTATGAGTGAGAACATGTGGTGTTTGGTTTTCTGTTCTTGTGTCAGTTTGCTGAGAATGATGGGTTTCCAGATTCATCCATGTCCCTTCAAAGGACATGAACTCATCCTTTTTATGGCCGCATAGTATTCCATGGTATATATGTGCCACATTTTCTTTATCCACTGTATCACTGATGGACATTTGGGTTGATTCCAGGTCTTTGCTATTGTAAACAGTGCCACAATGAATATACATGTGCATGTTTCTTTAAAACTGGCACTAGACAGGGGTGCCCTCTCTCACCATTCCTGTTCAACATCGTATTGGACGTTCTAGCCAGAGAAATCAGGCAAGAAAAAAAAATAAGGGGTATTCAATTAAGGTGCTGTATTTGGGAGTACCATGCTCTGGGCTCTGACATAGTTGTCCTACTGTGGATCCTTGAAATCATTTGCACAATGCTTTACTATTTAAAATAATTTGCTATATCGAAAACCAAACACCACAGGTTCTCATGCATGAGTGGGAGTTGAACAATGAGAACACTTGGACACAGGGAGGGGAACATCACACACTGGGGTGGCAAGGGGAGGGAGAGCATTAGGACAAATATCTAATGCATGTGGGCTTAAAACCCAGGTGCTGGGGACGTAGCAAACCACCATGGCACACGTGTACCATATAACAAACCTGCACGTTAAGCACATGTATCCCAGAGCTTAAAGTAAAATAAATATAGGCCAGGCGCAGTGGCTCATGCCTGTAATCCCAGCACTTTGGGAGGCTGAGGTGGGAGGATCACCTGAGGTCAGGAGTTTGAGACCAGCCCGACCAACATGAAGAAACCCCCCGTCTCTACTAAAACTACAAAATTGGCTGGGCGTGATGACGCATGCCTGTAATCCCAGCTACTGGAGAGGCTGAGGCAGGAGAATCACTTGAACCCAGGAGACGGAGGTTGCTGTGAGCTGAGATTGTGCCATTGCACTCCAGCCTGGGCAAGAAGAGCGAAACCCCATCTCAAAAATAAATAAATAAAATAAAACAAATAATAATAATTTGCTATATCAGAGCAGGGAGGAACTCTAAAAACAATGAAAACAGCAAATCAGAATTTGAATTTAGGCAGCAGTGTGTCTACCTCACCAACATGACAAAAGCCCCGGCTGTTGAAAAAGGCTTCGCCTCGAGGTTACCACGGCTCACTTCTGCTCCCCCAGCATTTCAGGTTGCTGCTTCTGATCTCCTTTCTGATATTATTCTAAGATGTCTGAAAGGTGTGGATATTGACTGCTGAGGTCCAGTGACCCCAGCACTGGGTATAGATGGAATCTCTGAAGTGACTTTCTGGCCTCCTTTTCTCCAGCGGGCTCTGGCTCCCTTCTGGGTGAAATCCTGGCATCTCCATCTTTGGAGCTACCAGCACACAGCTCTTGATTAATAGCTGTGGCCACGATAACCTTATTTCTACAGGGACGAGGAGTGGACTGCCAGCTCCACACCAACACTTTGGCATCAGGCCTCACCCACAAAGTTGTTGGGGTTGAGTTGTGTCCCCAAAAAGAAGTGTTCAACTTCCAACCGCTGGCGCTGTGCATGTGACTTTATTGGCAACAGGATCTTTGCAGATATATTCAAGGTAAACTGCCATGAGACCGGATGAAGGCAGGCCCTTGTCCAGGATGACTGCCACCCTTACAGGAAGAAGGAAATCTGGACATAAACACACAGGGAGAGGCTGTGTGAAGATGGAGGCAGAAGCGAGGGGCACTGAGAAGTTGGAAGCAGCAGGAAGGACCCTCCCTCTGTGTCAGAGTGAGCTCAACCCTGCTGACACTTTCACTTTCATCTCGGGCTGGTGGCCCCCACACCTGTGGGAGAATAAATGTCTGTTGTTTTCACTGCTAACGAGGGAATTTGGGGGCAGCCACTCTGTGACTGCATGCCTTTAACTAGGCGGTGGGAACCCAGACTCCTGTTTGCACGCTTCTAAGGAAGACATACCAGAGACTGAGCAATTTATAAAGAAAAGAAGTTTCATGGGCTCAGAGTTCCACAGGGCTGGGGAGGTCTGTAATCACGGTGGAAGGTGAAGGCGGAGCAAAGGCAGAGCACGTGCCTTACACGGTGGCAGGCAAGCGGTGTGCGGGGACCTGCCCGTGATAAAACCATCAGATCTGGTGAGACGTATTCGCCATCACAAGAACAGCACAGGAAAAACCCACCCCCAGGATTCAATGACCTCCCACCAGATCCCTCCCACGATGCGTGGGGATTACTACAATCAGAGGTGAGATTGAGTGGGAACCCAGATCCCTGCCTTTTGGGTCTCCCGGGTGTTGGGGCGACAGAGTAGAGTGAAGTTCATTGCTCAAGAGTGAACTCCTCAGGGCACTGATTCTGGGACCTCCAGCGGGGCGGGCATGGAGGGTCTCCAAGCTTCCTTCCTCCCGACCCGGTCAACAGCAGTGAGGTGACTGGCCCTCCTACCTTCAGCGACTTCTCTCCACTCATCAGAGCAAGCCTGTGGAGGCCAGGGTCCCTGTGTCTCTGGGTTCTGACCCCTGCAGACCGCAGAGAAAGTCTCCACGGCTCAACACCAGCAGAACAATTCCAAGAAGGAGTGGCCTCAGCAGGGGTAACAGCCTGGGCAGCTGGCCCGGCCTACAGGGCACTGTGTGCATGTGCACGTGTGTGTGAGACTGGCCTGCTGGGTACCATGTGCATGCGATGTTTGTGTGTGTGTATGTGTCTTAGCCTGGCCTGCTGGGCCACGTCCTGTGTGCTGAGGAGCCAGCCATGCCTGGCACCTCCTTCCCAAGCCCGAGCTGCCCCCATTCATGTCCCACTGGGGACCCACAGGGACAGGACCCAAGACTGATGCACCGGGGATAGAATTCAAACTCACACCTCGACTCAGGGTCAGGGTGGAGACCTACCGTTGCCACGCCTGGGCTGCGGGAACACGACACACACTGCTGGTTCTGCCCCAGGATGACAGCCTGGGACGTTCCAGGAGTTTGTGTCTTCTGGGTTGGAGGTGGGCATGGTGGTTGGCTTGACGTCCCATGTAGTTCTTCGGTGTGACAGGAGGAAGGAGAAGATGAAGAGACGACCCTCACCAGGGGTGCCCTCTGGGTGCCACGGTCATCTATGATCCCAGCATGTTTTCTTACCTTCGCCAGTCTGGAGCTACCCTCTGTGGGTGTCAGTGGGCCACGCACAGTGCAGGAAGACAGAGGTCAGAGGTGGCCCAGAGCCTAAGAGATGGCCAAGGGCATCTCCTGGTCCTGCAGGTGTCAGAAGCTGAATAATGGCTCCCAAAAGATGCTCACAACTGTGAACGTGATGTCACATGGCAAATAAAAGAAACATCACTTGCAGATGTGATGAAGTCAAAGATTTTAAGATGGGAAACGATCCCAGATTAGCCAGGTAGGGCCTAAATGCCACTGCAAGAGCCCGGGTAAGAGGGAGGCAGAGAAAGACTTCACTACAGAAGAGGAGGTCATGTGACCATGGAGGCAGAGATGGGAGCAGTGTGGACACAAGCCCCAGACCCCAGCAGCCACCAACAGCTGGGAGGGGTAGGGAAGGACCTTCCCGAGAGTTTCTGTAGGGACCAGCCCTGCCCAGACCGTGGGTTCAGCCAGTGAAACTGATTTTGGACTTCTGGCCTCTAGAACTGTGACGGAATCCATTTCCGCCATTTTAAACCACTGAGTCTGTGGTCCTTCAGCAGTGCTCTCACCAGGAAGGGCTGCATCCTCTCCCATCCTGAGGCTGTGAGCCAGCACAGCTTAGGTCTGCACATGAGGTTCTAGGGGTCCAGCCTGAGGGAGAGCCCACAGACAGAACCGCCGCTGCCATGTCAACCTCCTGGTTTTCTGGCTCCAAATTCTCTCTGCTCTTACTTGTTGAACCAGAGCAAGAAACACAAAGAGAAAACGGACTTTTAACAGCATCCACATCCGTGTGAGGCAGGCAGACCCTTGTACTCATAACTAACAGAAGAACAGATCCCCAGATGGGGAAAGGACCGATTTGTTTTAGACACACAGGTGGTCGCCAGCATTCACAATCCACCGGTCCCTGGAAGTGCACCGGTCCCTAGAAGTCCCAGCCCGGGGACTGTCTGCTTCATGGGCTGGTGCTCACACCGTCACACTTCCTCCTGGCGTTGTGCAATGCATCAGTCTTGCACTTGTGGCTGGTGATGCCTGTGTGCAGGGAGAAGCCCAGCCAGGGCGCATGGTCATGGTAGTACCTCTGAGAGGCAGCTTGGTCGCTGTTTGGCACTTTATCACCTCTAAACCCAGGCCAAGAGTCAACGTTGGCTGGGTGGCAATGGGGTTGTTGTCCACAGTACTGATATGGTCTGGCTCTGTGTCCCCACCCAAATCTCACCTTGTAGCTCCCATAATTCCCATGTGTTGTGGGAGCCACCCAGTGGGAGGTGACTGAATCGTGAAGGCAGGTCTTCACTCTGCTGTTCTTGTGATTGTGAACGGGTCTCACGAAAGCTGATGGTTTTAAAAATGGGAGTTTCTTTGCACAAGCTCTCTCTTTGCCTGCTGCCATCCATGTAAGATGTGACCTGCTCCTCCTTGACTTCTGCCATGATTGTGAGGCCTTCCCAGCCAATGTGGACTCTAAGTCCAATAAATCTCTTTCTTTTGTAAATTGGGTATGTCTTTATCAGCAGCGTGAAAACAAACTAATGCAAATACCAAGGGCAGCAGCATATCTCCAGAGGGCAGCAGCATCCAGAATGTGCAAATGGAGTTAGCCCCAAGCTATATCACTGCCTCCACAGCCCAGCATCAGGGAACTGCATCTTGGCACATGCCATTTCCCCAGAGAGAGCATCCTTCATCCAGGTTGTCAGGTCACCATCCTCTCCTTCCTTCATAATTACACCCAATGCCACCTCCTTCAGGAAGCCAACTTAGAGCAAGCCACTGCACTTTGAGACAGGCCAAGATGATGGCTTTTCTCAAAATGGCTAGTGATCAGATTGAGTCTATGGTTTCAAGAGGATGGGGGTTAGTGCCAGGCTCTGCCCTCATTAGTCCCTTACCTTCTCTCTGCTACCAGATGCGAGCAGGGAGACCAACAGGGTGCATGTCCTGGAATCAGATGGAATTCACAAAAAGCCTGGAGCACAGGCCTGGCACATAAGCAGGGCACAGCGGCATCAGTCATCACCGGGGGATGACTGTCCAGCTAACTCCACCCTGAATGCTCGGGGCTAGCTGGGCAGCTGCCAGGATGACCCTCAGTGACCCCGCCTCTCCAGATTCGCTTCCTTGTGTGACTCCTTCCCCATGAGTGGGGCTGTACCTGGTGACTTGCTTCTGACGGGTAGAGTGCAGCAACGGTAATAGAACGTCTCTACTGATCAGGCTTCAAAAACCTCTGACTTCCTTCTTGCAGGACTCTCTCTCTCTCTGGCCTTCTCAGCTTCCTCACTTTGGTAAGGCAAGAGGCTGTGTTAGACCCATGTGTCAAGAAAATACAGACAGCCTCTGGCCAACAGCCAGCAAGGAACTGAGACCCACAGACCCTCAGACCCTCAGGCTCACAGAACTGGATCTGCCAGCAGCCACGAAGGAGCTCGCAGGGGCCCCTGCCTGCTTGACTGAGGCCCCCACCCACACCCCGACTTCAACCTGTAGAGAGGCTCCGAAGAAGATTCAGCCCAGGCCGGGCACAGTGGCTCATGCCTGTAATCCAAGCATTTATGAGGCAGAGGCGGGGAGACTGCTTGGGCCTGGTGCAACATGGTGAAACACCATCTCTACAAAAGATACACAAATTAGCCAGGCATGGTGTTGCACACCTGTAGTCCCAGCTACTCAGGAGGCTGAGGAGGGAGAGTCACCTGAGCCCAGGAGGTTGAGGCTGCAGTGGGCCAAGATTGAGCTGAGGATGGAGACAGCAGGGCTGTGCTATTTATCCCTGAAATACAACTGGGCCTGTTTGTAAAAGCTGCTTTACCAAGACCCTCCAAGGGCTCCCCATGGGGACCTTCCCACCTTCCAGCAGCTGGAGAGGGAGGTCCTGGCCCACAGCTGTCCCTGCGAGCCTGCTCCAGCACATGGCAGTGTCCATCTGGCTGGTCAGTGCAGGGTGCCACAAGAGGTGAGTTATTACACATCCTCCCCCAGTTAACCAAAACAGCCACAGAGACATCAGCACTCTGCCAGCCTGCGATGGCCCCCGCCCATGTTGGACACAGCCAGTTTGAGAATATCCCGTGTGTGTGCAGGCCCAGTCTGACTTTTCCTGCTCTATACATAGTCCCATTAAACCTATTGTCAAACGGGAGAAGACAGCCCTCCAGGGTACATGTTCAAGCTGGTTAGAGGGCAAAGGGCAGGACCTTGGGTGGGGCCGGGGAGCCACACATGGGTGTTTTGGGCTCTGTGGTTTCCCTGCCCGGCCGAGTAAGCGATCAGTGTGCCGTGGCGCTGGCTGCAGGGGCACAGGCTTGGCATCTTGCTCCACTGGTCTAACACCGGACAAGCCCACTGGAGGCTATCTAGAGCAGCTGAATATTTGAGAAAAAGAAAATCTGGCTTCTCTCCCAGCTCTGCCAGTCACATCGGTATTTGGGAAAGTCCCTGAAACTCACCCGCTAGAGCTCCTGCCGCTGTGAAATGAACACAGTGAGCTAGCCGGCACCTCGCAAGCCCTTCCCAGACCAGAGACGCACCTGAGGCAGGGGAAGACAAGTTACATCCTGAGTTCTTCTCAGAGTTGAAACTGTCTTCAAAGACTTCCTTGTTATCTCTAAAGGCTGTGGAATATTGTTGTTCTGTTCCATACACTGTCCATGTTTGCGTTAAAATAAAAAGAAAACCTTGTCCCCATGACATTGACACTGAGAAGATGTTGGTTTAGTGGCTCGTGGTAGGATTTCCCCAGGCGGGGCCCACACTGCCCCAGGCTTACTCTTTGCTTGCTTTTTTCCTTCCTTCCTCCCCTTCCTTCCTCCCTCCCTCCCTCCCCCGATTCCTGTCTTTTGACAGAATCTTGCTCAGTTTCACAGGCTGAAGTGCAGTAGTGTGATCTTGGCTTACTGCAACCTCCACCTCCCGGGTTCAAGCAATTCTCTGCTTCAGCCTCACAAGTAGCTGGGATTACAGGTGACCACTACCACGCCTAACTAATTTTTGTGTTTTTAGTACAGATAGGGGTTCCGCATGTTGGCCAGGGTGGTCTTGAACTCCTGACCTTTTAATCCACCTGTTGGCCTCCCAAAGTGCTGGGATTACAGCGTGAGCCACCGTGCCTGGCCCCCTCTGGCTCTTTCAGTACTTCTGTCCCTCTCCTTGGGACAAAGGGTAAAGGGGAGAGTCGAGCACTCCACAAATGTCCCATCCTCCATGCTAGTCTGTAATTTAGGGGTCAAGGGGATGACTCCCTGGTTACGAGTCCCAGCTCTGTTGCCACTGGCTATATGACCTCAGGCAAGTCACTTAACCTCTCTGTGCCTCTCTTTCCGCCCACAGGAAACAGAGACAATAATGACATCCCCACAGAGAGCTGTTGGGAAGCAGAAATGAGCGGCTCTGCAATGCCCTTAGAACCAAGCCGGCCGGGAGAACGTTCAGTAGGTGTGAACCAAGCCGGCCGGGAGAACGTTCAGTAAGTGTGAACCAAGCCGGCCGGGAGAACGTTCAGTAAGTGTGATGCGTGTTTTGGTACCTTCTTCCTCCAGAATCTCTTTCCCTCCTTCCTCCTTCCTCCTCTGCCTTTAAACTCAGGCATGTCTCTTCCATTTTTATTTTACTTTTCCCCAGTTTTCTTCTCTCCTTACTGTCTCTCCCTCTTTTTTGTTCTATTTGTGATCTGAAAATGCCCCCTGGGGCTGGCGCTCCCTATGGAAAGCCTTGGGGTCACACACCCTTGACCGCTGGCCCCGAGTCCAGGGACACGGCCTTCCCGTCATCAGGAGCGTACCTCAAACACTGCGTGCAGCATGGGGGTGCATGGGTGAGAGGGAGAGGAGAGAGGGAGGGGTGGGCACATTGCTGACAGGGGTAGTGATAGGGACGGTGGGCACATTGGTGAGAAGAAGGAGTGACCTCCCCCCGGGGAGCTTCTTTTCTAAGGAGATGCAGGGAATTGGGGTGGGCAATAGTCAGAATCATCAAAATATACCATAAGTAATGTACGTGTTTGCATGTAGTGTGGCTCGTATCTCAGGGATGACCTGTGCCATGGAGACTTGCACACTTGTACCTAAGTGAGCCACACTACATACAAACATCTACATTAAAACATTATTTTAGCTCTGAAAATCCTTATCTATATATGTAAAATATTCCTACCCCGGGGAGCCTGGAGAGCCCCTCCCTTCACCATCCCCCAGCAGCCCCTCAGCTCCCCAGCCCCAACAGAGACTAAGGGATGGTGTGGGGGGCGGATGTTCATGCTGTGCTGTCAGGCGAGGGGCGCCAGACCCAAACCTGGACACTCTGTCGCATGCCTTAAAACAGGGCGTGCCACTTGCAGCCAACATGGAAAAGATGCCCGTTGCAAGGGAGTTTCTCTGGATGGTGGAATTACAGGGTGGTTAAGCTTTTCTCTGTCATTTGATGTTTTGGGACAGAGTATGTATACACAGGTTTTGTATAAAGAACCAGAGCTGGTGAGTTCATACCCGCGGTGCTGACGCAGCCGTGGCAGCGGGGACGCCGTAACCAGGGTGAGCCTGGGGTCTGTTGGCCGTCTCGGAGCACCACAGGCTGGGGGCACGGAGGCAGACAATATGCAGAGCCTGGGCCCCAGGGTAGAAATGGTGGACTTTATCACAGAGGCTGGGGGCCAGTGGGGGTGACACAGGGAGGGCTGGCCATCCCCTCAGGCACAGCGTGGCTGCGTGGGCAGCAGCACTCAAGAGCCAAGAAAGGAAGACCAGGAGAAGGGGCAGGAATGGGGCTCTTGGCCCAAACCACAGTGAGCATCCCTCCAGGGGAGCATGGCCAGCCTGCGTGGGGTGACGTCAGAGACCCAGCTGTGGGGGCCCTCGAGGCCTGCCCTGCCGTGACGGCCTTCGAGCACAGTCTGCTCGGCAGTTCCCTTAAGGGCCTGGCGAAGTGGCTGCAGTGACTGCCCCAGTGTGAGAGGTTCCCACGCAGCTCCAACCTGGGGTCTTCACCCCAGCCCAATCCCACCTCTCCAAGAACCTCCTTCTTCCCCCGGAACCAAAACTCCCAAAGATGCCATCCATGCTCCTTGTTTCATGCGTCCCCAGTGCAAAAAACGGAGCAACAGCCCAGGTTTCAGAGTCTGCCCTGTTTGAGCCTTTTCTTTTCCCTTTTTTCTTTTCTTTCTTTCTTTTTTTTTTTTAAGACAGAGTCTTGCCCTGTCACCCAGGCTGGAGTGCAGTGATGTGATCTGCAAACCTCCCCTCCCGGGTTCAAGCAATGCTTCAGCCTCAGCCTCCTGAGTAGCTGAAATTACAGGTGCGTGCCACCAGGCCCAGCTAATTTTGGCATTTTTAGTAGAGATGGGGTTCCTCCATGTTGGCCACGCTGGTCTTGAACTCCTGACCTCAGATGATCCACCCTTTCTCTGCCTCCCCAAGTGCTGGGCTTACAGGTGTGAGCCACTGCGCCCAGCCTGAGCCTTTTCTTTCTTCCTGTTTCTTCTTTCTCATGTTGGACAGGAAATGTGCCCAGCAGCACCGTGTGAGGGAGGCACAGCCCGCCCAGGAGCACGAAAGCCCCGCTGTCCTGTGGATGTGCCAGGGGATCTGTTCCAGCCTTCCCGTCCCCGGCTTCCTGCTCTCCACTCTGCAGTCCCCTCCCTGGGAGCTGGGGTGTCCTTCCTCGTTTCTCGTCTCCTTCCACCCCACCACGGTCCTGGCTTCTGAGAGAGGGAAGCTCTGGAATCCCTTGGGCCAGCGCAGGACGAGCTGTATGATTCAAGGGGACTCAGTGCCACACGAACATGCGGGTCCCTTGTTCAAAAAACATCAAGACTGCAATGGTGACAGCCTCACGTTGAGCCCCGTGTCCTGGGCCGGGTCCCAGCCCAGGAGGCTGACTCAGGCCAGGGACTGTCCCTGGAGGAACAGGGAAGAGAGGGGCTCACCTGCCCTGGGGACTGGGGTGTCCCGAATGAGTGAGAACAAGCTGTGCCCACCAGTTCAGGGCAGGCCCCGCATAAGGGTCCCGGGAGTGGAGGCAGCAGCAGGATCTGGACGGGGTCTGGACGTTATTTTCCTCAATCTACAAATGAGGAATGTGAGGCCGAGAAGAAAGTTAAGTTGGTGCAAAAGGAATTGCGGTTTTTGCCGTTACTTTCTATGCCAAAAACCGCAATTACTTTTGCATCAAGCTAATAAAAGTCACAGCCATCATGGGTTGACAGCCAGGCCTTGCGTTTGCTTTCTTTTTTTTTTTATTTTTAATTTTTATTGCATTATAGTTTTGGGGTACATGTGCAGAACGTGCAAGATAGTTGCATAGGTACACACATGGCAGTGTGTTTTGCTGCCTTCCTCCCCCTCACCCACACTTGGTATTCATCCCCAGGCTATCCCCCCCAGCCCCCCCCACTGTCCCTCCCCCATTTCCCCCAACAGTCCCCAGTGTATAGTAGACCGCCTCTCTGTGTCCATGTGTTCTCATTTTTCTCACCCGCCTATGAGTGAGTATATGCGGTATTTCTTTTTCTGTTCTTGTGTCAGTTTGCTGAGAATGATGTTCTCCAGATTCATCCATGTCCCTACAAAGGACACAAACTCATCATTTCTGATTGCTGCATAATATTCCATGGTGTATATGTGCCACATTTTCCCAGTCCAGTCTATCATCGATGGGCATTTGGGTTGGTTCCAGGTCTTTGCTATTGTAAACAGTGCTGCAATGAACATTCGTGTGCATGTGTCCTTATAGTAGTACGATTCACAGTCTTTTGGATAGATACCCAGTAATGGGATTGCTGGGTCAAATGGAATTTCTATTTCTAGGTCCCTGAGGAATCGCCACACTGTCTTCCACAATGGTTGAACTAATTTACACTCCCACCAGCAGTGTAAGAGTGTTCCTATTTCTCCACATCCTCTCCAGCATCTGCTGTCTCCAGATTTTTTAATGATCGCCATTCTAACTGGCGTGAGATGATATCTCAATGTGGTTTTGATTTGCATCTCTCTAATGACCAATGATGATGAGCACTTTTTCATGTGTTTGTTGGCCTCATGTATGTCTTCTTTTGTAAAGTTTCTGTTCATATCCTTTGCCCATTTTTGAATGGGCTTGTTTGTTTTTTTTTCTGTAAATCTGTTTGAGTTCTTTGTAAATTCTGGATATCAGCCCTTTGTCCGATGCGTAAACAGCAAAGATTTTTTCCCATTCTGATGGTTGTCGATTCACTCTAACCCCGCCCCACGACCCATTTTACAGACGAGGAAGCGGAGCTGCTGCGAGTTCCCAGGCCCACAAAGAGACAGAGCTGGGTTAGAACCGGCTCAGGCCGACTCTGAAGCTGGTGGTGCCGCCTCCCACTGCGGTGACCTACCAGACCCCCTGGGACTCCGATTCACAAACTCCTCCCCTCTTCAGCCCAGCCCCTTCCCCAGGCCACGAGCAGGCTCGGGCTGCCCACTCAAGGCCTGCGGGCAAAGGCGGGAGGTGCCAGGCTCCACTCAGCAGTGAGGATGGGATGGACCTGTGTGCAGGGGAGGGGGCCAGCCTCAGGCCGGGCAGGCCGTGGGTGAGCAGGCAGCCTGCTCTTGCAAAAAGTGCCCTGTAACCTGAGCCTGGACGTCAGGGAGCCCAGGGGAGCCCAGCCTCCAGGCGCACACACCTGGCAGGGGTTAAAAGCAGGCTGGCCCGGATCCGAAGCGTGTTGAAGCCTGACCTGAGATGTGGGAGAAGACACCAGTGGCCCTGGGCATTGTTCTCGGGATGTTTGGGGTCGGGATTTCTCACTGTCTCAAGTTAAGGAAGTGAGGGGCTCTGCATTCCTGAGGTTTCCCAGCTATTCCCTGGGAGGGTGTCCGCTTTCCTTTCCCTGGGAACACGGCTGGGTTGTGTGTTCCCCATGTGCTGAGAGGCGAGGCGGGCGCTGGCTCTCTCCCTGTGCGCAGGCGTCCTCCCCACTGTTGTGGGCTGAATGGTGGCCCCCAAAAAGACACATCCAAGTCCTGAGCCCCGGCACCTGTGGAGGTGACCTTATTTGGGAACAGGGACTTTGCAGATGAAGTCATGGTAAGGTGAGGTCTGACCTGAGTAGGGTTGGCACTAAATCCAAAGAGTCCGGAGAAGCCACAGACACAGAGACAGAAGAAAGGCACGTGACAGTGGCAGAGACTGGGGCCAGGGAGGACTAGGAATAATGCCGGCAGCACCAGCAGCTGGGAGAGGCGTCCTCCCTTGGGGCTCCTGGGAGGGAGCAGCGCCTGCTCACATCTTGGCCTTGGACTTCGGCCTCCAGAGCCGTGTGGCAGTGACATTTGTAAAGTCAACTGTCCACAGCACAGCTGCCCCAGGGTGGGAGTGCCCCTATCTCCACTGTCTCTTTGCAGGTGCTTGCCCCTATCCTCACATCCTGGTGACGTCCAGTGACAGGATGAAAGCTTTGTGGGCCATGGTGGTGACAAGCCCCCTCCAGTGAGGGTCAGGCCCAGAGCATGTGGAGGATTCTCATGGCGTCCGCAGGCTACATGGGCACGGGACACTGGCGGCACATTCCCATAAATGTCCTGAATTCCTGAGCAGGTGCGGCATAACAGGGAACAGGGCAATCTGGCTGTGGACCTTAACCTTGAGGCAAGAGGGCAGAGGTTAAAGAGCAAGCGACCTGAGAGAGGAAGAGAAACAGCCGCTGGGAGTGGAAGCTGCCTGCATCTGCCTCGAGGCAGGAACAACCTGGAGAGGCCCATGGTGGGAGCCAGGAGAGTGGAGAAGCCGACCCAAATGGGATGGGCAGAGTGGCTGGTGGAATGGCCCATGAGTAACATCCAATCAGTGGGGTGGGACAGAGGCAGGGGCCATGTGCTCTGCCACCCAGGAGAGAATCAGGCTCAACTCTGCTCCAATCCTCCCCTGTCCCTCCAGGACGCTGCGTATCCCCTCCCAACCCTAATGGGGTGTCCCCAGGACCCTCTTCCGTGGCCTGCTGGACATTTCCACAGGGGCACTCAGGCATCGTCTCAAGCTCCACAACTGCGGCCAGGTGCGGTGGCTCACCCCTGTAATCCCAGCACTTTGGGAGGCTGAGGCGTGTAGATCACAAGGTCAGGTGTTCGAGACCACCCTGGCCAACATGGTGAGACTCAGTCTCTACTAAAAATACAATAATTAGTCAGGCATGGTGGTGCCTGCCTGTAATCCCAACTACTCAGGAGGCTGAGGCAGAAGAATTACTAGAACCAGGGAGGCAGAAGTGGCAGCAAGCCAAGATTGTGTGACTGTGCTCCGGCCTGGGTGACAGAGCAAAGCTCCATAAAAAACAAAAACAAAACAGAAAAAACCTTCACAAGTGCCAGGCCGCTCCCCTCACTCTCCTCCCACTGTGGGTGGTGGCAAGGTCCTCTGCCTGGTCTGCCCTTGTCCTGGGCCATCACCAGGGTAGAATGGGGAGGGCTTCCCCTCCAGAGCTCTGAAGCGCCCCACACCAGCTGGGCCTTCCTCCTCCTGACCACAAGCCTTCTCCTGCCCACTCACTCCCACCCAGCCCTGACTGTGGCTGCAGAATAAAGCCCACTTCCAGTCCAGGACTCCTGGCCCTGCCATCCATAGCTCCCTCGTGCCTTCAGGATACATCCAACCTCACTCAGCCTTCACCCCCACCTCCTGTTCCTCTCCCAGGGGAGTGTCGTCCAGCCAGAGCAATGCCAGTCTGCAAATCCTTGCCACCCACCCCTTAGCCTACTCTCCACTCTGACTATATGCCGCCGCCTCCAGAAAGCCTTCCAGGAAGCCCATGTTGAGGAAGGCACAGTCCTGCTAGCGTTTCCCACACTGTTGGGGTCACTACCTTTCCTGCATCTGTGTTCACTGCTGGAGGATGGGCTTCCTGCAGGCAAGGGCTGTGTTTATACACTAAAAAGAGCATAGAAATCAGGACCCCAAACTCACTATGCCGAAGTTAAGTTAAAAGTAAAGCTTCAGCAGTGAGTCACACAGTACTGCCTTCCTTCTCTTTCCAGACAGCTATAATTCACATGCTTTACTTTATCGGCTGTAAAATGTAGATTTACTGAGCGTGAGGTGAATGCATGATTGACTTTTCCTCCGCTCCTTTCTTTTCACATGTAAAATGTAGATTCGCTGAATTCAGTGGCTTATGCCTGTAATCCCAGAAAGCCTTACAAGAAAATGACTGCTGCCTCACTGCCTAACCCCTCCTTTCTTTCTTCCCCTCCTGCTTGCTCTTTTCTCTTTATTTTTTGATTTATTTATTTTTTTTTTTAAGATGGACGTTGGCTCTGTTGCCCAGGCTGGAGTGCAGTGGCATGATCTCAGCTCACTGCAACTTCCACCTCCTGGAATCAAGCAATTCTCCAGCCTCAGCTTTCCAAGTAGCTGGGATTACAGGCACACACCACCACACCTGGCTAATTTTTGTATTTTTAGTAGAGATGAGGGTTCACCATGTCGGCCAGGCTGGTCTCAAACTCCTGATCTCCGGTGATCTGCCCACCTTGGCCTCCCAAAGTGCTGGGATTCTTTCCTCTTTAAATACTGAAGTTCCCCAAACTCTCTTTGGAAAAAGCACAGGTCACAAATCCTGCTGGGACTCTGGAGGTATAACCCAGTGAGCAAGTCCCCACTTTCTGGGAAATCGGCGTCACCTGCCTCCAGGGCACACTGGTAAGTGGTAGCTGTTTCCAAAATCTCACAGTGGCAGTCACTACTGGCTTCTCTCTCCAGAGACCAGATCACTGCCCCTCTCTGAGCCAGAAACCCCTGAGCCAGAGGCGCTCAGTGCCATCCATCCCATCAGCTACCACACCGTAGAAACTTGTGGCTAACGCAAAGGATTTTTCTCCTTTTTCTTTATTGTCTTTTCTAAAAACATGTGTGTGTGTGTGTGTGTGTGTGTGTGTGTGTGTGTGTGAATGTGTGTATGTGTCTGTGTGTGCATGTGTATGTGTGTGTATATGTGTGTATGTGTCTGTGTGTATATATGTGTGTATGTGTGTGTGTGTACGTCTATGTACATACAGTTACGGGCTGAACTGTGACCCCTGCAAATTATAAATAGTTGGATTTCTAGCCCCTGGTACCCCACAATGTGACCTTATTGGTAATTAGGGTCATTGCAGATGTAATTAGTTAAGATCAGTTCATACCGAAGTGGGCTGAGCCCCTCATCCAATGTGACCAATGTCCATGTAAAAAGGGGAAATTTAGACACAGAGACAGGCACACGTGGAGAAGATGGCGGTGGGAAGAGGATGGCAGGGATGGAATGAGGCTTCTACAAGCCAAGGAACACCAAGGGTTGCCTGCAACCACCAGAAACCGGGAGAGAACCCCAGAACAGATTCTCCAGAAGGAACCAGTCCTGTTGACACCTTGATCTCAGGCTTCCAGCCTCCAAAACCATGAGACCATGAATCTCTGTTGTTTAAGCCATGCAGTTGATGATATTCTGGGACAGGATAAAGATGTGATATCTGGAATTGCTGCAGCCTCTTTGTCACTGGGAGGGAAGTTCTGCTTGGGCAGAGCAGAGAGAGCAAAGGCAGCCTGGTCCTCAGTGGCCTGCTGATGCTGTGCAGAAAACCAACCCATGCCAGACTTTCCAGGAATGAGAGCCAAGGAACCCTCACTTCAAAACCAGGTCAAGCTAATACTTGTATCATACAGATCCCAGCAGATGCAGCTTCTGGAAGCTGCACCAAGAGAATTGCCTTTCTGTTTTGATGCAGTTTAGCTCTTGTCACCCAGGCTGGAGTGCAATGCTACAATCTTGGCTAGCTGCAACCTCCACCTCCCAGGTTCAAAAGATTCTCCTGCCTCAGCCTCCCTAGTAACTGGGATTACAGGCACCCACCACTATGCCTGGCTAATTTTTGTATTTTTAGTAGAGATGGGGTTCCACCCTGTTGGCCAGGCAGGTCTCGAACTCCTGACCTTAGGTAATCCGCCTGCCTTGGACTCCAAAAGTGTTGGGATTACAGGTGTGAGACACCCCGCCTGGCCAAGAATTGTTTTTTAAACAGCCTTCTGGGGCTGGACGAGGTGGCTTATGCCTGTAATCCCAGCACTTTGGGAGGCCAAGGCAGGCAGATCACTTTAGTTTAGGAGTTCAAGACCAGCCTGGCCAACATGGTGAAACCCCATCTCTACTAAAAATACAAAAATTAACCGGGTGTGGTGGCACACACCTGTAATCCCAGCTACTCGGGAGACTGAGGTAGGAGAATCGCTTTAACCTGGGAGGTGGCAGTAAGCCCAGATCATGCCACTGCACTCCAGCCTAGGTGACAGAGCAAGACTCTGTCTCAAAAAATAAATAAATAAAAATAAAGTGAAATAAAAAAGCCTGCTGGCCCTTCCTGTTCCCAGGAGCCCTTCCCTTCTGCCCTACCAGTATTGTACTTGCTGCCAACATCCTGTGGAACATGGTGATGTCAGCAAAAGAAGAGAGCATGGGCACCCCCCACCCCAGCATCTGCTCACCAGGCCTGCAGCACACCCAGGTCCTCATCCGCACCCCTGTAGTTCCTCCCAGCAGACTGGGATTGGTTGTGGAGGGGCCATGGGTCCAGCAGGGCTGAAGAGAGAACTTGTCAAGTACCTTTGTTCTTCCAGGACACAGGAAAACAGGCTAGAATAGGTCTGTGTAAGGGACCCTTTTGGCAAACAACAACATTTACAAAGGTAGGGCAGTCCTGCCTGTCCTATTTTGCCTTTTCTCAAACACAAGGATTCCCGAGTGCCGTGGTGTTCCCCTAAATTTGTGTCCACCCAGAACCTCTTAATGGGATCTTATTTGGAAATGGGGCCTATGCAGATCCAGTTGTTTAAAGTCCTGGAAATGAGATATCCTGGAATATCCACGTGAGCCTTGAGTCCAAAGACTGGTGTCCTCATAAGAAGAGAGGACAGAGCCATACAGGAGGCCACGTGAGGCGGGGGGGAGGAGACAGAAAGACTGCAGCCACACACCGAGAATGCCTGGACTGCCAGCCACCAGCAGCAGCTGGGAGAAGGCTGGGGTGGCCTCTCCCTCAGAGCTTTGAGAAGGCGCCCACCCTGCCAACACCCTGATTTTAGGATGTTGGCCTCTGGATTGACGAGACGCTACTTTTGTGTTGTTTGAAGCCGTAATGTGTGTGACACTGCCACGGAATGTGTGTGGCGCTGCCACAGAACGTGTGTGACGCTGCCACGGAACGTGTGTGACGCTGCCACAGAACGTGTGTGACGCTGCCATGGCAGCACTCGGAGCCTAACACACTTGAGCATCTGTCTGACAGGAGGTCTCAGTCACCCCCCACTTTTAAAGCCCTGTGGTCATAAGGTGTCAGAGGATCAGTGTGGCAGAGACCTGCTAGTCCAGAGTCCCCGTCCTGTGTTCCATGACACCCAATGTCCCTTAAGAGGGGAAGAGGCGCCCTGAGAGAAAACATTCTGGGTTCAATATGGCAGGACCACCTCGTATCACTCTGCAGCTCTCTGCTGAAGGGAAATTTATACCAGCACATCGCAGGATCTGAGACGTCCTCGAGAAGTGAAAAGCTCAAAGCCAACAGTAGGAACCTTTCTTTAACGCCCATAATGTATCAAAGAAAAAGAGCATTGGGACACGTCTGGGCAGTACCATGTGTCCATCCGTCCTCACGCTGCTATAAAAAAATACCTGGTCAACCATTGTGGAAGACAGTGCGGCGATTCCTCAAGGACCTAGAAATGGAAATTCCATTTGACCCAGCAATCCCATTACTGGGTATATATCCAAAGGATTACAAATCGTTCTTCTATAAGGACACATGCACACGAATGTTCATTGCAGCACTGTTTACAACAGCAACGACCTGGAACCAACCCAAATGCCCATGGATGATAGACTGGACAGGGAAAATGTGGCACATATACACCATGGAATATTATGCAGCCATAAAAAACGATGAGTTCATGTCCTTTGTAGGGACATGGATGAACCTGAAGAACATCATTCTCAGCAAAGTGACACAAGAACAGAAAATCAAACACCGCATGTTCTCACTCATAGATGGGTGTTGAACAATGAGAACACATGGACACAGGGAGGGGAGCACTACACACTGGGGTCTGTTGGGGGGAATAGTGGAGGGACAGCGGGAGGTGGGGAGTTGGGGAGGGATAACATGGGGAGAAATGCCAGATATAGGTGAAGGGGAGGAAGGCAGCAAATCAAATTGCCACGTGTGTACCTATGCAACTATCTTGCATGTTCTTCACATGTACCCCAAAACCTAAAATGCAATAAAAAATATATGTATATATTTAAAAAAAAAACCTGAGACTGGGTAATTTCTCAAGAAAAGAGGTTTCATGGGCTCACGGTCCCACCGGCTGTACGTGAAGCATATGGCGGCCTCTGCACGGCTTCTGGGGAGGCCCCAGGAAACTGACAATCATGGCGGAAGGCAAAGGGAAACCCACACTTCCCGCGGCGGGGCAGGAGGAAGAGAGAGCGGGGGCAGGTGCCGCAGACTTTTAAACATCCGGGTCTCAGGAGAACCCTGTCACGAGAACAGCACTTGGGGACAGTGTTAAACCAACCATGAGAAAGCGCCCCCCGATCCAGTCACCTCCCACCAGGCCTCACCTCCAAAACTGGGTGGGCCAGTCAGAGCTGTCGCTCAGATCTGTGTTGGTAACTCACGGTGCTTTTCAGCCCAGCAACATTCTCTTGGATTTGGGATTAGAGTTCAACATGAGATGTGGGCAGGACACAGACGCAAACCGTACCGCTGAGCTGGTCCGACGTGCTCAATGACTACATGTTCAAACCAGCCAGATCCCTACCTTATTGAACCGGAATGTTTTCACCCGAATTCCCACAGCGGGTCCTAGAACTCTGGTTTCTCGATGCTGGTCCACACCGTAATATACTGGGAAAGGAGGGAACACGGGAATGAATATCCAGATCTGAGCTAAAGTCACTTATTTCTCTTTTCAGCAAAAGGTGAGCTTCCTGCAATGGTGTATGTTGGAAACGGATGCCTGGTGCGACAAAGAAAAATTGGCACTGAGACAAAGGATCTCTCCACAAAGCAGTTTTTACTTTTTTAATTCCTGTACCGCATGAAGGGTACCCTTGCTAGCCATCTTGCCATGCGAGAACAACGAACGAAGGAAAGCAGACGTGTTTATTTCTTACGCATTTGGGGCCATCCTCACTGCTGCGTCTGATCTCCACTGGCTGGAGCTAAACCTCACAACCTAAACTAAAACCCAATTGGCTAATAACTTAAAACTTTTCCAGACAGGTAAGGGGCATAGGCAGTGAGCTGGAACATGCCTGTGAGCACTTCCAGCAGCGACGTCTTGTTAAAGTACAAGGACATAGAATATACCATGTCCCTGTAAGCATGGCATGTTAGACAGCTACATAGGATAGGGCTTAACAAACAGTTATTAGCAAATTTATTCTCTAACAAGAAAGGAAACTTTGAAGAACTTTTTTACTTCCCACAGTATGGGCTTTAGATATAGGGAGAAGGATATGACGGTCAATGTCATGGCCATTTCTATCCGGAACTATTTTTCCGGGCACCTGTTATACCTTGGTGGAGTGGCTGATTTTCTAGGCTGGGAAGAGAGAACGTGGCCCCACCAGGCCCAGAGCATGGCTGTGCTGCCAGATCCTGGGCCACGAGCCTCTTGTGGCACCCCGTATTTCAGACGTGGCTGGTCTGATGGACATGTGCCATCAGTGAAATGCACACGGGCTTCCAAAGGCTTAGTGCAAAACAAAGGCTGTCAAATGTCTCATTAATAGTTTCTATATTGTCACATGTTGGGATTATGGTATTTTGGACATATGTGGTTAAGTAAAATACATCATTCAGGTTTCTTTTTATCTTTTTTTTTTTTTTGAGATGGAGTATCACTCCATCTGGAGTGTAGTGATGTGTTCTCAGCTCAGTGCAACAACCTCCACCTCCCAGGTTCAAGCAGTTCTCCCACCTCTGCCTTCCGAGTGGCTGGGATTACACGCACACACCGCCACGCCTGGCTAATTTTTGTATTTTTAGTCAAGACGGGGTTTCACCACGTTGGCCAGCCTGGTCTCAAACTCCTGACCTCAAGTGATCCGCCAGCCTCAGTCTGCTGAAGTGCTGGGATTACAGACATGACTCACAATGCCTGGCCTCTTTTGACTTTTTTTAAGGTGGCTGCTGGGAGTGCAGCCCTGCCTCTGTGGCTGCTGTCCATGGCCCTGTCATCTTTTTGTCAGGAGTGCTGTACAGGCTGGACATGGTGGGAAGGTGGGGACTCACCTTGGCACCCTCCAAGGACCCCACCCAGAAGGACAATCTCACCTTGCCCGTCCTGGAAGACTTAAGGTGCACGTTCCCAAGATGCTTCTGCACAGTGCTCATGTTTGAGTATGAGGCCTGGAACGGGGCCTAAGAGAGGCAGTTAATTAATGTATCTTTGGTTAAGATGGCCTGGAAGGATGGGGGCAGGCAAGAAACACAATCCCCCTTCCTGTTCTCTGTTCACTCAGACACAGCATGTGAAACAGGCATGGGCCATGTCAGGTGCAGTACACTGGCAGGGTCTAACGGGTTAAGAGTTTTGTGCAGGACAGCGTTCATGGCCCACAGAAGCTTTGGAGTAACAACCTTGGGGGAACAAATCTCATTAATCTTCCCGTCTCCTCCAACTGGTGGAAACAGGTCTGTGCTGCACCTGTGTGTGGAAGGCTGTCAAGCCATTGAAGGACATGGCTGGCTTCAGGCTGTTGAGGCCCCTCGCTGGCCCCGTGCAGCATGGAGCGTGTAGTAAGCGGTCCCCAAACGCCTGCTGATAGGAGGCAGCCTGCCAGGTGTTTCATAGGCTAGAACAAGCTCTGCTTAGAGCCTGTGCAACCTCACTTGCTGCCTGAAAAGCCTGGGGATAAGTTGAAGAGCCTCCTGTGATTGCAAGCCAACCTTCTTTAGTGAAGTAAGACCTTTTCTTGAGCTGTCACAGATTTAGGCGCACAGCCCTGTCCAGCCAACACCAGCTGCAAGGAGGCAGGGCAATGAGAACAGAAAGGGGACACGAAGCACTTTCAGCCAGCAGGGGGCAGCGTGGCACACGTCTATGCGCCCCGTGGACCGTGGTACTCCTCCCTCCCCTGGGAAATGGACCAGCCCACGGCCACAGTTGTGTGTTGAGAAAATCTGGGTAGTGCTTGGGGAGTTTTATTGCTACTTTCTTAGAGGTGGTGGGAGGAACACAAGGACTGAAGGTGATTTAAATCCTATTTTCTAAAAAGGATTGATTCCCTGTTTCACAGTCCAAATTACAGGAACGTGCTGAGAACCGCTCATGGGAGGGTGTTAGCAGTATTTGTGCAATGTAAGGGGTCATTAGAAAGGACAGAAGGAGAGAAAACGACGGAGGGAGTAAGCCAGGAGCAACGGGAAAAATGAGAATGGGGCTCAGGAGGTAAGGAGGGAGTTAAGGTGCATGCAATAAATCATCAGTTACCCAGTAGTACGTGTTGTCGGCGAGCCTCTTCCAGGAGCAAGGTCGTAAGTGTGACTCCAGGTCGTGAGAGCTGGTCTGTCAGCTCTGCAAGGTGGATGTCTGCTGGGACAACTCAGAAACTTCCCTGAGCTCTGTCTGTCTACTTTTGTTTCTATTTTCCTAATTATCTTGTTTAGTGAGTATTGCAAAAGCATGACCTACAAAGCCATGTCTTCCCTCCTCTCCCAGGCCACCTGTCCCTGCAGGCTTTGTGGGCGGCCAAGGTTCAGCTGGCCGCTGCGGACCGCCCACCTCCCATGCAGAACATTCCCGAGCAAAACGATGCGACCACTGAAGCCCATGCCAGATCCAGAGAGTTTGTTAAAAAGAGAAGCCTCAGAATTCCCTCTCACCTTTCAGTTGCCGTCCTCTCAGATACAGTGTGGCAGCTTCATCCTTTCTTTTCTCTCGGCTTCTCCATCTGAGCAGCCCCCGGTGCTGGTGCTGAAGCCGGAGGAATGACCTCTGGAGGGTGCTCGCAGGGCTTCCTTCTGCTGAGGGATTCCACCTGTGCCTTAAGGGAGTTAAATGTATAAGACAGTGCGTTTTATTGCACTGTGTTTTATATCACCTTAAATTTTCAATCACATCTAGTTTAATAAAAGAGGGAGGAAATCCAATAAGGTCCGTGCCTCATGGTATGAGCACTGCCGAGTAGTCAAAGACAGCCGAGCTCTTGTGTTCTGCTGTCGGCCGCAGCTGAATACCCTTCATTCGGTAGAGGCGCAGCTGCGTCCTGTGCCAAGGGGGTTGGAGCCTCAGTGTAAAACGGAAGGTGATAGGCAAGAGGGAGGCCCTCAGCACAGCACCTTCTCCAGCTTCGGCAACAAGTGCCAGCCCCTCAAGACTGTGGGGTGCAGCCCAGCAGATGGGGTTCCATCGCACACATTACACATGGCAGCTGGAGCCCTGCCACGCACACATTATGCGGTGCCTGGTCTGGATCTCTGCGCTGGGAAGATGCACCCATGACCACTCCCATCATCGGGAAGGGAAGGGCCTCTCTGTGACTCCTGTTTGCTGGAAACCAGCATATCCTAAGTGCAAGACAAACACCCGGGCTCAGAACCGAAGCTTCCAGAGGAGGGAGCTCTCTCCCCGTCTTGACTGATGTCGCCATGCCTGTCTGCATAAGGAGGTCATGCAACCCCCTGCGGACATCCAAAATCACAGATCCTGAAGACAAGGCAGCATCCCTTCCCAGGGGAGAAGGGGGTTGGGCGGCAGAACTCCCGACCTCTACTCCTCTCATCCATTTAAACACACGCTCAGTATCCTCGGGTATTCCTGAAAGTGACGTGAACTGCTCCCTTTATCTGGGGCATCGCAACAATACAAGAGGCATTTTCTTTTATTTTCTTAGCAAAACCGACCCCTGCTACATGCCTTGAGTTCAGTTGCTCAAATCCCTCCTTCCTGTAGTGCCGAAGGGGGCTGAGTGTGAGCAAACCAAGGATTGGAGGTTGAGCTCTCTAGGGGTGGGGATATTTGGAGAATATTTGGGTGGCAAGAATGGACAGCGTCACTCAGAACTGACGGCAGGGGGCACTGCAGCCTTACAGCCCATCCAGAGAGCCCACTTCTGACCCTGACAGCGCCCACAGCCCCTGGTATCCAACCGGGGCTGGGCCTCATCCTGGGGGACAGCTTCTGCGTAGTTTGGTTCAGAATGTGTCCTTGTAAGAAAGGCAGCACCTCCCAGATTCCTTTCCTGCCCTCTGCCAGGAAGTCTTACTGCCAAAACACACAGGAATGTGTGTCTGCCTCCAGCGACTTTACCTGCAGGGGCTGGACCCGGCTTTGATGCTGCGGCAGCTGATGGCATCCTGGATCACAGTGTGGGAAGCTGGCTCCTTGGGCCTGGGAACAAGCCCAGGCAACTGGGCTCAGCCTCACTCTGCCTGGCTGCCTCCCCTGCGGAGCACGTGAATGGGAGGCCAGGACGGCCAGAGGGCCCAGGAAGCGCAGATCTCATGGGAGGAGGTGGCAGTTTCACCTCCGGACTGCGGATGCTCTGGGCGATTTCATGCATTTCCATGAGTTCAGAGAATGGAAGTTCCCTGGCCCCTCTCTATGATTCCTTGTAAATCAGTTCACACCTATAGTTCATTCATTCATTCATTCATCCATTCCACAGACGTGCCTTGTGGACTCCCTGCTCTGTCCGGGCACAGGGCTAGATTCTCCATGGAGACTGGACCAGTCTTACTCTCTGCACTGATGAACTCAATCCAGAAGACACACGGAAAGATAAGCCATGGTGTGACGGACAGATGACAGAGCCTGCGTGGAGATGTGGGCACCCAGGCTTGCTATGTGGAGACCATCGGGTGCAAGCCTTCCTGGTTTCTGCCACCAGGCGCATGCTAAGATGGCCTGATTACATTGGGGAAAGTTCGAATGGGCCATTGAAATGTGTGGTGTGATTGTCGCTGTGGATTTTACTGTCCGGTGGCCTGTTCCATGCTGGACAGGCTGATGTCTGTGCTGGGCACAGCACAGCGGGAGACAGGCGGATGTGGTTGATGCCTCCGGGAGGGAGCATGTGACCCAGGAAACCGGGACCGGAGGGGGTGGTGGGAGGAGGGAGGCCTGAAACTGGAGAAGGAGCAGAGCCCTTTCCTGGGCAGCAGAGGACAATGGAGATGAGACCCTGAGTAGGGAAGAGCTGGGCTCCTTCGAGTCCCCCAGGGACCCTGATTGGGACGGAGGGGCCGCCAGGCCTGTAACCTCCCAGCACCCTGGTAGCCCTGGGTAGAGCTTGGTTTTTATTCTAGGAACCTCTTTCCCAGGTGGCAGGCAGAGCGAAGACCCCGCCACCCCACCAAGATGCCCACCTTAGCCTTCCATCGCATCACAGAGTGCCTTATATGGCATGGCAGAGGGGAGCTGGGTTGCAGGTGGAAGTGGACTGGTGAACACTGCCCTCACCTAAGGAGGAGATCCCAGTTACCCCGCAGGCCCAGACTCCTCGAGGAGTCCTTCAAGGGGACCTAGGGGCCAGAAGTGTGGCAGTGAGGACCTGATCCAACATCACTGGCTTCGAAGAGGGAGGAAGGGCCCACGGGTCTAGAAATGAGGGCAGCCCCTGGAAACTGGAAAAGGCGAGGAGCAGATTCTCCCCTGTGGCCTCCAGGAGCAGCTGGGCCTAGGTCTTAGCCCGCTGAGACACATCACAGACTCCTGACTTCCAGCCATGCGTGAAATACGCTGTTCAGGCTGCTGAGTTTGTCGTTTGTCGGAAGCTGATATACCCTGGAGCTGATTCCTTCTCCTCATCTACACTGTGGCACGGAGCTGTGAAATGAACGCACGCACCTGCGAACAGCTGCATTCCGACCGCCCTCAGGCCCCGCGTGTATGGGGATGGTGGACCACCCAGAGCGGTCTGTGCAACCTCCTCCCCTCCTCTCAGTGCAGGGTGGGTGAGGGGGATGCTGGCAGCTCCGCCGGGTCCGGCAGGGAGCAGACGGCGTCTCCAGCCAGGCTCGGGGCCACAGTGGGGGGTGGGTTTTGGGGTGAGGCAGACTGATTCTGGGTCCCAGCTCTCTGCTCACCAGCTGTGTCTCTCGGGCCACTGGCTCGCCTTCCCTCAGTTTCCTCGTTGGCCAAATGGAGATAAGAATTCCAGATTCAGGGTCGTCATGATGATTATAGGGGAGGTGTGTAGAGCATCTCGTAGGGTCTGGCTTTTCATAGGAGCTCAAAACATGAGAGCAACTGCTGGAGATTTCACTCATTTACTTTAAATATTAACAGAATGCTGGTCATCTGCCCTGAAAGGACTTGAATCAGTGTACATGGATCAGGACAATTATGTTAAAGTTACAAAGTGAGAAAAGAAGCAATTCGGAGACAGGCGCCAGGCGTCTGCAGTGGGTTCTCGGCTGCGAGTGAAAGCTCTACTTAGCGTGTGCATCCCAGGAATGAGGAACAAAGGCCAGGTGCTGGGGCTCCTCACCCACAGGAGGATCCGCTAGTTCTTCTGCGGGGCTCCCTTCTTCCTGCTGACATCCTCCCCGCTGTCTCTCTTCCCCTTTCCTTTCTTCCTTCTCCCCTCTTTCTTTTATACTCTTATCCTTCTATTCTTCTTTTTTTTTTTTGGAGACAAAGTCTCTCTTTGTCTCTCAGGTTGGAGTGCAGTGGCGCCATCTCGGCTCACTGCAGCCTCTGCCTCCAGGGTTCAAGCGATTCTCCTGTCTCAGCCTCCTCCCAAGTAGCTGGGATTACAGGAGCCCACGACTGTGCCCAGCTAATTTTTGTATTTTTAGTAGAGAGGGGTTTTCACTGTTAGTCAGGCCGATCTCAAACTCTTGACTTCAAGTGATCCACGCCTCGGCCTCCCAAAGTGCTGGATCACAGGTGTGAGCAGCCGCACTCGGACTCCATTCTTCTGTTTAACTGAGCAAGACCTCATATCATTCCTTAGTATATCAGTTACCGATTGCTCAGACTTTTTTTTTTTTAAATAAAAAAGAAATGGTGACCGCGGCAGGACTGCTCAGATTTATTATCTCAAAGTTCAAAAGCCAAAAGATAGTTGTATCTTTTGCTCAAAAGTCTAAAATGGGTATGGTTGGAATGAAATCATGGTGTCGGCCGGGCTGTGTTCCTTCTGGAGGCTCCCTGTCTGTCCTTGCCGTTCCCATTTTCCAGAGGCTGCCCCAGTTCCTCAGCTTGCCTCCCTCCCTTCTCAGTGCCAGCAGCAATCTCAGCACTCAGACCTCACCGCTTTCATCATTTCTCCCTCTTCCCTGCTTCTGCCTCTCTCTTCGCCAACTAGAGACCGCCAGGATGACAGTGGGACCACCCAAGTAACCCAGGACCATTTCCTATTTCAAGGTTCTTTTCTTAATCACCTTTACAGAACCACTTTTGCCACATAAGGTCACATATTCACAAGTTCCAGCGATTAGAACAGGCACATTTTGGGGGCCATGATTCCCCTCCTCCTAACTGGAGAACCCCCTTATTCTTTCTTACAGGTAAATAGCATTTTATGGTGGGAGAGTTCTGGAAAGGTTTAGCTACTCCTCTATTAAGAACATCTGGCTTCTGGCCAGGGGCTCACACCTGTAATCCCAGCACCTTGGGAGGCTGCAGTCAGAAGATTATTTGAGGCCAGGAGTTTGAGACCAGCCTGGGCAACATAGCAAGACTTTGTATTTAAGACATCTTTTGCTTATAGTCCCAGCTTCAGTAGGCCAAGGCAGGCGGATCACGAGGATAGAAGTTCGAGACCAGCCTGGCCAATAAGACGAAATCTCATCTCTACTAAAAATATAAAACTTAGCTGGGCGTGGTGGTGAAGCATCTGTAGTCCCAGCTACTTGGGAGACTGAGGCAGAAGAATCACTTGAACCTGGGCCTGGATCATGCCCTTACACTCCAGCCTGGGAGATAGAGCAAGACTCTGTGACACATGCCCTCTCTCTCTCTCTCTCTCTCTCTTTCTCTCTCTCTCTCTCTCTCTCTCTATATATATATATATATATATATTAGCCAGGTGTGTTGGTGCGCACTTGTAGTCCCAGCTACTTGGGAGGCTAAGGTGAGAGGATTGCTTGAGTCAGTGAGTTCGAGGCTGCAGTGAGCTGTGACTCCTGATACTGCACTCCAGCTCAGCCTGGGCAACAAAGACCCTGACTCAAAAAACAAAACAAAACAAGGCATGTTGGCTTCTTTCCAATCTTTTGCCATTATTAAAAATGCTGCAACAAATCATCTTGTGCATAATACCATTTGCACATGTGCTAACAGAGCTGTAGGGCAGATCCCAGAAGTGTGAGTGTCCGGTCAGAAGGTGGATATGCATCCGTAGTTCTGCTGGAAACTGCCACTTTGCCTGAATTTGTTTTCTGCCGGCAATGTATGAAGTGCCTGCTTCCCACTGCCTGCCCAAGGGTGTGTGTGTCTCACTTTGGGCTGCTGCCAATCCAGAAGAAGCATATTACACAGACTTTCATTTGAGACCTCACCTTTCTGTGTGGTTTGGCAGAAGACCGGGGGAACATTCCTATACTGGCTCTAGATGGAATGCAGGGATCCTGCATTAATTTCTGACTCCTAAAGTAATTTATTTGAGGAGCTAAAATGATCAGTTTGCTGCTTTCTCCTGAGTTTTAACTTGAAGCAACATGAACCTTGGAAAATAAAAATGGGGTTAGCGCAACTTTTAGACAATGTCTGTTCAGTGATGTTTCAAACATTTTTGGCAGGAACTAGGAATCAATGCATTTAGCCCAAGAATGATGCCAATTCCATAATCTGTGCTGATTGTAAGGGAACCGAATGCTCCGGTGGGCAGATGCAGAAGCAGCCAGCAGCTCTCAGACCCGGGGGCAGTGAGCTGGAGACGTCCTCACGCGAGCCCCGGTCACTCCTCCCCACGCTGTGGGCAGCTTGCCTGTGGGAAAGGCCAAAGGTTCCTCAAAGAGAGATGCGAATCTGCTCAAGTGCCAGGATAAATGTTTAATCAGGAGCCCAGCATCCTGCTCCCCAGTGACTGGGGAAGATTTTCCAGGCCTGGAAACGTTTTGGGAGATAATATGCTGTTCTTAGTCATAACAAATGAAAGACAACAAGCAGGCACGCACACACACACACACACACAAACACACACACAAACACACACACTGCAAACACACACACACACACAAACACACGCGCGCACACACACACACAAACACACACTGCAAACACACGCACACACACACACAAACACACACACTGCAAACACACACACAAACACACGCACACACACACAAACACACACACACTGCAAACACACACACACGCACACACACACAAACACACACACTGCAAACACACACACACAAACACACACACACAAACACACAAACACACACACACTGCAAACACACACACACACAAACACACGCACACACACACACACAACACACACACACACACTGCAAACACAGAACGAAAAGCACCCGAGACAACACCACGATCCAGGCACGGTGGCTCACGCCTGTAGTCCCAGCACTTTGGAAGACGGACGCAGGTAGATCACTGAGGTCAGGCGTTTAAGACCAGCCTGACCAACATGGCAAAACCTCATCTCTACTAAAAATACAAAAATTAGCCTGGTGTGTTGGTGGTGCACATCTATAATCCCAGCTACTCGGGAGGCTGAGGCAGCAGAATCACTTGAACCTGGGAGACGGAGGTTGCAATGAGCCAGGATCCCACCACTGCACTCCAGCCTGATGACAGAATGAGACTCTGTCTCAAAAAAAATCTTTTACTAAGAATGTAAGACCGTATTGCGTGCTGGATATTTTCCTTAGATTAACTCTGTGACTTTCAATGCCAGGTAAGTCACCTGTTCTTATTTAGCAACAGGAGCCCATGACGGGGGTGCTGGGGTTCAAAGCCGGGTCTCACCCAGATGGACAGCACCGCCTGCCTCTCCCCACTGGGCCCACCAAAAGCTGCGGCCCCACCGCCGCTTGTTCAGGATGGTCTTGGAAATCCACAACCCAGACCTGTCACCCTGGGGAACCCCAGGACAACCGCATCCCCTCTGACAGCCTCACCCCAGAAGGCAGAGAAGCCAGGAAAGCAGTGCCTGCCGCTCTCTGAACCCACTTTCCTACTGAGCTGAGGCCCATTTTCAGCAGCACAGCAGGACACTGGGAGAGAGGAATTCTCTCTGGACAATGCTGGTCTTCTGGGCAAGCAAATCTTCCCCCTTATGGAGGCGAACACAGCCACAGGCCTGGACACTTCCACTTACAATAGGGCCAGGAGGACTGTTATTATTTCTCTTTCTTCTTTCCTAACTCAGTTACTTAGCCAGTTGTAACAGGGTAAGAGGGAAGGAAAAAGGGCTGTGCATGATGATTCGTGGACAGGATTAGTGACCTTCTGCTGGGGAGAGCCTGTGTATATAGACCATGAGTGGCCTGTCCTAAAAAAATCATCGAAAACTTGGGGCCTTAAAACAAAAGTGATTCATTCTTCCACAGTTCTGGAGGCTGGGATCCTGAACCAAGGTGCCACTGGGCCCTGCTCCCTCTGAAGTCGCCAGGGTTGGGGGAGGGGTTCATTCTTCATCTCCCCAGCCTCTGATGGCATCTGGCGTTCCTCTGCTTGGGGACGTGTTGCTTCATTTCTGACGCTGTTGTCACATGGCTGTCACCCCTCTGTGTTTTGTGCCTGTTCTCCTCTTTCTGGAAGGACACCAGTCATATAGGATTTAGGGCTCACCCTAATGTACTATGATCTCATCTTAATTACATGAATTGTACCTGCAAAGACCCTATTTCCAATAAAGGTGACATTCTGAGTGAGGTTCCAGGTGGCCATGAGTTTTGGGGGACACTGTACATCCAGTACATACACCGTGGAGGAGAGGCAGGAGACACACGAGTCCTGGACACAGTCACCTCACTCAGCAAACAGCACCAAGCACCTGCTGGGTGAGAAGCAGGGAGCTACCGCCCACCCCCGCTCAGCTGGGACAGCAGGGGACGGATCCGAAGCCCTCGGAGTGTGACTGTAACAGGAGAAAACGGCAATGGAGGGATGGAACGGCACTTGTGACCGTGAATAAAGCCACTCCCATCTCTGACCTCTGCGGCACTGGCCTCCCGGCCTCCCCTTCCAGCATGAGCTCACCCAAGAGGCTCATTTCTGAGCAGCCCTTCCCGGCTTCTGATCTGACTCAGGACTGGGGAAACTCCCTCGTGGCTCAGGGCATGGGCGGCTGAGCCCAGGGTGACTCTCCGTGGGTGCTGAGTCGGCAGAGCAGGCTGCCGCTGATGTGGTGACACTCACACGTGTGTCACTGCCCATGGAACACGCACACGGATGCCGGCAGACCCAGAGCTGGTCATCTGAGGAAACAGGAAGGAAACAGACGCTCACAACACTTCCCTCACTAGAGGTGGTCCCTGGGTGGACTGCAAATTCAGATTAGCTCCAATATTTACCAATTCTAAAGCTATAATTTCCTGGAAAATGTACTCAACTTTTCTAAGCCTTGTGCTTCTCACCTGCAAAATGGGTACATTCATCCCTAATCCACAGAGTTGCTGTGAAAATTCCATGAGATACTGAATAGAGATCATGTTTTTCAGACCTAACCCATGACAGGATCAATATCGTGACTCAGACAGGATCCTTAACGGGGCGATCATCTCACCTGTTCCTCGCAGTCTTGTGCAGCATGAACGCTGAGAATGAGAACACCTAACATTTTTCCTTTCTGTCCACACAACAGAAAGGACTGTCACAATTCACCAAAAGCATTCTGTGTCATTTCTCTTTTTCATCCTTCCCATGAAATGAAAACAGTTTTCTCTAGCTGACTGTTCACCAGCACTTCTGAGTTCCCCAGAGCTAGAGCGCAGGTGCCAAGCCGTGGTAGCCCTGGACCTTGGAAGTCAGGGGCCACATCTGCAGAAGGAGAAACTCGCGGATGGTGGAGGAGCTGGCGCGATGGCCCAGAGGGAGTGGGCAATTACTTTTTGAATCTTGTCTGACTAAATTATTGGCACTCTCTGTGCCCTCAGCCATTAGTGACCCTCAGTTCTGTTGAGGTCAGTAGTTCAGTTTAAATGAACTACTAAGTCCATTTAAAAATCTATGTTGCTATGAACGTATTAAGAACCAGCCGCCATCACGAGGAAAAGAATATCACTGTTTTCTGGGCTTCCTAGCTCGTCAGAGATGAATGGGAGACTTCTCCGCCTTTTCCTTAATCTGATGTAAAACATACCCAAACCTTTCCTTGCTTCTGCACGAGGGGCTGGCAAACTACAGCCCTGGCCCTGCTGCCTCTTTTTGTAAATAAAGTTTTATTGGAACACAGCTACACTCCTTCACTTACCTATTGCATAGGGCTGCTTTTACAAGTCAACAGCAATTGTGAGTCTTTTCCACAGAGGCCTCATGGCCTTCAAAGCCAAAATTATTTACTGTATCATCTGGCCCTTTGCAGAAAAAACGTGCTAATCTCTGCTCTACTCCAAGTATCCATTAGTTATCTTATTTCTCTCTTTTTAAAAATCATCTTTATTTCTAGAACTGTTTTAGGTTTTGTATCATTGCGCTTTCACACTGCTGATAAAGACACACCTGAGACTGGGAAGAAAAAGAGGTTTAATTGGACTTACAGTTCCACACGGCTGGGGAGGCCTCAGAATCACGGCGGGAGGTGAAAGGCACTTCTTCCATGGTGGTGGGAAGCGGAAATAAGGAAGAAGCAAAAGTGGAAACCCCTGATAAACCCGTCAGATCTCGCGAGACTTATTCACTAAAATGACTGAACGACGTTCACTAAATGATTCAATTGCCTCCTCCTGGGTCCCTCTCACAAGTGGGAATTCTGGGAGATGCAATTCAAGTTGAGGTTTGGGTGGGGACACAGCCAAACCATATCAGGTTTACAGGAAAGTTGCGTAGATGGTACAGAGAGGCCCCCACACGCCTTCTTTCTCACATACATTTCTCTATCCTCAGCATCTTACATCAATTAGGGAGGTCCATCGGTTACAGCTGATGGACTAATGTCAACAGATTATTAACCGCAGTCCATTGCTCAGGTTTGCGTCAGGTTTCACTTTGTATAGCACATTTCTACAGGTTTAACCAATTGTTTCATTTCTTCATTCACAATTTTACTGTTACTTTTTCACATGAAGTAAGTACATGCTCATTACAACAAGTTTGTACAATACAAAGTGTATCAAGGAAGTGACGGAAGGTTCCAACTCTACTTTCTGGGCGAATCCTGACACAGCGACCACGTGCCCTTCCTGAGCTGCTCCCGCGCACGCAACCCTGACACTCAGGGGAGCCTGGGCTTCTTCTAAACCTGAAACTATACTAGGCGTGGTGACCCCAGACTCGCTTTTCCCACTTAACTGTCTCGGTTTCCTTAGCAGGTGCTGAGGGCTTTACTGAAGGTGTGCGCCCACGTTTATACACTCGACACAGCCCGTGCATTCATCCCGAAGCACTTCCGGTAGCATTTATGCGAACAGAGTTTAGAACTGGGGCTACCCAATCAGAAGATGCGAACATTTTTAACCTGGTGAAAAATGAAACAGATTGGTAGCGTTTACACACTCATCCTCCTGCACAGAGTGGGGACTGGGGGTGCACAGGGTGCATGAGAAGGAGAGTCTACAGGGATTAGGGCAACCCCAGGAGGCTTCCTGGAGGAGGTGGATTACGGGAAGATGAGCTGGATGCACAGGGTCTGGAGGAGTAGGGGAGGGGGGGTCATCTGGACGAGAGCCACCTGAGCAAAGCCTGGGCCCTTTAGAGATCCCAAGGCCACAGGCTGCTCCTTACAAATCGCATCATGCGTGTTTCTGCTGAGGAGGAAAATGTCTGGTAGCTGAGGCTGAGAATCGGGCCTCATCTGCACCCTAAGTGGGCTGGGAGGAGGAAGCACTGGGCGAGGGGCGCCATTGTAGGCATTTAGGGGATGGAACACAGGTTTGTTTTCCTGGGTGCAGCCTCTGTGGGGGCCCCATGCTGGCCCAGTCGGGAGCAGACAGGCCCGCACAGTCCTGTCCTAGGAAGCAGGAAGAAAAAAAGGGGAGAAAGAAAGAGAGAGAAAGAGGATGGGGGAAAGGGGAGAATGCATCAACCTTCACCCATGCCCCAGCAAGACACAGAGAGTTCATAGCAACGGATCATCATCATAGCCCCAAACTATGGGGCTATCCGCGCACGACGCAATCCGCAGCAGAATACCGCATAGCCGTGAAGAACAAAGGCCTGCTGCACGGAGCACCAGGCAGGGATGAGGCACATGGCGGGGCTGCGGCCAACAGGTGATCAGTTCTCTGTGTTCCTTCCCAATCCCAGTCCTCCCCATCCCCCCGCCCTCTTTTCTACCAGAGAACTTTTTCCATAATAACTTTTGCTTTCCTTTATAATTTACCACCTAAGCACACTTTCCCAAACAGAGGACTGTTTTTATTCCCTCCAGCAGATGGTTCTTTTTCTTTGGGCAACATGGAGGCAGGGCTGGTCAGGGCTGGCCACAGGGCTCTGCTGTGTGACCGCTACTGAGCTGTGTTTTGTTTCGTTTTGTGCACGTTCTTCTATATGTGTCATCTGTAACAATAAATAAGTTTCCTCACCTTTAAAAGTCTCAAAACAGGCCAGGCATGGTGGCTCACGCCTGTAATCCCAGCACTTTGGAGGGCTGAGGCGAGCGGATCACCTGAGGTCAGGAGTTTGAGACCAGCCTGGCCAACATGGTGAAACCCTGTCTCTACCAAAAATATAAAAATTAGCCAGGCATGGTGGCAGGCACCTGTAATCCCAGCTACTCGGGAGGCTGAGGCAGGAGAATCACCTGAACCTGGGAGACGGAGGCTGCAGTGAGCCAAGATCACATCACTGCACTCCAGCCTGGAAAAACAAGAGCAAAATTCTGTCTCAAAAAAAAAAAGTCTTAAATGGTTGCTTTAGTCCACTGGCTACATTGTACATGAAGTAGATGCAGTGCACACCGGCGTGTACTCTACTGCATACTTAGGGAGGGGGAACCTATGTTCATTCTCCTGTGCTTACAGGGTGTACCTATTTATGCCATGCAGCAGGTCCCCAAAGAACGTCATTTCATCCAATGTCATTTCATTACAATGTTGATGAGGCAAAAAAATCACTCCCCAGCTAGCGGCCGCTGTGTGGGCATCCTGTATGAGCATCCCACCAGCATCCCACCAGCATCCCGCCAGCATCCCACCAGCACCCGTGCCAGTGTTCTCCTGGCACTCGGTTTCCTCTTGCAGCCAACCCTGTGCATGTTTGGTGAATCCTCAGGTCTGAATTGTCCCCATCTGAGGGTGTGTGGGTGTGGGTGCGCCCTGTGACAGAAGGGTGTCCTGTCCCAGCTGGCTCCCGCTGTCCACCCAGAGTTGCCAGGAGAAGCTCCAGACACTCCACCCCGAACTGAAATAATTGGGTACATGATTATCTTACTTGTTTTTTGTTTGTTTTGTTTTAAATTGTCACATAATAGTGGTACATATTTGTGGGGTACGTAATAATGTTTCCATCCATATGATGTATACTACGGCGGGTATACAAAAGCAATGGTTTCAGGCCGTTAAAGACAGGGAAACTTCCTTTTCGAGATGGAGTCTCGCTCTGTTGCCCAGGCTGGAGTGCAATGGCACGATCTTGGCTGGCTGCAACCTCTGCCTCCCGAGTTCAAGTGATTCTCCTGCCTCAGTCTCTGGAGTGGCTGGGACTACAGGCGCCCGCCACAATGCCCAGCTAATTTTTGTATTTTTAGTAGATACAGGGTTTCACTATGTTGGCCAGGCTGGTCTCAAACTCCTGACCTCAAGGGATCTGCTCACCTCGGCCTCCCAAAGTGTTGGGATTACAGGCATGAGCCACCATGCCCGGCCTAAAGACGGGGAAACTTCCTTATTGTTAAATATGACACAGATAGAAGAACATGTGCAAAGCATCCGATAGTGACTGAATCAGGGCAATGCACCCGGTCCTCATCTCAGACCTTTATCTGCTGTTCGTGTGGGCAACATTCATATCCTCGCTGTAGCTATTTGAAACTACACATTACCATTAACCAGAGTCACCCCACGGTTGTATAGAGCACAAGAACTTATTCCTCCTATCCAGCTGTAGCTTTGTGTCCTTTAAAAGTCTCTCTCGGCCGGGCGCGGTGGCTCAAGCCTGTAATCCCAGCACTTTGGGAAGCCGAGGCGGGTGGATCACGAGGTCAAGAGATCGAGACCATCCTGGTCAACATGGTGAAACCCCGTCTCTACTAAAACTACAAAAAGTTAGCTGGGCATGGTGGCGCGTGCCTGTAATCCCAGCTACTCGGGAGGCTGAGGCAGGAGAATTGCCTGAACCCAGGAGGCGGAGGTTGCTGTGAGCTGAGATCGTGCCATTGCACTCCAGCCTGGGTAACAAGAGCAAAACTCCGTCTCAAAAAAAAAAAAAAAAAGTCTCTCTCTTTTCCCCTCTTCCCCCTACCCTTCCCAGCCTCCAGCATCCCCTGTTCTACATCTTATGTCTATGAGATCTTCTGTATGTGAGCGAGAGCATGCGGGGTTTAGTGTTCTGCTCCCGGCTTGTTTCACGCAGTGTCATGTCTCCCAGTTCCATTTGTCTGGAGTGGGCTTGAACATGGATCTGATCCTGCAGTGGAAGGGCATTACCATGAATGACAGGATCTCATGCTTATTCATGGCCAAATAGTATTCCATGGTGTATATGCACCCCATTTTCCTTTATTCGTTCATCTTTTGTTGGACACAAGCCAAGATTCCATATCTCAGGTACTGTGAATATTGCTACAATAAACACTGGGGTACAGATGTCAGCAGAATAGAACCAGGCCCCCACTTCTCACCGCATGCAAAAGTCAACTATATGTGACAACTGAAAAGACCTCATATGCAAGACCCAAAACTATAAAACTCCTAGAAAAAGTAAAACAGGAGAAATGTTTAGGACAGTGGCCTGGGAAAAGATTTTACAAATAAGACCTCAAAATCACAGGCAACAAAAGCAAGAATCAGCAAATGGGATTATATCAAACTGAAAACTTTGCATGGCAAGGGAAACAATCCACAAAATGAAAAGACAATCAATCTACTTTGTTTTTATAGGAGAAAGTATTTGTGAAGTATTTATCTGACCAAGGATTAGTATCCAGAATATACAAGGAAATCAAACACCTCAAGAGCAAAAACAACAACAACAAAACCAATCCAATTTAAAAATGGGCAAATGATCCGAACAGACATTTCTGAAAAGAAGACATACAAATGGCCAACACATACATGAACAAAGGTCAAGAAGGCAGATTCCTGCTTTTCTGTCATGGGTAGCAACTAGCTAGGGCTGGTGTCGCAGGTGGTAAAGGTATTCGCCAAGGCAGTAGTGGGTAAAGAAAGGCAGATTCACTAGAGAAGGTATGAGAATATGTTGCAATGAGCAGCATTGCAGAGATGGGGCTGTCTACAAAAAGGCAGGGGCTGGAGGGAAGTTTTATAGGGTCATGCTGGAGGGGCCAACAGAAGGAGATCATGCTGCTGGGGCCACTAGGAACTAGGTCATTGTCATCCCGCCATTGGGTTGTTTGTGATTGGCAGTCTCTCAGAACAGTTATTCATTGTTATTCCCCACCTGGGGCCCTTCCGCACCTGGGGCCCTTCCTCATTGTGCTTCTTATCTTATCAGTTCTCCACACTTTCCCTGATGAGTGTTCTTGATGCCTTTGTCAAATTTCAGTTCACTATAGATACATGGATTAATTTCCGTCAATGATTTGTTTCATTGGTCTATATGTTTGTTTCTATGCCAGTGCCATGCTGTTTTGGTTACTATAGCCTTGCAATATATTTGAAGTTAGGCAGTGTGATACCTCCAGCTTTGTTCTTTTTGCTCAGGATTTCCTGAGGTCTTTTGTGGTTCCACACAAATTTTAAGATTTTTTTTTTCTATTTCTGTGAACTACTGACAGGTATTGTAACAAATCTGTAGATTGCTGTGAATAATGTTACTAGTTTTTATTAATCTTTCTTAAATGTATGAAAAGCTCACATTTGTTTCAGTGTTTAATATTAGAAGTGTTTTGGTCTTTATTTCAAACTTTGGGCCAGGTGTGATTGCTTATGCCTGTAATCCCAGCACTTTGAGAGGCCAAGGGAAGAGAATTGCTTGAGACCAGGAGTTCAAGACCAGCATGGGTAACGTAGTGAGACCTCATCTATACAAAAATTTAAAAATTAGCTGGGCACAGTGGTGTATATCTGTGGTCTCAGCTACTTGGGGAGTCTGAGGTGGGAGGATCACTTGAGCCTGGGAGGTGGAGGCTGCAGCGAGCCATGATCATACCACTGCACTCCAGCCTGGGCAGCAGAGGGAGACAGTGTTTCAAAAAAGCAAAAAAATAAAAATAAAAACAATGATAAAAATTTGGTAATGTTTTTGCAACCAGAAATATGCCTTAGGACCTTAGCTCTTGTTTATATCAACTAACTTGTGGTAAACTGGTTGTGTTATATGTCGTTTGCTGAAAGTCACGGTTTCCAAGAGCCTATCAAGCATGTTAAGTGAAGACTTACTGTATATCCCTATGAGAAAAAGAAACAACAAAACAGGGAGACGCCCCGACACGTGTGGGTATGCTCACGTGGAAGGTTGCAGAATTGCTGCTCTCAGAGTTCCTGTCAGGCTGTCTACCCTGACGCCGTTTCCTCAGCCATGTGAGTCAGCTCTGCAGGGGCCTGGCCTGGCAAGTGCAGCCGTGACTTCTCACTAATCTTCCTGAGAAGCCACTGCCCCATCCATCCATCCTTAGGGGCCCCAGGTGACTCATGACGCTCTGCACAAGACAACTGAGAGCTTATGGGGCAATATGTTTGCCTTCACAAGCCGACTAAGCAATGAGGAGCGATTCGGGCAGCTATGATTAAAAAGTAAGAAAACAAAAATGGTTTCCGTCATCCATTTCTCCCGAAGAAGCCAAAAGCACCGAGGGCTTGAGGTTGTGTTGACAGAATCTCAGCCAACTCCTTCCTAGGGATTTAAACTGTTGCACCATCAATCATTTGCAGAATTCATGGTGATTACCATTTCCAACCACAGCCTGAGAGTCAAAATGACCAACCCCAGTCAATACTCACACATCAATTGATGGTCTCAGTCATTTGCCCTAAAGCTGGAATTCTATTTTATTTTATCGACCTCTCCCTCTCCTGGAAAGACACATCCCAAGTACCCGAGTCAAGGTATGGTTCAAGTCGAGGTCTGTCTCCCCTCGGGGTTCTCCCTCCATGGGCCGGCTCCGCAGTCATGGGGGCCACCTTCCCCTTCCCCTCACCCTGTTCCTTGTGTGTCCCTCTCTCTGGAAGGGAGGCCCCGGCTGGCCCAGGGAAAGACCCAGCAGGAGAGGGTGGCATGGCCGGCCGGGGCTGGGCTGCAGCTGCTGGCTAGGTCGCCAGCCTCGGCATGCGTTCACTGAGGCTGCTATGATAGAGCACACAAACCGGGGGCTTAATGTAACAGAAACTGACCCTCCACGGTTCTGGAAGCTGAAAGTTTGCCATCAAGGCGATGGCAGGGCTGGCTTCATTGGGAGGCTCTGGGAGGATCCGTTCCTGCCTCTCTGCAGCTTCAGTGGCTCCAGCAATCCTTGGCTCACGGCCACATCACCCTCTGCCTGCATCTTCACGTGGCCTCCTCCTCTCTCTCAGAGTGACATTTTCTGTCTCAATAAGGACACCCTCATTGGATTTGGGGCCCACTCCAGCCCAGTATGACCTCGTCTTAATTTCTCTACAACTGCAAAGACCCGATTCCTAAATGAGCTCACATTCACAGGTACTGGGATTGCAAACACGTCTTTTTAGGGGACACAATTCAACCACCACATCCTCCCGCAGAGGAGAGCTGAGGCAGGTCTGGCATGGGGGCCTGGGCAGGGCTGGAGGAGGGCAGCAGCCCGTGGGGGCACTTGGAGATGCTCTGCCTCACGCAGCAGACGTCGCTCCTGAGCAGGAGTGCGCGATGATGTCTAGGACCCTGGCAGTCCCTGGGCTCCTGGAGGGAGAGTGGGTTTTGTCCTTTCCCAAGAGTAGATAGGCGTGGAGGTGGCGCCTCCCTGGTGGCAGAGGGCAAGGGCAGATGGGAAGATGGGTGGGAAATGGGTTGCTTTGCCGCTGTGCCTATGGGGATTTCAGGAGAGGGGTGGTGGGCACTGGATGTCCTGAGCTGGCCCTGCGGGAGAGGAGATGGGGTGTTGGAAAGAACATGTCTGCCAGGGCTGCTGCATGTGGGCACAGCACATGCAGGTGTTCTTCTGGAAGGGACAAGGGACACCAGGAATTGGGACGGGAGCATATCTTTTGGGGGTGGAGCGTGATTCAACCTGTAATGGCAGCGAACAAGAGAAATGGGCCAGCTCTGCAGCTGAGGGCAACTGGCGCAGTGCCTGGCTTAGGGGAGGAGCTCCTCAAGCGGTGGCTTGACCGATGACCTGGGAAAAGGCACGGGTGGGGAGTCATCAAAATAGCATTTCTGAGCTACAAGGGGCTTTGGTTTCTCCTGTGTGGGGAGTGCCAGAGGAGGCTGGCTGAACGAGGCAGAGGTGGGAGGATCCCTGCCCGCATGGAGGCGGTGTGCCTGGGAACACCCAGCAGAGGGGCAGCAGCCCCGAAGCTTGGAGGCCTTGAGCAAACATCTCCATCCTATGACCAGCGCCCGGCACTCAGGCTCTGTGTGGTTGATGGGGCTGGGTGGAGGCCAGGGTGGGTGTCACCTCCAGCTCACAATTGTTTGCGACTGATGAGTGAACACACCAGCAGCCAGGAGCCCTTTCAGATGCTTTGGATTGAAGTTTAGACAATTCGCTCTCTTTAAGAAAAATAATACAATGTCATTAAATCAACGAAAGATACAAATATGAGTTCCTATTAGAATACATCACCAGAAAGTGTCAGAGCCTGGAAACTGAGGTCTCCTCCTCTGCCCTCCTGCAATCTCTTTCACAGATTCCATTCTCCTTACCTACAACCCTCTATAGCTCCCGGAAGCTCTGGTGCTCCCTGGGGTAGAGTAGACATGGGCCCCTGGAGCTCATTTGCTTCCAGGAACAGCCCCTGCCACCTGCAAAGGGGAGGGTTATTTCAGGCCAGGTGTGGGCATCAGGGACTGGGCTCCACACTGGGCTCAGGCAGAGCCTCCGCGCTAAGAGGTTTGGAGGCCTCTTGGCCTGGGCCCAACTGGAAGGTGATGACCAAGTTCCTCTTGCACCTGTCAGCCTTCACTTGCTCCCCCAGACAACCCTCAGAACTAACGCCAGAGGGGAGGACTCCCTCCAGCAGCAACAGGCAATTAGGGCCCCTCCTTCTGACCCAGCTGGAAAGCTCCACTGGCAGCTTGTTAAGTCGGGGGCAGCTTGAAAGTTGCCACTCTGAATGTCTCGGTTTAATGTCACTTGTAAGATGGGGGGTGCGGTAATCACAGCCCTCTGCACCAGATGAAAGGTGTGCAGGGAAAGGGCAGGTGTAATTGGGGGCCCCGGCAGCCGCTGTCCACAGAGCAGAGTTGTGCCCCAGGTTAGACTGTCCCCAGAACTGCTAGCCTGGCTGGGGCCTGCCAGCTGACTTGGGGGAAGGGCAGAGGTGGAGGTCAGGGAAGCTGGGAGGCCATGGGCCCCCATCCTCAGCCCCCCACTGCTCCTGAGCACCCCTTTCTCCCTCTGTCACTCTCCTCTCCTGCTCTGCACCTGTGCATCCAAGCCCAGGTCCTGCATGAGCTGCTGGGGTAGAGCACAGGGGCTCCTCCTTCTAAGCACCCCATACTTAAGCTTGGCTCTTTCAGTATTTCACTGAATTGCCTGCTACAATGGGGATTTGGACAGGATCCCAAGCATCTTCCTTGTGTCCCAGAATCCTGTTTATTTTTCTATCTGCATCCATCCACCCATGCACCATTCATTATTCATTTGTCCATCCATCCCTCCACCCACATTTATCCACCGTCCATCACTCATTCATCATCTGTCTGTCACTTCAGTCTATGCATCATCCCTCCATCCTCTTACCATCCATTCACCATCCATCATTCATCTGTCACCCATCTATTCATTATTTGTCCGTCATCAGCCCAACCATCCATCCCTCCATGCGTCAACCGCCAGCCATCACTCTCCATTATCTGTCCATGTTCTCATCCTCCATCCATCCCTCTATCCATCTACCACCCATTCCTTCCTCATCTCATAGAAAAGCATTATGCACCTGCTAACATGCGTGCCAGGAGCTGTGCTTGTCCCTGGAGCTACAGAGGCTTTTGAGACCAGGGCCTTGCCCCTATGGTGCCCCTGGTCTACTGGGGAATTAGAGCAGACTGAATGGGCCCAGCCATAGGCATGGGGCACAAGTGGTGTCACAATCCTGGAGCAGCCGCTGAGCTGCCCTCCTTCTTTCTCCCAGCCTGTCTTTTAGCAGCCCTGCCCTCAAGGCTGGGTGCACCCCCACCCCCAACCCCCTCCCCTGCTCCGCAGCCTGGGAACTGTTCCTGGGAACCTGCAGGTGGAGGACTCGTGGCCCCAGGCAGGGTGATTACCCGCCTCACCCCTGCCAGTCTCCACAAGACTTCCCCTGAGGCCCAGCTCACGAATGCACAGCATTTTTCTCATCTCAAAGGTACAAAGGGCACTCCTGGAGCCAGGAAGCCAAGAAATCACGCCCTTTCAGGTGCATTCCTGGCTGCTCTGTTGAGGATTGTTTTTAGGGGGTTGGTAATGATGCTTTATTAGACAGCTTACTTCTTTGACTCAGGCCTGAGGAACGCCAGTCCGCCCCCTCCATCCTAACCTGCAGAACCCTCAGCCTGTGACCCTGGCAACAAGAAGGACCTCAGTTAATCCAGGCAGGGAGGGATGTGGAAGAGCAGGTTGGGAAGAGGGAAGCCCGCCCAGCAAGGGGGCAGTGAGCGAAGGAACTGAGGCCCTGTGGAGCCATGCAGCTTGAAGCAAAGTGGCTTGGAACCCCACATGGTGACGGCAGAGGGAGGGCTCTGGGGGCTGCAGCGACTATTCATTTCAGCACTTTCCTCCGCAATGTTGGCATGGGGACACACCAGCCAGTTGGCCTAAGGATAAATCCTGGCCTTCCAATCTGAAATTCACCCATTCCAAGTTCCAGCTGGGCAATTAGTCACATTGAGTGACTTCAGAGGCGTCACTTGGATTGCCCCAGTCTGGACGTCCTTGGATTGAAAATGAGGTGGTGATAGCTGTGACCTCACAGTGTGTCGTGAGAAGTGGTGACTTACTAATGCTTCCGAATTCATGATTGGACTCTCTGAGAGCTCGGACAGGGCAGGCCATACAAGACACCAGGCCCGTGGGGTGGTGAGTGGGGAAGATCAAGGGAGGGAATGTTTTCCTGTGTGTCCAGCCTGGGGCCCCTCTCCAGGCCTGCCCCTATGCCCTGTGACCTTCACCGAGTCCCTCAACCCTTCTGGGTCCCATTTCCCCCAGAATAGATGGTGTTATTAACAGAGCATCACTGTCTTCCCTGATGGAATGTCGAGCAGTTTTATAGCATCAATAAAAGGCTTTGAGCTCCTGGAAGAAAGGGGCCAAGGAGCTCCAAGGTGTTATTAGAAGTAATCGGGTCTGCAATTGGGGAAACCTTCAAAGCTGCCAGACTCAGTTTACTTTACCCACTTTCTCTCTTTCACCTTTCTCCCACCCACTACCTCGCTATTGCCCTCCTTTCCCACTCCCACCCTCCAACAATTCTTTCTTTTTTAAAAAAAATTTTTATTGCATTTTAGGTATTGGGGTACATGTGAAGATCATGCAGGATTGTTGCATAGGTACATACATGGCAATGTGGTTTGCTGCCTTCCTCCCCGTCACCTATATCTGGCATTTCTCCCCATGCTATCTCTCCCCAACTCCCCACACCCCACTGTCCCTCCCCTATTTCCCCCCAACAGACCCCAGTGTGTGATGCCCCCCTCCCTGTGTCCATGCGTTCTTATTGTTCAACACCCACCTATGAGTGAGAACATGCGGTGTTTGATTTTCTGCTTTTGTGTCACTTTGCTGAGAATGATGGTTTCCAGGTTCATCCATGTCCCTACAAAGGACACGAACTCATCGTTTTTGATTGCTGCATAATATTCCATGGTATATGCGCCACATTTTCCCAGTCCAGTCTATCATCAATGGGCATTTGGGTTGGTTCCAGGTCTTTGCTGTTGTAAACAGTGCTGCAATGAACATTCGTGTGCATGTGTCCTTATAGTAGAACAATTTATAATCCTTTGGCTATATACCCAGTAATGGGATTTCTGGGTTGAATGGAATTTCTGGTTTTAGGTCCTTGAGGATGCGCCACACTGTCTTCCACAATGGTTGAACTAATTTACACTCCCACCAACAGTGTAAGAGTGTTCCTATTTCTCCACATCCTCTCCAGCATCTGTTGTCTCCGGATTTTTTAATGATCGCCATTCTAACTGGTGTGAGATGGTATCTCAATGTGGTTTTGATTTGCATCTCTCTAATGACCAGTGATGATGAGCATTTTTTCATATGTTTGTTGGCCTCGTGTATGTCTTCTTTTCTAAAGTGTCTGTTCATATCCTTCCCCTACTTTTGAATGGACTTGTTTGTTTTTTTCTTGTAAATGTGTTTGAGTTCTTTGTAAATTCTGGATATCAGCCCTTTGTCAGATGGGTAAACTGCAAAAGTTTTTTCCCATTCTGTTGGTTGCACGAGCATCTGTTTCCAACACAGCTGTGAAGTTCTGGGGTGTTTGTTACCCCCTGCTTCTTCTCACGCCTCAGCTGGACCAACCAGAAGCATGGCATTTCCACTGCAGAGCTAAGGAGGAAGATTTCTGCAGGTGCTGGAGGCAGCCAGGAGCTCAGCTGCGACGGGTTCAGTATGAATGCTCTTAAGAGACGAACAGCTGTGTGGGTTGAGAGGTCTGGGGAGCCACATAGCCACGGAGTGGAGAGCTCTCCATCCTAGAGATGAGTCCATTTTGTAGTCAGCATCTAGTACCTAAGGTCCTGAGACTGGATGGATTTTCCAGGGTGTGAGGGTAGAGAAAAGAAGAGGTGAGAGAGGCAGCAGGGATTAAAAACACATGGCGGGGGAACGATCCCCTTTCCGAAGTCGAATTTTGTGCAGGTTAAAAACGTGACTGTTGTGTAACAGGTGCATCTGTCAGTGCTCTATGGAACTCAGTATGGAAGCCAGCAAGATGGCAGAGCTGGTTCAAAAAGAAGGAAAAGAATGAAAGACTGCAGTCCATGCTGGAAGGGTGCTGCCGGGCGACAGGGCCTGGCAGAGCAATAAAACTCTTCCCGTTGGGGGATGATCTGTTGGCAGCAAGCTAGTAGCATCTCCACAGGACAAATCCAATTGTATTGCCACCATATCGCGTCAGTTACATCACTGTCCATTTTCTGTAAGTTAACATGAACCCTGGCAGAGATGTCAAATGTCTCACCAATGGAAAACAGTCAAAGCAAAACACTGCGCCCTGAGCATGCCACCACCGGTTCTTGAGGGCTTGTTAATAAGACAGTGTCTGACCTGAGATGAGGAGAAGGTGGCCAGTGTCTCAAGCACAGCGAAGAACTGAGCCCTGCATATTGCTTGTTGCTGTCACTCTAGAAGAGAAACCCATGCAGGATCATCTCAGCCTGGCCGAGGCCATCCAGAATGTGCTGAGTTAGACTCTGGCCTCTCTGACACCAAGGCCCACAGGTGCTGAGTCCAGCCAGCACCTTTCCAGCGACCTCAGTCCCTCTCAGGACTTCCCCAGCCAAGGAGGATTTGCCTCAAGGAGAAAGCGATGACCAGCCCAAAAGGAATGTCCTGGCCAGGAAGTGCCTGGGCTGGGGGAGGCACTTCCAACACCCTGCCTGAAATGCAACTGTTACCCACTTTTCTTTGCACAATATTCATTGTTTCCAAAGAGTATCTAAAGACCAAATACAGAGGAGAGATCCCAGCCCCTTCGGGCCGCAGGTTATTGGAGCTGAGGCTGCAGATTCCCTGGGACCGGGCCAGGCCCATGTTACAGGTGCTTTTCACGGGGAGTGCCCTCACTACGGAGGATGCTAACATTTCAGGTAATAGAACCAGACACAGGCTTTCACTGAATCTGTCTTTTCAGCAAAAGTAATAAAAGGCAGAAAGGAAAGAAATCATCCTATGGGTACTGTGGGAGAGGGCCGGGAAGAGCCAGAGAAATCCACAAAGGGCAAGAGAAGCCAGACCCTATCAGGTTCCCCAGGAAGCCAGCAGCTTATCACCGCTTAGTCACAGGGTTTTGAGAAAGCCCATGCCTTACTGGAAACCCCCCAAAGAACAACCACCTCATTGATTCAGATCATGCCGTGACCATCCGAGTGCTCAGATCCTATCAGCAGAAACACAATACCCTGCTCCGGGGCCTCCACTGGAAGGCTGGCTGCCCTCTGTGAGTCACGGAACAGCAAGGAAGGCAGCATGCGAGTTCATAGAAAGAAATCCTGCTGTCTCTCTCTTTTCTTGTGATAGAAACTCAGTTTCCCAGTTGTCAAAATCCGCATGTTCTCACTCATAAGTGGGAGTTGAACAGTGAGAACACATGGACACAGGGAGGGGAGCATCACACACCAGGACCTGTCAGGGGATTGTGGGCTAGGGGAGGGATAGCATTAGGAGAAAGACCTAATGTAGATGACGGGGGGGTGGATGCAGCAAACCACCGTGACACATGTGTACCTATGTAACAAACCTGCACATTCTGCACGTGTACCCCAGAATTTAAAGTGTAATAATAATTGTTTTAAATGAACATGATACAAGGAAAATGGCTCAGTAAGAAACACCCATCAGCCATTCAGCAGTAAACTTGTCTGAGTTTTAATACTCTCATCCTCTTGACCACTAAATAGACTTTCCAACAGTGGATTACTCTGAGAGGGGCACAAGTGTGAGAAGGAATTGTCACAGGCATGGCCCCTGCTCTGGGCTCTGGGGGATTAGACCCCTCAAAAGCTCACAGTCCCTGGGATCCACCAGGCTGCAGAGCACAGGGGCTACTAAATATTTCTCCAGCTGGACAGACTGCCAAGTAGGGATAAGCAGGACTGAATTAGCCAGATTCAGAGAAAAAGGGTCTATTATCTCACAGAACAGTCTTAAAGAAGTTCAACCGGGAAGTCATATTTTCCCCTTAAAACCCCAGGGTAGCTATCCAATCTCCGTGCAATTTCATTAGAGGAGAGGTGAGGCTGTCGGGGGCGGCAGGGATGGCTGGGAGGCAGTGGAGAGGGTGTGGTCAGGGTGGGCAACCTTTCCCGTGGGCTAAGGTAGGAAAGCAGAAAACAGTGTGAGATTCTTGGTGTCCTCAAGAGCAGCCTTTGTAATAAAAAAGCCCGTCTGGCCGGGGCTGGTGGCTCACGCCTGTAATCCCAGCACTTTGGGAGGCCTAGGCGGGCAGATCACGAGGTCAGGAGTTCGAGACCAATCTGGGGAACATAGTGAACTCCTGTTTCTACAAAAAGTAATAATAACAATAAACAACATTAGCTAGGTATGACAGAACTAGCCTGTGGTCCCAGCTACTCAGGAGGCTGAGGCGGGAGGATCACTTTAGCCTGGGGTCGAGGCAGCAGTGAGCAGTGATTGTGCCACTCTACTCCACCCTGGGCAACAGAGCGAGACATGGTCTTAAAAAAAAAATACTAAATGGCTATTACTAAACAGCTTAGAATGACCACAGTGAGAGCTGCCACAGGGCCTGGAACTCTCACACCCTGTGGTTAGGAATGTAAAATGGTAGAGCCACTTTGGAAAACTGACAGTTTCTTGGCAATTAAGCACACAACGACCACATGACTCCATTGTTCTCCTCCTAGGTATTTATCCAAGAGAAATGAAAGCCTGTGCCCAAAAGAAGACTTGTGCATAAATGTTCATGGCAGCTTTATGTGTAATAGCCAAAAATAACCCAAATGTCCATCAGCAGGTGAGACGGATGAACAAATGGTGGCATCTCCACGCGTGGACGGAGGCATTGCTTTCTATCTGGCGGTGGTGCTGGTTTCAGGACGTGCACATGTGTCAACACACGCCAAATTGTACACTTTGAGTATGTAGAGTTTATCGTATGGCAATTATACCTCAATTACCTTATTTAAAGCCTTAAAAAAATGCTTTCCAGATTAGTGGTAATAGGGGCAGAGCTCAGGGGAAGGTCAAAAGAAAACTTTTAAGAGTGATGAAAATGTTCTATTTCTTGATTGTGGTGACGGTGTTTACACGACAGCCACCAGCTGCTACAGTAAAATGAGCGGATTTTATGGGATGTAAATTGTACCTCAGTAAAGCTGGGGAAAAATAAATTTGCACTAAAATCTCTTTGCGGAGTAGGACAAGGGCAGAATGCTGTGGCGGCATATAATTTTTATTTCTGACAAAGCGAACATTGATATTGCAGAGAAAAAATTAAATTTCAATTTCAATTTCCATTTCTCCTGGACAAATACCTAGGAATAGAACAATGAGATCACGTGGCAGTTGTATGTTTAATTTTCAAGAAACAGTCAAGAAATGCTTTCTGAAAAGTAAAAATAACATGTTTACATTGAAGCAAAGACAGAAACCAATGCATTCTTTGTTGAATTGATTATCTGAATACGGCACTGCTCCCTGCTGCCTCGACCTCCCGGACTCGAGGAGGCTCCCACTGCAGCATGTGGAGTAGCCAATACAGGCTAGCCCCACCGCACCTGAGTAATTTGTTTTTTTTCTTTTTTTTGTAGAAATGGGGTTTCATTTCAGCAATTACAAGCTGAATAATCATAGTTATTATTATTATTTTGAGACACGGTCAGTCCCCAGGCTGGAGTGCAGTGGCACGGTGTTGGCTCACTGTGACCTCCGTCGTTTGAACTCAAATTCTCCCGTCTCAGCCTCTTCAGTAGCTGAGACTACAGACACATACCAGTAGGCCTGGCTAATTTTTGTATTTTTTGTAGAGACAGGGTTCTGCCATGTTGCCCAGGCTGATCTTGAACTCCTGGGCCCAAGTGATCCTCCACCTTAGCCTCCTAAAGTGCTGGGATTACAGGCGTGAGCCACAGCGCCCGGCCCCTATTCACACTCTTTAATCAGATGTTTGGACTTATTTGATTTTATCGCCATTGGTGGCATTTTTTCAGAAGAAAGCATTATTTTCAGAGTTGCCTCACTTTAATCTTTCATAAAAATTTCTTGGACACTTCTTTAAGAAGACATTTTTGTGGCTGATGATCTTGAATTTGCTGAACGGTTCAAGTGGAATCTTCTCCGTCGACCCTGAGGTTGTCAGATGAGTGGGCATCTGTGGCTGAGCCAATTCTGCTCAGTGGAAGATGGGCTCAGTTTTTTCTAATGAAAAGGTCAGTATTTGATCCAGATATTGTCACAGGTCCTGTGTTCTGACTTTCCAGTTAAATAGGCTTTTTTCATGCATGATTCTTTTGAATATTTTATCAAACTTATGTGTTAAAAATCATAGGACTTTTCAATTTTACTCTATTGTCATACATAATATACATATATCCAATTAAAATATGAGTGCTACAAAATTCGCTAGATACGTGGAGACACTCCAGGAATCCATTTTAAAATTCCGAAGTCACTTTCCTACACTGGATAGGCATCATGAATTTTATTCGCTTCCCCTCTTACTTGTGTGGTGACAAATTTAAATAGTCTTTCTGTTTGCAATCTTGTTTTTAAATAATTGTAATAATTTGCTATAAGTTTCAAAAGAAGTTTTTAGTTATGTATTTGTTGAATAGTTTGATTAAAGATTTCCCGCTGATTTGAAACTGAACGCAAGGTAAGTCGAGAAGACCCAAGACCCCATTACACACACAAACACACACAAATCTATTACAAACCATTTAGATGGATTTATAAACTACTTTCTCTGAGGCTATGCACTCCCAAAATCTGACTAATGATGGAGCAAAAAGGAAGAAAGCATATATTGCCTGACTAAGGACTTCTTGCCATCTCTATTAGCATTGTGTGGAAATGTTGCATTTTAGTACTTGTAAAATTTGTAAATTTTAATATCTGCAACCTTCTTTTCAGTTAGAGGCATTGCAGCTTAAGACTTACGTATAAATTATTTGTTCACTAAAAACAGTTCCAACTTGATTTCTGCTCTCGCTCTCTAATATATAGGTATATACATATATATATATATATATAATATATATATACGTATACATATGTATGTATACGTGTGTGTATATATATATATATGTATGTATACAAATATACGTATACATATTTGAGACTGAGTCTCGCTTTGTTGCCCAGGCTGGAATGCAGTGGTGTGATCTCAGCTCACTGAAACCTCTGCTTCCCAGGTTCAAGCGATTCTTGTGCCTAAGCATCCCAAGTAGCTGGGACTACAGTCACATGTCACCACGCCTGGCTATTTTTGAATTTTTAGTAGAGACAGGGTTTTGCCACGTTGGCCAGGCTAGTCTTGAACTCCTGACCTCAGGTGACCCACCCTCCTCAGCCTCCCAGAGTGTTGGGATTACAGGCGCGAGCCACGCACCTGGCCTGCGCTGTACTTTTGAATTTGGCAATAGCACATTTGTACGTGATGCTGTGTGACACCCACATGTGTGTGTACTGTCACCACAAGACCAACGACATCAGCAATATTGAATAGTTAACTGCAAGTTACATCTTCAACAGCATGAATCTTTAAAAGTTTTACTTTTATTTAATGATTTAATAAAAATCAAATTAACCAAATGGGCTTTTCTGTTGAAAGCATCTGATAACAGACATATATACCCACATCACTTAGCAATCTGTGAAATTCTGCTCATGGAGATAGCACAATAGCAGCCATCACATCATCGAGTAAACTCATAAGAAAACTCGAAGTTGACAAAGAAGGAAATTAATGCGAACTGACATTTGATCTCCATGGAAAGTCCCAGAGTGACAGCCAAAGACGGCTGCAGGTGTCAGTCATTGCCTTTTTGCTGTTGAAAAGAGTTACAGCTTTTGAGGCCAGTGCTGCTGTTTCTGCTTTTCATCTGGTTGGTGATGTCACCGCACTTGCCTCAAATGATAAACCTTCACAAACATTTTGTGTAAGTGGACATCAGAATCAACTTTCTGGAGAAACCAAAATCCAGTAATTTGATTTTTTGTTTCACATGCACTTGCACTGTATTTTTTAGCTCACCATGGCCCAAGGGTTTATGACAAATATTATAAAAATGTGTTGCCAAATAATAGTAGAGTTACACCATAAAATATAGACAGAACCAATACTGAATGTGGTAAGTTTCATGTTTCAATAACTAGTTTTCCTTGGGGTTTGAAGGTCACCTTACAAAACCTATTTGTAAAACCAGACAATTTTAATATTATTTTCAAGGAGACTTAATTCAGTTAATGTTTGGCCAGCTGTAGTGGCTCACGCCTGTAATTCCAGCACTTTAAGAGGCTGAGGCAGGAAGATGACTTGAGTCCAGGTGTTTAAGACCAGCCTGAGAAACATAGTGAAATCCCATCTCTAAAAATATCTAAATAAACAAAATTAGCCAGGCATGGTGGCACCCTTCTAAGGTCCCAGCTATTTGGGAGGCTGAGGTGGGAGGATTGCTCGAGCCCAGGAGGTCACGGCAGTGGTGGGCCGTGATCACACTACTGCATTCCAGCCTGGACAACGCTGTCTCCAAAAAAAAAAAAAAACAAGATTAATGTTTAATGTTTGAACAAATGGATCTGAACTACTAAAATCCCCAATGGCATTGATCATATTTACAAACCTGACAAATTAGTTTCCCTTAAACTCATTAAACTGCATTTGCAAATTCATTATTGTCTTTTAAAATTATTGCAAATGGTTCCAAGAAGCAATCACATCTCAAGTACTAAAGTCGCTCCACCAAATCCAGCAAGTAGAGTTGGAACAGGTGAATATCCATGCCCTGGACTGTCCCAATATTGGGCAAAAACTCAGTAAAATGTTCCTATGCTTTCCACCCAGAAGCACAGGCCTAAAAACAGTTGCTCAATGACACGATTTAAACCCAAATCACAAGGCTAATCTAATGCGTCGTTCCTCGAATGTGCCAAATTCTCTGCATATTTCAAACACTCTCAATACCGCACATGCCCAGTGTTTTAATTCTACTCTTAATTCTCCCCCACGGGGATTTGTGGTTAGACTTACTCCATCATTTTGATGTTTAGTTCTAAGCCTCCCTCGTGTTAAAAGACTCTTGCCAGCTAAGAAAAAAATGCTACCTTCCCGGGCAGATGGGGATTCCCCTCCCCTCCAGAAGTCTCTTAGTAACCGGGTGCTTTTAACTTGGACACAGGGTCTCTCTCTCTCCCTAATACACCCGCAGCCGTGTTGAGCCCTTTTTAGGGTCAAAACAGCAACTGGTGACCAGGACTCCAGACTCTGTTGTACTTTCCTCATGCCCCAGTTCTGACTGGATGGAGCCTGCCCTCCCACTCCTGAGACTAAGGTGTGACACCAGATGTGAGTGAACAGGGAGTGGGCAGTGTCCACACAGCTCCTTCAGGAGCAGGCGCCTGTCCTCTTTTCCTTTCCATTCTGTGGAGCTGGACCCCCGGTTGAGACCACAGGACGGAGGCCACAAGCCCAGCAGCGTGGGCCACAGCGCAGGAGGGGTTAGCGTGGCCTCCCTCTGGATCCTGTCCGTTCTGACAGCTTTGTCTGGCTCCACATTTACAACACTAAAATTGTGTGGACTGTGAGACGAGTGAGCTGGGAACCCAGAGCAGGTGCATCTTAAGGGAGGGTGACGTCTCTGTGGACGTATGAGGCCGAAGATAAGGCACAGCAGTGGGGTGGCAGGAGGAGCAAAGAAGTGTTCATTGCTCAGACAGCCGGCGGCCAGCTGGGCACCGGAGGTGCGGGGGAGGGGAAGCAGAGCGGACCCGTATCCAGGCATAGCCGCAGCACCCAGGCTGGGACCACGTGTTTCCCAGCTGTGAGTGGGAGCTCCACTTAACTCCACAAGATGAAGCCTGCATTGAGGCACCAGAATTAGTCATGTATAAGACTTGCAACTATTACGAAATCTTTGATCTAATTACCCCCAAACACTGACTTCTTTCCAAAAATGTCTTGGTTGTTTTCAAAAGTCCCAAGTTAGGCCAGGTATGGTGGCTTACTCCTGTAATCTCCACACTTTAGGAGGCCAATGTGGGTCATTCTTTGGGCCTAGCAGTTCAAGACTGGCTTGGGCAACAAAGTGAGACCCTGTCTCCACCAAAAAATAATAATAATAACCAGGCCTGGTGGTGGCTGTCTGCAGTGCCAGCTTCTTGGAAGGCTGAGGTGGGAGGATTGCACTGAACCCAGGAGGTCGAGGCTGCAGCAAACCGTGAGCACACCACTGCACTCCAGCCTGGGCAACAGAGCAAGACTTAACCTAAAAAAAAAAAGTAGTCCCAAATTAAAGGACCACATTCAGAAATTGCTGAAGTAAGATGATTTACAATAAAATAAAACATTGTGAACAACTGAAAACCACCAATAATTAGACGCCAGTTGACTCAGGGTAAACCTATAGAACAGAACATTTTGTAGACATTCAAAATGCTGCAGAATAATATATAATAAGGGAACATGTTCACAGTATGTAAAAAAATTACTTGGCCGGGCACGGTGGCTCACACCTGTAATCCCAGCACTTTGGGAGGCCGAGGTGGGCAGATCACCTGAGATCAGGAGTTGGAGACCAGCCTGGCCAACATGGTGAAACTCTGTCTCTACTAAAAATACAAAAACTAGCCGTGTGTGGTGGCTGGCACCTGCAATCCCAGCTACTTGGGAGGCTGAGACAGGAGAATAGATTGAAACCAGGAGGCAGAGGTTGCAGTGAGCCGAGATTGCACCATTGCACTCCAGCCTGGGCGACAGAGCAAAACTCGTCTCAAAAACAAAATTACTTTATTATAGCATAATCCCAATTTTGTACAAACATGTATTTAGTTTTTAAAAGGTAAATTTTTAGCAATGACAAAAACAGATTCAGCATTAAAAGATGAATCATAAAATTTAAAAAAATTAAACACAATTTGAGTATAACTTCACCTGACTGATTTCTCATAGTTCCCCTCTGTTAGACTCCGGTTAGGCGGAGGGAGCTCCGCTTTGGTGTGCTGGGGAGCGGGCTCCCTTGGCAAAAGCACTTTAAGGCTCCTGAGGATAGAACTTAGAATATGCTGCTAATGTACGAATTGCACCATCCAGCACTGAGCGGATGAAAGATATTTGATGTGGAGTCTGAAAACCTGGGTACCAGCCCCCCCGTTCACTGTCCACTGACCCTGAGCAAAAGACAAGCTGTCCTGGACTCCAGGTGGATGAAATGAGCTAAGGCACTGTTCCTCCCCGCTCACGGGGCCACTGTGAGCGTAAAAGGCGCAAGGTGAGTACGTAGCTTGCAGGTGGCAAGGGCGTGTGAAAGTTCTCTGGAACCAGGTTTTCACACTGAGTGACATTTCGGACCTCTGTTATCTCCTCTGTCTTCACTGTGCTCTCTCAAACCTGGTTACCACATGGAGGCCACACAGGAACAGCTCAGGACTGCGTATAAGCCGCATTGACTGACTTAATCACACACCCAGCTTGGCTTCATCTTCACTTCCAGAGAGGGGGTGTCTGCTGGCTCCGATCCACGCACCTGTGCCTCCTCCATGGGTCAGAAGGGCACACGGGGAGCCTGGGAGAGAGGTTGTTTGTAGGGCAGCATGTTTCTTTGGTTTGGTTGTTTAGTTAAACAACACATATCACCGTGATGCGGGGAAAACACAAGCATGCTCTTCCTCTATTCTCTTCTTGTCCATCCCAAGGCCTACAGCCATCCACAAGTAGCCACTGAGGCACGCACCCCCAGGGTCCCGAGCTCAGAAGGGCCTGTGTGTCCTTTAAAGCTCGCTGTGGACATCTTGAAATCTTCACTATTGCTGAACCAGGAGCACCGTGTTTTCCTTTTGCACTGGGCTCTGCAGATTCTGTCCTGCCTGCCCCTCCTTTAGCCAACATTCCTGCCCATCACAGACTTTGTCCTGGGTGCTGCAGGGCTGAGGCTCATCAACAGGAGAGAACTCTGGAGCAGCAGAAGGAGGTAGGAGAGGAACAGCCAAGCAGGTGGAGGGTTAGGTCTGCGACACATAGAGGGTGTCCCTTCTTCACCCCCATGTTCTTCCTTCCAAATTGCAGGAAGGGACAGCGTGCACATACTTGCTGCACATACTGCCTTGCAAAAAGCCAGAGAGTGAGGGAGAAACTGCTCCCTGGCATTCTGAACCTGGCCTCCGCTCCCAGTGGGTGGCTGGCTGGATTTCCAAAATGCAACCGGGGTGAAAAGAGATTGTTCCCTGTTCGTCCTCAAATACTTTACTACAACATGACGTTTATTTTTTTCCCTCTCTGAGTTCCATCTGCTTTGCAGCCAAGGAATGGAGGCAGAGGGGATGTGAGCAGCCCAGGGGTCCAGCCAAGCATTGCTATGTCCAAGAGGCCCTGCCAGCTTGGGGTTCTGGGAAAGAGTACGGACAGGCCCTTCCTCATGGGCACCAACCCTTTCTCTGCCAGGGAGAACTTCCTCCTGGCTGCTGCTGCTGGAAATGACTTGTCTCCTCAACATCGTGATGAAAAATCACTCTCAGTAGTTCAAATTTAAGAAAGAGGAATTGGCCTATATCTTTTTAATTTCTAAAACATTAAGTATATAAAAGCAAAGAGGAATGGAACTTTCTCCTTATTTCCTAACAAGCCCAAACGTAAAACACAAAGTTATGAATGGCAAAGCCTTCAAACCAAACCTGATGATCTTAGACCTGGGGCAGTGCCCATGATTTGCAGATGAAGCAAGAAAGGACAGATCAGAGAGGTGGAGTAACTTACCAAGGATCACACAGCCAGCAGTGGAGCCCGGGTGAGAATCCAGTTCTTCTAGATCTTGGGCCAGGAGAATAAGAGATGGAGCCTGACTCAAGCTAGAGTCATTGGGGTCAGAGAACCAGGGCCACACCAGACATCACAGAAGATCAAACTAGTGGCCAGGGAGACTCACGGGGACTGATAGCCAGGCCTGTCTCCCAGCCAGGCTGGTCTGGAACTCCTGGACTCAAGTGATCCACCCGCCTTGGCCTCCCAAAGTGCTGGGAGCCACGGTGCCCAGCCGCCAGGAAATAATTTAGATATAAATCTCTCATGGGCAGCTGCATAGCACCTGACCTGTTGATGCTCACCTCAAATTCTCAACGTCCTTGACACCGAAGTCACTAAAGCATCTCTTGGGGGTGGCTGACAGGGATTCAGGGGAGGAAGAAAGGGGAGTTGTTTAACATGGACACAAAGTCTCCGTTTTGCACAATGAAAAAGTTCTGGAGATTGCACAATAATGTGAATATACTTAGCACTACGGAATTATACAACTATAATTGGTTCACATGGCAAATATTATTTATGTATATTCACCCACAATTATTTTTTGAGATGGAGTCTCGATCTGTTGCCCAGGCTAGAGTGCAGGGACGTGATCTCGGCTCACTGCAGCCTCTGGCTCCTGGGTTCAAGTGATTCTCCCACCTCAGCCTCCCTGGTAGCTGAGAGTACAGGCGCATACCACCACGCCCGGCTAACTTTCATATTTTTAGTAGACGTGGAGTTTCTCCAGGTTGGCCAGGCTGGTCTCAAACTCCTGACCTCCAGTAATCCTAGGCCTCCGCAATTTTTTTTAAGTTTCTTGGAGAAGTGGGCTGGGGCCTTCGAATCCCATCTCAGCACCATACTCCACTCCAGTCACACCAGCCTAACCCCAAAAACGAGGGAGGAGACAGCAGCTCAAATAAACCAACAAGCCCAGGCTTTTGCACTGTCCCCACAAAGAGGAACGCCATCGTCCCTTAGGGTGCAGAGTTTCCGGGCTCTTACAAAAGCCTCCTGTCCCCAGAGGGCTCTCTTGGCCTCCCGCCCCTGTGGACGGTCCCAGGCATCACCCGGGACATTGGGTGCAGCTGCTGGGGAGGGGGCGTGGCAGCTGATTTTTGGGTGCAGTGGTCAGGAAGACCTCTAAGAAGAGGTGACATTGGATCTGAGATCCGGAGGGTAAGAGTGAGCTTTAGAGGGGCCTCCCACACCCATGAAAGAGCAGAGACAATGACCACATCATCTGTATTTCAGCCTCGTTCATCTAGCTCGGCTAACAAATGACCTTCTGATATGGTTTGGCTGTGTCCCCACCCAAATCTCCTCTTGAATTGTAGCTCCCCTAATTCCCACGTGCTGTGTGGACCATGTTGGAGATAACTGAATCATGCGGCTTTCCCCCTTACTGTCCTTGTGGTAGGGAATAAGTCTCATGAGACCTGATGGTTTCATACGAGGAAACCCCTTTCACTTGGCTGTCATTTCTCTCTCTTCCCTGCCACCATGTAAGAGGTGCCTTTCACCTTCTGCCATGGCTGTGAGACCTCCCCAGCCTCCTCTGTGAGTGCATTAAACCTCTTTTTCTCTATAAATTACCAGTCTCAGGTGTGTCTTCATCAGCAGTGTGAGAACAGACTAACACACCTTGCCAGTGTTTAACCTTAGAGGTGTATTCCTCTTGCACCAGTAATGGAGCCATTGCTATTTGGAGGAGCCAAGGTGCAACCGTAGGCCAGGACGGTGGCTCACGCCTGGAGTCTCAGCACTTTGGGAGGCCAAGGTGGGCAGATCACTTGAGGTCAGAAGTTCGAGACCAGCCTGGCCAACATGGTGAAACCCTGTCTCTACTAAAAATATAAAAATTAGCCGGGCGTGCTGACAGGCACCTGTAATCCCAGCTACTCAGGAGGCTGCATCACTTGAGTCAAGGAGGTGGAGGTTGCAGTGAGCCGAGATTATGCCATTGCACTCCAGCCTGAGGGACAGAGCAAGACACCATCTAAAAAAAAAAAAAAAGAAAGAAAAAAAGATGCAATTATAATGAGTTCAGTGTATTCTGTGAGCCCCCAAACACTCACGTTTGCCAGGTGTGTGTGTCACCACGACAAGGGGCACAGGAGCTGCCCTGGCAGGAGGGTCAACTTGGAGGCGGAGGGAGCCCTTTGGGGGTCCAGTGTTCATCCACACTGGGGCTAGGCAGGAGAGGCTCCTCCAGGAGAGCCTGCACACACAGAGAGGGGACACTTTTGGGGGGGACCCGAAGCCAGGACCCTAAGGATAAGTCCCAGTGTTGATGTTGCAAAACCAGCCAGGACGCTGGCAGACACACTGGCCAGCCAGTGTTCAGGAATATCGCATTCCCGGCCAGCATGTGAACTCACGTTCTTCCCACAGTAAGGTCCCCTGCAGGAGTGACAAGGCCATGTGTCTTGACCTCTGCTCACAGGTAAGAAGAACACACAAAGCTAGTGGGACTTCACACAGGCTGTGACAAATGAGGTTCACTTTCCTTCTGCCGGACGAGGGCAACGGTCGGGGAGTGTGTGCTGCTGTCACTAACTGGGGGTCCACAAGTATCATTGTCTTAATGCAGAGATTGACTTTTTTAAGTCAAAGGGACCAACATGTCTTCTCTGAAACCTGCAGGGCCAAGGTGGATAGAATTGCTCATGGGGGAACCTGGGATGACCCCTCAGCAGTTCTGACTCTAAAAACTGTTGCACTCTGGGGGATGTTACCCGCAGAGGGAGGGAGTTTTTGTTTATCCAGCAATCGTGTGAGTAGGTACTTAAATTGGGATGGCCACCTCTCCAGCAGCTTGACAGTCCCCCACTTGCAAACTCCTTGAATTTTCTGGAGGTCAGGTAAGTCCATAAAATATCACTGAAGCAGCAGGTGCTAAAGCAGAGGAGATGACAAGAGGCCGGAAGGGTTTCTGTCTCTTTATTTAACTCCTTTCCAGCAAAAGGGTCTGAGATCTCTCCACTAAGTTCAGGATATGAAGATGCTTCCTCAGAGGGAAGGCTCTGGGTCCACCTTCAGCTTCAGCTTCAGCTCAGAGGGTCTGACTCTTTAACTCCTTTCCAGCAAAACGGTCTGCGATCTCTCCACTAAGTTCAGGATATGAAGATGCTTCCTCAGAGGGAAGGCTCTGGGTCCACCTTCAGCTTCAGCTCAGACGGTCCCTATCTAACCCAACTGGCTCTGTCAGCCCCTCCCAGCCCAATCTGCTCCTCCTCCTTCCTGGACCCGCCCCGAATTCCCGTTGCTTGCTTGTTTTTGGCAGGGGATCTGTGAAGGGGCAGATCCTGAACATTTTCAGCTTTGCTGGCCTAGCGGTGCGCTGTCACATGCTCTGCTGTGTCTGTCACACGCCTCTGCTGTGGTCGTGGGAAAGTAGTGTCAATGTGTAGACAATGTGTCCATGAAACGTGGGGCTGGCTTCCAACCCAATGTTTTATGTTCAGAAAGGGGCAGCTCTGGGACCTGGGCTTATGGGATTAAACTGACTCATCTGGGGCCGGCATGGAATGTGAGAGGGAACTTGCGTCACCCACGGGCCTCCATCTCCCCAAGAGTAGACATGCTGAGGCCAGAGAGGGCTTCACACTGTGGCCTCCAGGAGCCCCTGCAGGCTCAGACACGGCTGCGGGAGGCCAGCAGAGCATGAGAGCCCCCTTTGGTCTATCCGCATCTTTGCAGATCCTCTAAAGAATGCAGAGCTGGGCCGGGCGCGGTGGCTCAAGCCTGTAATCCCAGCACTTTGGGAGGCCGAGGCGGGTGGATCACGAGGTCAAGAGATCGAGACCATCCTGGTCAACATGGTGAGACCCCGTCTCTACTAAAAATACAAAAAATTAGCTGGGCACGGTGGCGCGTGCCTGTAATCCCAGCTACTCAGAGGCTGAGGCAGAAGAATTGCCTGAGCCCAGGATGCGGAGGTTGCGGTGAGCCAAGATCGTGCCATTGCACTCCAGCCTGGGTAACAAGAGCGAAACTCCGTCTCAAAACAAACAAACAAACAAACAAAAAAAGAATGCAGAGCTGTTCTGCTAAAAGCAGGCAACCAGTGCAGAAGCTGCTGGCCTCAATGCTCTTTCGGTCCCCATATGGCCTCTGTGACCGCACTGAAGCGGGGGCCGCTTGGACGGGGTCCTCAGACAGCCTGTGGGTCGCAAATCTTGGAAGGCATGGGTGTTGCATAGGGTTAGTAAAAAGTTTAGCTGAAGGCAGCTAAATTCTCTTAAAAGCTTAGGACTCAAATAGATAAGAATGTAGAAGAGTTTATCTAAATAGCTTTAAGACCAACCTTTGACTATCCACAGGTGCATGATTGCTCTCTGCTGGGAAGTCAGCAATGTCAATGACCCGCTGGTGGTGTTTACTCCAAACCTTTGTCATTTAACCCATACTAAATAAATGCAAACCTTGCTGGCTAGTCGGGGCTTGGCTGCGAACTCTTTACTGGACCCTTCTCAGTATCAGTGAGTGGCCCGGACCCCTAAGCCTGCTCTCTCACTGGTTACCAATGCATTCATCCCTCAGTCACAGCCTCTGTGATTTTGCACCCATGCAGTGGTTTCTTGGATGGGGCGCTGAGCCATGTCACTGTTGAGAGCCTCTGCCCTATGTTATCCTTGTCTTCTGAGTGACAGCCCCCCGTCCTTGTCAGCCTCCTGGGGAGGATCCTCCCTGCTCCTCCTTAGTTCCATAGCACACAGAGCCACCAGGTCATGTGCCCCTTCCAGGCTGGGATGTGGGCAGCCTGGTGGCGCCTGCTTTAGGTCACTGTTGGAACTTGGCATGCAGTGGGTGGGTGGCAGGGGGAGGTTTACAGGTTGTCAGGGAGTCCTGGTTGTCCCAGCAGCAGGCCTGCCCCATTCATGAGTGGACCCCAGCTTCCTCTGGGGTCAGGGAGACTGTGTCCTCACAGCACAGCCCCTCCGACAGTCAAGGAAGGGGGAGCCAGGTCGTGTGTTTACAAACAGCACCGGCATCTTGTGGAACAGTTACCAGCCTGGCTCACTCCCCCCGGCAGGAGGGCTGATGGTGAGGCCCAGAGGTGCCAGGGCTTGGCCTGGGCCTTGCTGGTTGGTAGTGACAGCTCCAGTTGGAATAGACCAACCACTGCAAAAGGTGGGGAAGGGGTGGCACTAGAGTCCTCTGCACAGTGGGCAGGGCTGCTCAGAAGGCCTTGGGTGGCAGCTGGTCCTCACTGCCTTTCCATTTAGGACACAAAGCTGCCTGCAGACTGAACACCTTCTGAGGCTGGCAGGAGGGCCAGGCAGTCCTCACGCACAGGGCACTCCCCCTCACGCACAGGGCACTCCCCCTCACGCACAGGGCACTCCCCCTCACACGGAACTCCTCCTCACGTACGTACGTGGCACTCCTCTCACCCACGGCACTCCCCCTCACGCACAGAGCACTCCCCTTCACGCACAGGGCACCCCCCTCACGCATACGCCACTCCCCCTCACGCACATGGCACTCCCCTATACGCACACGCCACTCCCCCTCACGCACATAGCACTCCCCTATACGCACAGGGCACTCCCCCTCACGCACAGGACACTCCCTCTCACGCAAGGGCACTCCTCACGCTCAGGCACTCATCATGCACATGGCAGACCTGATCCCACCAGAAAGGCATTGAGACTCCCTGTTACACTGGGGGAAACAGTCAGCGAGGCCGAGGGACAGTCTGCCCTGCAGCTGGGGGTGGAGCTCCACACACCCCAAGGCTTTGCTTGCATGGACCACTTTGCTCCAAAGCCAACCTGACGTGGGGAAGCTGCAATGGACACAAGAGAATAGACGCGACAGGAAGCCCTCCCCAAAGGACCCGGCTGGGCCTCTCTGGAAACGCACCTTGCCCTTCCGGAGCTGTATCTAAAGGGAAGGTGCACTCTTAGCTGCCCCTCTACCAGCCCCTATGGGCAGCAGGGAGGTGGGGCTCCTGCCTGGGCTGGTTCCCCCAAGGGAAAGTATCTGATAAGGTCATAATAGCACCTTCTCCAACTTCTCCTGGGGAGCTCCAAGGATGACCTCACCTCTGCCACTACCCTGTGAGACAATGAAATGCAGGCACAGCCTGTCATTCTAGAATAGGGAAGAAGGACACAGGGGCTCCGCCTGGGTTAACTGCAGGACCCAGGCCTTCGAGGCCTCCCCAGGCACAGCTGACCTCATCCTGGTTTTGACAGCTGATTGACAAGCATTCATTCAACATGCTTTGTTTGGGGACAGACACCAGATTCATCAGATGAGAATGGGGGTGGATTTGGGGTGGGGCCAGCTCACAGAGAACCTTGGTTTCCAGGGCATATGGATGCTTTTCTGTAAAGAGGGGAACTCTGTGAATGTGTGTGGCCAGAGCTGGGCCTGGGCCGGGGTGTGAGTTTCAGCCCTGGGAGCCAGCTGGAGGGGAGGGAGCAGCCCCCACCAGAAGCAGCCTGAGGTGCGGGAGGAAAGGCATTGTTATAAAGTAGGATTTCCGGAATATTTTTGCGTCTCAGATGCTGCTCAGAGTGTTTTAAAATAACATATGTAGGATTCCAAAGAAACCCAACGATGTTAAAAGACAGACTTCAAAAACTAAAGTGAGACATAATAGTATCTGAGCTTCCTGGGAGCACATTTCATTTCAAGATGGCACGGGATCTAATGACCACCGCACTTTTCCCACCGTGATAAGTGAAAACACCGCTTCTACACAGCAGCAACCCTGAGGTGTGATATGAACTTTCCTGTGACTTCAGCTGGGAACAAGGTCACGTGCTAACCATGAACACCACTGCAAGTTGTTTACTTTCAAAATAGAAGGAAATTCTAAACCTCACTTAGAGGTTAGTAAAACTAAGATGCAATTTTTTTCTCCTGATTTTTTTCCTTAGGGGATGCTCTGTAGAGACTTTTGTGAAAGTCAGGGGCAGGGGAAGCCCTGAGATCAGCCAGAACTTGATGCCTGAGTGTCGGGGTACCGGCTGGGGGAGCCCTAACAAAACACATGAGGGTGGGACCCCAGCATTGGCAGAAGCAAGGAGGCTCCTGAGACCAATTACTGCTCGCAGTGAGGAAGCCAGCACCCAGGTGACCAGTGGGGTTCAGAATTAGGACTTGGACTGGCCCTGGCTCCCAGTGCCATACTTACCCCAAGCAAGACCCTGGGGGCAGACTCCTGGGCAAACATTCCTAGGACAGCCAGACATGGATCAGCCAGCAGGTGCTACCAAAAGAAGTCAACATTCCCAGCCCGAGTATCCCGCAACACCACACCCAAGGCTCTAAGGATGCCCAGAGCCACTCTATCTTGGGGTGCTGTCATCTGGCTTCAGAAAACCATCTTCTCCAGGGGGTGCTGGGGTGTCCTCATGGCTCCAGGGCTCTGGCACTCATCATCTGGACCCCTTTTCAAAAGAAAATGCCCCGGGCGAGGTGAGGCTGGTGTCTGCCCCTCACCCCTTGGCCAGCTGGGCGGTCCCACCCAGCCTGGCTGTAACACCTGTGCCCCCACCCCTGGAGCCTCTGTCCTGTTTCACGGCATCCTCACATCCACTCAGCACTGCCCATGCTGCCTACAGCACCCCATGCCCCAACATAGCACCCCTTGCCCTACACCCACACACAGGTAGAATGTATGGTCTTCAGGGTATTGGAGGAAGGGAGGGGAGGTGCAGAGGTGGGGTATCTGAGCTCCCATGCAAATTGTCCCTACCACCCCCACCGCCCCAAACCTTGTACCGCTTCCGTGGTCCCCAGACTTCAGGCTGCAGGATCCTCCATCCCAGCCCCCACCCCCACCACTGGCTTGCCTGAACTGGGCGGCCCAACAGTCTCAGTATTAGGGCGACCTACCTGTCTCATCTTGCCGGGAAACTGGGGATAATAACACTTACCTCACAAGGAAGGTGTGGGGATTAATGACTTAATGCTGCCAAGCGCCCCTGTGGGTCTGCTGAGCCAGCCAAGGAGGGCCAGCTGCCCTGGAACCGGAGCCCAGCACTCGGGACCACCGGGCTCTGTGGGATCCCTGACAGTTTGCTCAGTGCTCGCTCCAACTCGGGACTTGCTGGTGAACGTTTCTTCCAGCCCCATCTAGAACTTCCCTGGTGTCGGAGCAGCAGCTAAGATGAGCTGGCTCAGTCTGGGAGCCACGAGCAGAGGGAGGAGGAGGCCTGAGGTGCTTGCCTCCTATTCCTGTGGTAACCTGGCAGATGACCTGCCGGACTCACCTCTTCCTGTTGCTGGGAACCACTGCCCTGCGTGCTGACCCTCAGTGAACAGAAGCCAGCTGGGCAAGGCCCACATGCAGGCCATGGCTGGGAGATTCTGAGAATTGTAGGACACGACCCAGTGCTCCCAGCATCGAAGGCCAGTTCGGGAGAGCTCGTCATGGAGGCCGCAGGTCCTTCACTGCTGTGGTCCAGCACAGGGGCCCCAAGATGCTCGGAGCTCAGAGCAGCTGAGAGTCCCAGATCCCCAACGTGGGGAGGTTCTGGGCTCCGAGCTCAGCACCCCTTCCCGTGGGACATCCCACTGCACCTTGGCCACACATCTAGAGGCAGGTGGCAGGGGAAGCCCCTTCAGATGACACAGCTCCCCACGGGGGCTCTGGCCTGTCTTTAATGGAAGAGTTGCTCCCCTGACCTGGGCGCCAGAACATTAAACTCGAGCGGCAGGCTCAGGGACCTCGGAGACCCTGGTGACCATGGCGGCCCCAGCACCAGCACCTGTCAGCCACTCCCATGTGCTTCTCAGGTCAAAGGAGAACAGAGCTCCTGTGAAAGGAAATCCGGTCTCCTAGACACGCCCCACCCACCACCAGAGCATCTCTCTCCTCACCCGTGCATGACCTGCAGGGTGGTCAGGGTCCCCCCCCAGAACAAAGCTCATCCCTGAATGTGCGTCCATACTGTTTAGACCTGCTGGGCATGAAAACGGTGGGGCTGGAGGCTGGGCATGTACGGAGGAATCGGGCAGCACACCTGCCCTCGGACCTTTATTCATCCTGGAATGTCTGTTAATTACACACTCCAGGTGCTGGACCACAGCAGTGAAGGACCTGCGGCCTCCATGACGAGCTCTCCCGGACTGGCCTGTGATGCTGGGAGCACTGAGTCATGTCCTACAATTCTCAGAATCTCCCAGCCATGGCCTGCGTGCGGGCCTGGCCCAGCCGGCTTCTGTTCACTGAGGGTCAGCAAGCAGGGCAGTGATTCCCAGCAACAAGAAGAGGTGAGTCCAGCAGGTCATCTGCCAGGTTACCACAGGAACAGGAGGTGGAGGGGGACAGGGAAGGAAGCGAGGGAGGTGGCCGGTCCTCCATCTGCACCATCCACCCACCGAGTCCTGGCAGGATCACAGCGTGGTGCTACCTGAGCCAGCTGCCCTTTTGAGCCAGCACATGTGCCGCTGGCCCCACGGCAGAGCACAAGCACTGCCTGGAACCCTCCCACCTCCCCCGGGAGGCACACGGAAGAGCTGTTCCTTCTCCCGCTTTAACGGAAAGGGCGCACAGACGCTCAGAGAGCCAAGGATTCCTCTCGCACAGCTATTCTTACCCAGGGGCAATTTCACTCCCAGGGGACACTGGCAAGGTCTGGAGACACCTTTGATTGACACAAGTAGGCAAAGTGTGCTGCTGTCATCTGGTGGGTGGAGGCCAGGGATGCTTCTCAACTTTCTAGAAGAATGGAACAGCCCCACCACAAAGAATTACCCAGTCCTAAACACCAATCCCTAGCCTGTTGAGTCATGAATGGGGATGGGGCACCTAAGACCTGTGCCATGTGCCTTCACCTTCATCATCATCTGTCCGCTGAGGCCAACAGTGACAACAGCTGGATCTATTGGGCACGCTGCGTGCGCCCACCGTCTCCCTACAGGACGGGAAATGGGCTGGATGCAGGGCTGCCTGGTGACAGAGCTGAACGAAGCTTGTGTTGTGCCCTGGAGCCCAAGTCCTCAGCCACAAGCCCAGCACTTCTCAAATCAGGCCCAAGGCAGTGACAGGGGCTGCTGGAAGCCACAGGAAATTCGGCACTTTTTTCCTGAGTGTGCAGTTCAGTAAGAAAGTTGGAGAAAGTGAGAATTTACTACTGTGTAACTCTCAGCCTTGCTGCTTCCTCCCTTGCTTAACGGGCATTCTCTCTGCTTCTCAAGACCGTCTTTCCTTTGGGGATGGAAAGTTTTCAGATCCATCCTCCTCAAACCAGGGTGGGGAGTGAGACAGCAGGCCAAACTGCACGGGGCACCCAGGCCTGGAACTGCGAGGAAAGAGATTCCTGTGTGCCCAGAAAGCTACAACAGTTTCCTGTGTGCAGGAAAAATATACGCCATGTTCGGTGTTAGCCTGCCTCCCAGCCAGAGCCAGGGCAGGGGAGCCTGAGAAAGAGCCACAGAGTCTCCCAGGCAGGGGCATGGGGTGGGCCAGAGACAGGGATATGGCATGGGCCAGCTTGCTCCTCAGAACAGAAGGGATGCAGGATTCCTCCGGATCAGGACCACGGGGAAATGTGTAGGCGACAGAGCTGACTGTCTCAAAAAAAGCAACAACAAAAAGGAATAATTACTCAGGTTGTCATTGCTTTTTACAATCCAGATAATCAATACAACAAAGAAGATATTTATGTTTTGCTTTAATATAAACATATATTACTTTTTCTTTTTGAAAGAGCATTTAATTCTTTCTCTGCAATTAAAATTTTCACTTTATTAGAAACAAAAATTACATACCACCACAGAATTTTCCCCTTGTCCTTATATACCAAGATATTTTAGTGCAAATTTGTTTTCCCCCAGCTTTACTGAGTTATAATTTATATCCAATAAAATCCACCTATTTTAATTTAGCAATGGGTAGCTGTAGTGTAACCATCACCACAATGAAGAAAAGTTTTGTCACTCTGAAAGTTTTCTCTTGACCCTCCCCTGAGCCCTGACCCCAATTACTAATAATCTCGAAAGCATCTTTTAAGGCTTTAAACAACGTAATTGAGGTATAATTGCCAAATAAGAAACTATACATATTGAAAGTGTGCAATTTACACATGTTGACACCTGTACAAGTGCTGAATCTACCCCAACAAGACAGCCAACACATGCCTCCTGCACCGTGCGGACATACCGCAACTTCTTTATCCATCTCACACTCGCAAATACAGCTCCAATCACCAGGCCGGCCCTCACACACCCTCACTCATTCCAGGGAAGCCCAGGTGGGTGGGGAGCCTGCTGCCACCTCTATCAGTCCTCTTGTTTTATGCCAAGATTTATTGTAGATTTCTTTCCCTCCCTCCCCATCCTTTTATTGTAAATATTGTCTCTAAATGTGTAACATACTATAAATAATTTATAAGAAAAAAAAATGTTGGCGGACATTTGGGTTTTTTCTATTTTTGGCTATTACGCTGCTGTAACTTTTGCTTATTTATGCAAAAATCTTCAGTTGGGCACAGACTTTCATGTCTCTTGGATAAATACCTTGGAGTAGATTGACTGGGTCACGAGATAGTTGTGTGTTTAATTGTCAAGAAACAGTCCGTTTTCTAAAGTGGTTGTACCGTTTCATATTCATCACCACAGGTGGTGAGAGTTCTGGCCTCTGTATATCCTTGCCAGCACGTGGTGTGGGAGCTCTCATCACAGTCATGCTAAGCTTGTGTTTCCCTCGTGACTGATGCTGCTCAATCTCTTTTCATGTGCTACTTACCATTTCTGTATGTTGAGTGAAGTATCTATTCTTTTCTCTCTTTTTTTATTTATTTTTTGAGATGGAGTCTTGCTCTGTCACCCAGGTCATGCAATGGCATGACCTTGTCTCACTGCGAACTCTGCCTCCTGGGTTCAAGTGATTCTCCTGCCTCAGCCTCCTGAGTAGGTGGGATTATAGGCTCCCGCCACCACACCTGGCTAATTTTTGTGTTTTTAGTAGAGACAGGCTTTCACCATGTTAGTCAGACTGGTCTCCAACTCCTGACCTCAAGTGATCCACCCACCTTGGTCTCCCAAAGTGCTCGGATTACAGGTGTAAGCCACTGTGCCCGGCCTATTCTTTTCTTTCTTTCTTTTTTTACTTATTTATTTATTTTTATTTTTGAGACGTAGTTTCGCTCTTGTTACCAGGCTGGAGTGCAATGGCGCGATCTCGGCTCACCGCAACCTCCGCCTCCTGGGTTCAGGCAATTCTCCCGCCTCAGCCTCCTGAGTAGCTGGGATTACAGGCACGCACCACCATGCCCAGCTAATTTTTTGTATTTTTAGTAGAGACGGGGTTTCACCATGTTGACCAGGATGGTCTCGACCTCTTGACCTCGTGGTCCACCCGCCTCGGCCTCCCAAAGTGCTGGGATGACAGGCTTGAGCCACCGCGCCCGGCCTCTTTTCTTTTTTAAAAAATTAAGTTGTTTGTTTTCTTATTGAGTTTCAAGCAATCTTTGCCTATACGGCTACAAGTCATTTATCAGGTGGGTGATTTGCAAGTATTTTCTTCCAGCCTGTAGTTCGTCTTTTCATTCAGTGACCAGTGTCTTTCAAAACAGGAGACCCTCTTCACTTTGATGAAGTCCAATTTATGGTTTTGAATTTTGCTTTTAGACATCGAATACTTTCGATGTTGTGTCAAGAAATCTTTGCTGGCCGGGCACCGTGGCTCATGCCTGTGATCCCGACACTTTGGGAGGCCGAGGCAGAAGGATGGCATCAGCCCAAGAGTACCAGCCTGGGCAAAAGGGTGAAACCCCATCTCTACAAAAAATACGAAAGAAATTAGCTCGCTGTGGTGACACACCTATAGTCCCAGCTACTCAGGAGGCTAGGGCAGGAGGATCACCTGAGCCTGCAATCCGCCATACCTGTGCCACTGCAGGCCACGACAGTGCAGCTGGGGAGACAGAGCGAGACCCAGTCTTGAAAGCAAGAACAAAAACAAAGAAAAAAAGAAGAAATCTTTGCCAAACCCTAAATCACTAAGATTCGCTTATATGGCTTCTTCCTTTGTGATGGTTTGGGGTTTTACCTTTCAACATATGCATCTAAGACCTGTGCCAAGTGCCTTCCCCCCCATCCTCATCTGTCCGCTTGGGTTAATTTGGTGTGTTCTGAGGTAGAATTGTAGAAGTGTTGCCCTTTTCCTGAGTCCTCTATTCTGCCTATGGATCTAGTTATCTACTAATCTGTTCCTTTGTCCCTGAACGCTGCACCACCGTCTTTATTACCGATGCTTTATAATAAGCCTTGAAATCAGGGATTGCAGGTCCTCCCACTGTTCTTTTTCAAAGTTGTTTTGACTATTCTAGGTCCTCCGCATTTTCATATCAGATTTGACTTGTCAATTTCTACCCAAAAAAGCCTGCTGAGATTTTGATTGGGATTTCACTGAATGTAAAAATCAGTGGGAACCAATTAGAATAAAATTATTTTGTAGCTTCACAAACACGAAGTTAAACCGTCAATGTGCAAGTATTTTTAAATATACAATTTCAATTCTGTTTACATCCCCCTTTAATTCTTGAAGAAAAATGTCTTGATTTGGATATTAAATCTAATGGTCACTGGCCCTGAGTTTGAGGCGACCATGGAGGGACCAAGCTGTCCCTTTCTCAACCCTGATCACACGGAACATTAGGAAAATTTCGACAGCAAGACATTCTAAGTCCTTAATGCAATGCAAAATGAAACAGCAACATCGGCCGGGTGCAGTGGCTCACTCCTGCAATCCTGGCACTTTGGGAGCCAGAAGCTGGTGGATGACCTGAAGTCAAGAGCTCGAGACCAGCCTGGCCAATGGTGAAACCCCATCTCTCCTAAAAATACAGAGATTGGCCGGGCGTGATGGCATGCACCTGTAATCCCAGCTACTCGGGAGGCTGAGGCTGGAGAATGGCTTGAACCTGGGAGGTGGAGCTGCAGTGACCTGGGCAGCAGAGCGAGACTGTCTCAAAAAACAAAGAAACACAAAAACAAAAACAGACACCATCACCTGTGGAATATCGCCAAAACTGAACCTGAATTTAATTGTAAGTTTCTAGAGCTAATTTCTAGAAAAGAGGGCAAGAGTGTAAGTTAAACAATAAAACAAAGAGGGAATAGGCAATTCTAAATGTGGGGCGTTGTATAGGACAATCCAGCCGGTTTCTTCAGATCGAAGGCTTTTTTTTTCTTTAAAGGTAGGGAAAAGGTTTTCTCTAGACTCTAAAAGAGACCTAAGAGACCTTACATCCAAATGTAAGGATCAGGCCTCATTAGGATCCTAACTTAAGCCAATGAACTAGAAAAAGACATTTTTGAGACAGCTGGGAAAATCTGAATACAGACTCCTTTGCAGGTAACACCGAGGAATTCACGTTACCCTTGTTAGATGTGGAAATGGCACTGTGGTTATGTACGAAAATTGTGTATAGGTTTTTGCATCTCTGTAAGTGCTGGATTATGTAAGGGTGAAATGATACGATATCTGAGATTTGCAAGGCTGGGAGCAGTGGCTCACACCTGTAATCCCAGAACTTTAGGAGGCCAAGGCAGGCAGATCACCTGAGGTCAGGAGTTCGAGACCAGCCTGGCCAGCATGGTGAAACCTCATCCCTACTCAAAATACAAAAATTAGCCAGGCATGGTAGTGTGCACCTGATTCCAGTTACTTGGGTTACTTGAGGCAGGAGAATTGCTTGAACCCAGGTGGTGGAAGTGGCAGTGAGCCTAAATCACACAACTGCACTCCAGCCTGGGCAACAGAACAAGAGTCTGTCTTAAAAAAAAGAAAGAAAAAAAACTTTAGCAAAGAAAATAATAAAGGAAAAAATGGCTAAAGGCAGGGTAGCAGAATCTCACTTCTGAATTCTGGAAAATATCATGCATGTTGATGATACTGTTCTCTCTATTTTAAAATAGATTTGAAGTTTCTTTTTTAAAATCCCTTTAAAAGCAGAGGCCTGAGCAGGTGATCAGTTCTGATCATGAGACAGAGATGGACTGGGGTTTCCCTGAGATTATTTCCCTCATTCTTAAAAAGGATCCCATGGAAGGGAATTTTTTTTCTGTTCTGAACCATGTTGTCTGCATATGATGCCAAGATCGGTGGCAGCCATTCTGGCATTGGGCAAGGCGTCCCAAGAAAGAGCGAGCCCTCCTGCAGATGGCAGAGCCTGGCTGGGAGGACCAGGGTCACTGAGCAGCCACCAACTGCAGGGCTGAGCTATGTAAGGTGATAAGATCATGTCTTCGGCCAGGCACGGAGGCTCACGACTGTAATCCTAGCACTTTGGGAAGCCAAGGTGGGTGGATCACCTGAGGCCAGGAGTTGGAGATCAGCCTACCAACATGGCAAAACCCTGTCTCTACTAAAAATACATGAACATGAGCCGGGCATGGTGGCCGGCACTTGTAATCCCAGCTACTTAGCAGGCTGAGGCAGGAGAAACACTTGAACCCGGGAGGCAGAGATCGCAGTGAGCCTTGATCTCCAACCTGGGCAACAAGAACAAAACTCCATCTTGAAAAATTAAAATTTAAAAAAAAGATCATTTTTTCTTGTTGCTTATGCTGCTTACTGACTTCAAGTCCTTCATTTTGGGAGTCATGGAGCTGTCCTGGGTGAGCAACTCACCCAGGTCTCCTGATGGGGCACCTGCTCCAGTTCCTTAGCTCAGGGCCACACAGCCACCTCTGGGTGGGGGCAGAGGTGACACCTCCCGGAATCCAGACCAACTGAAGATGAGAGGGGGATGCTCTCCTGAGGAAGATGACGATTCTCATTTTCTGGTGGCAAAACAACCAAGGTCCACTTTACCTTCTATAAAATGGGGACAGCTCCCAACTTAAGTTATGATTTCAAAGATTGAAATTTTTTTAATCTAGTACATGTTAATAGCTTAGGAAATGGTCATTATTCTTCCTGCAGATCTGACCAAGTGATCAAGTGATTGCAAATCAGTTACACCTGAAGCCACTGGCCCCACTTAGTAACCCAGGGATACGGGAGGATGCAGGCTGCTCCCCTGACTCAGAATTCAGTGCCCATGAATTCTTCCTGGAAAGGGGCCTGATCTGCCCGGCACAGTGGCACTTTGAAAGGCTGAGGCAGGGGGATCACCTGAGGTCAACAGTTCGAGAGCAGCCTGGCCAACATAGTGAAACCCCATCTCTATTAAAAATACAAACATCAGCTGGGCATTGTGGTGGGCACCTGTAATTCCAACTACTCAGGAGGCTGAGGCACGAGAATTGCTTGAACCAGGAGGCGGAGGTTGCAGTGAACCAAGATCGTGCCACTGCACTCCAGTCTGGGGAACAGAGCGAGACTTGGTCTCAAGAAAAAGAAAGTAAAGGTACCTAATTCCCTGCTTATTCAACTCAATTCAAAAATCATCCCTGCCTCCCACTATTCTCCACTACCAAGGAGACTTCTGCCAGAAACTTTCACTCACCCACTTCTAACCCACACGGGCAACCCCTGGAGGAGCCACTTCATAATTCCCTGTAATTAACTCTCCGTGCCAACTCTGCACATTACGCGTGCCCAGGACAGAGCAGACTCCTGGGAAGGGCGGTGAGGCAGCGGAGAGAAGCCAGCCCTGGACCCAGAGAAGCATGGGCAGAGGAGGTCCCTGGCTTGCGAAGCACAGCTACCGGGCCACAGTCTGGCCCAGGGTGGGGAATCAGTCATCGGGCCCGTGACTGCCCAGAGCAACAGCATGAGGTCAGTCACAGGCATGGCATGGGGGCACCTCGAGGGGGCAACCCTGCTGGGCCTTGGCCTTCCCTGTGGGGATGAAGCCGCTGGCAGGGCTGATGGAACAAAAACAGTCCATCTCAAAGCAAGAGACTCACAGCGATTGTGTTTCGTTGCTCTGGGATGTTTGGTTGTGTGTCTGTGTCTTCCAGAAGGGTTTCCACACACCACCTGTCACTGCACAGCGCAGGTCCAAGTTCACACATCCTTCAAAGCACGTGGCTGGACATAACCATGTTCCTGGAGTCCTCAGGACCATGAGCGAGGGGCCATAGGGACACACGGGGGCACGATGGCACATGGTGAATTCTAGCAGCCTAAGAAGTAAGTGAAACAGGAAACCACAGAGGTGGTGTTCAGGGCCTCAGAAGGGACTGGAGCACCGGCCAAACGCTTGCCTCTGTTAGAGTGAGCAGAATAAAAGCATGTCAGAAAAAACAAGAAGGAACGCTCGTGATTTCTGTCACTATCAGGAGGCAGTGGACTGCAAGTCATAGGATAACCCATCCACCGTGCCTTAAACACGTAGAGACTGTCCTTCTCCCATCACAAGAAGATGGAGCAATGTCCCTGCTGGGGGCTTCTGAGATTCACGTTGTCAGAGCCAGGATCTCAGTAGTTCTTGGATCTTTTCTCAAGGTCATCTCTGAGTCACCTCTGTCTGCGAGGGGGACTGGGATGGTGAGTGTTTAGCTCTCCGTCCTCGGGCTGGAGGCAGGCAGGAGAGAAGAAGGTTGGGGAGGGTGCTGGGTTAGCCACCCAGGACCGCTCTGAGCACACTGGGGGTCAGACACACTGCTTCTGCAAGAAAAGCATGGTCCTGAGCCCACCTGGAAAGCTGGGAGCTGGCATGTGTTCCCTGAATTCCTCCCTCCCTGCTTCTCCATCCGCAGCGTTGCTCACCGCATTCTTGTTGTAACCTGCCTTGGCTGTGAGCTCTGGGTGTTTGCTTCCTCCCTGGGTAGCTGCCAGTCTGAATTATTTATGAACCTAAGGTACACACCGATGGCATTCCAACAAAGGCCAACAAAGGGAGCAGCCTGTCAGTAACCCTGAAGCTTTAGCACGCAGCAAACAGGACTCGGATAAAAGTGTAAGCTTCCTCTGCAGGGAAGAGGAAGGCCTGGACTGCTGCGGGGAGCCAGAGGTGGTCAGAAGCAAAGCCACGCCTGCTCCCCTCCATTTTCCAGGTGCCATAGGTTGGCCGCGGTAACTGGGAGCTAAGAACCAGTGGGTGCCGGGACACAAACTGGGCCACGTGCCTTGGGGTCCCCAGGACACAGGCCGGTCCCCAAACATAGGAATGAGAGCCCTGACTCTGGAGGCAGGCGGACCAGGGTTTATGCCCTGGCAATTCCTGATGGGACTGAGGATCGTAACCGCTTTGTGCCTCAGTTTCCCTATCTGGTCAGTAGGGTTGCTGTGAGAATTAAATGCAGCCATCCTGTGCAGTAGATTGTTTCCAACAACAACAAAAATGGCCACAATTGTTCCCCTCCCTGAGTTCACACCCCCTTGCAATGTGACTTTACAGCAACTCTCACCAAGAGGCGGAGTCTCTTCCACACCCTGGAATCTGGGCAGGCCTGTGACTCACGACGGCCAATGGAATGCCCTGCAGGTCATGCCCTTCTGAGCCTTGCAGCTTCTGCTGGTGGGAATGCCACACGGCAGAGCCCATGGAAGTTATGTAACAGGCCCAGCTAATGAGTGGCAGGGGCCAGAGGGCTTGGCCTGTGGGATCGTCTAAGGCCAAAGGCCATCCATAAACTCCACAGAGGAACATCTCCTGAAGGGGAAGTGGGCTCTTTTTTCTTTTCGTGAGATGGAATCTCGCTCTGTCGTGCAGGCAGAGGCAACTTGAACCTGCTCTGCAACTGCGCAGAGACAAAGGCTGTTTTGCTGGGAGTCTCAGCTGCTCCGTGGGGCTCTGAGAGGGCAGGTGACAGTCGCCATTTTTAGCAGAGTTGCGTATTTCTAGCACTATCTCGTCAATGGCTTATGTGGTAAGTAGGTGCTCGGCAAAGGCGTCAGTTCGTTGAAGAAGCCCCTGGACCAATGGACCAATGTGAGAATCTCCAGGAGCGCTCCTCAAGGCACAGACAGCTGAGCCTTGCCCTAGATTCCACGGGTCTGGAGTAGGACCCTGCACTTTTCATTAGTCATGAGTTCCAGGTGATGCTGGTGCTGCTGGCTGGGGACCCCACTGCGTGAACAGCAGGCATAGTGGATAGAAGCCTGTCCCCAGAGCCAGATGGCCCACTCTGCAGGGCGGCTCTGCAGCTACTCAATCTCTCCCTGCCTCAGTTTCCTCATCAGTAAAACTGAGGGAATTACAATGCACACACCACCTGGTAAATGCCTCATAAATGTGGTTTAAAACAGAAGGACGCACACAAAAAAGAGAGAACAAAAGTGAAACTCCCCACCATTCTGTCTCCCTCCTTTTTCTTCCGCCTCCTCACCCTGAGCTGGAATGAGGGGGATGTGGAACCTGGGCTCCATGCTAAGACTCCGCTGTGGGCAACCGGCCCTGACTCCTCAGAATAAGCAAATCTCAAGGTCAAATGTAGACTCCCAGGCCCTGGGGCTCCAATCTCCTCAACTCACAGAACCCGAAGAGCCGGTTCCTCTGGGCACAGAACAACCTGAGCTGGGCATTGAAAGGAAGGGAAGGAAAACACCCTGGAGGCATTTCCAGCATGCCCAGGGCAGCTGGGAGGAGGCTCCATGGCGCCGGGTTCTTCTGTGGGCAGAAAGGGTCAGAATCCCACCTCTGTACTGTCCCCACTGTCATGGGCTTATGCCAGGAATGGCCTGAGCAGGGCAGCCCTCCAGGGTTCCTGGGAGGCAGGACTGAGGACCCCAGGCAGGCCTGGGTGAGCCACCTGCACACCCCTCTTACTGGTGACGTCCCTGCGGAATCACAGCTCTTCCTGTACTCCTGAGTTTACCTCTGTTTGCACTAGCAGGAGGCTGGGGACAAGAACTTTCCTGTACCTCCTTCACTGGCTCTTTCTACCTCTCAAAACTCCTACCAGGGCAGCTGGAGAACTCTCTGGAACATGAGAGTTCTGGAACATGAGTCCTCACCTCATCCCACAACCCTGTTCCCGCCACTTCCCACAGCTGGGGACCCCCGACATCAGCAGTCACCCCTGCAAGACTTGGTGCCTGCTGTTCCCTCATCTGGGAAAGCCCTTCTGCACCTGGTCCCCTTGGGAGACCACGGCACCAACCTCTGGGGCACCTGGACCCCTGGGGGGACCCCAGCACCAGCCTCTGGGGAAGCCTCTGCTGGTCACTGTCACAGTGGCTTCTCTCTGGTCTCCCGTCATTGCTGTGTATACAGCAGTCTACAGACATAGACACAATCTCACAATCTCCCCCTGCCTCAGTTTCCTCAGTAGCCCTGGTCACAGTGTAGACATGACCTGCTTTCGTGTCCGGCCCTCAATAGACTGTGGGCCCCTTGGAGCAGGATTGGGGTCTCCACGATGAGCCTTCTCTTCCCCGCTCCGGCAGGCCCAAAAACTCCAGCTTCATACGATTTGGGCACCTCACCCACACAGCACTCCAGGGTATGGGCTCCGGGCCCCAACTCTCTTGGCCCAAACTCCATCTTGGCGGAGGAGCTGAGGCAAGTCCTTTCACCTCATGGTGCCTCCGATTCCTTATCTGCAAAATGGGTACAACCTCTGACTCAGAAGACTGAGAGGTTATGCAGGTCTCTCACCCCACCTGGCACAGGCACACCCATGAGGCTGAGGCGCAGACCAGAAAATCTGCTTCTCCTGGGTGAGAAAAATGAGTGTCAGGCAGCCCAGAGAGTGACCCGCACAGCATCTTAGTCTGCAGACAGGTGGATTATCAGAAGGAAGCAGGGAGGCCGCACTGGGATGGAGAGGCAGGGGCGTGGGGTCGAGCAGCTGCAGAGCAGAGGCAGCTGTGGAGGCGCACCGCCCCGTTCCTGCACCAATGCTTTCTGCTCTGAGACATTGCGCCTCCCGCCATCTCACCTGGAGGCCTCCAGACCTGATCTCCTAGGCAGGACTGCTCTTCCCTGAACAGGTTCCCCCACCAACCCCTCCAGGCCTGGCACGGCCAGGCTTCCCCAGAGGCAGAGCCAGCTGGCCAGTGTGCAGGGCCCGACCTCTGCCCAGACAGAAGCAGGTTTTGTAGCTTGACCTTCTGAAGACAATGGTATTCTCCACTCTTCTTGGTGGCCAGGGGTGGGGTGGGAGTTCCCCTCATTGTCACCATCTCGTCCTCTGTGCTGTCTTCAGAAGGCATCAAACACTTGTGAGTCTTTTAAATAAAAAACCAGGTCCGCCGCAGACAGGCAGTTTAGATAGAAGCCGTCCTCACCCAACGGCTCGCTGAGGTATCAGACAATGCCCTGTGGCCACCACAGGGTGCTGACCATGTTAATTTCATCTGTTTTCTTAAGGCTTCAGAAATGGATTCGGGAGCTGAGATCAAACAGTCCAAAGGTACGTATCTAACATACACACACACACTCATTCGTGCATACACACACGCCTAGGTACATACATGCACACACACACATGCACACACACATGCAAACACGTCACAGACCCAAACAGTGAGCACACAGCTTTGCTTGGTTTCTTTTCAGGTTTTCACACAGCGAAGACAACGTCAAGCTGAAAAGAAGATGGACGGCAGCCCCCTGGTCTGTACGTGTGTGCCTGTGTGAGCCCCTCTACTTAGAAACCCACTGAAAATAAGAAAGATAACAGCAGAAGAAATCAATGACTCTCCACTTCTAATTTCAAGGGCAGGACAGAGTAATGATCTCCAGCTGCAGCCGCGTGGAGCTGGTGGCTGCCTGTGAGACGTGGTTCCCGGCATCCGATTTCTAAGACATGAGCCCACCTAGGACTCCTGTGTGCACTATCAGTCACGAGAGAATCAGCCCGGCTGCCTCCCAGCACAGGCGCTGCTCCCACGGGGAAGAAGCTTCCTCCCGAGGCTGGAGAAGGGGCCCACAGCCTCTGGTAGTGGCTGGCTGCAGATGTCTGTAAAAGCAGCGTCCGCTTGGGCGTGCCGACGTGAAGGCAGACAGGCCAGTGACACTCTGGTCAGCAGTCACCACTGGCCAGAGTGGTGACTTGGGCCAGTCCCTAAGTTTCCCGGAGCTGTGGTTTTCTCCCCTTGACCCATTTCATCAAGAGGCTACTGTTTCGGAGCTGGGTGACAGCAGCCGGCTGATGAAATGGCTGTGCAGATAGAAACCATGTTGGTCAAGTCCTGACTTTAAAAAACGTGTCAAATAAGTGTGTAATGAATGGTAGCTCTGATTAGTTTGCAACAAGGGGAAATACAGCATCTGAGGGCGGCAGGGTGTGCTGTGTGGGAAAGGTACCACCTTCTGGCAGGAAAATGCGCTTGAAAAGGCCCCTGAGGACAGGGCATCCCTAACAAGACAGGCTGGGGAGCTCCAGGCAGGGAGAGAGGAGGTTATTTTTTCTCCTGCAGGAGAGGGGTTGATATGAGGGGAGGGAGGAGGGAGAGGGGAGGGAGGAGGGAGAGGGGAGGGAGGAGGGATAGGGGAGGGAGGAGGGAGAGGAGCCAGGAGAGGTGGGTGGGGCGGGAGCTGGAGATAGGAAATTCCTTCGTGGTGAGTAACCAGAGGACCCGGCAAACAGAACCTCCACCAGGCAGTGGGTGTGAGAGTTTTCTTTGAACACAGACGAGTACAAACAAGGAAACACAAAATTTCCTCCCGTGGACGTCTCCTGAAGACATTGCGAAAAATAAAGCCCTATACTGGAAGAAAATCCCAATAGTCCAGGAAGGTACAAACGAAGACATAGCCTCTCCCAGCCCCACCTCCACAAAGAGTTTCCTCAAATATCTTCTGTTCCCAAGATGGCCCCGAGGCAGGGAGAAGGCGCTGGCTTCCTGTCCCTGGGACTGCAGGAGCGGCTGCAGCTGCTGAACTCCTGGCTATGGATTTAGTGACTTCAAACAACAAACGTTTATTATCTTACAGTCCCAGATCCCAGAAGTCCCAAATGAGTCTTAGGTGGGGAATCCAGCTCCGAATCCAGCATCACGCTTATGAAAGCTGCTCTGTACCTCGTTGCCAAATTGCTGCTTCTTTCAGCTCCTAAATGCAGCATTTTCTTGTTCCTTCTCTGCGTTGTTTCTCTGCTGCGCAGCTGCAGATGGAAAACCACCTATGATATTTACATCCGCCAACTCTGGCACGGGGTGGAGGGGCCCCTCGCTGGGCCCTCTTGCTCCAAAGCAGGACAGCAGTTCCTATCAAGCACCTGACACGCATGAAGCCGCTATTAGCCCCATTGTGGAAACAAATGAAGACCACCTACCTGAGACCAAGCGCAGGCTGTGTACTCTGAGCTGGCTCTAGCGAGGGGGCTGCCTCTACCACCTGCGTTTGGCAGAGACTCAGGGCAGGCAGTGGGGAACTTGGTGGTGGACGACAGACCCCAGGGGTGCCCCAATGAGGCCGTCTTCAAAAAGACGCTGGGAAGGCTCGTGGGAGTGGACATCCTAGGGGATTGGCTGGGGCACATATTTGACTTTCTCTGGTTAGCTCTAAATTAGAAGCAGGAACAAAAGTTAGAAAAACTGTCAGTCATCGACAAAGTTCTGACCATTCTGGGCTGATTGCTGCAAAGATTAGGAGTCTCGCTATTGTCTTTGTAGGGAAAGAAACAGCTACTTTATCCTCTTACGTTGAGTAACTGAGGCCTGCGAATTAAACTGACCCAAAGACGGACAGGAGAAAGGGGTTTATTTCATATGTCTATGGGAGTCAACAGAAGAATTAGCTGGGGCCGAGCGCAGTGGCTCACACTGGTAATCCCAGCACTTTGGGAGGCCAAGGCAGGCGAATCACCTGAGGTTAAGAGTTCGAGGCCAGCCTGGCCAACATGCAGAAATCCTATCTCTACTAAAAATACAAAACTTAGCAGGCCATGGTGGTGGGTGCCTATAATCCCAGCTACTTGAGTGACTGATGCAGGAGAATCGAATTAACCCATGAGGCAGAGGTTGCAGTGAGCCGAGATCTCATCATTGCACTCCAGCCTGGGCGACAGAGAGAGACTCCATCTCAAAAACAAAAAGTAGCTGGCTGATAAATAGCTAAAGATTTATACACCTTCTTAGTAGGGAAAAGGAAATGGGGGAGAAGTGGCTTTTATGAGAAAAACACTTTTTTTTTTTTTAAGGAAAAACAAATGGGATTTTAGGAAGAGAGCAGATAAAGTTTGTGTTAATGTTTGTCTACACAGGTATGAGTGGTCTTTCCATCTTCTTCAGGGCCATAAAACTCTCACAGAGAGGAGAATTAGGGTTGCCTCCTTGCCCAGAAGTTGCTAGTTTTAGTCAAACAATGGAAGATCTAAGGAGGCTTTTTTCTGCATCTATTAAATCTCAAATGTCTTCAGCTTAAAGCAATCTTTATGTCATCTCTGGAGTTCTGAGTGAGTCCCCATAACTGTGTGTATACTCCATCTCTCATCATTTTCAGGATGAGGCAATGGAGGCTCAAAGCGTTGAAACACCTTGCCCAAGCTGCCCATTGGTGGGTCACAGAGCAGTCCTCTCCAAGTTCCTTTCTACAAAGTCACCTCACTCATACGGGGAGAGTCACCAGATTGTGTGAAGATGACATTACATCCATCCATCCATTTATTCATCCATCCAACTATCCATCCATCCATCTACCCATTTATCCACCCACCCATCCATCCATCCACTCATCCATTCATCCATCCATCCACCTATCCATCCATCCACCCATCCATCCATCCACCCATCCATCCATTTATCCATCCACCTATCCATCCATCCATCCACCCATCCATCCATCCACTCATCTATTAATCTATCCATCCACCTGTCCATCCATCCACCCATTTATTCATCCATCCAACTATCCATCCATCCATCCACCCATTTATCCACCCACCCATCCATCCATCCACTCATCCATTCATCCATCCACCCAACTACCCATCATTCCACCCATCCATCCATCCATCCATCCACTCATCCATTCATCCATCCATCCACCTATCCATCCACCCATCCACCTATCCACTCATCCATTCATCCATCCATCCACCTATCCATCCATCCACCCATGCATCCATCCATCCATCCATTTATCCATCCATCCACCCATCCATCCATCCACTCATCTATTAATCTATCCATCCACCTATCCATTCATCCATCCATCCATTCATCCATTTATCTATCCATCCACCCATCCAACTATCCATTCATCCATCCATCCATTCATCCATTTATCCATTCATCCATTTATCTATCCATCCATCCATCTATCCATCCACCTATCCATTCATCCATCCATCCATTTATCCATTTATCCATCCATCCATTTATCCATCCACCTATCCATCCATCCCTCCATCCACTCATCCATTCACTCATCCATCCACCTATCCATCCATCTATCCATCCATTTATTCATCCACCTATCCATCCATCCATCCATTCACCTATTCATCCATTTACCTATCCATTCATTTATCCATCTATCCATCCATCCATCCACCTATTCATCCATTTATCCATCCACCCATCTATCCATTTATCCATCCACCTATCCATGCATCCATCCACTAGTCCATGCAATAATAATTTAGCTCTGAATCATTCTGGATGCTTGATCATGTTGGAGTATGAAGTCCAAGATGACACAGTCCCTAATTTTGAGGTGTCCATACTCTAGGGGAGACAGACTTCTAAAAGTTATTGTTGTTATAATATATTAAAATCTACAGTAACTACATTCATGAAACACCCGAACAGAATGTTGTCAGCACATGGTGATAAGCACGTTCACCAAGGTGGTGAGATGGCAGAGATCTGCGTCCTCCCATTTATTATGTTCTATGTTTTCCAAATTGTCTGCTTTCCAAATGTATTATTTTTATAATGGGAGTGGAGATTCTTTAAAATTATTCAATATTTCTATGTTGTCTAAAAATCTGATTGGTTCTTGGGCCCATCTGACACCTGAGCTAATCAACTCTCCATCATCACCCCTCAGCAGCTGCTCTTTCCTGAGACTCCCCCAGCCCACCCAGAACACCAGAGTTTTCTAAACCTCCGGTTCTTGCTCACCTTGAATTCTGTCTGCAGCGTTCCTACCACCACCTTTGACTGGAAAACTCCCCCTTGTCCCTCAAAACCCAGTTTAAATGTCTGCTTTCCACGCTGCATGGCACTGCCTGCCTGCTGGCTCTATGATTTTCCCCGCACTGTTGGTGTTCTTCAAAACGTGCTGTTTAATAGATGCATAACATCCCATGGAAGCACCATCGTTTATTTCAGCAACCCTTGGTTCGGGAGCATTTAGGCTGTTTCTGACATTTGCTATTATAAATAATGCCTTAATTAGCTTCTCCTTCACAATCCTTGATTGTATCTCTGCTTCCTTAGGATAGATTTCTAGAAATGGAATCTCCAGGGAAAAGAGTAAGAACACTTTTAAGGCTCTTCATACATATTTCAAAATTGCTTTCCAAGCAGGTTGAACAATTTGTGCTCCAGCACCAGAATGTAGGGATGCCTGTTCGAGGTCATTATTTCAAGTTTGTTACTTTGACAGCTGAAGATGCCACTGCTTCATTGTTTTAATTTGCATTTCTTTGACTCTCAGTTATTTTGAGCTTTGAAAAACGAGCTTACTTTTAAAAGTTTATTTATAGCTGGGCACAGTGGCTGACACCTGTAATCCCAGCGCTTTGGTAGGCTAAGGTGAGTGGATCATGAGGTCAGGAGATCGAGACCATCCTAGTTAACAAGGTGAAACCTCATCTGTACTAAAAATACAAAAAATTAGCTGGGTGTGGTGGCAAACACCTGTAGTCCCAGCTACTCGGGAGGCTGAGGCAGGAGAATCACTTGAACCCAGGCAGCAGAGGTTGCAGTGAGCCAAGATTGTGCCACTGCTCTCCAGCCTGGGTGACAGAGTGTGATTCTGTATGAAAAAAAAAGTTTATTTATAATGTGTAGTGGTCAAGGGCACAGGCTCCAGAGTCCAAGAGATTTTCAACCCTGGCTCTGCTGATGAAGACCTCGTGACTTGGGGAGCCCTCGTGGCGGCAAAACAAGATCCTGCCTGCAGGTCTCTGTGCTGGTGTCTGCGGCCTGAGCGTGCAATCAACATTAGCTTCACTGTTCTCAGAGTTCTCAGACCTTCCTTTGTTTTGTGCAATTTCTGTGCACACTCTCTGGTCAATTTACTAGCGGAATGCTTTTCTTATTAATTTGTGGGAGCTCTTCTATATATTTAGGAATTCAACCCTTTGCTTGCCATGTTGATGCTAATATTTTTTCAAATATTTTCTCTTTGCATCATTTTTACTCCAGGAGATTTTTGTTTTATGTACTCATATCTTCATTGATGGTCCCTTCCGTTAATTTTATGCCAACAATTTCTTCCCAGAACCGAGATCAATTAAATATTGTCTTCTAATATATATTGTTTTACATTTACCTTAAATCCACAGGCAAACTACCTTGATATAAATTATCAGGGAAAATCTAACCTGATTCTTTTCCAATGTCATTCAGAAAATTATTCCCTCTTACAGATTCAAAAGCAGAATGTGACATAATCAGGTGTGTTTTTAAATAGCTTGCTGGCTCCAATGTGGTAAGGAAAATAATAGCAGCAGTCATAAAAAACAACCAACATTGATTTAGCACTGACTTTGGAAGGCTGTGTTCTGAGTCCTTTGAGGTATTCACTCACTCAGGCCTCACAATCACCCCACAGAGGACAGAGGCTGACCCTGGGGTTTAAGAAACTTGCCCAAGCTCAGAGCTAGAAGCGGTTCTCAGCTGGGTGCACGCGATCACCAGCCGTAGCCATCCGTGTTAGCTCGTCTCCCTCTCTGACTCATTTCCTTGTGAACACAGCGAACCTGCCCAGAGCTGATCTACCTGTGTGCCTGTCACTCGCACACCTGAGCGTCTGTGCTTATGAAAGCATACGTGCTCTTGCTGCCTATTTTATTGTATAAAGTGGCCTATGAAGTATTCTGTTGTGTTTTTATGCTTCTCAAATAAATTCCCTTTTAAAAATGTAAATATTTTCTAAAATTTTAAAATTACACTTTAAAGAATTATATTTTTAGGAATTTGATTTTTCAGGATTTCGACACTTGGGACTGTGTCTTTTGGGATTATGACGCACTCCCGACGGCAGGCCAGTCCTCATTCTTTCCAAACGGCTCAAACGCAGTGGGCACAGGTGTGGCCAGGGTGGGCTTTTCTTTCTCTCGCCCTGAAATCCCACCCACCTGTTTCTCTTCCTCTTCTTTCCCCAGCCCCTATTCCAAGAAGCCTGGCTCTGGCCTTAGGCTCCCAGAGAGAAAAGGTCCACGAAGGGGTCCAAGTGGCCTTCCTGAGTCACACCTGACCTTCCGGTCACGGCTCTAACAGCTGACGCTCTCTGAGCTACAAAGGCCTCAGGTGGTGGTAGAGGACCTAGTGCTCCTCTAGTTGACCAGCTCGTGCAGGACCAGCCATGAGCAGCCCAGCCGTCCAGGGTGTGACAAGCCACTGTCTGTCCTCCCTCTGGACCTTCCAGTCAGAACAATGGGCCTGCTGTTCTGAGGCCAAGGCAGCGTCTGCAAGGGCCACAACAGCTGCTGGGCTGAGCACAGACTGCCTGATGTGCCTCCTCTGCGACCTCTGGGGTGGATTCGAGCTCCTGGCTTTACCTCTATTGCTTATAGAATCACAACAAGTTTCTTCTCTGTCCTCTGCTTCCTCTTCTCTAAGCTGGAGCCGTTTGACTGGCCGTTTTCCCCTCAGCTGGCTGAGGGAAGAGTCTGGGGTCAAGACGTGCTCATGTGCTCCGAGTGTGGAAATGCCCTGAGGGCGCAGCCCAGCTGTGGGCACTGGAGTCAGTCGTAGTTAGTGCTCCTCCCTCCTGCCCAGCTCCTCCCGTTCCAGTGACCTTCCCTCTTCCTGAACCAGCTGGGGAAGGCACGCGGTCCCAGGCTGCTGTCAAAGGGCTTTCCATTTGTCTCTGCAGACAATCTGATTTTCCTTTCCAGCCTCTGATGGAAGAGGCGAAGGGGGCTCCTCCAGCCGACTAGCTGTGCTTTCTGACCCAGGCCCCGGAGCTGCTGCCTGCCCTAGAGGATCGCTGGCTGTCCTGGAACTTCCTGCACTTTGCTGATCTTGCATTTCCTACTTACCTGTCAAGAAAACTACATCATTTATCTGCTTCTCCTCCCACCTCCTTCCAGCCACGGCAGCCCCTGCCCTCGCTGGTGAATGGATGAATTACCCAGCATGCCTTTGTGCTGAGAGCATGGCCTGCCTTGGAGAGAACCACAAACAACGACCCGAGCTGTGCGAAGCGTCAGGTCAGCACAACGGTGAGGCTAAGTCGACTCCCAGAAGCCACGATGACAGGCCACGAAGAGTCAGGGAGAGCCTTTTGGGTTTGATGTCCACAGCTCCCTGTCCCCCATGGCACTATCTTCAGAGCCAAGTGCAGGAGCCTCTGGCTAGTGGGAGGATATTTTCTCTGAGTGTCAGCTGTAGGTCATCAAAGTGAAGGGTACTTCAATTTCTAAAACAGAATCAGTAGGAGTTAGAGAGAGGGAAGGAGGGAGAGTTATCGGGAGACCTGGCTCCCATGGCTATGGAGGCTGAGAAGCCCCAGGCCCACCATCTACAAGCTGGAGGACCCGGGGTGCCTGTGGTGGTGCTAAGATTCGGTCTGAATCCAAAGGCCTGAAAAACAGGAGGGCCGATGGTGGAACGCTCAGTCCCAGGGCCAGAAAAGGCAAGAGGAAATGTCCCGGCTCTGCAGACAGGAGGCACAAGGGGACTGATATGGTTTGACTGTGCCCCCACCCTAATCTCAACTAGAATTTTATCTCCCAGAATTCCCACGTGTTGTGGGAGGGATGCAGGGGGAGGTAATTGAGTCATGGGGGCCAGTCTTTCCCCTGCTATTCTAAAAATAGTGATTAAGATCTCACAAAATCAGATGGTTTATTCAGGGGTTTCCACTTGTGCTTCTTCCTCGATTTCTCTTGCTGCCACCATGTAAGAAGTGCCTTTCACCTCCCACCGTGATCCTGAGGCCTCCCCAGCCATGTCAAACTATAAATGCAATTAAACCTCTTTCTTCCCAGTCCCGGCTATGTCTTTATCAGCAGCCTGTGAACGGACTAATACAGGGCCAGTTCCTCCTCCTCAGGGGACTGGATGGTGCCCACCTACACTGGGGAGGGCCATCTGCTTTACCGAGTCTGCCATTTCAAATGCTAACCTGTTCTGAACACATCCTCGCAGACACCCCAGAAATAATGCCTCATCTGGGTACCTCATGGCCTAGTCAAGTTGACACCTAAAATTAATCATCACACAGAGTCTTTGTAACGCTCCCCTCATCCTCCCCTCCCAGCCACAGGCCTTGCCTAAAGAAGGTCCTCCCACCCCGTCCTTGGTCATTCCAGGAGAGGCAGTGTCTTCCCTTCCTCTTCTCCAGAACACCAGTGATTCCAACACCTACTTCTTACTCACACCTTCCATTCACTCATCATCTGAACAGCAGACCCAGTGGCTACCACCCTGGTTTCAAGTCCAAATAATGGTACTCAAGCAGTGAGAGCTGGGTGAGTCATTTGGCCTCTGAGAGCCTCAGTGCCTCCATCTATAAAATGGGGATGATTTCTTCCCTCCGTGGTCATCACTGAGAGGTTATTACCTCCACTGAAATGAGTGAGGAGAGCTGAGGCATTTGTCAACTGTTGCAAATCTATGCTGGGCTTCTGCAGAGGGCGGCCTCAGATTCTGCGACCCGTGGTGGTTACAGGACTTATGCTTTGGTCTTTGACGGGCTCCCTGGGTCACGCTCAGAAAGCTGTGAGGGACCTGTCGGGCGGGTTCCAGGAAAGTTGACTGTTGGTCTTGGGTCATCGGGCCAGCCACACCCCTTTTGACACCATGCCCCTGTCCACGCCCAGGAGGCCTGCTGGCATTTTTCCCCTGTGCCACCCAGCACTGGATCTTCCAAGCTGTGTCAGCAGAGGCAGAACCCAGAGCAGGCGCCCGAGAACCTCCCCTGGGGTAAGGCTTCCCCCAGTGTGCCTCGGGGAACTGGGCACTGCTCTCAAAGCCTCCCAAGTACAAACCCCTCCTGTCCTCATGTAACCCTGTGGGGGCTGCATTCACTCTGCCAATACGGAGTGCCTGCTCTCCGAAAAGTGCTGTTGTAAGCCCTGGGGACACATCAGCAAACAGAGCCCATGAAGCCCCCTGCCGCTGAGAGCCTCACATCCTAACTGCCTGACTCAGCAAATACCAGACATGGTTGTAGAATGTGCTAAACGGAGCTGAGGGTGTCACAACTGAAATGGGGTAGTTGGGGTTGCCTTGATAAGCAGTGACTTGATGGAAGTTAGATGATGAACCCCATAGGTCTGTTACTCCCATTTTGCAGATGAGGAAACGGAGGCACAGGCCAATACAATTCACTGTACTAATCCGTTCTCATGCAGCTAATAACAACGTACCCAAGACTGGGTAATTTATAGAGGAAAGAGGTTTAATTGACTCACAGTTCAGCATGGCTGGGGAGGCCTCAGGAAACTTACAATCATGGCGGAAGGGGAAACAAATGCATCCTTCTTCACAAGGCAGCACGGAGAAGAAGAGCCAAGCAAAAGGGAGACAAGCCCCTTAGAAAACCATCAGATCTCATGAGAACTCATTCGCTATCACCGATAACCGCCCCCATGATCAATTACCTCCCACTGGGTCCCTCCCTCGACACATGGGGATTATGGGAACTACAATTCAAGATGAAATTTCAGTGGGAACACAGCCAAACCATATCACAGAGTATTTGGTCAAGGTCAGGAGGCTTATACGAGGCAGACGCCACCCAGGAACACAAGCATCTGACTTCAGTGCCCATCTCTAAACTAAAACAAACATCTTCCTACAAAGGGCCAGGTAGGAAATGGCTTTGCAGGTCACATGTGGTCTCTGCCACCTATTCTTTCATTTTTTACAACACTTAAAACGCGTGGAAGCCATTCCTGGCTCTCCGGCAGTGCAGAAACAGGAGCAGCGGCACTGTTTCCAACCCGAGCTCTCAATCACGAGGCTCGGCACTTCCCAGGTCAAGTCAACGCTTCTCAAAACCCCACACGGCACAAGGGAAATGGTGCTTCTCTTTTACAAACGAGGAAACAGAAGCTCAGAAGTATGAGGTCACTTGTCTGTGGTCATGGAGAGCCAGACAGATGCGATCCGGGCACTCTTTTCATTCTGTGCAACATGCTTTGGTCCTATTTTTCACACAATCTTAAATCCCTGCTTTAAATCAAGTATTCGTCGCTAGGCACAATGGTTCATGCCTGTAATCCCAACACTTTAAGAGGCTGAGGTGGGAGGATGGCTTGAGCCCAGGAGTTTGAGACCAGCCTGTACAACACAGCAAGACCTCAAAAAAGTCTCTGCAAAAAATTAAACAATTAACCGGATGCGGTGGCTCATGTCTACAGTCCCAGCTACTTGGGAGGCTGAGGCAGGAGGATCACTTGAGTCTAAGAAGTTGAGGTTGCAGTGAGCCGAGACTGATTGCACCATGGCACTCCAGCCTGGGCAACAGAGCAAGATCCCGTCTCAGAAAAGAAAAATGCAGCATTCACAATTCCTCAAAGACTTAAACATGAAATTACTGTATGATGTAGCAATTCCACTTCTGTGTTTATGCTCAAAAGAATTGAAAGCGGAGACTCAAAGAGATAATCGTATGTACATTTCATAGCAGTGCTATTCTCAGCAGTCCAAAGGTGCAAGCAGCCAGCTGTCCATTGACAAATAAGGGGATACACAAAATGTGCTCTGTCCATATTTGATAAATATTCATCAGCTTAAAAAGGAAGGAGATCTTGACCCATGCACCAACATGGATGAACCTGAGGACATTATGCTGCGTGAAAAAGCCAGACAGAAAAGAACAATACTGTCTGATGCCACTTACATAAAGCTCCTGGAGTAACCAAATCCACAGAGGCAGGAAGTGGAATGGTGGGAGCCAGGGCTTGGCGAGGAGGAAGGGGGAGTGACAGCTTCACAGAGGGAGAGTTTCAGTTTGGGAAAATGAAAAGTTCTGGAGGGGATGGTGATGATGGTTGCACCATGATGTGAATGTCCGTAATACTGACGAACTGTGCACTTAATCGTGGTTAAGGTGGTAAATTTCATATTCTATATTTTATCACAATGATTGTTTTAAAAGCAACATTTACGGGAGGAGTAATTTCCCAACCCCTAAACACCTGAGCCAATGTCCATCCATGCGTCATTAACTTGTCCAGGGCTGCAAGAGCCAGGTGGCAGCCACACCTACGAGGGAGGGAGTGGGGGGAGCCAGGATTCGGGAGACGGAGGCTCACTCCCACCCCAGGTGACAGACCCCTGGCATCACACACCACACCAACTCCTGCACACCCTGGCAGAAGCAGCTTAGGAGGGGAAACACCCAGCCAGCAACAGACCCACCTGCCCTACACCCCACTCCCACCTAGCCTGGCTCTGCCCACTGCAGTCCTAAACTGCGTCCTCTGCCCATGGCCACTTCAGTGCCTTGGCCTTGAGGAAGCCCCATGTGCTGGGAAGCTGTGGCAGGTGGGGCCTGCAACCTGCACACCTCCCAGCTTCTCGCAGGACATAGCTGCAGTGGGGACTTTCCCAAAGACCAAAGTGAGTCTCCAGCTGACAGTGCCGACCTGTTTGTCTTTATAATCCCAGTGTTGTCACAGGCCCAGGATTGCCTGTCCAGGCCCAGGGAGGAGTCACTTGGCCCCAGAATAGCCCCTGCAGGAGGTGAGTAATCACCTGAGCAAACAAAGAGAGTACAGGTGTGCCAGGCGACCCACACGCCTAACCTCAGACACCACGGAGTCCAGGGACCTCAGGGGCCGCCCACTTATTGGAAAACTACATTATATTAATAAGCATCATTACTATGTGTTGAGCTCTTGTTATGTGCCAGCCACTGTGCCTAAGTATTTTCCTCTTAATAATTCATTAATTCTCACAGCCGCCCATGAGGAAAGCACTTTCACCCCCTCCTTCCAGGTCAGAAAGCTGTTTTGGAAGGTCAAGTCATTGGCCTGGTGTCACTCAGTAAGTTGAGAAGTCCACTCCATGGCCCCCTCTCTGTCCCTAGCACATTGGTTGACCTCTGCCTTTCAAGGATGGATTGGATGTTGGAGCTATACAAGTGCGGGCAGAGACAAGGGAAGGGAGTGATCAGCCAGAGCCCACACAGTGAGTTCCTCAGATGCAGCCCTCCAACAATGAGCCAACAACTGGCCCTGTGGGTCCTAAGCTCACCCTGGAGGCAAAGCTCCAATGGAGTCTCCAGCCATCCCAGAGTCCTCTGGGGTCTGTCTGTCTCTGCTGCTGGACTGAGCAGTGCAGAGAACTCAGGGTTACCCTCAGGACAGTGCAATCCCAGGAGGGCTGCCCCCCTCACACACACACACACACACACACACACACACACACACACACGCAGTGCACGTGCAGCACGCCGGGTACACACAGTGTGACAGCAAAGCCAAGCCCAGGGTGGTAGTGGGAGGGTGGGTTTCTGCAGCCTTCAACACCCACCTCAAAAGTCGCAGAGTGTGCAGAGAACCAGACACAGACAATGCCCCCCACCCCCTGCCACCAGCACCTTCTAGAAGGCACGGGTCTGTCGTATGGTGGTGAGGGAGGAATGCATCAGGGAAACTGAGGTATAAAGGACTTTGAAGAAATTTGGCGATGAGGGAAGAGGACACAGTGGACTGTGGCTTCTAGGGCAGCGTGGTGAGGAGAGAAGTTTTTTAAGGGTGGAAAGTTCTGAGCAGCCATGAGGGTGGAGGAGGAGGCCAATGGGGAAAGTGCTGAGTGTGAACTCTGTCGCCCAAATGCTATGTCCCAGTCCTAACCCCGGCACCTGTGAAGGGGACCTTATTTGGAAAGGCGATTTCAGAAATGAATCAAGTTAAGATTCGGTCACGATGGGTTAGGGTGCACCCTAAGTCCCGCAACATTGGTGTCCCTGTAGGAGGGAAGTTGGGACGCAGACCTGAGCAGAGGGAGGGTGAAGTGAGGAGAAACATGGGAGCGGGCGGGCGAAGGCAAAGGCAGGGAGGCAGTGATGCAGCCACCAGCCACGTTGTGGCTGGAGAACCAGGACCACGGGCCACTGACAGATGCGGGAGAGACGCAGGGAACTATCCTTTCCCAGAGGCTTCAGAGGGAACACACCCCCACACACCTTGATTTCAGACTTCTGGCCTCCAGAACCATGAGAAAATAAATGTCTGTTACTGAATTCACACAGTTTCTATGATTTGTGGCAGCAGCCACGGGACACGTGCAGAGTGTGACCCGCTTGGCTCTGATTCCTCGGAGTTGGACGCAAAACCAGCCATGACCCATGGTCACATCTGTTCTGAGCAGAAGGATGCAGTCCACCCCTTCCCCTCCACACTCTTCCCTGGGACAGCAGGGATCTGAGAAACTGCTCTAGGGGCCTGGCTGCAGGAGAGTCCCCCTCCAGGACCCAAAGGAGGCACGTGGAAGTATGTGAACAGGACGGGAAATGCCGAGCAGGAACCTGCCTGGTGTGGGGAGCTCCCGGGCCTGACTGCCTTCTCAACACCAGCATTTGGGCTCCTCTGGAAAGAGGAGCAGGAGGGTGTGCAGGGACAGTCTCCGTCCCCACTGGCTGTTTGCCAGAGTGTGGCCATTGGAACCCCTCACTTGTTGATAGGTGACTGGCTACGTAGCCACAAGGCCACCTGTGCCAATCCATCAATCAACGAAGGGCAAGAGATGACCCCGCGTCAGCCACGGAGGCCGGAGCTGAGACTCCTGCCAGCGGGAGGCGGCCAGGGGAACTGCGGGACACAGCAAAAGGCTCCCCGGCAAGCGGATGGGCTTGGGATTCTAAGAGCAACACAGAAACACCCCACACTTGTACTGCTTTTCTCTGGAGAAGAGAGGACATAACTCTCACCAAGTTGCTATTTCTTCCTTTTTAAGTTTGATTGTTTTAACATCGTTTTGAAAGTCGAGCAGTACTGCAGGGCGTGTGATAATAAACAGCCATTATCACTGCAGCGCTTCCCACCTCCAACTCCCTCTCCAGTGAGCCACCTGCCTCAAGTCCCTCAGCTGTTACCCTTGGCCTTGATCTTCGCACTTTTATTGCAATATTATTCATTGGGTTTTATCTCACACCTCCGCCTCCCACACACTCCCACCTATTCCACCTACCAGCATCTTCACGACTTACACAACCACACAATCTGCAATCTTTGGCCAAGTTAATATTTAGTTCTGATATTATGATGACCCTCATAAATGTCATCACAGCTAAACCACTTAGGGAACTCTGATAATCTTTTCTTTTGAGTACAACTGTTTTTTTTTTTCCCCTGGGGTTAGCTATTGCCTCGTTTTTTCATAAACATAATTTTTCTGTCTACTACTTACCAATGAATCCCACCCCCCAATTTTCTGATAGAACTGTAAAAGTCCTCTCAACAAAGTCAGACATACCAAGTAATCCTTCCTTTACTGTTATTTGTCCTTCCCCTTGGAGAATTCCCTGCAGGGCTCTCTGTCCTGTTTGCATCTGGGCCGGCTGAACTCTTGGCTTGTGGCCGAGCTGCCTCCTGAAAGTTCCCTTCAATTTCAGTGAGAATTCCTTCGTATTTTTCTGGTGCTGGATCTAGCATGTCCTGTGCCTCGCATCTTTCTCTTTTGGCAGTTACTTCCTTGTACAAGTGACGCCCACACCACAGGACCTTCCTGAGAAAGCGTACATGTCATTGACTTCTTCTTGCATAACTTCAAATGTCTTTGTTCTACTCTTACATTTGATTTTTCATTTAGTATTTGAAAATGTGGTAGCCTTTTCAGGAAGGACGTTCACGTCCTACAGGTCTATGTTGGTTTGTTTTGTCTTTTGACACCTTTCTCTTCTTTCTGCTCTGCTCTGAGTGCCACTCCTGAGTCTCTCCGGCTCAACTTCTCTCCAGCGTGCACCTCCTGAGTTCTCTTCAGTGAGGTGGATGAGTCATCTAGCCAGGTGGATGAGGGAGGAAGTCTCAGGGACTGAATATCTCAGGACAATACACTCAGCCACTACTATGGTGTGAAGCCAGCCCTCATCCCCACCTTCAGAGACCCCTGTGCCTCAGATTCCTTGGCCGTCTGGAGCTGCTGTGCCCGTGGCTTCTGTAGTTGGCGGTCGCTGCAGCAATCAATGCCGCTTCAGCTTTCACCGTCCTGCTGTGCCAGTGTGTGATGCGGGAATCGCCTTTGGATGCACAAGCCCATGCCAGGGCTCAACCAAATGGCACTTTAATTTTCTTACCCAAGCAAGCAGTCCTGGCTTGCACAGCCTCCCCCAGATGCTACTAGGACCCCAAGCTCCTATCTCACCGCTTTGCCATCCTGAGTCACTTTCTTCCTCGTGGGGGCTTCCTGGTCACAAGACAGCCACTTCACCTCGAGTCTCGTGTCCACAATCCAAGCAGATGGAAGGAAAGAAACCATGAGGAACCAGGACTGTCAGCAACAGCATTTCCCAGGATCTCCAGCAGACACTTGCTTTTGTTTTTTTGGAGACAGGGCCTCACTCTGTCACCCAGGCTGGCTGGAGTGCAATGGCATGATCCTGGTTCACTGCAGCCTCTACCTCCCAGGCTCAAGCAATCCTCCCACCCCAGCCTTCCTGGTAGCTAGGACCTACAGTCACGTGCCACTACACCCAGCTAGTTTAAATTTTTTTGCAGAGATGGGGTCTTGCCACGTTGTCCAGGCCAGTCTCAAACTCCTGGTCTCGAGTGAGTCTCTCACCTCAGCCTCCTAAAGTGCTGAAATGACAGGTGTGAGCTGCCTCGACAGCCTATATCTCAATATAAGCTGACTTCTAAAAGTCTGACTTTTAAAGGTTTCAGGCTGGGTGTGGTGACTCACAAGACCAGCCCGGGCAACATGGGGAGAACCCATATCTACAAAATTTTTAAAAATATTAGCCCGGCATGGTGGTATGCACCTGTAGTCCCAGCTACTGGAGAGGCTAAGGCAGGAGGATCACTTGAGCCCAGGGTTTTGAGGCCACAGTGAGCCATCATCATGCAAGTACACTCTAGCCAGGATGACAGAGCAAGACCCCATCTCTAAAAAGCAATCAACACACCTGTGGAATGCTGCACTCCACACCCCTATTTCTTGACACCCTGAGCTTGTGAGCTTTGTTCAAGGCCCTGAAAGTCCTGCAGTTCATTTAACCAAGAGTACTCATCCTTCAAGCCTTTTTCCAAGTGACATGTTTTGTCAAGCATCAGGCAAAATGATCTGGAATGTCTCCCGATCTCAGGTCTGTGACTGTCAGGTGCTTTGGGCCAGTGGCCTCCCTGAAGGGGACTCTGGGAAGTGGGAATCAGACCTTGCATTTAGGTTTCTTTGTGGAGAGCCGCCTCCTCTCCTCGTTCACACACTGACTCAGGTTTTCTCCGGGAAGCAAGGAAGGAGGGAGCAGAGCACGTGTTTCCAGAGGTAGACCCGGCGGCAAGTGTGTCCACACCCTTGGAAAACAGCGGCTCCCACGAAGGGAGAGAAGCTGAGCCCCAGGCCTGTGGATGGTGGCGGCCCCACCCAGGGAGGCTGGTGGTGGCCAAGGGACCAACCCTCACAGTCCGTGGCCCCGCCGTCAAGGCTGTCCCTGGTGATTCACTTCCTCGTGGGCTAAGCGCTGCTCATCCCTTTCTAGTTTGACCTTCACAGCCACCCCTTGAGGCAGTGTGGCGTCATGTCCGTGTGTCATGAGATGTGGCAAAGCCCCTCACCACCAGCCCACAGGCCTCCCAGGGTCAGGAGCCCAGGAGCAGATGGGGCAGAACCGTCCCTCCCAAGGTCTGGGCCATCTGACCTCAGAGTCAGAGCAGGGCAGGGCCCAGACCCTCGAATCACTTCCCATTTCCACACACTTCCAGGTGTCTAGGGAGACAAGCACGACTCAGCCCCGGGGAGGCACTCACCAGGATCTCCGGCAGGAAATCGGGGTGGCCAGCCAGCATGTGCGTGCCTTCTCCTCCAGCTCCACTGTCAGCAAATCAAATCCTGCTGGCCCAGTCCCTCCCTCCGCCTTGCCTCCAGCCTCCTCCTGGCCAGTCCAGATGCTAAAAATAGCCCCAACCTGCCTTCAGAACCAGCATTTCCACAGCAGGCATCCACGCGGCTGACGATGGAGGCCACTGAGACTCCACTGCCTCCCCACGAACCCTTCCATCTGTCGTGGCAGAGGGAGCTTGCAAAACCAGAGGGTGGTGCAGGAACTCGCCCCCGCTTCAAACGCTTTCCAGAGGTAGACCCAGCGGCGAGCAGTTCCCCTGAGGACAGGAGAGGAGCTGAGCTTACTGGCTTTTTAAACACGATGATGTTCAAATTCAAGTTCTCATGTTTCCTATTTCTGAGCAAGCCAAATCAATGTCAACATACATGAAATACATCTATAAATATGGTCTACAGAGGGAGTCTTTGTTCCACAAGACAAGTCCATACCAAGTAAATCATGAGTCCTGAAATACATCGTTTTTCAAAATTCCGACTGATACGCAACTATTTCATAAATCCGAGCACGTGATCTGGTATTCTATTACCCCATCCTCTAGGTGGGATTTCAAAAGATGCGTACCCCCACCTGTCATGAATTAACTCCTCGTTTCACTTTCCTAGAGTGGCAGCCACAAGATACCACAGACTGGGTGCCTTAAAACACAGAAAAGCATTCTTGGGCAGTTCTGGAAGCTGTCATGGAATCCAGAAATCAAGGCGTCTCCCGGATGTCTCCAAGGAGAACAGTTCCCAGCCTCTCCCAGCTCCCAGTGTCCGCTAGCACTGCTGGGCGTCCCTCTGGCACTGCTGGGCATCCCTCGGCATGTAAGGGTGTCACTCCCGTCGCAAGCGTGTGTTCTCCCTGTTCCTTTGCTTCGTGTTCCCTCAGTGTGTAACTGTGTCTGTATCCAAATTTCTCCTTTTTGAAAGGACACCGGTCGTATTGCATTAGGGTCCCCTCCAGCGACCTCATTTTAATCTGATGACTCTGTAAAGGTCTTATCTCCAAGCAAGGTCACATTCTAAGGGCCTGGGAATCAGGACCCCAACATACCTGTTTTGAAGGGACACCATTCAGCCCGAACACTCACAGTTTCTAACAGAGGAGGAGAGGGGAGGGAAGGAAGGGAGGGGAAGGGAGAAGCCCGCCCGGCACAGCGGCTGCATACAGAGGAGGAGAGGGGAGGGAAGGAAGGGAGGGGAAGGGAGAAGCCCGCCCCGCACAGCGGCTGCATACAGAGGAGGAGAGGGGAGGGAAGGAAGGGAGGGGAAGGGAGAAGCCCGCCCCGCACAGCGGCTGCATTTCTGTGCTTTGTGCTTTTGTTCTGCACACTGGGCAAACTGGGTGCCAGCGTCCAGCCTTACCCAGAGGGGAGGGCGACCGCACGGAGTGGGGGAAGCACCCAGGGGATCAGAGGAGGAGAGTGTGGGCCAGGCGGCCTGCCAGGCAAGAGGGAGTGGGGGAAGCTGGAGGGCCTCTGCAAACAGCATGCCAGCAGCAGCTCCCTCCCCACCCAGCCCCAGGTCCCCAGCAAGCAGGCCTCTGGCTCCAGCTCTGGCAAGGGCATGGAAGTGGACCTTGGCTCTCTGTCCCTGGCAACACCCCCACCTCCCCCTGTCTCTCCAGCCAGAGGTGGGCCTGTGGGGATGCTGATCTCAGAGTCGCCTCTCATCTAAGGTTGCTCGAAATTCAGCAAACAAAATACAGATTTAGAAAACAAAAACAATTTCAAAAAATAGTATGGCCAGTTAAATGTGAATTTCAATTTCCAAAAAAATAGATGTTGCCTGGGATATACTTCTAACAAAAAGCTATGTGTCCCTTACCTAGCGTTCGCATGTCACGGGGCATCCTAAGTTCTGCGTGGGAGCCCTACCGCCCAGACGTGCTGTTCACTCGTCTGAAGTCACAGAACACAACACTGCAGACGATGCCAGTGGATTCTGACTTCCTCAGGGACCCCGCTGTGTGAGAGAAGCAGAACCCAACGCTGAAAGGAAGCGCCGTGGGTTGTTAGCAGGGCCTTGCCCCCGTTGATGGGCTCATGAATGCTTTTCATTTTTTTGTCTTTAATTTTTTTTTTTTTTTTTTTTTTTTTGAGAAGGAGTCTCACTGTTGCCCAGGCTGGAATACAATGGCGCAATCTCGGCTCACCACAACCTCCATCTGCCAGGTTCAAGTGATTCTCCTGCCTCAGCCTCCCAAGTTGGTGGGATTACAGGCAGGCACTAACATGCCCGGCTGATTTTTGTTTAATATTTTTGGTAAAGATGGAGTTTTGCCATGTTGGCCAGGCTGGTCTCAAACTCCTGACCTCAGGAGATCTGCCTGCTTTAGCCTCCCAAAGTGCTGAGATCACAGGCGTGAGCCGCAGTGCCTGCCCTGTGTTTAATTTTTTGTTCATACATTTCTATATCTTCTGATTTGTTTCAACCAACACGTATATCCCAGAAAATGTCTTAATGATTAAAATAAACAATTGCCCTCCCCTCGTTGGAGCTTCTTCCACAAGAGCAGCTTCTGCAGGTGTGGGAGGGAGAAGATTTTGTACCTGGGTCCCTGGCCACGTGAATAATTAACCCTGTCTAGGGAGTCTTGGGGTCTGATGAGGCCACGGCTTGAAGGAAAGCAGCTGAGCATGCCAGGATCCGGCTTGTGGGTGCCGGGGTCCCCGGAAATGGTCTGGGGAAGGAACCAGTAGCCGTCAGCCCCCACCCCAGCCACTCCCCCGATGTGAGCGAGGTGGCACCTGCTTTTCCACACACACCTCCCCATGTTGCTGGACACAGGCAGGGCTGCCCAGCTCCCAAGTCAGACAGACACCAGGCATCTTACCACCTCCATGGCCAGAGGCCTCCTGAGGTGGGAACTGAGTCCTGTCTGATCCCAGGCCATCCCCTCCAGGACCTTCCTGGGGGAGCGAGGAGACCAGGCTTAGAGGAAGGCTCCCTGCCCTAGGTCCAGACGGTGATCATGGAGAAGAAGGGCGAGCACCTGTACTAGCCACTTTGAAACCCCCAGGCCAGGTGACCGCATCCAGCAGAGAATCCTGGTGCTCCAGTCTCACCTCCAGCACGGGACAAGCAGCCAGCCCTGCCCCGTCGGCTCCTCCAGTGCTGCAGAAGCCCCCACATGCAGTCCCCGCCCTTCTATAGCACCGGTGGCACAAGCACCCAGGGACCGCACTGGCCCCACTCACTGGAGAGCTGCTGGGCAGGCTCTGAGGCTCCCACCAGACCCCACAGTGAGGGAGAACTCTCCTGAGGAGTGAGGGCCGGCGCCCTGCAGAGAGGTGCCTGCACTCTTGGCAAGTTGCACCCTGCTTACAAGGAACCCTGGGAGAGGAAGGCCCTTACTGTCTCCTTCCTCTAAGGATGTCAGCCCCAGGGCCACCTTGGAGGTCTCTCCTCCCAGGCTCTCTGTTTATAGATAAGGAAACTGAGGCATGGAAAATCTGGTGACTTCCCAGGGTCACAGAGCAGCATTGCAAAGACAAGCCCCTGTGGGATCTCCCAGCTCCTGCTCCCCTCCCCGCCAGAGTGGCTCCTCCAACCTCCTCCCTTCTCCCTTCTCTCCTCTCTCTGCCCCACCAGGGCCCCTCCGTGTCCTGGATCAGGCAGGTCCCACGTGTCTCCTGTGCTGAGAGGAGGAGGGGGCGGGAGAGGAAGGAGGGCTGCATCGCATGGGGAAGGTGACCTCCACCCCCAGGAGCCAGCAAGTCCCTTCAAGAGTGCCCTCTCACCGGGCCCCACTGCTTCTGAAGAGTGGAGGTGATGGGCGTGGTGACTGGAAGGTTGAGGGTGCCAGTTTCTGAGTTGGGACATTTCATGCGAGTGGACTGTGTGGTTGGCAGGTGGGGCTGCCTGCCTTGTGCCCATAAAACTCAGGCGGAGTTGCTGCTGACAAGGAACTCAGGGAAACCCAAATTCACAGGAGATGAAGCAGTGGCTGAGGAAGCCGTGTTGCGTCTATTCAGCAATACTACCGGAAGTCACGCCGTGTTGCGTCTATTCAGCGGAATACTACCGGAAGTCACCCCGTATTACGTCCATTCAGCGAAATACTACCGGAAGTCACGCCGTGTTGCGTCCATTCAGCGCAATACTACCGGAAGTCACGCCGTGTTGCATCCATTCAGTGGAATACTACCGGCAGTCACGCTGACGCTGCAGAAGCACGTTCACTGGCATAAGAAAGCGTTCAGCACCTATTACCGAAGGGAAAGTGGGTATCACAAGGTGGGCTGCGGATTTTGACACCCATTTATCTGAAAGGAAAAGAATATGAATTCATCTGCATAGAAAAGCATCTGCAAAATGTTAATTTGTAGAAAGACTTGATTTTTTTCATGTATCTTCCAGTTTTGCTACAATGAACAAGCACAACTTTTTTTAAATCATTAAAACAACACTCTTAATGGAAGGGAGGAGACCATCTGTGCAGAAGGGACTGAGAACAGGTCCGAAAGTGACTTCAGGTGACCTGTGCTGAATGCCTCAGAAGAAATCTCACATCTAACCAGGGCCTGCTGCAGATCTCCTGACCACTGTTTTGCAGCACGTCCAGAACTCAGGAGAGCAGGAGAGAGTGGCGCATCAGCTCCTGGACCAGCCCCTTTACAGTAAATGGGACCGTCGCCAAGAAGATGGGCAGGCAGGTGTTGGAAGGGCTGGTCTCTGCAGCGGACAGTCTGTGCCACGCGTCCATCCATGTCTTCCAGCAACTCTTCCAGCTCACTCTACTTTGCACAATCACCCCACCTCCCCACACACCCTGCCCCTGCTTTGTACACACACAGCACACACCTGTGCATATGCAAACATCCGCTTTCACACATGTACACACCGAGGTGAAGAGCCACACTCAGGTGGGCACACACACTCACAGTGGGCACATGCAGTTCCTGAGGGGCAACGCTGGCCTCCTTCTCAGGACACAGGACTGCGGCCTGGGCGGCTCCAACACTGCCCCATCGGGCCCCAGGGACTGATTTAGGGGTGAACTGGGAATCCCTGTGAAATTCCTTCCTGCCTCTCATTCCTGCTGACGGGAAATGCAGCAAAGTCTTTAAGGGCTTCTGGACAAGGCAGGAGTTTGTGATAAAAGAGCTGTGAGAGGAGAAGCCCCTTTGCCGCCTGCCCTCCTTTCTGATTAGGTGTTGTCCTCAACAGATGTGATACCTGGAGCCCCTGCAGCCATCTTGCCTACATGGGGCAAGCCAGGAAAACCTCACTGACTTCATGACCTTCCTCCAGCCTTTCCAAAGCCTTGCTCTGGCCTCAGAGAGTGAGGAATTCTGTCACTTAAGGCCCAGAGCACCCTGCTGCTGCCCTAGCTCCGTAACCAGAGCTACCAGGCAAAGGGCCAGGAACAGCACTCGTGTTTTCTCCCCTCTGCACTGAGTCATTCTGCATAGAATTTGGCTCCAAGGCCTGGCCTGACACCTTCACACCAAGGTGCCGTAAAGGCAACCTTTGCTCCCCTCACCTCTGCGTTCCCACGGATCCACAATCTTCTGTTTGTAAAATGATTCCCGGTTGTCACGGAGACCAGGGCAGCGCAGTGGAGCTGGAATGTCAGGTGGGGTCCAAGGTTCAGTCCTGGGGGTAGGGAGTGGGGCTGGCAGCTGCCCCAGCCTTCTCTTCATCTGCCTGATTCTCATCTTTCTCACACAATCATCTACTCATTATTTCTTCCCTAAGGGCCGGGACGCCAGCCTGCCTGGGGTCATGGTCTCTGTCTTTACAAGTCCTCTCCTTCTGGCTCCTGGGTGTGCCTGAGCTCAAGGGAGCCTCCGAGCAAACCTGGCAGAGGGTGCCCCCAGGGCAGAGGTGGGGCCCTGGCTCGGCACCCCCAGAACTCACAAGGTGGGGGCAGGGATTCCTGCACCTGACTGTCACCTGTGTGTGGGTCAGATCAGGCCAGAAGTTCTATTTCTGGAACTGTCATACCTGCCGACCTCCAGTCGGTGGCTGAGGCAGGAAGGCAGACAGAAACACGAGGCACAGCTCTTGTTACACACGCCGCCTGCACACAACAGCCTAGTTTTGGCTCCACACAGCCTCTGACTCTTTCCCTCACCACGTCCTTCACGCCGCCTTAGGTGCCTTTTCTCTATCGTCAGGTGGGGCCCTGTGGTGGGCAGAATATCGGCCCCTGCAGAGATGCCAACGTCAGTCTCCAGAGCTTCCGCAGAGACCTTGCAGATGTGACTGATGCTGAGAGGGGAGATTCTCCAGGGTTAGCGGCGGAAGGGGGGTCCAGTGTCATCCCAGGGTCCTTATGAGAGGGAAGAGGGGAGGCGGAGGCGGAGATGCAAGAACAAAGCAGAGAGGGAGTGACATGACCTGCGGGGACCTCGATGCCAACAGGCAACCACAGGAAGCTGGAAAAGGCAAGAAGGCAGCTTCTCCCCTGAGCCTCCAGAAGAGGCTGGCCCTGCTGACACCGGCTGGAGCCCTTCCCCCATCAGGGCCTTGAGAGGGGGGAACTGACTGTTGGCAGCTTTTTGCCCCACAAGATGCATTCCAGCCTTCTGATTCTGAGAACCACAGGTGATGAGTGCGTGTTGTTGAAGCCGCTAGGTTTGTGACTGCCCGTTATAGCAGCCTTGGGAAACGAACCAGCCTCACCTAACCTCCCTCCCTCCCCGACCTGCATCTGCACCCTCCCCTCGCCCTTCTCTGCGCATTCACAGGGATTCACTGTCTTCCTCCCTGCAGCGGTGGCACAGGAAACATCTTCCAGCCCGGGTCTTTGCTCACAGTGCAGCCTCTGCACACAGGTCATCCACCTGCAGACCTCGACGGGACCCTCAGCCTCCCTGCTCTGACCATCTGGTTTTATAGCTGAGGAACCAGAAGCCGAGGCAGGTAACTTGCTGCAGCCTAAAGGCCTCCATCCCTCCAAGCGCCCACAACTTAGGGGCCCACGCCAGCAACACTGGCCCACCTCAAAGCCCCAGCCCAGAGAAACAAGGTGCCATTGTGTGTCTGAAAAGGGGCCCTCAGCCTCGCTCGGGAGCGCCTTCCTCCATCAGGGCCTGGATGGTGAAGACCAGGCTGTTTCCGTCTTCAGCACCCCGAAAGCCACCTGCACATAGGAAGATGGTCGAGGGGCTCATCTGGAATCCCTCCTCACTCGCTGGACTGAGGACCTCACCCTGTTCCCCTCGTTAGTGCTGAGTCCATCAACCCAGCAAAACAGGTCTCTCCAGCAGGTTCTACAAAATAGACCACAGCCAGGCCTGGAGTCAGTCCCCGATAAAGGATTTATCATGGAGTCAAAGCCTCCTCCACACTGGGGCCAGCCCAGTGATGCCAGGCCTCGGGGTGGCACCTGTGAGGCCCCGCCCTCCTTCCATCGTGGGCTGGAGGGAAAAAAGTGACAGGGACCTGTATGTTAAAGGCTCCTCTTGTGACACCAAGACTGGGGGCCTGCAGGGGCGCCATGGAGGAAGGCGGCTCCAGCTAGGCAGGGAGAAAAGGGGAGGGCGGGCAGGTGAGTCATCAGCATTGGGCACCTTAGCGGAACCTGTCCCCACACAGCATGTTTGGGGACAACCTGAGGACATTTAGTTTGAATGGTTTACGATGCTAGAGCTGTATTTGCTTTACAAATCGGCTTTGCCTTCCTAACTCTGGCAGAGCTCTCAGCAAACGTGGCTTTAATCGGCCTTTGCAGTTTGCAGGAACATCTTCCCTGTAATTCTGCAGGAGGATTCACGCCCTGTGGATGCCGTAAAAAAAGATCACAAACCCAGAAGTCAGGGGTCAAAGCGAGGGCAGGGTGGGTCCTCGCAGAGGCTCTGAGGGCTGTCTGTTCTGTGGCCCTCCAGCTTCTGAGGGTCGCCTCTACGCTTGGCTGCTGTGGCTGTGGAAGCCTCTCTCTAGTCTCTGCCTCCATCCTCCCACGTGCCTGTCCGCCGCCTTCTGTCTGTCTAACCTCATGAGGACACCGTTCACTGGGTTTAGGGCTCACTCTGAATCCAAGATGAGCTCAACTCCAGATTCTATTTTTTTTTTTTTTTTTTTGAGACGGAGTCTCACTCTGTCGCCCAGGCTGGAGTGCAGTGGTGTGATCTCAGCTCACTACAAACTTCACCTCCGGGTCTAAGCGATTCTCCTGCCTCAGCCTCCCAAGAAGCTGGGATTACAGAAGCCGGCCAGGACATACTGCTAATTTTTGTATTTTCAGTAGAGACGGGGTTTCTCCATGTTAGCCAGGCTGGTCTCAAACTCCTGACCTCAAGTGATCTGCCCGCCTCGGCCTCCTAAAGTGCAGGGATTACAGGCATAAGCCCCCATGCCGGGCCAAGATTCTTAATCACATCTGCAAAGACACTATTTGCAAATAGGTCACATTCACAGGCACTAGGGTTAGACACATCTTTTGAGGGGCCACTACTCAATCTACTACACTAAGTTTGAGAAATTATGATCAAGACCAACTTCTTATTTTATAGAGAGAATAAGGCCCAGCCTCATGGCACTGCCCCCACATGCAGGCCAGCGCTCAGCCACAGCAGCTCCCCCACACCTTGGACCTTGAGGCAGCCGCTGGTGCCCCTCTGCGGCTGGCTAGGGGGTGTCCGCCTGAGAACAACCCACATCAGGAAGCTGTGGGGCAGAGGGGCAAGAACCTCAGCATCAGAGACCGGGTCTCTACCCTGGCTATGCCCCCTTGGGTGTCATTCAACCTCTGCCACAGGGTCTCCAAAGGCTCTCCCTGCAAAATGTGCACAGAAGATCTCCTCTGCGTGGCCACCAGCGCAGTGGCCAGAGATAATGTCCTTTGCCCTGTACAGGATTAATGCTCAGAAAATAGCAGTTAACATTTCATCCAGAGGGCAGATGCTGCAGCTCATGCCTATAATCCCAGCACTTTGGGAAGCCAAGGTGGGGGGGATCACTTGAGGTCAGGAGTTTGAGACCAACCTGGCCAATATGGTGAAACCCCATCCCTACTAAAAATACAAAAATAAACAAACAGAAAAATCTGCCAGGCGTGGTATGTGCCTGTAATTCCAACTAGTAGGGAGGCTGAGGCAGGAAAATATCTTGAACCTGGGAGGTGGAGGTTGCAGTGAGCCGAGATTGCACCACTACACTCCAGTCTGGGCAACAGAGCCAGATTCCATCCCAAACAAACAAACAAAACATTTTATCCAGGCTTGTCAGTCCTCAAGACAACCCTCCCTGTGAGTACAAGGTCAAGAACATCAGCCCCTGGAGGCTGCAGGCTGCCCACTTGGAGACCTGGAAGCTGAGGAGGAGCAGAGCCTCCCAGGGAAGGGGGGATCCTTCTGCAGGAGGGAGGCCAGGGGGCTCCTCGAAGGCTCCCTGCCTTGATAGACGGCACCTGTCCAGGGAGCTGCCACATCCACAGCCGACAGGAGGGAACAGGACAGAACGGGGCTAGGTTTCAGCAGCAATGATTTTTTATTTTTTGGTAACAACTTTATTGAGATATAATTCATCCACCATGCAGTTCACCATGTAAAATCTACAATTCAGTGGCCTTTAATATTCAGTAGTGCAACTATCAACACAGTCGGTTTCACTACATTTTTGTCACCTCCAAAGAAAGTCCAGAGACTTCAGCTACCACCTCACCATTCCTCCGTGTCCTGCCTTCCCCTGGCAACCCTCAGTGTGCTCTCAGTCTCCATGAATTTGCCTATCCTGGTCATTTTCTGTACATGGAATCGTATCATCGGTGATCTTTGTGTCTGGCTTCTGCCACTGAGCCCAGTGTTCTCAGGGTTCATCCACACTGTCGTGCGTGTCACTGCTTTCTTCCTGGCTGGGTAATACTCCACCGTATGGACGGGCTGCATTCATCTGTCTGTCCCTCAGTTGATGGACATGTAGGTTATTTCCACCTTTTGGCTCTTAGGAGCAGGACTGCTATGAACATTCATGTGCAAGTTTTTGTGTGGGCATATGTTTCCATTTCTGTTGGGCATAAACCCAGCAGTGGACTGGCTGGCTTGAGTGGCAGTTCTATGTTTAACTTATTTGAGGAGCAGCCACTTCAGCCATGCTACATTTTCACTGGGCCAAGGGTCCGGCATCCCCACATCTTCTCTAACTCCTGCTGCGGTGTGACTGTGATTATAGATGTTCCAGTGAGTGTGAGATGCCATCTCATTGTGGTTTGCATTCGCATTTCCCTAACAACTAACAACAGTGAGCGTCTTTTAATGACCTTGGGGGCCATTTTTATATCTTATCTGGAGAAAACTGCAACGATTTTGAAAATAGTCAGGTAAACTTGGAGGTGGCAGGGTGTGGGGGCAGCTGAAACCCTGGAGGAGGGAGGCCTGGCCTTCTGTGCGTGCTCCAGCACTTGGCCGCTGAGTGGTCTGAGTCACTCATGACTTTCTGAGCCTCCTGGTGCCTGGCCTTCACCATGCCCGGCCCACACCTCTTTTCTTTATAAATTGCTCAGTCTCAGGTGTTTCTTTATAAAAGTGTCAAAATGGGCTAACAGAGTCCACCTCCCAGCTCATTCAGGAAGTTCGCAGACTTCGGCTCTTCACAAGCTGTAGCACTGCAAACCTGTTTCCTTGATGGCTGTCGGCCGAGGGCACTCTCAGCTCCCAGAGACCACCCACATCCTGCACTTCCGATTCCCGAGCTTTTTCTCTAACCTCTGGACCCAGATTTAAAGGATCATGGGAGTGGCTCAGTCCCACCTGGGTAACCATCTCATCTTAAATTCAACCAATTTGGGAACATAATTACATCTACAAAGCTCCTTTGAGGTAACGCCTAAATTATGTTTTGATTGAATAGCTGGAGGAAGGCATGTATGCACCGGGCCCAAAAACCCTGGGAGCCAGCTCAGAATCCTGCCAGCCATGCCTCCCATTCACCGTCACTCCACAGATCACTGCTGAGAGTGTGCCTGGGTGAGGCCTGGACCTAGGACGGGGACATACGGGAAGAAAGAGCTGCTCCTCCAGCCTGCACACAACCCCCAGTCTAGACACCATAGGAGCAGGGTGGAAAGTGGGTTCCAAATAAGTGTAATTGGCTCTTAGTATTCTGGGGGTTGAGAATTTCAGAAAGCACCTCATGCACACACACACACCCCTGCATATGTATGCCAGCCTTCCTTCTCATGTCTCAGTGAACATACAGGTGACCCAATCCCAGTCCAGTCTGTGTGTGTGTGTGTGTGTGTGTGTGTGTGTGTGTGTGTGTGAGAGAGAGAGAGAGAGAGAGAGAGAGAGAGATATGGAGTCTCGCTCTTGTCGCCCAGGCTGGAGTGTGGAGTGGTGCAGTCTTGGCTCACTGCAACCTTCACCTCCCAGGTTCAAGCAATTCTCCTGCCTCAGCCTCCTAAAGATCTGGGACTACAGGCGCCCACCACCACACCCAGCTACTTTTGTATTTTCAGTAGAGCTGAGGTCTTACCATGTTGGCCAGGCTGGTCTCACACTCCTGACCTCAGATGATCCACCCACCTTGGCATTCCCAAGTGCTGGGATTACACGTGTGAGCCACCACACCCAGCCCACATCCTATCTTATTGAAGTCCCTTGCAGGAGCTACTGGCCCTCACCCCTGCCCCAGTGCTGGCCGTTGTCCCCCACCCTTTCTTCTCAGTGAACATACAGGTGTCCCAATCCCAGTCCAGTCTCTGTGTTTGTGTGTGTGTGTGTGTGTGAGAGAGAGCGAGAGAGAGAGACATGGAGTCTCGCTCTTGTCGCCCAGGCTGGAGTGGATGTTGTTCCCCAACATTCCTGACTCTCCACCACCAATTGTTACATCGATCTGCCTGGAACCTGCTGGGAAGGAAGACCTTTCTCCTGTTGGGAGGTGACCTCTGTTGGAAGTCTCTTGGGCACAGGGAAGAGATGTCTGGGGACACACCTCCCTGGTTGCCTTGATGCAGATACACAGGGAAGTACAATCTCGAGATAAAGCACCTCCTCTTATGGGGCTTAAGGCAAGGACATTACACCTGGACATGGGGCTACGAGGCTTCCTGGAGACCTCGAGTTCCTTAGAGCCCTCCCCAGGGAGAAGGAAAGCAGGGGTCAGGGCTCGGGTTTGAGCGAGATTCGGGGCAGAAACCAGTGCTTGGTTGGAGATGGGGAGGGGCGTGAAGAAAAGGAAGGCTGCCCCAGATGCGGGGGACAACAGGGACTCCCAAAGGGGCAGGGAGAGCAGAGCCCACGGTGCAGGTCAAAAGGCAGATGGCTCGTCCTCCACATGCCACCTGTTGCTTTGACGCCCCCCTCTCTGACTCCCACACAGGTCATCCAAGGGGCAGGCGTGGAGATGGATGGATGCACAGCTCTGGATTTCAGCACGGGGTGCCGGGGAGAGAGATGGGCGCTGAAGCAGCAAGAAGGCAGTCGGGGGCTGAGTCTTTAGGAAAGAGAAGCAACCCTATCACACCCCAGCTGCTCCAACAGGGTGAATTCACATTAAGATCCCCAAGTTGGCCGGGCACGGTAGTTCACGCCTGTAATCCCAGCACTTTGGGAGGCCAAGGTGGGCAGATCACGAGGTCAAGAGATTGAGACCATCCTGACCAATATGGTGAAACCCTGCCTCTACTGAAAATACAAAAATTAGCCGGGCGTGGTGGCGCACAGCTGTAGTCCCAGCTATTCAGGAGGTTGAGGCAGTAGAATCGCCTGAACCTGAGAGGCAGAGGTTGCAGTGAGCCAAGATCATGCCACTGCACTCCAGCCTGGGTGACAGAGTGAAACTTCCTCTGAAAAAAAGAAAGACCCCGAAGTCCATAAGGTAGGATCTGCCCTCAGCACAGGCACAGAGGTTTACAGCTCTGGGTCTGACAGCCCATGTGGGAACCTGGCCTCCACCCTGAAGCTCTGCTCTGAGGAAGGCGAGAGGCCTCCCTGATCCTCAGTCCCCTTGTCGGAGCACAGGAGTGAGAGTTCCGACATCCAGGCCTTGCTTCGTAGGAAAGGGTGAAGAGGCGGTGGAAGCCTGAGGACCCAGCTCAGCTGAAAGCCTTCGTGAGTGCACAGGCTTGCGGCTCCAGGCCCTGAGCATGCTCGCTCCCCCGTGTGGCCTTCTTAGTGAGGCAGGCGGGCTGGGGTCACACTGCTGATAAAGATACCCGAGACAGGGTAATTGATAAAGAAAAAGAGGTTTGGCTAGACGCGGTGGCTCACTCCTGTAACTCCAGCATTTTGGGAGGCGAAGGTGGGCAGATCATTTGAGATCAGGAGTTTGAGACCAGCCTGGCCAATATGGTGAAACCTGGTCTCTACTAAAAATAGAAACAAATTAGCCAGGCATGGTGGTTGGTGCCTGTAATCGTAACTACTCAGTAGGCTGAGGCAGGAGAATCACATGATCCCAGGAGGTGAAGGCTGCAGTGAGTCAAAATTGTGCCACTGCACTCCAGCCTTAGCAACAGATCAAGACTCTGTCTCAAAACAATAAAAAAGAAAGAAAAGAAAAGAAAAAAGAAAAAGAGGTTTAACAGACTTAGACTCACAATTCTGTGTGGCTGGGAAGGCCTCACAATCATGGTGGAAGGCACAAGACATGTCTTACATGGCGGCAGGCAAGAGAGAATGAGAGCCAACCGAAAGGGGTTTCCCCTTAGCAAACCATCAGACCTCATGAAATTTATTCCCTACCATGAAGACGGTGATGGGGGGACCACCCCCATGATTCAATTACCTCCCACCAGGTCCCTCCCACAACACGTGGGAATTATGGGAGCTACAATTCAAGATAAGATGTGGGTGGGGACACAGCCATACCCTATCAGGAGCCTTAGAGGGAAGAGACAGCTGATGCCTGCCCTGCTAGGCACCTTCTCCCCCAGTGTTTCCTCCACCTTCAGTGAGAATCCTCATCCTTCCCTCACCTTGCAGGACCGTCCATCCTGGCTGACACTAATGACATTAATAGGAAAACACTGAAGTTCATCGGGGCAGGAAAGAGACATTCTTGACCAACGGCTAACAGGACAGGAGCTGGTCCTGCCAGCCAGATGTGTGTCACACTGTCCACCCAAAGGCTCACCCAGTCCTCCCAGCACCCTTCTGCAGCCAGCACTGTCCTCACTCCATCCTGTGGGAAAGGTTGAGACTGGGAGAGGGTTGGCACTGCCAGGCTCCTGAACCTGGCCACTGTGGGGTGGCTTTGCCCAAGTCCGGCTCTGTGCCCTGGTCCCTGGCCTCTGGCCCAGCACTCATGGTGGAGCCTGCAGCCCCTGCATGCAGGTGTGGGTCTCCTGGGATTCTGCAGCCCTCACAGCACTGTCCTAAGTCCCTGGCTGGTGGTGGTCAGTGATGCACAGCAGGAGACTCGCCACCGTGAGGGACACTGTGAGGAACATCCGTCCCCGCTCCCCTCCCACAGTATGCAGTTTTGCAGGCCACAGAGCACACTGTCTCTATCGGCAGGGAAGGAACCACTCTGCTAGTGGGGTGCACTTCAACCTGGGGAATACACTTATTGAGGAAAAATCCAAATTCCAGAGAATTTAAAAATAACTTTTATTATTTTCCGATAACCAAGCGTTACTAAGAAGATGTGATATAGGTAGAAATGCCAGGTAAAATACAAGGCTCCCAGCTAAACTTGAGTTTCAGCTAATTATAAAGAAAAAAATTTAAAGGCCAAGCATGATGGCTCATGTCTATAATCCCAAAAGGGATTACAGCCACCATCAGAGATTACAGCCACCATCGTGGACTACAGCCACCATCACGGACTACAGCCACCGTCACGGACTACAGCCACTGTCACGGACTACAGCCACCGTCGTGAACTACAGCCGCCGTCATGGATTACAGCCACCATCGTGGACTACAGCCACCATCACAGACTACAGCCACCATCACAGACTACAGCCACCGTCGTGAACTACAGCCACCGTCATGGACTACAGCCACCATCACAGACTACAGCCACCGTCGTGAACTACAGCCACCGTCATGGATTACAGCCACCATCGTGAACTACAGCCACCGTCATGGATTACAGCCACCATCATAGATTACAGCCACCATTGTGGACTACAGCCACCATCAAGGACTACAGCCACCATCACGGACTACAGCCACCGTCGTGAACTACAGCCACTGTCATGGATTACAGCCACCATCGTGAACTACAGCCACCGTCATGGATTACAGCCACCATTGTGGACTACAGCCACCATCAAGGACTACAGCCACCGTCACGGACTACAGCCACCATCGTGAACTACAGCCACCGTCATGGACTACAGCCACCATCGTGGACTACAGCCATCTTTATGGATTACAGCCACCATGGAATTATAGACATAATCCCAGCATTTGGGGAGGCCAAGGTGGGAGGATCACTTGAGTCAACATAGTGAGACTGTCTCTAGAAGCCTCCCGTCCCTGCACTGGGTGAAGTGGAGCCCCACGGGCTGCTCAGGCCTGGCTCCCACTGCTACTGTCTCCCCTGGCAAGGATGCACGCAAGGGTGGACTCTCGGCCTTTTTGCCCAAGCTAGTCCATGTCCTAGGAAGAAACGGCCATGGCCTCAGGTTTAACAAACACAGACTAGACCAGTCCCCTGGCTGTCACGTCCTAACCCTCCTAGTGGGTGGTGGGACAGCAGGACCCCTGCTCCTGAGCTGTAGGGGAGGGGGAAACCTGCAGGGAGGTCACCAGCTTCGGAGGCCGGCACCGCCCCAGGGAGGCCTGCTCAGGCAGGTCGGGGTCATGATTTCCGGTGGCAGGTCGCAACAGGCAGTGTGGCTCTGAGAAATGAAGGAAAAATGTGCCCAGATAAGTAGAAGCGGTTCCTGGCGGCTTGGCAACCTCAGAGGCTGCCTGGCTGTCTAGTTAACCCCTTCCCTCCTGAAGTGTGGCCCAGCACACACATGGAACTTCTAGGCCACCCCGACCCCCGGGAAGCCAGGCACACTGGGTCCCCTGAGTTCACCCACTGCAGAATGGAAAGATGTTGCCTGTCCCCCTCCCCCACAGTGGAGGCTGATAGGAGGCGGGATGGCGTGCACAGCCCTGAGCCCAGTGCAGGGAGGAAGGGCACAGGCAGGCTTGGTCGGGGTCACAGCTCCCCAGGCACCGTGAGGGTGGAGAGGACCTTCAGGAGGGGTCAGACTGTGGCCAAAACATCACCCGGCAGACCCCATAGAGCCCACCGTGGCCTCTCCCACCTGGGCCGACGCCGCTGCTCCTCCTGGACCTTGCTGAGTCCAGAGCCGCCTCCCCAGGGCCCTCCGGGAAAACCCATGGGGCCTCGCAGCACACAGCACTTCTGTGCCCGGGACCTCCTCCGCCCGCTTTGGGAGTCTTTCTGATCTGCTGTTTTAGAAGTGCTCCCAGGAAGCTGTGGTCTTCAGGGCACCCCGCTGAGCCACCCCTTCTCGCAACGATGTTTCCTGGGAGCTGAGGTTTGGGCCACACCGGGAACTCTGACCATAAGATTTAGCCAGGTGTCCCCACCGGTGCCTGTCTCCCAGCCAGACCAGGCCAGAAGCTCTGCTCATCAGCACCTCCTTCCCCTGCTGGGGCCCCAGGGAGAAAGCTCTAAGCCACTGCCCAGCTGGCTCTAAAAAGGGTCCAGAAATCACTTTGAGGGTGACCCTGGGGTGCTCCCTGCACCCCCACATCCCCCCATTTCCACACGCGTGCCCTCCTGCTCCTCAGCAGATGGGGCTTCTGCTGCTCCCGGCCCTGCGGGACAGTCAGGTGTGTGAGGCCCAGCCCTGTAGCCTGGGCACCTCCTCGTGCGGCTCCCTGGGTGAGCTGCCATCACAGAAGGTGGGTAGAGGGAAGAGGGCAGTGGACTTGGCGGTCCTGACCCTTATAGACCCGAGGACAGCAAACGACCAGCTGTGTGCTGAGCTGGGTGCCTCTGGGAGACTTTGGGCTCCCTGGGGCCCTGACTGTCCTGTTGGCGGCCAGCTCCCTTGGCGTGTGGTCCCCTGCAGTACACATCTATCAAACGATCGCAGAAATGAATGAATGAATGAATGAATGAATGAATGAATCCTTTAGCCTGACTTCACACCACTTAAGTAGGTCTCAGGATGTCAACACAGCTAAAAAGCAACGGGGTAAATTATGAAACAAAAAAAAGAGGTTAAAAAAAGCTGTCACAAGCTCGCCTGGCCTCACAGCAACCCGATGGGGCTGGAAGAGTCACGTGGACACACGCCGGTTTGCTGGTTTCAGCTCGTGTCCTGGACGTATAGAACTTGCCTCTGTTTTGCAGCCATATTTGTGTTTAACTTAGGAAGAATTCACATAGCACAAAACTGAGTGCTCTAAAGTGAGCAATCCCTGGCACTGAGCGCACTCACAATGCCACACAACTGGCCTCTCCTTCTAGCTCCAAAACAGCCCATCTTGCCCAAGTAAACCCCTGGCCCCATGAAGCAGTTCCTCCCCAGCCCCTGCAGCCACCAGTCTATCTCTGTGGATTCGCCTGTTCTGATGTCAAATGGGTGGTACCGTATGTGGCCGTTCCACCTGCCACCTTCTACTCAGCATCGTGTTTGAAGCGCGTATCCACGTGGTGGCCCATATCAGAGCTGCATTCGTTTGTATGGCTGAATGATATCCCATTGTATGGATAGACCGCATGTTGTGAGTCCACTGATCTGTGGATGGGCGTGGGGTTATTTCCTCTTTTCATCCAGTGAGGTGCTGCTATGCAAATATACAGTTTGCATATACTCATTAGAGTCCCAATTCTTCGTACCATCAACAGTTTTTTCATAGTTCATGAAACACTGGATCTGTAGAGTGTCTACCTCAACCCCCTCCGTTCCCAAGGTATCATGACCTGACCGAGAGGGTCAGGAATGGCGAGGCCAGGCCTGGGACCAGGTCTCCTGACCACGCTCTCCACTGCCACGAGGATGAAGGTCCCAGGGGAAGGAAACGGAGGGTGTGGCCCACTCACCTTAGCAGATGGGGCGACACCCACCAGGCCAGGCTGTAGGCAGTGCTAGTTGAAGGTGGGGCCCCATCACCTCCCGCCACCCACTAAGGTCACAGGAGGCAGCCAGGCTGGCCCACACATGGGAGCAGCTAGAGGAAACATAGTTAGGGCTTCAGAGAGGGGTCAAGGTTGGAGCCGCCCGAGGAGGGGTCAGAGGCAGGAGGCAAAGGGGCCTCTGCTTCCTTCAGCGGGAAGTCCAGAGTCTGGGTGAGTGAAGGCAAGCAGGAGGAACAGGCTCATTAGAGAAGCCCCGCCCAGTTACTCAGACCTGGTAAACATCGATTATTCCCACTCGGGGCTAAAGGAAAGGGAAGGAACATTCCCTGTAACGCCACCTCACCAAGCAGCCACCATGAGCATTTGAGGGTTTGTTTTCATGAAGAGGAATCTGGTGTGGACGGTTATAAAGTCGATGGATCAGCCCTAAATCAGTGGAGCGGGTTTTATGGTGTCCCTTAGTGGGAGGTCACTTATGTACCTGGGATGTCACCTGTGCTCTTCCATGAAAGCCATGAAATTCTCAACACCTAGCCCGGTAGCTGGTGCGTAGGAGGTGTGGAAGAAATGTTTTTTGTAGGAACTAACGCTGAAACCCAAGGTAGCCTTCGTAGAAAGTAAAAGTAGATGCCCTTGATGCCTGCCATTCTGGGATCCCTCGGAGAGAAAGTGAACCCACCCCTCTCCCCACCCCACCTTTCCCCTCACCCTCGCCGCCAGGCTCACGCATGTTCTGAGCCCCTTTGGACCCTCCTTCCAGCAAAAACAAACTGGCAGCATTCTCCCCCCTCATGTTAATATCTCAGGGGATACCTTAACCACGGCATGGACGTGGCCTCATAACAAAGTTAGCTCAACTCAGCAACTAGAAGAGACAGTTCCCATTTAAAGGTAACTGAAGCAGAATATAGCACAGAGATAGGAGATGGAAATATGGGGGCCAGGTGCGGTGGCTCACGCCTGTAATCCCAGCACTTTGGGAGGCCGAGGCGGGTGGATCACGAGGTCAAGAGATCGAGACCATCCTGGTCAACATGGTGAAACCCCGTCTCTACTAACGATACAAAAAATTAGCTGGGCATGGTGGCGCGTGCCTGTAATCCCAGCTACTCAGGAGGCTGAGGCAGGAGAATTGCCTGAACCCAGGAGGCGGAGGTTGCGGTGAGCCGAGATCGCGCCATTGCACTCCAGCCTGGGTAACAAGAGCGAAACTCCGTCTCAAAAAAAAAAAAAGAAGATGGAAATATGAACAAGAAGTTGATATTTGAAGAACAAAATTGAAAGGAGTTCTAGATTGAAAATTACTTTCCTTAGAACATTGACAACATTTTTCTCTTGCCTTCAAGCTTCCCTTTTTATTCTGTGTTTTACCAAATCAGTAAGTGTACACAGCGCAAAAAGCGAAAAACTCATGGCAAGAAAACACGCCGCATGCAGCCCTGCCCTCGCGTCGCACCGCAGCGGCCACACTCCGATCTCCTAGTATTCTCCCCGCCGCATGAGTACACTGACGTTTGTTTGCTTTTTTGTTTGATTTTATGTATTTATTACAAACGAAGGAAGACGAAGCTCTGGTGCTTTCATAACAGCCTCGCCCACACCCACAGCGTTATGTCATCATTCACAATGAAATCAAAATCCACTGTTTGTACATCATTATGATTCAGTATGATTCCACCCAACCTGGGCCTGTTCATTTGGCTGGATGTGGAGCTCTAGCTTGGAGGAGGCATTCTTTGCTGCCAACTGCATGGACTAAACATGAAAACATTCCTACTGCACAGCTAGAAGTGTTGGATAAAATGTGAGACTCGTTTTAAATAACTAGCTAAACATACATGAAGAAAGGAGACAAAATCTCCAGGGGCCAAACGAAGAGGGAAATAAAGGCTGTGTAGCGGACACCAGCTGGGCTTGGACTGGCATGGGGATTGCAGTAATGATGTTGGCACCCAGGGGCCTTGGGATGAACAGCCCACGGACAGAAGATAGGGCCAGGGCCCCTAGTGAGACAGGGCATTAAAAGCAAAACCCTTGAAGGGCCAACCCTGAGAAGATATATTCACCCAGCATCAGAGGAAGATGACCTGAAAGCATGTCTATCTCAGCCCATGCCAGGAGCAAAAATAAAAAGAAGAAGAAAAGAAAAGAGAAGAGGAGAAGAGGAGGTGGTGCCAGGATGGGCTGGAGGGTGTTCCTGAACGCTTCCACGTGGAGCGAAAGATGCCAAAGCAGACTCCTAGACAGCTAAAAGGGAAGCTCAGAGGCAAGAGAACAATGCTGTCTACATTCTAAGGAAAGTGATTTTCAGTTTAGAATTCCTTTTAATTTCGTCCTTTAAGCCTCAACTTCCTGTTCCTGTTTCCATCTTTCTCTTTGTGCTATATTCTGTGTAGGTTCCCTTTAAATGGGAACTGCCCTTTCCAGCTGCTGAGTTGAGCTAACTTTGTTATAATGAGGCCTGTCTGTTCTGGATTTAGGATATCCACTGAGATTTATATTTCACCCACTGTACTTTCCATTTCCAAAGGTTCTACTGAATCCTTCTGAATCTGCCTTGTTTTCTTGGTAGTGTCTTGTGCTCATTTCTAATGAGTATAAATTTTCTAGATGATTGTTCCATTCATCGTGGTCTAGGAACAAACGGTTTGCAGAACCTCACGGCCCACAGACGGACTCACACCATCCCCCTGTGCATCTCCACTGGGTCACGGCTGGCCTATAGGCGATGACATCCAGCCACAGCCCCGTTAGGGCACCAGGTGGACCTATCGGGTCACACACCTTGGTTGACTGCCAAATGAAGAGAAACACGAGCAAACCTTTCAGCATTATCACGAGAGGGTACCTTTTGCCTCTTCTTCTGGGACACATTCCTCTACACCCTCCCTCCCTTCCTCCTCCATGCACCCCGGGGAGACCAGCTGGGCTGGGCCTGGCCTCACTGAGCTCACAGAGGTGATGCGTTTGGCTGATGGGCCAGCACGTGGCCAAGCCCTCCCCTGGGCTCCAGCATCACCCCACTTAAAGGGTCATTCCCTGAAAGCAAAGATGGGGTCCCACGTCACTCAGTGTCATTCCCCGCACCAAGCAAGGCAGCCCTTGAAGAGCTAGTCCTCCCCCACAGCTGCCAGGGAAGATGGGAAGAAAAAGGAGAGGCTCAGCCTGAGTTCTGCAGCCCAGGAGGAGGCCAGCTTGTCCTTTCTCCTGCAGCACCGGCAGCCTCCCCACCGGCCCCACCCGCAGAGCTGCCGGGTGCCACCTCCCTGGGTCTCGTTTTTCCAGTAGCATGGCTGGGACCAGACAGTGATGTAGAGAGGAAGGAAGACACCGCAGGGAGGGAGGCCAGCTTCCTCTGGGTTGCCTCAGAGGGGCTGAGGCTGCTGAAACCTCCAGGCTCCATTCCAAGGGATGAGGTCGGCCCAGGCGCGACAAGGTAAAAGGGGTCCTCCCACAACCCTGGAGTCCCACTCTCTGGGGCCAGCCAGCCCTCTTAGGCTTTGGGGAGCACTTTTCTGAAGCACTCCACGCAGCTGTACATTGATACTGTTGGGTTCATACTGTGCTGTGTGAAGGAATGGGAAGTCGAGAGTTTGTCCTGCCCCACGGCTTCCTCACCTTCTCTTGCATTTTCTTCATCCAGCATCCAACGCGATTTTTAAAATTTCAGCTTCCTTCCTTTGTGTGCTTACATTTTACATGCTGATCCTAGCACTTTTCAGGCAGAGAAACAGACCCTTTGCTGTGCGCCTTCATCATGGCCACTGCAGTTGCCTGGGAGGCTCTGGAAGGGTCTTTGGCTCTTGAAGCCAGCTGAGGCGGTCACCTGAGCAAGGAGGTTGTTCTCCCCAGGGCTCACCCGCATTCAGGCCTATGACCTTTTTTGGTAAGCATACAGTCTCTGAGGTCCCACCTGGGTCACCCCGACTCTCTTGGAGTTCAGTGTGTGGAGATGACTTTCTTCCTCATTCTGGATGCAATTTGGGAACTTCACTGAGGATTGCGGCCGGGGGCTCTTCCCTCACCTCTGATGGATCCAGTGGGTGGCCCCAGATTCTCACTCTGACCCACCCACTATGGCTTCAAAGCTGCTGAGCCCAGTTTCCACTGCTGGGCAGGCCTTCCAGAACCTTCCAGAGCATCCCATGATTCAGAGGGAAGCCCTGGATCAGGGAGTCCTCCGTTTTTCTAAGCAAATGCACATGTTCTACACACAACTCCAGGTCACTCCACAGTGGCTCCCTGAGACCTCCATAGGGCCCCTGTGAGGGACCCTGAGTGGAGACCTCTGTGGCTGTGACAACTGGCCTCTGGGCCACCTTTTCCAATAACAGGATCTCTGAGTCTCCCTTGGGAAACCACCACCTCCACGTTCAGGGTGGCGTCTGCCAGCCTGGCCCAGCCTGGGCCGTGGGAACACTCCCTCCCTTGGCTGCCATGCTTGGTTTTGGGGATGGGCACAGCCTGCCACGGGGCCACCACATTGCATCCACTCCGAGACACCAGGAATTCTAAATGTACCATTGTCCTGATCACCTCCAAAACAGGAAAAAATGCTGCCAATGGCGATTGTAAGAGGCCATCGCCTCCCTCATAGCTGTTAGAACACGGAAAAAACAGCATCTAAGAAACTATGAGCACATCTAAGAAACTGTGAATGATGTTTAATTTGGGGCTTGGAAAAGGGGAATTATTGGGAGAAAGGAGTTCTCTTTCTACTGAGATCCTCAGGCCATTGAACCTCGGGGACAAGAAGACAGGGATATATTTTGTGAAGGGCTCACCCATTGGTTAAGGCGACAGGGGAAAGGAGACACTGAACGCCTGGATCCAGTCATTTCTGACACTGGATTTCATGCAGCAGTATTTTTTTTTGCCTGCAGGGCCTAAAGCAGTGACTAGCACCATTCCTAGAACAGACTGGTCCCCTGGTACCTCCTCATTCTGCAGTAAACACTGGTGCCACTGCCCTCCTGAACGTCAATGTCTGTGGACAGGTGTGCGGGCAGAGAAGGACAGAGCCCAGCTACCCAAGAACAGAGGCCCAGTGCCTCATGCAGTGGAGTTCTGCACTCCTGACCTCATGCGACAATTAGTTAAAAAGGACGGGAGAAGTGGGGAGAAGGAGAGGGAGAGGGAGGGAAGAAAGGACAGAATGAGCGAGGGAGGAAAACTTGTCCAGGGCTCATAGTCTAAGATGTGAAGAACCTGGCATCCAAAGTGTCGGCTGAGGGCAGGGATTCTGTCCTCCACATGCCACCTTCTGCCAGTGCCTGCCCCCCCTCCTCCGCTGCAGCGCCAGCAGGAGGCCTTCACACACCACACTCACTCTTGAAATGAGCAGCTAATCTTGGCACTATGGATGATCCTGGTAAACAAAGCCCCCTGAGTACTGGGGTCAGTCAGGTTCAAGGGCCTGGGGAGAGATGGCAACTCTTGGTTCAACAGCCTGGGAGTGGAGCAATCTGGGTAAACCAGTTGTTTGCCAAGGAAACCCTCAGGGACACAGGTCCTGGTGCTGTCAGCTGTCCTGGTGAAGCACCAAGAGGTCAACTGGCCACTGCCCTCCACAAGATGGGCCTGGAACTGTGCCAGAAAGCAAGGCAGCACCTGAGGAAGAATGGGAGGTGAGGGGCACAGGAGCCTCCGTGAGGTGCCCAAACCGGCCAAATCCAGGCTAAGCTGACCCTCAAAACAGTCACACAGTGTAACCCGTCGATTAAACAGGGATCCAAGACTACATATTGACGTAAATAAACAAAAGTGGGAGAGAAAAAACCCCCCTTGACACACAGTATCATGACTGTGGTATTTCTGCCAAAAATGCGTAACCTAAACTGTATCTTGAGGAAAATGAGATAAAACTAAACTGAAGAGATTCCACCAAATAACTGGCCAGACTTCCCAAAAGGCCTCAATGAACCCATGAAGGAGCCCATGTCACAAATCAAAGTCAGAAATGAAAAGACTGAGGAACTGAGGACTGATGAAAACCGAAGCCAATCAGCAACTGAGCTCCATGGGGACAGCGACCAAGCTCCACGGGGACAGCGACTGAGCTCCACGGGGACAGCGACCGAGCTCCACGGGGACAGCGGTGGGTGAGAGAGATCAGGCAGATGCAATCAGATATAAGCAAGCAGGGAACCTGGCTGGAGGGTTCCCAGAGCTCTATGTACTATTCCTGTCACTTTTCTGTGATCTGAAATTATTCAAAATACAGAACATAAGAACTATATAAACATTTAAATAAAACATTCAAGTTAGGAGCTTTCATGCCGACACGCTTCTCTCCCCACTGGATCACCTGTGTGTAGAGGAGCCCAGGCGAGGACGACACCCAACTACCCTGCTTTCTCGGGGCCCCCAGGCCTAGGTTAATTCCGGGCACGGGTGCCTTCCAGAAGAGCCTCTGCAAGCTCCCGTCACTGCCTCCGGCCTTGGGTTTGCAGAAATCAGATGACTGGAGCTTGTTTATAAGAAAAAGCACCAAGTACTCCGCTTTATTGACATCAAATGGAACGTTTTGTCTCCCACATAGTCCACACAATGGTAGCACAACACAGTAAAGGCACAACAAGGCATATTAAAACATAGCCAGTTTCAACAGCGTGGATATTTCCTGTCATGGAAAAGAAGTATCCTGCCCAGATTCACATTAACATACATGGTACATTAACATCAATCTCTATCATATACCAGGCCACAGTACGTGTTTGCACACAGGGTCACGTTCTCCAACAAACTTATTCTAATAACAGTATTCAGAAGGCACCCTACAGGACACAGGTGACAGTGAAGTTACGACACTAGACGGCCCCATCTTTTACATCCAAGAACTTCCCTGGGGCCACAGCCCAAACAGCTGAGGTGCGGATGCGTGTCTGCAAAGCAGGTCAGAAGCCCTCCCCCCGAAACCCCAAGACACTAACCCTTGGCATGAACAACCACCTATCAGAAATGAGAGCTGGAAAGGGTGCCGAGGAGCAGTGCGTCTACCTAGGTAATACCGTGTCTAGGTCATTCTACGTGATTTTATCTTCATACGCAGTCTGAAGATAAACACAGTTTCTGCTGCACCTCTTCCCCAAAAACTGGTGCACTCCAGCCACCTGAGGGGGCTCGCCTCAGTCCCCAGAACTGAGGTTACAAAGGGAGAATTTTTAATGACTCTTATGCCTGTGGCTCTAGAGTTCCCCAAACATCTTAGGCAAAGAGCAATGAACAGCAGCCAGTAGCACGTGGCCACGTGTGTGCCGCTGTCCACAAGGACTCAGCAAAGCAGAACAGACTGGAACAGTTAAGAGCTGGCCACACACACGTCCCCACAATGCTGGCTGCTACCGTTCATTCCTTGTTGCAGAAAACGTCGTTTGTTTTCAAAGCCAGCCCTACTACTCAGTCATCATTTAAACACTAGACTGTCCAATGTTATGAATGTTTTTAACAGGTCTCAAGCAACAGCTGATAAGGCATTCATCTCTTACAGATACGACAGTTCCGTGGAAAACCTTGAGACAGGCCTCTCTGCCCACCGCCGTGTATGAAGATAAAAAATGCAGTTGCTCCTGCACCTCCTCCCTCAAGACTGGTGAGCTCCAGTGACCCGAGGTGGCTCGCCTCAGGAGAGTGGACGCTTCCTCACCAAGGGACCAGCCTCAGTGGCCCATTAGGAGCACAACGAAATGATTCTGACCCATGGTCCCTCCGGACAGCAGGTGCCTAGATCGGTGATCGGGGAGTGGCCAAGTGCACCTGAGCCAGCTTCTCCTGGAGGGGACGCTCCGGTCAGCAGCACCAGCCTCCCGACGCCACCACGTCACCTCCACTCCATCAATGTTTAGGCAAGCCACAACAGGGCCCCACGCAGCATCGTTTCATCCCCGCAAGGAACACAAGGACAGTACAGGAGCCCCACACGGACCCCTGGTCTCCGCAGGCAGCCAGCTACGTCTTGCTTCACCGCAGGAGCGTGGCGGCGGGGCCGTGGCCACCCTGGAACTTGAGGCTCTGCAGGTTGATGTAGGCCCCGTGCCTGAGCAGGGTCTCCACCGTCTGTGCGTGCCGGCCCTGGGCGGCCAGGTGCAGTGCACTGAGCCCCTGCTCGTCGAACAGGTCGATGACGTCGGTGCTGACCAACTCCTCCACCACCTCTGAGTGCCCGTGGGCGGCAGCCAGGTGCAGCGCCGTCTGGTTCAGGGGTCCCCGGGCCAGCACATTGGCCTTCTCCTCAACGAGGAGCTTGACAGTGGCCAGGTGTCCGTTGCGGGCAGCCAGGTGCAGGGCAGTGTAGCCGTCCGAGGTCACAGCCTCCTTGCCGGCGCCCCGATGCAGGAGCAGCCTGGCGGTGCTGGTGTGCCCCGTCTCGGCAGCCACATGCAGGGGCGTCTGTGCCAGCATGCTGCAGACATTGACGTCGGAGCACAGGTCGATGAGGATGCGGGCCACGCGGTAGTGCCCGCGCTGTGCAGCCAGGTGCAGGGGCGTCCTCCCGTCCAGCGTCTGCGCGTTCACGCTCACCCCCGGCTGCTTGGCCAGCAGCTTGACGATGGGCAGGTGGCCCTGCCAGGCCGCATAGTGCAGCGGCAGCCAGGCGTCCTTGCCCGGCAGGCTCACGTCCACGCCTCGGCGCAGCAGGATGCGCACGATGTTCTCCTGCCCATGCTGGCAGGCCACGTGCATGGGCGTCCGGCCCTCGAAGTCCACCTCGTTGACTGAGGCATTCTTCTCCAGCAGCAGCCGCGTGCTAGACTCGTCCCCGCTCTGGGCGGCAAAGTGGAGGGCCGTCCACTGGTCCTCATCCTTGGCGTTGACGCTGATCTTCCGTGCCAGCAGGAGCTCCACAACGCCCCGCCCCCGCCTCTCCACGGCCGTGTGCAGCGGGGTGGAGCCCCTGCGGTTGGTCAGGTTGGGGTTGGCGTTGTTGAGCAGCAGCCACTTGACGCACTCCTCCTGCCCGGCCTCCACCGCCAGGTGCAGCAGGCTGGCGCCGCCATCCAGCACCAGGTCCACGTCCTGTGGCTGCAGGATCTTCATCAGCTTGCTGGTGTCCCCAGACACGATGGCATCCACGAGCTTCTTCTTCTGGACGTCTGTGGTGCCCAGATCTGCAGGGAGAGGAGAGGCAAGGGTCAGAGCGTGGCTGCACACCCAGGGACGTGGCGTCTCGGGGAACCTGGCTGTGGCCCTCAGCGGGAGGAGCGCCATAGCCTCCAGGCTGCTTGCTGGTCACCTGACCATGTTTGAGCGCTGTCTGTGCCTCCTTATAAGGTTGGTCCTAGTGGGGAGCCCCAGGGCAGGCCAGCGAATGTCTCCCAGGTGCTCCTTAGTGGGTTAACAGAACAAAACCGGCCCTCACTGTCCTGCAGGGTGGTGAGCCCCCTTGGTGCTTAGAGATGGTAGTGACCTCAGACATTCCTTCATTGAAGAAAGAAGAAAAAAGGGCACAGACTAAAAAGACCAGGCAGGAGCCCCCTCACCTGGAAGCCTTGACACCTGCGATGCCCCAGGCCTAGCGGCCTGCAGCTGCTGCCCAAAGCTGGAAGGAGCAGCTACAGCTCCTGCCCCACCTCAAAGTGGCACCTCTGGACCTGGGGAGGTCGAGAGGCACATTTTCTGATAATCCTGAAGGGAACGAGCCTCTCGTTTCAGGAGTACGTCAGTCCAGCACTCAGGATGAAAAGTTTTATTTACCACAAAAATCCTACTGTCGTGTCTGGAATTCCGAGTCCCTGAAGCGACTCTCCACCCTCATGTGAAGCACAGGGGACATGGAAGGAGGTGGGGTCAAGGCGTTAAGAAAATGGACCCTCCCAGTCAGGCTCAGTGTTTCAACACCGGCATTCCAAGTTGAGCCAGGAAAGTAATCCTCTCTTGAGCTTGAAAACAAGATGTCATTTCAGAGTACTAGACCCAAAGAGAATGTTCTAGAACATATTTATTTTTTTTTGAGATGGAGTTGCGCTCGTTACCCAGGCTGGAGTGCAATGACACGATCTCAGCTCACCACAACCTCTGCCTCCTGGGTTCAAGCAATTCTCCTGCCTCGGCCTCCCGAGTAGCTGGGATTACAGGCACGCGCCACCGTGCCCAGCTAATTTTTGTATTTTTAGTAGAGACGGGGTTTCGCCATGTTGACCAGGATGGTCTCGATCTCTTGACCTCGTGATCCACCTGCCTCAGCCTCCCAAAGTGCTGGGATTATAGGCGTGAGCCACCGCACCCAGCTCTAGAACATATTTCTTCATGGGCGATGGGCCACCGTGAACGGAGAGCCCACACATGCGAAAGGCCCGACCCGGCCTTGTAAGGTTTTAACACCAAGCCACCCTCGCAAACTACCTGTGAGGGCGGAGCTCTTCTCACTCAGCGAATCCTGCCATTTTACGTTAACTTTGATGGCTTTTGTGTTTGGAAGGTGCTTTTTTCCCTCTCCCGGCCCCCGGGTGCTGGGCCTGGTGCTCATTCTGGCCTCCTCTCTGCCAGATGCAGGGATCAGATGTGGTCCTGTCCTGGCACAGCAGTGTCTGAGCAGAGGGTGCAGGACTGCCATCCCCGAGGCAGGAAGCCCAGCACGGAGTGGGGCTCAACTCCTCCCGGGCTCACTGGACTGGGTGGGGCTTTTCATCTGTAGCCTGAGGGCAGCCTCTGCCCATGGCATTGGCACAGGCAAGACAGCTGCATGAGCTGGTGATGTGGCCTGTTCCCCTCACATGCTAAGTGACACAGGACCCAGCCAAACGCCTAACACTCAAAACTAATTAGTTAAGACAGAGAGAACACAAAGCAGCATTCTTTCCGGGTCAGGAAACTGTCCCCTTGATTCTGTGTAGCTGCCCACTGAGTCCAGTCAACTGTCCCGCCAAGCCCTGCACCTCTCGGGACACAAAGCAGTCCCCACTCACCACTAGTCGAAGGCTCCCGCTCAAAGGACAGCGACAGCGATCCTCTGGAAGAGAAAGCAGAGTCCACCGAGGACACCCCCGAGAGCCTCTTGCCGCTGCCGGTCGATGGCAGCTTGGACTCAGAGGAGCTGCGGCTGAGCTCCTCCGGGCCCTCGACAGCCTGGGAAACTCCGGAGTCCAGCTGCGAGAGCAGCTCAGAGAGGCTGTGGTCATTATCGAAGGTGGGGGCGGAGGCCCGCTTGAGCCTCGAAGACACAGGCACCTGCGAAGACGCAGAACGGGGACAGGTGAAGACCCCGAATGGCCCGCCTGTGTGACACAAACACCAAAGAGCCAGGTGGGCCATGGGAGCGAGGTGGGGGAGGAAAGGACCCTGGAAGCAATGTAGATGACGGATCAGCTTCCACATCCGCACAGCTAGGAGCTCAAAGACGGAGCTATGAAGGCTGGCACGGCCCACTCAGCACAGACATCTTCAGGAAAGATCGACTTCATTAAAGTGCAAAATCCAGCCTCAGGCAGCTCCGGATACCGCCTGCTCAGGAGCACCGCACACCCAAACAAAGGTAGACGGTGTCGAGCTAGAGTGAGAAGCATGCGTGGCGGGGCACAGCCTGCCCAGCACAGGCCAGCATTAGCAGGAAACCAGAGGACAGAGAGGAACTGGGCAGGATCCCCATGTGTAGCCACAACTGCCACCTCCCCGCGGAGCCACGTGGGGCTGGCCTGGGGACTGTGTATGAACAAGGGACGGGGGAAGGGCCCAGCCACAGGGGCGAGGGCTGATCCAATCCAACGTACACCAATGGGACCTTTTAAAAGGGTCTCGCTTCAGGGACTGGAGGGCAGGTTTCTGGTGAGTGGAATCTGACAGGATTTCACGCCCCTTCCCTTAGGCACGCCTGTTTGCTCCAGGTCCCCACCCTTCGGGGGACGGCTCAATGTCCTGCACTTTTGCTGGGTGTTCCGAGCAACCTCCACATGTAGGCTGCCTTCCCTCCCTTATCAGGGCCCAAGTCTGCCTCTTTATCAGCAGCCCCCTTTGCTCCCAGACTCACTGGCACATGTACACCTTTACGTTTAGAAAGTGGGCACACCCTGCCTGTTTCCCGATCTCCTGAGCTTACACCAACAGCCTGGGAGCAATTGCCCAACACCAGAGAACATGTTACGAAGCTCACTTACCAGGCTCTGCCCCACAGGTCTGCCCCCGTCTCTACCTGAAAGGCTATTGAGCCAGCCTTGGCACTTGGAATTTCTCATCACATCTGAAATCACCTCGGTGGCACTCATCAGAGTACAGGCCACTTATGAGCAGCTATGAAGGGACTGGATCGCCAAAGACACCCACACACCAGCTCTCCCTCCCCGGCTGAGGCTGGGCCTCCTGATCCCGTGGTGCCACACACATCGCAAGAGTGGCTATTTGGTGTCAGGGAAGCCCTTACACCACTCACACAAAGTCACACAGGAGTGGGGGCTGGGATGCAGCGGGGCAGGGGACCTGAGCCCCTGTGGGACCTACGCTTCTAATGGAGTTGGGTGCCGGATGGGCTCAGAGGAGAGGCAGAGGGGTCCGGGTGGAAGGGGGTCTGCACAGAGGAGAGGTGGTTTGGAAACCCCTCCCTGGAAGTCGAGGAGACAAAAGACCCCTGCGGGAGGGGCCCGTTACCTCACTCCTGGGCTCCGGGGGGCTTTTCACGTCCAGATCATGAGCAGTTTCTTTCACTTCATCATCAGGCCTTTCACACAGGTCCTCGGTTTCAGAAGTAATTTCTTTTGGGGAGAAAAGGGGACATGTTACTCGGATGACAACTTCTACATACACACGTTCTATTTAAACGCTGGGCCTCCAGGTGCTGGGGATTTCTCACACACCTCAGCCCAGGCTGAGCTCACCAGGCAAGCCCAGGAGCCCCCCATGGGCGATTTGCCGGCCAAACCCAGCCCCCTATCAGTAATCATTTGCAGGCCTCACCAGACTCAAAGCAGAAGTCTTCCCGGGGGAGCCCCACCTGCCAGATGCAGGGAGCAGAGCGGCCAGCACCTGGCAGGTAAGCTCCCCATGCACGCATTTTCTGCCATAAGCTTTAAATGCAAACCTATCCCAGAGACACATCTTTCCCAGGAAGTCAATTCCCCAAGAGAAGGGCGACGCCTCCAGCCACCGGCCAGGTGAGTCTGCGAGAAGAGCATGGCTGCACCTGAACCTCAGGCTCCCGAACAGACTCCTCTGCGCAGCAGGGCTCGGAGCAGGGGGCAGATGGTTGGAGGTGACTCAGTTCCAGCCGCCGTAGCCCAGCCACGGGTACCAGAGGCCACAGGCAGGTGCAGGGCTCATTTTGGCCCACCTGTTACATGCCAGGTTCCTCACCCAGGTCTGGTCCCTGCCCCTGCCTTGGCCATCACCTCTGTCTCCTGTGACACCTGCAGAGCGTGCCAGGGAAACCCCGGGGTGCTCACCTTGGAAGGTGGGCCGGACTCGCGGGTCCCCCTGCCAGCACCGCTGCATGAGGCGCATCAGGTGGCTGCAGGCACGTGGCCGGGCTCTGCACACAGGCGGCAGCTCGGGGCGGTGGCCCTTCACCACCTTCACCATGATGTGCAGGATGTTCTTCTCATCTGCCAAGGGAAGAGCAACAGTCAGGGGCTCTGCGGGGCTGCGCGGCAACATCTCACCCTCAAGAGGAAACAACACACTCGCCAGGGGCCACAATGGGGCCGGCCCCACACCATCCCAGGGAGCCGGCGTCCCTCCAGCTTCACAGCCAGAGCTTCCTGTAACCCTCATCCTCACGGGGCACGATGCTCTCCCTGTAACCCTCATCCTCAGGGGGCACGGTGCTCTCTCGTCCTGGTTGTGAAATCCACCTCCTTCCCTGGGTTCTGAGCTACCAGATGGAGCCAATGTGTTTGGTCACTGAGCAGATCTTTCTGGGCATCCCATCCAAGGGAAGATGAGGTTCAAGAGAGAACAGTATCTTATGAGGCTCTTCCATCAATGGCCCACACCAGAAAGGGAACGAGGCTCACGCACCATGGAGGAGCCGTGGCGCCCTGCACCCATGGGACCCAACTCTGTCTACAGTCCGAAGACGGCTTCCTCAGTTCCAACTCCAGTCCCAGCTCAGGCCCCCAGCTGGCACCCCCTGCAGAGGCACCAGGTTTGGGGTGTGGGAGGGGTCTTTCCCTTCAATTCACAATGTGGGGCCCCGCCTGTCCTTTCCGACCTCCTTCACAAGCATGCGTGGGCCCCAGCATACTATCATTATTATTGCCATGACATCTACCCAGACTGGGAAGGGCCCAGGGTGGCCTTCAGTGGGTCAAATTCTTTTTTCTGCTCAGCCTGGAACCCTCGAGGTGGACTTCAAGCTTCTCGTTCCCCCTCCAGATCCAAACAGGCAGCCCACAGAATGGCAGCTCTTTGGAGAGACCATGTGCCTCAGCAGGGGCAGAAAAATCAGCCGAGAATTACCCACAGCTGCCAGGATTCCATACAGCATTTTGCTCCACTTTCCCATTAAATCTTGTGCAATAAATATCTTAAGTATTTGACAGGTTATTTCCATGATTGTTCAGACTTCCAAAACCAACCGATCCTCTAAATAAAATGAAAGCGAACTGAAGGAAACACCTGGGATACTTCCTGCTGCCAAACACAGACTGGAAAAGCTGGGGAGAGGCCTTGTTCTCCTGCACCTTGGACCCCTCCTAGCTATTAACCCATTGATACTTGAGATTGCAATTTTTTGAATTTGAAAAGTCAGACCTTGGCGATGACCTTGAGCAGATTATTAACTCCCAAATGCTTGGCATTCCAATAATGGAACACTGGGCATATTCGGCAATAAAGCACAGGGGCTTGAGCCTTGACCCGTCCCCTGTGCCTGGCTTCGGTGTCACATGTATCAGACCCCTCAGACCACCCAGCACACCACCACATTTCACAGGCATTCGGACCATAGGCCACTGTTTGGGAGAATGCACAGAAGGCAAGAAAGGTAACGGGCGCTCAGACGACGGACACCTGCCGGCAGAGGCCTGGTGAAGCATGTCCACACTTTCAATTAGCATTCTTTTAAAGCTCCCAGGATGGCCAGGTGTGGTGGCTCATGCCTGTAATCCCAGCACTTTGGGAGGCTGAGGTGGGCGGATCACCTGAGGTCAGGAGTTTGAGACCAGACTGCCCAACATGGCGAAATCCTGTCTCTACTAAAAATACAAAAATTAGTCAAGCATAGTGGCAGATGCCTGTAATCCCAGCTACTCGGGAGGCTGAGGCAGGGAGAATCGCTTGAACACGGGAGGCAGAGGTTGCAGTGAGCTGAGATCACGCTACTGTACTCCAGCCTGGGCAACAGAGCGAGACTCTCAAAAAAAATTAAAAAGCTGCCAAGCTACTCGATCTTGCGATGCTGGGAAGATCTCTTCTCACCCAGCACCTTCCCCACACATTGGCTCCTAGTCTGAGCCCCAACTAGCAAGGGGCTAAGCCTTGACTCTCACCTTTATTTTTAGACATTTTAGGTCACACCAAAAACTGCCATGAGTAGCCTGGAAACGTTTTTAGAGGAAAGGGAAATCTCTCTAAAAAGCTAAAAACACACTTATTTTTATGATAAATAAGGTATGGTAACTTTGAAGACAGTGTTCAGAGCAGTGGCTGCCTGGCAGAGGCAGGAACCACCACTACTCTCTAGCTGGGCAGGGGGGCACGCCCACGTGCAAATCCACAGCAATGGGCAGCTCGGGTTGGTTTCATAAGCACGTGGGTATACAGAATGCTCCCGAACTTCATGCTTAACACAGCGACATGCTAAGCTTTGTTATGTATATTTTACCCCATTTTTTTAAAAAGTGAACAAACAAAAAGAACAGATGGAAATACCAGCACAGGCAAAGCCCTGGAGACAGAGAACAGACGGGTGGTTGCTGGGGCTTGAGCAGGAGGAACGGAGAGGGACTGTGGAATGGGCATGGGCTTTGCCTTTGGGCATGATGAGAATGTTCTGGAACTAGACAGTGGTGATGCTTGTTCAACAGTGCCAATGTACTTAATGTCACTGAATCATAGACTTTCAATGGCTGACATGACCAATTTTATGTTATATACATTTTACTATCCAAAAAAAATCTAGCTGGCACCTAAAAAAATTCCATTGAACAGGCCCCTTCAGATCTGTGCACTTTCCTGCATGCAAATTATACCACAGAGCAGCACCTGTGGGAGCGTGGGTCACAGGCCCTGTTTTAGGACAGAGAAAGGGCAACAAGACATCCCCCCATTATTCCAGGAAAGACACGCACACTACACCTCCAAGACGGGTCCACTCACCTGCAAACGGCTTCTTCTGTGTGAGCACACTCCAGATGACGATGGCAAAGCTGCGGGAGAAACCAGGCGCGTTAGCGTCTGACGGCCAGAGACTGGAAGCCGAAAGCTCTCACCCTCAGCAACAGGTGTGAAGAAACCTGCTCTGAAGTTTTCCAAAGACAGAGCCACGACACTGAGATAGTTCTCCTATTTTACAAAGAGGAAACTCTCTACAGTGAAGCCCAGCAAGCTGACGGCTCAGATGTCAGACAGACTCAAGTAACTCCACCAACGGGGCTGCAGGTCTTCAGGCAGCGGGAGGGACTCCCAAAGGGGGTGCCACCCTAGGCGGGGAGCGAGCGACCTCCTGGGGACAGCACCTGCATGCCTATCACTGCCTCTCAAGCGCCGGGCACAGAGCATCTGCACAGGCATTTACTGAAGAAATGGATGAGTAGGTGAATAAATGAATGGGCTACTCCCATGCCCCCCCAACAATGATTTTTCATTCTCTGAAACATGGATTCCAATTCCTAACAGGCTCGCTGGGATTTCATCATCGGAGGGTTGTTAAAGAAAGCGCATAGAACACGTGAGGCAATCCGGTCGAACGCCTGGAAGCTTTCTTAGGGGGCTGTTTAGAAATACACAGATGTGTCAGGGATATGTTCATGTACATTATTCTGGATACACCAAAAAAGTATCCAAATCTAAAAAACAAACACAAAAAAACAAGTCCAAAACCTGATCTGCCACGGGTCAGAGCTGGCGAGAGTGGCTGTTTACAGAGATACCCAATTCACCATCGAAAACTGGTTCAAGCTGCAGGTTCAAAAGTTCAAACTCCAAAATAAATGGAGAGGCTCTTACTCTCCCCAAACTCTACAAGCTGTGACTAGTCTCCAAAGTGACACTTCAGGCAACTCTCAGCTTAAAGCCCCAGCTAAGCACATGCACAATGACTACTGTCAAACCAGTCGGCCTGGGCTGCAGCGGTGGCCATGACAAAAAGCAGAGCTCAAATGCTGGGTCAGACCCGCAGAGCTGGGGTGAGGGCCGCAGTGGGAGACTTAGTGCCTGCTCACATGCTCCCACCCACTTTTCTTCTCCAAAGTCTGTGCGATTAAGACCTTTACAGTTTGAAAAAGGAAGGCACCAGGTAACCTGGATATTGATATCTGAGCAACAAAGGTAATTGCATGAAGGAGATGAGCTGTTCACCTCACAAAATCAGAGTGAATTTCAGAAAGTGCAAACACGTGCACACAGACACCCAGACCACTGAAGGCGGCAGGTCCTTCCAGCAGACAAGCCTGAGACCCACGGGTCACAAAAACACCGAGGCTCCAGCAGTGCAGGGCTCTCAGTGTGGCTCTGCTGTGTGCCTGGGACCACTCCTCCTCCTCGGCCAGCAGCACTCACAGCAAAGAAATCCCCAAACTCTTCCAACACCACCCCTGTCATTTTTTTTTTTTTTTTTTTTTTTTGGAGACAGAGTCTGGCTCTGTTGCCCAGGCTAGAATCCAGTGATGCCATCATGGCTCACTGCAGTCTCCACCTCCTGGGCTCAAGTAATCCTCCCACCTCAGCCTCCTGAGTAGCTGGAACTACAGGTGCATGCCACCATGCCAGGCTAATTTTTGTATTTTTTGTTGAGACGAGGTTTCACCATGTTGCCCAGACTGGTGTCAACTCCTGGGTTCAAGCGATCCTCCCGCCTCAGCCTCCCACAGTGCTGGGATTATAGGCGTGAGCCACTGTACCTGGCCTGAACCCCACTTCTGACTGGCAATAAGAGGCCTTTCTGAAAGCTGCAGCTCAGGGCATGAAGCTTCAAGGTTCGGAGCCCCTGGCCTCTGTGCGGGGCGGGGAGCGGCATGTCACATACCTGTATACGTCGTGCTTGGTGTCGAAGAGCCGACTCTTCTCCCTGATGCGCTCCGGAGGGAGGTAGGCGATGGTGCCAAACAGGCCATCCATGCTGAGGTCATGTGAGTGGGACAGCCCGTTGCACTTGGCCAGCCCAAAATCAGAGATCTGCAACACAGCCATGGAGCGGGCTCGTTAGCCTCCAACAGTGATGCTTTGATGCTTTATCAAAAGCTCCCTTTGGCAATCCCAGAGGGCGGGTGAGAGCTTTCCAGGAGCGCTGAGAGCCCGCCCCATGCCTCTCCAGGCAGCCCTGCCCCCTGCACCGAGGGGCAGATTCTGGGGCAGAAGCAAGCCTGGAGGCTTTGGTTAAAGGATCAGGCTGTAAGGAAGGAATTCTCTGGAACAGAACTCGGGAAGAATTAGAATCCACCTTCTGTAACTCATCATGTTTGCCATTGTGGTGACAGCCAGTTGGCATAAAGGGGAATAGGCAAGCCTTAGAGGGTTCAGGTAAACAGCAGTGCATGTGAAGATCAGGTCTGCTCCTAGAGAAGCCGGGGAGCCAGTTGTGCAACCTGCCAGCTGGGAAGGCTGGCGGGCAAGTGGCTGCAAGTCCTTTAAAGGGAAACACACCTTCAGAAGCTCTTTAAACTTGAAAGCAAACAAAGCACACGCCTGGCAGCCCCATCCATCTAGGGTGTTTTGTGATCAGCAGACACTAGCTGGCTGCTTCAAATACATGCATTCAAGTGAAGGTCTGCTAGGCCCAGGCCCCAGGGAGCACCGGCCACCAGCTCCTCCAGGAACGCCCTCGGAGTCTGCACTCGGGGGAGGCAGGCCTCAGGTCTCCTTCCAGCAAAGGTGCCCTTGGAGCTCACTAGATGCCCCTTCCCCAGGCTGACCTCTCTGTGGAGGATGGCAGCATCCCCTTTTCTGCCAGTGTCCTCTCCTCTCCAGTGTCACTCAGACCCCTTTGAAGCTGCTGAGACAGTGTGTGGGAGAAGCCACAGCTCATTAGTATTAATGGGACTCTGAATCCAGGGGGGGTACCGCCCTCAACTCTCCTTCAAGGCATATGGATTTTTTAAAAAAACCTTTTCATTAACTCCTGGGCTCTTCTCAAACACACCCATGGAGTGACAGGAAATGAGGCTGAGTCAGGCCTTCATTCTGGGCTGGCCGTGCCCAAGCGGTGAGCCAATGGGGCTGCTGTCATCAGCACAGCAGGGAGACTTTATGACTGGGCTTCCAGGATCCTGAGCACCCCCGCAGGGAGTGGGGGGAGGCCTGCGAGAAGAGACTGGCCTCCTCTGCAGCCAGCAGCACCAGGACAAGGCCCCGACCCCCAGCAGCTCTCATTTCCTCTCACTTCTGTTGGTCCCAGGGCCTTCAGGCCTGCACCGCCCTCAAAGAGCCACACTCCTTCACCCCAGGGAAAGCGCCAGCTCCCCAGAACACCACCATCACCTGATCCTGTAAACCTCGATGGCAGCCGAACGCTGGGATACAATAATGTGTCCTAACTCTCAGTATAAGCTCAAGAGCACAGGAAGCTTCAGTACAACCGTCATCAGCGGCTTCAAAGGTTTCAAATTCAGAAATGAGTTGAACAATGAGAACACAAGGACACAGGGAGGGGCATATCACACACGGGCCCTGCCGAGAGGTGCAGGGAGAGCGTCAGGACAAACACCTAGTGCATGCAGGGCTTAAAACCTAGACGATGACCTAGAGGGCTGACGGGTGCAGAAACCCACCATGGCACACGCACACCTGTGTAGCAAACCTGCACATTCTGCACACGTATCCCGAAACTAAAAGTAAAGAAAGCATCACACTCTTTCCAGGCATCCTTCTCCCCTTGTATGGTTGACTACAGGAGAAAAGCATCTCCCTCCCACCGTCAGCTAAGGATCAGACTCGCTGTTCTAATCTTGCCTGTACAAGTTAGAGTTCCGTGGGCCTGGGCGATTAGCCTCTCTGTGCCTGTTTCCTTTTTTCATAAAAGGAGGCAATAAAAGTAGCTTTGTTGTGAAAATAAAATGAGATCTAGTATCATTTTAAAAAGAAGAAAAGAAAAGGAAGATATGAGAGGGGCTGAGGCACAGAGGTCTCAGCCTCTTCTCCTCCTCTGTGTCTTTGTCAGAAAGAGCCAGCTCCTCCAAACCATACTTGGTGAGAAGAAAACGAGGCAAAATTCTCTGTGAAACCTCTGGCAACAGAATACAAGCTTGGGATTGAGAATTCTGGCAGGGTCGCTGACCCTCTACGTTCTCCTCCCTCCACGGCTGCATTTCCCCTCCGCCCTTCCTCATCGTACCTCCCAGGGCCGCCCCTCGCCCCCGTCCTCAGCGGCCAGCCACCGCCACCATGGCAACCACCCTGACCAGCAAATGCCTCACAGCTTCCAAACACTCTTCAGCACCCGACTCTGACTCTGACGCTGCATCTCCGAGAGTTGAGGGCTCACAGCTGCCCCCAAGCATGTGGCCCTTCAACATCAAGGTCCAGCTGTCAAGACTGAGAAAGCAGCCTGCAGGGGCTTCGCTGGCTTTCAAAGAAAGACACAGCAGGTCGTTATCTGCTCTAAAGAAGACACAGCAGGACGTGACCCACGTGTAAGCCTTTGAAAAGCGTGTGTTCCTGGCAAACCGGACACATGAAAGCAGCCTGAGATGTTAGACTAACATTTCGTTTTTAACTTGAAATCGATTCTAACTAATATTTTACTATTGGTATTTAGTGTATTTAATGTCGAGTAACATCAAGCATTGGCTTGATACTGTTACTTTATATACTGTTTCTATGTTATACTGTGTGAAGCAGACAGCTGCTGTGGCATTCTTAGTTTCACTCAATCCCTGGACACCGGGGTAGCCCGTCTCAGAGGCAAATGTCAGGGCTGGAATGGCAATCTACAGTCTAATTTCAGGATTCTAGATTAAACTATTTCTGCTTTGAGTAACTATCTACTGAGGACACCCAGACACCCAGTGGCCAGTCCACACACAGCTTCCACACTTCGTCCTCAGGAACGAAAGTGCTGACTCTCAGATCCCCAACAAACACTGCCTGCTGCGCTCTACACACAGCAGCTATTTCTAAGAAAGAAGCAGCATGTAATGTAAATCCATTTTCTGTTTGTTTCTGGGCTTCTTGATGGTGACTAACACACCTGATTAAGAAGGGAGTCACATCAAAGCAATCTCTCCTGCGGCCTGTCAGGGTACACAGGGCCCTAAGAGATCCCAGGGGCACCATGCAGATGTCCCATCACTTCCTGGCCAGCCCCCGAGAGCCTTCCACAGCAGCCTCCCTGAGAAAGCAGGTCCAGGCAGCATCCGCCCGCTGCAGCCGTCCTTACAGACAGAGAAGCCCAGCTGCCTGCTACCCCGGCAGGAAACCCGGAGCTCTCCCTGTGTCTCCTGGGCTGTTTCCTTCACCTAAAGGCTCTGCTGCTGCCTGCCCGATTCCTGAGGGCAGATAAAGCCCAGCCCTGTGTAGGCCCACCCCCAGGAGCACTCCCACCCCATCCCACAGGACTGCCTCCAGGCCCTGCCTATGGCCACATACTCTGCCCCCAAGTGATCGCTGTATGTGGTGGTCACTTGGTTTCTTTCATGTCAATCATAGTGGCAGCCCAGGTAAAAATTAAGGTCTGTGGAGCCTACAGGATCGTGTTCTGGTCTCCACTATGTGACTTACAGCTGGGCGATCCTGGCTGCTAATTTAACCACTCTAAGCCCAGACTCGGTGAGAAGCAGAGGCCACTGTCCATCCTGCACGTCTGCTCTGAGGATGAGGGCAGCTCCCGCAGGGGACGCCTCTGGCACACCCTTCCTGGTATTGAGTGCATGCTGGACAGCAGACCTTCCTAGTCATTAGGGCCCCAGGGCCTGCACTACCTGGGAAGAAGCCTGTAAACGTTGGCAGGAATGGAGGGTCCACATGTGAAGCCCAGCCCTGCCCACCACAGGAAACAGGAATGCCAGTACATGAGCAGATGCAGAAACCACCCTAGAGCCCATTTGAGCCAAGTCACTTGACTTGTCTCCATTATCTCAATTTCCTACTTCACTTAGCAGGACGGTGCTGAAATCTTCTAGCTGAAATCATATTACTGGGCAACACCTACCTAGGAAACAACTTATAATTACGGCCCAAAGTGAAAATTTGGCCTCCCTGCTGCCGCCCTGGCTGAGCCAGGCACGCGAGGTGCACTCGGCTGCACAGTCCGCACAGGGAGTGGCCATGCGCTTGCCACACGGGCCGCCACGCCCATCCCACCCAAGAGGTCAGGGGCAGGGCCAGGCCCTGAATTCAGGTCTCTCCTAATTAATGGTCCAGCCACGAGAGAGGCCTGGAAGTGCCATGCCACTAGGAGCAGCAGTGCAGCCAGCGCAGGCAGGGGACTCCTCTGCTTGTCCCCTTCGAGAACTGCATGGATCCGGGTCAAGGCTCTTGGCTCCTTCTCGCTCCCAGGGAAGACACCAGTGTTATGTGGACCAGCCATTCACCCCGGAGCCTCTGGAGAGCATGCGAACATCACCGCATAGGGAAAAACCACGTCAGGTGTAACCACGACGTGTCAACAACAGTACAGGCCTGGCCATGAAAGCCAGCAAAGGAGATAGATGCAAAGGTGGTGCTGACACCTGCCAAGGCCCAGCAGCGACACTGCTTCCCGGTTATATTGTCCGTCTCACTTTTCTGTTTCAAAAAGCATCACGAAGCCAAAGCAAGCTCCAGCTCCCAGGCCACGCTGACACAACGTGCTGCCAACCCACACTCTCCACCCCTCCTGACAGCCTCTTCCGCAGCACTTGAAGGACCCCATTGCAGGGAACCCCCACATTCCCATCACCCCGAGGCCCTGAAAACAGAGGAAATTCTCACCTTCATTGCAGAGCCTGAGGTCTCACAAGGACATACCTGGCCGACAGGCTGATTTCATAAGAATGAAACCCACAAACCTGTAACTTTTTCTAGAATGAGTCATATGCCAGGATTTGGGGAAGTAGCCCCCACGTTCACCAAGCCACCCTGCAGCTACACGGTGGTGGTTCCATACCGCCCAGGACAGGCTCAGACGCCCAGCGTCCTTATGCTGCAAAGGCCTTGGTTTCAAGTTCTTTCCTCCGAGAAGAGCCACCTCCTCTCCCACCTTATCCCAACCTCAGGGCTTCATCCCTGGATACCCTGCTCCCCAAGACCCAGGTCCTCCCTGCCCAGCTCCCTTGGGCACCGTGCGGGTCCCCACCTTGACATGGTAGTGGGCATCCAGCAGGATGTTGGCGGGCTTGAGGTCCAGGTGCAGGAGCGGCGGGGACATGCAGTGCAGGAAGTTCATGCCCACTGCGGTCTCGTGGATGACGCGAAACCGCAGATCCCATGGCAGCGGCTCCGCGGCCAGCAGCTTCTCCAGGGAGCCCGTCTCCATGTACTCCATGACCAGGCCGACGGGCTCGTGGCAGATACCGTACACAGGGAGGATGTAACGAAACTTGGCCATCTCCATCTTCTTGGCTTCTTCCAAAAGCTCCAGGCGCTCCCTGGAAAAGTTCAAAGGCATGAAGAACATGCAGTGGTCACTCAGCCACAAGCACGAGCAGCACCCGGGCCCGAAGATGACCGGCTGCAGAGGGCTGAGCCAATGCCTCAAGAGCACACACGCGGGGCACGCATGAACGTCACAGTGCTAATGCAGGCTTTGCAGAGTCTCAGTCCCGAGCTGCTGAGAATGTTCTCAGAAGTGAGGTAGAGGGAATTCTAATCATTTTACAGGTACCATTGACAACACGTATGGAGGGTCCACCTGTGTGAATGATAATTCCACAGGCAGCCATGAGCCAAGGCTTGGGAGTCTCAGAGTCTGCAGGTGCAGGCAACAATCCCTTCTCCTGAGGAGGAAAAAGAAGTTGAGGTTCTACTCAAAGTTGTAACTAGGCTGGGCACGGTGGCTCACGCCTGCAATCCCAGCACTTGAGAGGCCGAGGCAGGTGGATCACCTGAGGTCAGGAGTTCGAGACCATCCTGGCCAACATAGTGAAACCCTGTCTCTACTGACAATACAAAAATTAGTTGGGCATGGTGGCAGACGTCTGTAATCCCAGCTACTCGGGAGGCTGAGGCAGAAAAATCACTTGAATCAGGGAGGCAGAAGTTGCAGTGAGCCAAGATCATGCCATTGCACTCCAGCCTGGGTGACAGAGGGAAACTCCATCTTAAAAAAAACCAAAAAACATTTTTAAAAAGTCGTAACTAGTTATTCAAGGAACCCAACTCACCTTCTTGGTTTAAGCCCAATACTTGAGTTGGCCCAGTTAGTCCAGAATCCAACCTCATACTCAAACTAATCCAACCAGCCATTTTTTTTAAATAAAAAATATAGGCTGGGTGTGGTGGCTCACACCTGTAATCCCAGCACTTTGGGAGGCCAAGACAGGCAGATCATGAGGTCAGGAGTCCAAGACCAACCTGACCAACTGGTGAAACCCCGTTGTCACTAAAAATACAAAAATTAGCCATGCATGGTGGCATGTGCCTGTAATCCCAGCTACACAGGAGGCTGACGCAGAAGAATCACTTGAACCCAGGAGGCGGAGGATGCAGTGAGCTGAGATCACACCACTGCACTCCAGCCTGGATGACAGAGACTCCATTTCAAAAAAAAAAATTGATGTATATATATATATATATATATAGACACACACATATATACACACACATGTAAAATAGATATAACATAGTACTTATCATTTTAGCCATTCACAGGTGTACAATTCCCTGGCATTACACACATTCATAATGTGGAACAACCATCACTACTCTCTACACCCAAAACTTTTCCATCATCCTCAATGAAAACACTGCACCCATTAACCAGTAACTCCTTCCCTCACCCCCATCCTCAGTAACCTCTTTGCAAGCATATAAAATGTGTCCTTCTATGTCTGGCTAATTTCATTAAAGCATGTTTTCGGGGTCTATTCACACTGTAACATATATCAAAACTTCCTTTTCATGGCTGAGTAATATTCCGCTGCGTGAATACACCGCCTGTTTTTGTCCAGTCAGCTGCTGGTGGACGCAGCCATTTCCACCTTTTGGCTCTTGTGAATAATTCTGTACAGCTGCACATATTGGTGTACAAACACCTGGAGTCCTGGCTTTCAATTCTTTTGGACTTACACCTAGGAGTAGAACTGCTTGGTCCCATTCTTTGTGTAATATTTTGAGAATCTGCCAAATGGTTGCCCACAGCCTGCCACCTTGTTGGTATAAACTTTTACTGGAAGAAAGCCTCATTCATTCATTTAAATTCGGCTGTGGCTGCTTCTGCACTTCAAAGGGGAAAGGAGTCCTTGCAACAGAGGCCCTGCGGCCTGCAAAGCCCAAAACACTGCCCTCCAGCCCTTGGTGGAGAGTTTGCCAGCCTCTGGTCTAAGGTCACCTCCCAGGTACAGCCTGTGTTTTCACAGACTAGAATCCCAGAGCAACGGTCTGTGTTAACGTCATGGGTCAAAAGTGTCAGCACGCGTTCAAGGTAAAAGGCTGAATCCTACAAGGACGTATGTTGGCCACGGAGGTTCTAGGTCACCAGTTCCTGAACACAGACATGGTAGGAAGCTAGCTGGAATGCTGGTTCCCAGGCCTCACTCCTTGAGAATGTGTTCCAGGTTGGGGCTGGAAAATCTGCTTTTTCTTTCTTTTTCTTTTTTCACCTTTTTCTAAACAGAGTCTTGCTCGGTTGCGCAGTCTGGAGTACAGTGGCATGATCTTGGCTTATTGCAACCTCCACCTCCCAGGTTCAAATGATTCTCATGCCTCAGCCTCCAGAGTAGCTGGGATTACGCGTGCCACACTTGGCTAATTTTTTGTATTTTTTAGTAGAGATGGGGTTTCGCTATGTTGGCCAGGCTGGTCTTGAACTCCTGGGCTCAAGTGATTCGTCCGCCTCAGCTCTCAAAGTGCTGTGATTGCAGGCGTGAGTCCCCATGCCCGGCCAATCTGCTTTCTAATAATATCATAATGAGCTCCCTAAAGGAAATGTTCAGAACCACACTTGGAGAGAGCCAACCTCCTAGAGCAGGAAACCCAGCAGCTCCATGTCCGCACACAGGCCAGGAGGCAGCTCCGTGTCCGCGCACGGGCCAGGAGGCGGCTCCATGTCCGCGCACGGGCCAGCGGGCAGCTGGCTGGGGTGGCCTCCAGGTAATTCCCACAGAATCCAGAGTCCAGCCCAAGACCCTGCCCATAACCCAGTCTCAGCTGCCACGGGAGGGGCTCTTCTGGAGCTTGGACACAACCTGCTCCTTCCAGTGACAAACCCTGGAGCAGGTGCTTGGAAATCACTCAGTGGCTCATTTCCTCGCCTGCTGAAGAAGCCAAAATGAGTGCCAACAGAACATACTCATTTCTCAATGATCTGACCTCCCCTGAGAGACTTCAACCCCTCCCAGGCTGCCCTTACCTGTGAAGACACTTCCCCTAAAGGAAAGGCCAGCAGGAACCCCTGGATCCTATTTAGCTCTCACTGTGGACATTCCCATACATGGTACAGGTACCAAAGGCTTGGAGAGCTCAGCCTGTTTCCCTTGCACCTCTGCCCCTGCCCCCCGGAATGTGAAACTGCAGCTAGGCCTCTGTGTCTCAGGATGTAGCCCACTGTTCTCAGCTAGAGACTACTTCATCCCCCAAGAAACACTGGGCAGTGTCTGGAGAGATTCTGGCTGTCACAGCTGGAGGATGCTACCAACATCCTATGCATGAGGCAGCCCCAAGCTAAGAATTACTCAGCCCCAGATGCTGCTGGTGCCAAGTTTAATAATCGAGATGTAAACCAGCGAAGGCATTTTCAGCCAATAAACCACTGCAGCCTCGGATCTCCACTTCAGTACTCCCAGCGCTTACCTGACCTTTATTTCAAGCACTTCTGTGTACTGGCAAGTGCTCGCTTGAATCCGTTATATGTTAGGACTAAGGACAAGAGTTCCCTTTCCTGTCTTCATGGTGTTCACATTTACCCTCTAAGGGAGAAGACGGAGAATTACCCCCAGAAGAGAAGTGTGGTCGAAAAATCTAAGCCTCTTGAAAGGAAGTTCCAGGGAGCTCTGGAGAATCAAGAGGGCCCCAAAGTCAGAAGGCAACACAGGAAAGGGCCCCTGCGAGAGTGAGGAAGGCTGAGACTTGCAGAGTCCAGGGACACCTGGGAGGCCAGCAGAGCGGAGCAGAGGGGTCGCTGTGGACCCCCTTGGGCCTGGCTGAGCAAAGAGGGAAGCCAGCAGAGCACCACACTCTGCTGGAAGAATCTGCAGGCGGGTCCATTGGCTGCATGTGGGAGGAGAGAGGCCTGCAGGATGTCTCCAGAGCTGCGCCAGGGGTCGCTGGGCGGTCCCCCACAGTGGACGTGGAAGCACCCAGGAGGAGCAGCTGGGGGAGTTGTGGGAGTGGGCAGGTCAAGAGTGGGTCTGAATACACTCAAGGAGCAAAGAATCCCACGGGCCCTGGGAACAAGCGAAGCAAGTATCAGGAATGAATGTGAAATTATGAGGAGGCAACACCGAGGGCGGCGTGGCCTACTTTCCTAGAGCTGTTTAAAGACCAATGAATGGGAACAAGATGCCCACCAGTGTGCAGAGCTGGCCTGTGGGGGTCCCCAGGCTGAGCTGAAAGGCTGCCCCATCCCCAGCATACCGTCGGCTGCTCCCTCACTCCTGGGGAAATCCCCCTCCCTGCAGCCAGGGACCCACCAGGGGATGGGGGTGCAGATCGTGAGCCTCTCAACCGTGTTCACAGCCTCAGTAAGCATTGGGAAAAATGGAAGCAGAGGGCCTGAAAGGAAGCCAAGGCCAAGCATCAGCCAAAATGAAACCAGGCACCGAGGAAGGAAAATGACACCTCTCAGCTCCAGGCCTTTCTCCTCTGGGAACACCGGTGGCTGAGGCCCTCCTTGGTGATCTAAAGGATTTAAAGGAGCACCAGCACAACGTCCACTCCAGCCACTGCCCCTGACTTCCAAACTGTTGGACTGGGACTCGGTATCAGCTGCTGCTTCTGTTTTATGTCTTGTTAAGAATCAAAATTACGATGTGTCTGTTTCCTATTGCTCACATGTGGCCAGCCCGCTGCCCTCCCCAACCCGTGTGGCCTCCCTTCTCCGACACTCTGCCCGGGGCACTGGAAAAAGTCCCTCCATAGGACTGAGACCCACTTCCACTGTGCAACCACGGGAAGCACACCCTCCCGGCCAGAAGGTTTTGCGGCGCTGACAGTTCAGGTGTTCAGAGGCCAGCTATCGCAAGCATCATTTTTCCATATTAAGTAGACATTCTGAGCGAAGTCTCTAAGCCAAAGCTGTTGATATGCTGAGACCAAGGTCAGCCAAAGGCAGGCTGAACAGCTTATTAAGTGGGAACTCCGAGCCACTCTCCAAATAAAGTGTTTTCTTCTATTTGCCCAAAGGGCTTAATACATAAAACCCAGGTGACTTCTGATGGCATAGCAAGCTCATTAGCGACTCCAGTAGCCACAGGCTGGCAGCAGAGCACACCCTCCGCAGCGCACCAAGTTCAGCAAGTTCTTGACTCTCCCCGCGCTGGGCCCTTTCCCTGGAACAGACCCCATTCACCTCACTTTACAAGAAACAAACAAACTAGAACCACTGCGGCCGGCCGCCTCCCGAACACCACTCCCGGCTCAACTCCCTAACAGTCCACCCCGGCTTTGCACAGCTGCCTGACGGGGGCCGGGCACGACTCCCCCTTCCACGTGTCACACATCTGAGGGCATTTTCTCAAGGAAAACCAGCTGTCCCAGAAAATAAGTCATTGTTTCCATGGACAAGAGTCTCTTCTCCGTGACAGCATGATCCAAACTGGCTTGGGGCAGACAGGACTCCAGCCAGTCCCAGGACCACCCCGTGGGAGATTTGAGGTCCAGGAGTGGAGGTACGATGGCTCCCTTCCTACCAGCCTGGATTTCATTCAGAAGCACCGGCATATCCTCGGAACTTCCCATACTGTTTACCGTCCGCTAACCAAGGGTCCAAAACCCACCCGACCCCTCCTTCCAGCCGCTCTTCAGGGGCTCCCCAGGCGCATACCTGCAAAACCCCAGCAGCTTTAGGAAGCTCCAGCCCTTCTGGGGTCAGGTGTCACCCGGCGGCATTTGCAACTCAATAAGCCTAAAAGGGCCTCCTTGCAAGCTGCAGGAAGAGGCCTTTCTGACCAGAGAGGTTAAGAAGTGCTCAGGTACTAGGACCACAGGAAGAACCCACCAATTGCTTTTTAGCAATGGCACTATTTTTAATGCATTTTTTTCTTTTAAGCAGTGTTTCTGGCTTATTTTGATAACCACACAAAAGGAACTGTGGATTTATTATTATGACCATTATTTTAAGGCGTGTAGAGATGCCGAAACCAGCCGAGGTGCTGGAGTGGCAGCCGGGAACACAGAGCATCCCATGGTCACATGTGCACTGCCCCCAAATCGCATTTCTTACGGCTGACAGTGGAGACAACGTTTCTGGGTTGACCAGAACCCCCTCTCATCGGTGTTCATTAAAACACAACCTAAAAACGGTGCCTCGCTCCAAGCACAGCTGCGCTTAGGCACAGTTAGGTGGAGGTGGTGTCCTATTCGTCTCCTTCACTGCTCGGGAAAGCATTGCCAATTCTGCTTCTGCGCAGAAACGGGGAAAGCTCCCCTACAGTCCCCTGGACCCCGTTTTAGGTTCCACGTGAAAAACATCTGGGCATTAATTAGGATTAACTCGGGGTTCAACTTTTCAAAGACACGCTGAGTAGCACTTCCATGAATTTGGTTTTCTCCTCATTTAGGGCTAGCCAAATGGATTTCCCCCTCCCAGGAAGGGCGCTGGAGCAGTGAGAAATATCATCACACCGATTGTTTCTAAAAGAAACTTTCTAGAGAAGCCCCAAGGTTCTCCAGGCTCAGAAGTTCCAAAGACCTGTGGACCAGGCTGGCTGCAGTTTTCCCTGGAAGCACGCATCCTGGAAAGGGGGAAAGAACGGCCCCAGGACGTGGTCTTGTGCAAGCGGAGAAGCAACACATGAAGGGAAAGGGGGAGAAGCAGGGAGGTGGGGGAGGCGGTGAGAGTGCTCAGGTAACAAAGAGCTCCAAAGGAGAAACCTAGGAACTACCTTCAGGAAAACACAGCCGGAAAACGTGTTTCATCATCTGTTAGCTGATGCCTCTCAGCCAGGCCTTCTGCACACTAATCCAATTATGTTCCCAGGCAGCCTCGGAGGGGTTCCCACACGGCTATTTTTAAAACTGACAAGAAACGGGCTTGTCCAATTGTCAGCTCTGTTGTTACAAACCTAGAGTTTGCTCAGGCTCGCCCCGACCAGCCGGGGCTAAATGCGGTAGGAGCTGCTGCCAGCCGGCGCCCCGTAGGCACTGGCTTCTTCCAAGCATCTTCTTAGCTAGGGGCTGGCAGGGGAGGAACGGGGCTTTGGCATCACTTTATTCTCTCCAAACTAGTCATAGCACCCGTCCCTACACCCCACCCTAGGCCCTGTGGTCCCCACGGTGAGGGTCAGCCAGGGAGGCCAGCTGTCTCTCCAAAGCCACCCCACAAGACCCTCCAAGGCACCAGATCCCATGATGAAGGGAATCTCAGACCAATGGGGTGTCACCTGTGAACTACTGAGAGGGCCCCTTGGCAGGCACTTCCTGTCCCTGGGGAGCTAAGTTTCTGGGGGCTAGGCAGCCCCCACCTCTCCTGCACAGAAAAGCATGCTCACAAGGCCTGGCACAGCCTGCTACTCAGAGAAGCCCCAGGCAGGTGCTGTGGCCAATGGGTGGCTAAAGGCCAGGGCCAGGGGAGCTGCAGGGAGCCAGGAGAACCCAGACCACCTTGAGAGGCAAGCAGACTTTGCTGATGAAAATCAGCCTCGCCTGGACCTGGACCTGGACCTGTGGTGGGTCCTATGCAACAAGTGGAGAGGGCCATAAATGACCCCAGACAGCCTGGAAAAGCCCCAGACCCCTGTGGTGGGGGTCAGAGCTGCTGACCCTCCAAGAGGAGAAGCAAGATGTAGGCAGAAGGGGTAAAGGGCTGGGGGCTGCACACAAAGACCCTAGGAAAATCTTGTCCCGCAATTCAGGAAACATCTTACAGATATGAGGGCTGGGGTGGGAAGCAGCTCGTCAGAAAAGCACTGGAAAATGTGGCAGGGAAGGGCATAGGGACTACTTCCAGGCCCGGGGCAACCTCGTGAGACTACAATGCCACTAGCTCCTCCTGCAGCAAAGTGGGAGGGATGCACATTCCTCACAAGGACCTCAAGCGAAAAGTCAGTAATTAACCTAAAGGAATCAACTTCCCAAAGAGCCGGGTTCTGACCGTCTTCTCAGAAAAATCAGCCACTGCTGCACATGAAAACCCAAGCTGCTCTACCAGGTCCAGCAGACTGCAGGAGGTGAAGCGCTTCCTGCCAGATGATGCTGACCTCGGCCTAGCCACCCGACATGCCACCACCTGTCTGCTTCGGGCAGGGCAGGAAAGGCTTCCAGTCAAAGGACAAAACACTTTTCAACCAAGCTAAGCAATATCCTAAGCGATCTGCCTCAAGTGGAGAAACCCTGCCTCCAACTAGGTCACCCAAGAAATAAGGGCCTGGTCGCTAGAATTAACAGAAGAGCCTACGGACGTGAGCTGGTGAGTCAGTCCCGAGAGGTGCTTGTTTACTCTGCTCTTCCAGTACAAGAAAGTGGTGTTAAAGTGTTCACTGATGATTAAAGTCGCTGGAACTAGAAGACGGCATCAGGCAAACATCCCCGAGGGAGCAAACAAATGCCCTCTGGAGAGGGTTCCCTTTCAGGACCTGGCCACTGGCTGGCATTCACAGTGGTTTGCATTTCATCAAAATAACCATAGCGCCCCTCCTGGCCTGAGAAGTTCCCAAGATCTGGGACGGGGAGAGAAAGTGCAGAGCCTCGGCCAACGTCTCACCTTTGAACTAATGGTGATTTTATGACACTCGTCACGACTCTACTGATGTTTCCAAGAAACACTGGATTTGAGTTTACGGTAAAAGCCACCAATAGCTCTGCTGTGTAGTTTCCTATCAAGGGCGAAAATGCAAAGGGTGTGGACTCGAGCCTCTTATCAGCAGAGGCCTCATAGTCACCGTGTGGGGCCACAGCACGCACTGCCACCCCAGACACCAGCATCACAACCGTTCTGCAGAAAAGCTGGGGCTTTGCAGTCCCATCACTCAATCAGCCAAGCATTCGAAACCAGATCTGCCAGCAGCAAAGGCTAAACGGTATTTAAAAGGAGCCGCTTCTGAGTGTGTCCAGGGAATCTCTAGGTAAAATACAAGTGTGACTTCAATGTAAAATGTGAGCTTCATTAAAGAATACGTAATTAAAATGTTCTACACTGAGCCTTACGTGTAAACCATCAAAATCAACGGTAAACAGTGACATCTACAACATCAAAGAGGTGTTGTTCAAGAATATTCTCCCTACCTCTCAAATTATGCACAGATGACAACCTACCCACCGCATGTAACAGGGGCGGCTTTGCGTCCTTCCCATGCGCCTTTGTTACCTTGAGCGCTCCTGCTGGGTAGGGACAGACAGGTTCCATTCTGGCTTTTGGACAGGGATACTGGGGTGCAGGAGGGCCCTATGGCACGACCACAGAGCGCTAATTCAAGGCTCTTCCCCCGCGGTTCGAAATTAAGTCAGCTAAAATGAGAGTGCGGCGAGGAAGCGCTGGGCGGATCAAGACCCCGGACACCCTGCCGGACCCCCTGAGGGACCCCACGGCCAGGCCCGAGCCCTGGAGCTCCAACACGCAAGCGCCAGGCGCCCAGGAAGCCTCACCCGAGCCAAGCCGGAGCTTCCGACCGAAATAATTATTGTCTTATGCCAATTTGTGTTCCAACGTAAATTACTAAGTAAGTCGAACGGAGCCTAACTCCACTCACAAAGCCCAGATGCCCACATGGCAATTTTCCTAAGCCCTGCGAGGACCGCAGCGCCAAGGTGGGTCCCAGGCGGGCCGAACACGCCTCCCAAGGGCGCGGGTCAGAGGCGCACAGCAAGCTGGGGACCCCGGAAAACCGGGGCCACTTGGGGAGTGTCAGGAAGCACAACCGGGCGCCTTACGATGTCCGGGCAGACGCGGCCCCCGAGGAGCCCCGGAGGAGCCGCCTGACCTGGCCCCGACGTGCGCGATTGCGCCGGGGTCGCCAACCCCCCTCGCCCCTCCGGCAGGGACAAGCCGACTGGACACTGCCGGAGCCCCGTGGACTCGCTGGCAACCGGTTTCCCCGCCGAAGCTGCCTCGAGGGTGAGTTCGGGGGAGCTAAGCGGGACCCCGGTACCCGGACACCCCGACCCCGGCGCCGCCCGCCCGCCCCAGCGCCCCGCCCGGGCCGCTCACCTGTTGTCGACGTGCAGGCTGGGCGAGCACTTGATGGCGAGCCAGGTCTTCCAGTGGACGTGGCGCACCTTGTACACCTGCCCGAAGCCGCCCGAGCCCACCTTCTCCCAGCCCGTGAACTCGCTCGCGTCGAAGGTGCGCAGCAGCCCCAGGGCCCACGGGGTCCCGCCGTCGCCCTCCATCGCGCGCTTCTAGCAGGCGCAGCCGCGGCCGCCCAGGTGCCCAGGTGCGCGCCCCGCCCCGTTACGTCACTTCCGTCTATTCCCCGCCCCGGCCCCGCTCCCCGGCTCCCTCCCCGCCAGCGCCGGGTGACTGCGCGCTGACGGACAGACGCGCCGGGTCACTGCGCTCTCCCCTGGGTGCTCAGGGCGTGCGAAGGGCCTCGACGTGCGCATCAGCTGGTCCGCTTTCCTTTGCTTTTTTTTCTCTTCATTGCAGAGTCACGTGCCGTTGTAAGAAATCATTCACTTTGCCCAGTTTCCCCCAGTGCTATCACTTTGCAAAACTTTGCAAAAAAAAATATGTACGATCTCACAACCAGGACACTGACTTCGATACAGTCACCGATCTTGTTCAGTTTTGCTCTGTTTTACTCGTTTTCCTTTGCGTGTGTTAGTTTTACACAATGTAATCTCCTGCGTAGCTTCCTGTAACCCCCCCCCCCACCTGGCCCCTACTGTGGCGATTTTACGGCCGCGCTCCGGAGCCCTGGCATCACTCATTTTTCCTCTATTTCTAAAATTGTTCTATTTCAGAAATGTTATGTTTAGATACAGGACCATACAGCGCCTAATTCTTTGAAACCGGCTTTTTTCACTCGTCAGCCTCATTCCCTGCAGGTTCATGTCTTGCTTTTTTACACGAGTTTCCTCTTAGAAAGTAACTTTTTAAAAAATTGCCCCAACAGCAAATCTAAAGTCCATTTCAAATACAAGAGTTCCTCCATCCTTTCCTAAATAACAGCCTCTTTTCACAGGTAGAACAGATAGATGGTTTGAAAAGGAAAGATGTTTTTTTACGTATGGGGGAAAAAAATTCCCAGCCTTGGAAGGATACTTGGTTTAGAGGCTGAAGTGTATCACAGATCACGCACACGTCCACGCCTCAGAAAACGCTCACTCATCCCTGAGACTGCACAATGAGTGAAGGGTGATTTTTGGTCACAGGAGATGAATAATGAAGACAGGAGGGCGGAGCTAAAGGAGAGGGCATTTTAACCACATTAACTGGTGTTTTGGTGTTAGTCACCTGGAAAGAGAGGCTGCCCCAAGTCAACCCATTGGAAGCCTCAGACCTGGGGGAATCTCCAGGCTCCCCCTTCCACATGGGCAGGGACCTTCTTTCACAGCCTGTAGCGGGGATCTACGTCTCCCCACTGCCTCCCGGCTCCCATCCGGCCCTTCTTCGAAGGGAACGCACACATCCCAACGTGGCGATGCTGCTCAGGGGCCTCCTGGGGAAACCAGGGAGCCACTTCCTTTCCCACATACTCTGGAAATTAAAATTGGTTTCCTGGGCAAATAGTTGTTTGAAGCTTTTTATGACAAATGTAACTCACATTTAAACTAATGTTTTAAAAAACAATTGGGGTTTTGAATCTATGAAAATAACTTGGAAGTAAACATAGTCATTATTTTGGTGGGAAAAAAATGAATGGACTGGAAAGTGAGTCATGCGAGCGCTAGCAAGATGCCTTTCTCTCCACAGCAAGCAGCTCCGCAGCTGGGGCTGACTAACAGCCCACACCACTCAAGTAATAAAACGCTCCAATTTCATTTATTTAATCATCTGTGTGCTTCATTCGACAAATATTTATGGAGTGTCTGCTGCTAGCTCAGTACTGGGTGCCTGGGAGCGGGCACCAGAGCCCAGGGAGATGGAATTGCGGCTCCCAGCTGCGAGGGGTACAAAGATCACAGGCGGGGCTGCAGCAACCTGGCTGGTTCCTGCAGACTTTGAGGTGCTTTACCGAGTCATGTGATAACTGGGAAAAGGAAAACAACCACCTTTGCAGGAGCTGTGACTTCGAGTTCCAGACCCTCTGGGATTACGGGAGTGCAATTGCTATTTATGTTAATCGTTATTGGTTCCAGGCTGGTAAGGTTAGCATTTCCAAGTACAAAACTAATTTAAAGTTTGGCTTTAAATACATTTTAGGTCCGAAGAAAAGTGGAGCAATCTAAAGAAAAAGATGAAGTGAGTTACAGGGCAAGATTTGCACCTCAGGCTTGGGAGGTGGCTGTCCCGAGGGTAATGGGGCGACATTAACTAACCCCATGAAGTTCCTGCATGAACAGCATGCCCAGTGTGGTTACAAAGAAATCAGTCAGCACAGATCCTGGGCGGAAAGCTGGGCGCAGCCACGGATGCACAGTAGGGGTACCGACCTGAAGGGTTTTAGGAGATGGGGCAGGAAGCTCCACAGAGCTGGCCCGCCTAGGAGTGCAGGTAAGGAGGGGCAGGATGACAAGGGGAGACAACAGGAACAGTGGGAGGTGAGAGATGGTAAGGGGAAGGAGCGGAAGGGGGCTGTCAGCCAACCTTTGCGAGCCCCCACTGCCCCGCTACACTACCCGCCTCCTGGCCCCTTTCTCAGAAGAATTCCATTGTCCTATACTGGATGTCCTGACAGCGAATCTAAATAGGTGACTCCTTGAGCTTCAGTTCCTCAAGCTGTGCCCTTCTTCACAGGGGGCCATTTAGCATTGACCCAGCGGCAGCCAAGGTCCCTGGTCTGGGAAGCACCGGGAAGCCACCTTTAACTTCCTACTGCAGGGAACAGTGAAGGCTGCAGGCCAGGGAGAAGACAGGAGAGAGAGGTCCCAGGACAGGACGTGACTGTGGTGCATTTGCCTACCCCTGACCTGGGGGATGGAGGTACCTGCTTCAGGACGTCTATGGGGATCCAAGATGATAATTATGCACGTGTGGCACCTGCCAGGCCGTGGATGAATAGAGAGACTTTAAACTGAGTCACATTCATCTTTGTCCTTCTCAGGGTCTGGAGCAATTCAGCCCTGGGAAGTGCGTGGCTCCGTGAGATGGTGGGGCTGACGTGGGGCTGACCTGGCTCTCAGAGACCCCAGAATAAAGCCGGAGTTACTGGGGTCTGCTTGCCGGCATGAACTTGGGGCAGGGGAGTGGAGCTGAGCTAGGCAGGCCTCCTGGTAACACTGTCCCCTCCTGCCGGGCCTCTGCGCCCAGCCTCCTCCCTGCCTGACAGACTCCTCCCCGCCCTACAACGGCAGCTCCTGCCATGACTTGCAGGGTTGTTTTTGAGAATTCCCTGAATGTTGTGCTATTTTCTAAAAGAACATAACTTGTTCACGGCAGAGATGCTGCCTTCATTAATGGTGACAAAGCGATCTAGAGGAGACATTGAGCGCCTGACCCTTGAGGTCTTCAGACACCTCTGGGAGACCCACCTGACGCCCAACTCTGAGCTCTCACTCAAGCAAATACTTCCTATTTACACAAACACTTCCTTATCAGAGACAGCTCCTCCTTTGACCCAGTGGTTCTGGAGTCTTCCCGCAGGATCACTGATCCCCTGCCGGGAACACAGCGGGAAGAGTGCTGTTCACTGGCTAGGGGCTTGTGCCTGAGAGCAAAAGCCATCACCGACGGGTGTGAATTCTCACTGTAACAGTGCTACGTTCTCCTCTCCTCCTACCCTCATCCTCCACTCCATTGTCTTTACTGGGGCTCCTTAAAACCCCAGTCTGGAGCTTCCCTGATCCTCCCCTCTTAAGCCCACAGCCTCAGCTTCCATGTATTCTACAAAGATCCCCCAGCTTCTCTCTGCAGCCCAGACCTCTCCTCTGAGCCGCACACCCTCAAACTTAATGTGGTGCCCACATTAGGATGTCCCTAAGGCACCTGTACCATTTGAGATAAGCCTATGATTTTCACTCCCAAACTCCTTCCCAGCTCTCCTGACTCTGACTCCCTCCCCATCCTGAAGGCCGGGACAGAGTAGCTCCTGGCCCCAACTGCACACTCCATGCAGGCCTATGTCCCAGGACTACCCTGACCAGGACGAGAGGAAAACCTGGCCTGGCCCCAATGTTAAAAGGCTCCAGTCTGGAGCTCCTTGGCCATTCCTGTCTACCCTGTGCCTAGAGTCAGTGGGGCCAGGAGACACCCACTCCCATAGATCAGGCCAGCTCAGCTCTGGGGACCCTGAAATTCCCAGCCCAAATGTCCCTCAGTCACCTCCAGCGCCTGCACATGTTCATTCTCCCGAGGGGTCTAGCAGTTTCTCAAAAAGTTAAATGTAGAATTACCCTATGGAATTAAAAACAGGTATTCACACATAAACTTGTACATTCACAGCAGCAGTATTCATAATAGCAAAAGGTGGAAACCACCCAAATGTCCATCCGTGAATGCATGGATAAACAAAATGCAGTGTGTTCATGCAGGGAGAATTCACTGGATCCCCAAAGGAAGTTCTGATACATGCTGTAGCGTGGATGAAGCTTTAATAGCTTCACATGTATGATATGGTTGTGTGATACATTCATATCAAATATTCTATATGTATGATATGTACGTACGCATTCATATGGCCCGTTTATATCATATTCTATTGTATGACATGTACGTACGCATTCATATGGCCCGTTTATATCATATTCTATTGTATGACATGTACGTACGCATTCATATGGCCCGTTTATATCATATTCTATTGTATGACATGTACGTACGCATTCATATGGCCCGTTTATATCATATTCTATTGTATGACATGTACGTACGCATTCATATGGCCCGTTTATATCATATTCTATTGTATGACATGTACGTACGCATTCATATGGCCCGTTTATATCATATTCTATTGTATGACATGTACGTACGCATTCATATGGTCGGTCCATTTATATCACATTCTATTGTATGATATATATGCATACATTCGTATGGTACATTTAGATCAAATATTCTATTGTATGATAGGTGTGTATACGTTTGTATGGGACATTTGGATCAAATATTCAGAACAGGGAAATCCAAGGGACAGAAGGTAGCTGGGTGGTTCCAGGAGCTGAGGGACAGAGGGAAGGGGGAGTTTCCTTTCCGATAATGACAGCGTTTTGGAATTGGATGGTGGTGCTGACGGGTGCACATCACTGTGAATGCGCTGCACTAAACAAATTGTACATGTATATTTTTACATTGCTTTAGAGATGGGGATGTTGTTATGTTGCCTAGGCTGGCCTTGAACCCCCGGGCTCCAGCAACCCTCCTCGCCTCAGCTTCCCAGGTAGCTACAGGTGCACACGACCCTGTCGAGTTGAATTGTATATTTTTAGATGGTTCATTTTAGGTGATGTGAATTTCATCTCAACTTTTTTTTTAAAAAAGTTACATCCTAGCAACTTAGTTGCTTTGTTAAAAATGATATGCATAAATTAAAAGAAACAATATTTTTATCTCATTTTCAGTAACAGTTACACACTTACGGGATGCGTTTCCCCGTTAGGCACTATACAGCTGCACAAACCTACAAGTTTCCTGTTCTACGCTGATTTTCACTGACTGCTTTTTGTCACAGCAACTTCCAAAGGCCCAACTTTGCAAAGATGGGGCATCATCAGTAGATATGCAATCCAGTTTTGAAAGCATAAGGGGACAGGGCATATCAGAAGATACGAAATCTAATGTTGAAAGCGTACGTTGCCTGGAACTAGCAGTTCCTGTGATTTCTCAGAGACTTTGCGGGTTCCCTCCAAAATTACAATCCCCTGCTCCACCTCCAAGAGGTGCCTGTGCTGCTCCCAGTGCCACAGCACCCAGCCTGAGCACTGTAATCATAGGGATATGCGGGATTCAATGCATTGTCAAGTTAATTCGTAAATGCATCCTTAACATGTCCGTCCATCGCTGCTTCTCCCTCTCTCTTTTTGTTTTGTAATCAGCCTTACCTTTCAAATAATCTTGTAAATATGGGCCAGTTTCTTCCCTAAAACACCCACTTCTGGAAGACCCATTGCACACCCTGGAAAATTTCTCTGCACTTGCTGACACCCTCTCTCAACAGAGGTGGATGGGAGTGTGCCACAGGCCAGCTGTTTGCACCAGCAAACACCCAGAGCCCATGGAGGTTTTTAAACCACAACACAAGCAAAAGGCACCTGGTCCCGTGGCGCTGAAGACAGAAGAAAGGGGCATAAGACCAGCTCCAGGTGCCACCCTGAAGAATGTTACAGTGCTGGGTGGGAAGAGTGAACCCTGAACGTCTGTTCTTAATACTTAACAGACTTGAAGTATATTTTATGGTGACAAAGCGTATTGAGGAAAAGTGAAACTCTACAACCCTGAAAACCAGCCTGAATTATTTTGAGAGACAGTGGCTGTGAGAAGCGTCAGTATTTTCTGGGCTGAGGATCTCCAGTGTCCCTGACCTGGGTCTAGCCCTGCGTGTTTCTTCACGGGAAAGGAGTGGAGGAGCAGGATGTGTGCCTGAGAGACTGAGAATAATCCGGGGCAGGTGGAGCGAGGAGAGCCCCTCCCTCTTCACACTCACACGGGCATCCTGAAAAGCCACTTTTCTTTCCAAGGTGGGCATGGGCCTTGAGCTTGTAGTGAAGCCACATAAAGTTGTCTGCTCTTACTCTGGGTGATCAGATGCAGATCTGATCTTGGGCCACGAACGGTGGTCTCAGGAGAAAGGCAGAGGCTGGACCCATCTTATATCTGATGGGGAGGCCCAGCAAAGGGTTCAGAAACACGGCCATGGGGCTCTTGAGGCAGCTGGATGCAAATTCCAGGAGGGCACCCGAAAGCAGAATTGACTTCAAAGAGCAGGGCAGCAGAACCCAGCCACGACGTGGTCCCGAGGGCCAGCAAGTGCCCCACAACCCCTGGCTTATTTTTACTCAGTATGCCAGTGAAGGCCTGAGCTATTAAAGTGCCCTCTGAGAATGGCTGGCCCACCCTCTCTCGGAGGGTTCATGCTGGGGAGAGGGTTCCTGCATGACCCCTAAGCTACATATGACACCCCAGGCGTAGGAAAGGGCTACGCTTTGGGATTCAAACCTATTCTAGGGTCCAGTCCAAGGCCAGTTACAGCCAACAGGCAGCGCTGGGTGCAACTCGGCCAATGAGCTCCCCAGAGGGAGACAGCAGCTCTAATGGGTGCACAAATGGCTAGAAGGTTTCACCAACTCCTCAAGGGGGTGCATTTGGGCAAGGGTCTTCCTGAGGCTGAGAGAGGCCGGGAAGGACGCTCCCCTGGAGCTGTCGGGGAGCAGTGCCCTGCTGACACCTACCAGTTTTGGACTGCTGGCCTTGAGAGCTGAGAGAGACTAAACGACTGTGGTTCGAAGCCACCTGCTTTGTGTCACTTTGCTGCGGCAGCCACGAGAAACTAATATACCCACCGAGATCAGTGTCTTTGTCACAGTTACAGGAATCTTTATTTTATCCAAAAACAAGAGACACTGGTTTTCTGTGTTAATTCTGGGCCTGCTGATTGTAGCTGGTCTATAAGCTTGTGCCGGGGTCTGTGCTGGTGAGTCTTTGTATCCCTTTGACTGAGCCATGGGTATTTGATGAGACATTATTCCAGGTGCTTCTGTGAGGCTGCTTTTGGATGAGTTTAACATGTAAATCAATAGACAGTCAAGCAAATCGTCCTCCCCAATGCGGGTGGGTCTTGTTCGTGCAGCTGAAGGCCTAAAAAGAACGAAAAGCTGATCATCCCCATGTAAGAGAGAATCCCTCCTACCTGACGACCACTGAACTGGGACATTGACTTTTTCTTGCCTTTAGACCTAAACTGAACAATCAACCTGGGCCCCAGCTTGTGAACTACCCTGCAGATAGACTGTGGGACTCAGCCACCATCATCCCGTGAGCAAGTTCAGCACAGACATGCACACTCATGCTCACACTCATGCTCACATGGCACTTTTTTAAAAGCCAGCACACTCACACAGTCACAAAGTCACACATGCACACAATCACACTTGCACACACAGACACTCATATACACTCACATTCTTACACTTATACACACGCATACTCAGTCACAGTCACACTCACTCATCACATAGTCACACATGCACACAATCATGCACTTGCAGACATTTACACACACATTCTTATACACTCATGCTACAGTCACACAGTCACGCACATGCAATCACACACTTGCACACAGACACACTCGTATTCTTACACCCATTCATACACACTGTCCTCACACACACACAATCACACACACACACCCCCACTGGTTCTGTTCCTCTGGAGAACCCTGACAAATTCAGGGTCTTACATGTTTCCTATTTCATTGTAATCCTGTTTTCTAGCACCAATCTTTTTATTGCAAAACTGGTAGGCTCACTTTTTTTTCAGACTGTTTTGTGTTTTATTTTCTTTTTTTTTTTGAGACGGTGTTTCGCCCTTGTTACCCAGACTGGAGTGCAATGGCGCGATCTCGGCTCACCGCAACCTCCGCCTCCTGGGTTCAGGCAATTCTCCTGCCTCAGCCTCCTGAGTAGCTGGGATTACAGGCACACGCCACCATGCCCAGCTGATTTTCTGTATTTTTAGTAGAGACGGGGTTTCACCATGTTGACCAGGATGGTCTCGATCTCTTGACCTCGTGATCCACCCGCCTCGGCCTCCCAAAGTGCTGGGATTACAGGCTAGAGCCACCGCGCCCGGCCGTGTTTTATTTTCTTTCATTTTTAAAAAGCATTTCTAAGCCAGGGCAGTAAAGCCTGACGCTGCCGTTCACGGTCAGTGACATGAACATTCGAGGACGGGACTCGGCCTGTCTGGACAGGTCCCCAGACAAAAACGCAGAGAATCAAGGACCCAGGCGCTCCCTGTCGGACACGCCGGGCCAGGCTGAGGCAAGAATCTCAGGAGGACGCGCCTGCAGGGGTACTGCCCTGCGGGTTCGAGGCCTGGCTCTTCCTGATCCACTGCCCGGCGTGCAGCTCAGGGGCCAGGCTGCATGCGCCCACCCCGGGGAGGCACGCCTGGCCCAGGGTGGGGGTCCGGCCTGCCCCCAGCGGGTCAACGGGGCCTCTGCTGTCTCGCTCCAGATCCAGCTTCGCCAGCCAAGACCTTTCTCTTGGAGCTCTCAGTCTGGACAAGAACACTCCTTGAATTCTGCTTACAAACACTCCAGGCTCAGCTTTGCCGAATTCTCCAGGGAGCCTTTCCATGAGGCGCCTCCTGCCATCTGTGGGCGGCATTGGGAACTGCAGCCACTATTTCGGAATCGGGATGTCCCAGCTCCCAGCCGACCTCATTCATTCCCTCAACGCACACTCAGGGCCGCCCTCCTGGCTCCGGGCACTGCTGTAGGCACACTGCCTGGCCTGGCGTCTGCCCTCCCAGCCTCGCAGCCCAAGCTCAGCAGAAACCAGGGGCCCAGCCTTACGGAAACAGAGGCAGCATGGTCCAGGGACAGGGCCCGCCCTCCAGCGACTCGGGAAATAGGACTCGTTACATTTCTGTTCCATGTATTCTGTGATGACTGCACCGGTCAGCCCATCCTCCACCCACACGTAGCCTCTTCTTTCCAATCCATTATTGATTTTTATCTTTGGTTTTGCAAAGAAAATGTTAGGGATGGCCGGGCGCAGTGGCTCAAGCCTGTAATCCCAGCACTTTGGGAGGCCGAGGCGGGTGGATCACGAGGTCAAGAGATCGAGACCATCCTGGTCAACATGGTGAAACCCCGTCTCTACTAAAGATACAAAAAAATTAGCTGGGCATGGTGGCGCGTGCCTGTAATCCCAGCTACTCAGGAGGCTGAGGCAGGAGAATTGCCTGAACCCAGGAGGCGGAGGTTGCGGTGAGCCGAGATTGTGCCATTGCACTCCAGCCTGGGTAACAAGAGCAAAACTCTGTCTCAAAAAAAAACAAAAACAAAAACAAAAACAAAAACAAAAAAGAAAATGTTAGGGATTTCGCTTGTTTTTGTTTTGTTTTGTTTTGTTTTGTTTTCTGGGTTTTTTTGGGGGGGGAGTGATTGGTTTGGTTTGGTTTTTATTCGATTTTTTTTTTAATTTTAGAGATTTTTTTTTCACACAAAATTTTTAGTTTATTAATAAGCTTCTCGTGAAAAATCCACAACGGCCATAGATAACATCATTGCAGCACCTTTTACTCCTTCAGCTGTGACCCAATCTCCAGCTCACTTTTTGCCTGCACCAACACCGGCCTTTGAGCCCCCCGACTTTCTTCATTCTGTTCTTGTGTTCCTTTCGTCGCTTTCTTGAGGTCTTTTTCTTCTCATACAGGCCATGTCTTGCAAGTCTATGTTTGGGTTCACTTTTCTTTGCATAATCCAGGGAATCATAAATCACACCAAAGCCAGTTGTCTTGCCACCACCAAAATGAGTTCTGAATCCAAATACAAAGGTGACATCCGGTGTGGTCTTGTACATTTCAGCTAGTTTTTCCCGAATTTCTGTCTTAGGCACTGTTGCCTTCCCGGGGTGAAGGACATCAATGACCATTTGTTTCCTCCGAAGTAGTCGGTTGGTCATGAACTTTCTAGTGCGGATGGTTACTGTGTCGTTCACGATGGCGGCCAATCCTTAGACAGCCGAGGAGGAAAAGAGCAATTTTAGAGATTTTTTTTTAAGAGCCAGCAGTCCTTAATCTTCTGATTGCTGTGCGGCTGTTTTATAATATTAAGAAACACATTCCCGTCATCCACAGCTAATAACCATTAATATTGTGTCATATTGTTTCCTTTTTCATTTTTAACTAAACTTTGCTTTGGGGAAGCATCCATGAAGACACAATACAGCGCTGAGACGCTTCCTGTAACTGCTGTGTAACACCCCTTCGTGTAAAACACACAGCGCTGGGTTTATCCCCACCCCGCATGCACATTAGTGGTTTCCGGGGCTAAAGGGACAGCCCTCCACACAAGCATTTCTCCAGGTAGGAGGCAGGAGAATAGGGACTGGAGGCGGGAAACCTAAGGCTGTTTCACGCGACTTCCTAGAACTAAATTGAAAGGAACACCCTAACTTTCCACCCCTAAGCAACAGAAGGACCAGAGGCTACTCCCTTTGCAAACCCCCACCTTTTCTGTGAGGCTGATGAGAAACTGGCTGTCCCCAAAAATCAGACTGATTGTGGGTGGAGTCTTGTTTGCAGCTCTGTAACTTCGCTCCAGCCTCTGAATGGCTGCTGTCCACAAGGAAGAAGACTGATTGGGGGTGAGTCTTGGTCCGCATAGAAGTTACCTTGTAACTTCACCCTGGCCTCTGATCGGTTGCTTTTTGCAAACAGTTTTACATTTACATGAGGTGAGCATGAAGTGGTCAATGGAAACTTCTAGCGGGTACTAGACCCAAGAAGATTCTGAATCCAGGCCCTAGAGACGCTGCTCGGGTCTGCTCCCATACTGTGGGGGGAATTTGGTTTTCTATAAATATCTGCTTTCGTTCTTTCGTTGCTTCATTCTTTCTTTGCTTTGCTGGGTGTTTTGTCCAATTCTTTGTTCAAAATGCCAAGAAACTGGACAACTTGCAGTTATGACCCCGACTGGTGACAGAACGGCTCGCTCCTAATGGCTTGGCTTCAGTCAGCCCAGGCTTCGAGGGAGGACCTTTGCACCTGCAGCTGTGCTCTCTGAGGCAAAAAAGCATAAAAGGGGCTGCCTTTTCAAAACAGCAGGGGAAGGAAAACGCAGGGGTAACAAATCCAAATGTTATTTCCATTGAGATTGTATCATATACATCATATACACAGCCACTTAAAAACTGAAAACAAATATAATAAAATCCAATTATATTCGATAAAAAAGAGCAAGGTGCAGGCATTTACATAATGAGACCCACTTCTGTGAACATATCATATAGTCTGTAAAAGCAAAAGATGGCAAGATCACTCATCCACAGGAAAGATGATCACGGAACTGTGCAAATGGGAGGAGGACTGTGTCTACACGTGGCTCTGGAACCACTGCACAGACCACTGAACAGAGTAAGGTAGAGGAAATCTTCCATTTTTCCAGGACAGGCAGGAAACAGGGACCCATCCGTCTACCTATTTATTACCTTTCTTACCATCCATCTATCATCTATCTAGCTATGTTTCTACCATCTGTCATCTATGTACTACCTATTGATCTACCTACCTGTTATCTATCGTTATGTACCATCAGCCAATCTATCTCTCCCTATCCGCTTACATTTTAAAAAATAGTGTGAGCACAGTCCACAGTGTGTGTCCAAGGATACCTGCAGGGAGGGGCTGGAAGGCTCTGGGGGAAGCCACGACTCCTTGCTGCACATGCCCTGTTTTCTAGATTTGACTTAGGACCCATGCAAATATTTCACACACTTATACATCACAATTAACTTTAAAAAGCAATTTCTAAATACCAAAAACAAAGTAAGACAAACGAACCAAATGTGTATCCATTTGGTGGCCTGACCAACCAGGGGCAGCTATTCCAACTGACTTTAAAACCTAAGAATTGAAAAGTGATTCCCAGTGGAAAATACAGTAAGGGCAAAAAGAACAAGGAAACGGCTGAGCGCAGTGGCTCACGCCTGTAATCCCAGCACTTTGGGAGGCCGAGGCGGGTGGATCACGAGGTCAAGAGATCGAGACCATCCTGGTCAACATGGTGAAACCCCATCTCTACTCAAAATACAAAAAATTAGCTGGGACTCGGGAGGCTGAGGCAGGAGAATTGCCTGAACCCAGGAGGCGGAGGTTGCGTTGAGCCGAGATCTCGCCATTGCACTCCAGCCTGGGTAACAAGAGCGAAACTCCGTCTCAAAAAAAAAAAGGAAAGAAGAAAGAAGAGAAAGAAAACGAAAGAGAAAGGAGAGGAGGGGAGGGGAAGAGAGCAGATGGGAGGGGAGGAAAGGAGAGGGAAGGAGGGAAGAAAGAAAAGGAAGGAAGGAAGGAGGAAAGGAGGAAAGGAGGGAAGGAGGGAAGGAAGGAGGGAGAGGAGGGAGGGAGGGAGGGAAGTAGGCAGGCAGGCAGGCAACTTAACCCCTTTCCTACAATCATGCTATTGACTGAGTGTTGGCGTTGTCATCCTGAGACTGCCCTGTGTGTGTTGAAGGATGAGTAAATGTGGTAGTGAAACTCTATCATTAGCTGCGTGGTAAAGAATGGAGATTTTTGGCATGAGAAAATGGAAGTTAAGGAGTTATAATTGAAAAGAAAAATAAGCCAGGCATGGTGGCTCACACCTGTAATCCCAACACTTTGGGAGGCCGATGGGGGTGGATCACCTGAGGTCAGGAGTTCAAGACCAGCCTGACCAACATGGTGAAACCCCATCTCTACTAAAATACAAAAAAAAAAAAAATTAGCCAGGCATAATGGCGGGCACCTGTAATCCCAGCTACTTGGAAGGCTGAGGCAGGAGAATCTCTCGAACCCAGGAGGCAGAGGTTGCAGTGAGCTGAGATCAAGCCATTGCATTCCCGCCTGGGCAACAGAGTGAGACTCCATCTCAAAAAAAAAAAAAAATATGTGTGTGTGTATACACACACACACACACACACACACACACACATATTGTCCAGGCACAGTGGTTCACACCTGTAATCCCAGCACTTAAAGAAGTGGGAGGATCACTCAAGCCCAGGAATTGAAGACGAGGCTGGACAACACAGTAAGACCCCATCTCCCTCCAAAATAAACAAAATTACAAAATTAGCAAACATGGTGACATGCACCTGTGATCTCAGCTATTTTAGAGGCCGAGGCGGGAGGACTGCTTGAGCCCAAGAGTTGGAGTCTGCAGTCAGCCATGATCACACCACTGCAGTCCAGCCTGGGTGACAAAGTGAGACCCTGTCTCAAAAAAATAAAAACTCATAATAGACAAGAAAAATATCAGTGCAAAATAATAATTAAAATAAAAATTGATAATGCAAGCATTCTATTAATTAGGCTTTTTATTTTAATGTAAATACTATTTGAAGGGCTTGTTCCTGCAAACAGCAAAGTTCTCAAGATCTTCCTCCTTTATACTCTATGTCAACTAATTTTACACAAATGGGAAACTCTCATTTCTGCCAAAGAGAGCTGCGCTGTTTACTGCGATGAACCTTTGGGGAGACAGCTACTCTGAGAATGAAAGCGGAAATGTATTATTCAAAGTTTACTTACAGTTTTTAAAAATGCCGATTTCCTCCCCGCCCCAAGCCTATTAGTTACCTCTACCCATTAGCAATGGACAGATTTTCATGATTTAATTATTTCTACTATCAATTTTAAAGGTCAGCAAAACATATTTCCTACCCTATAACAATGTATCATTTTAAAAGGGAACAGAGCTGTAGTTACATAGGACGACTGAGTCCAGAGGTCCAGTGCAGAGCCTGAGGGCTGTCATTAAAACTGGCTGGGCACGGTGCCTCACGCCTGTAATCCCAGCACTTTGGGAGGCTGAGGCAGGAGTATCACCTGAGGTCAGGAGTTCAAGACCAGCCTGACGGACGTGGCAAAACACCATCTCTACTAAAAACAAAAAAAATATGTGGCTTGCGTGTGTAATTCTAGCTACTGAGACAGGAGAATCACCTGAATCTAGGAGGCAGAGGTTGCGGTGAGCTGAGGTCACACCTAGCCTGGGTGACAGAGCGACACTCCCTCTTAAAAAAAAAATTCTGTGCCGTACCCTGGAAATTTACCAAAAGAGGTTTCAGGTGCTGTCACCACACAAACACACAAAAGGCCACCTTGGAGGTGGACAGGTTCATTTGTTTGACCGCAGTAACTCTGCTATGTCTCTGTCAACACATCATCTAACACACTATAAATATAGGCCATTTTTATTTTTAAAATGATGAAACACACTGCTGCCCCAAGGAAGAGCTGAGATGATGGTGCGCAGAGTGGTGCGCACTGCATTTGGGAAGAGCGAATGAACGTTAGGAAACAATGGCAGGTCCAAGCTATGTACACACCTCTTTAAAACACGCTCTTTAAAATCAGGGCTTCTGTGCTT